>JAVIWC010006273.1:0-644604 GCA_031894815.1 Creontiades dilutus
TGATAGGAAATTTAACGCTCTTTCCAGTAGTGGAATCAGATTTGAAATCGCACGCAAAATGTGGGAGATGTGGCCGTTTCAATGCGGTAAGGTCAAAAAACGAGAAAACTATTAAAATTGAAAAAAAAAAAAAAAAAAAAAAAAAAAATTGCATTTCCAAGGATGTAAACAAAAATTGATGAGAGGCATTTTCGATCAGAAATTTTCCGTAAAATCTTCTCCTGGCCTGTGACCGTCACGAAATGTAACACCATGTATACGAGTACCTGTAAAATTAAGTTAAAGAAATTCGACGGAAATAAACAAGAAAAGATTTTCTGTTATTTCGAATTAGTCTTTGTTAAAATTAGACAAAGAAAGTAAAAACGGAGTAAGATGGAACGTTGTCTATATTTCCACGAAAGTAAAGAGTTACACTGTTAAATCGATTTCGTCGGTTAGGTCATCATCAGTAACAAACATGAACATGTTTTATTACTGATGATCATGTTTGTTACTGATGATGACCTAACCGTCGAAATCGATGTAACAGTGCAACTCCTTTGCTTTCATGGAAATATATACAACATTCCATCTTACTCCGTTTTTATTTGAAATGGGTTTCCACAACTTCGTCGCGAGTGACTTAGTCCGTAGACAAAGAAAGAGTGTTTCTGGATTTTCCCTCGAACCGAAATTGTATTCAGCGTTTATTGGTAGCTACGTTGGATTTCATCAGTCATTGAGGTTGAGTCCAGGAGACCGTTTGATCCCAGTACCCAGTACTTTCCTCTTTGTTTTTGTCTAATTTCTTCAACGTGATTTGATATGCAGTGAAGTAGCACAATTTTCGTCATCAAGCCTCGTACCAACTGGGATTTAGGTACTGTTAGGAAAAAAAGCATATGCCACGCACCAGAAGTGATTTTCGTATGTGACCAAAACAAGCTACTCTGTTGGGGAAGTATAAAAAGGCGAGTGATCACTATAAATGTTTACATTTGCATCCCAATCGCTCCATTTTCGATGTAATGCAATTAGCGTACTAAATTACTATGTTCTGTAAGTACTTTAATTGATGCGCCTTCCTAGTAAACTGATTTTTCCGTTCCTACGGGGATCTTGGGAAATTACCAGTTAGGATAGTTTTGTTCCACGGCGACGAAATGTGACGTCTGCGTTGTGGCACTTCATTCCGTTGGCCTTCCTTTAAGTTGCGAACGATTGAGAGAGTTAGGTTGTGTAGTGAGGAAGGGGAGAAGGGAGAGTATCAATAACCTCCCCCAATGGAAATAACATGTGTCCGCCGACAGGGAGAGAAAGGGAGGGACCCTCTCTAATTGCAATACCTCAAGGTCGGGATCCCCCAAGGCCGCTTCCTTTCAGTCTGGGGATCGAGGGGAAGACCCTGTTTTCATAGACAGGGGTGGTTTCACGGGCGGGATTGTTTTCATTGGCCCGTCCTCTCCCTCACACTATCATTTTCTCTCTGTCCCACTCGAGCCGTCATCTGGTTTCCGCACGAGCAAACAAGGGCTTGAAGGGGACACTATGAATCATGAATCGTTTCCATAGACACCCCTCTCCTCTGTTAATGTTCCCTCTCAATCCCCAATTACTTTCATTGCTTCCCAGTATCAAAGTGGTTATTGTGAGGCCGGGTATAATAAGATTCATTTCATCATATTATTTACCGTAATTTACCCAATTGCTATACAGTGTGACCCCATCTAATGAGTTTATACAACAAGGATACAAACATACTTCTAAAAGGGTAGTATAAACGGTAATCACCAATGACAGCTGATAATCGCCTGAAGCGTGGGTCCACCTGTACGTGTTTACGTACAGGCAGCTGAAGCTTTGTTCTCACATTCAAAGGAAAACGAAAATGAGAAGATAAAAGTGAGAGGAGTTGTTTGTTGTTGTTTTATAGTAATCGGGAGCAAAATTGTAATAAACCCCATCAAACATTGTCATTTTACGTTTCTGAAACTGATCGGTACAGGGGAGCGCACTTGGTCCGCTCCTGTATGTCCTGTATACCAGTGTTCTCCTAGAAATCGAAATGAACATGAGGGCCACCTTTGCAGATGATACAGCAATTTTGTCAGTTGGTGAAAGTTACTGAGAAAGATAGCAAATTGAATTGGTCATTTTCCTGCATATAAAAGTTGGCAGTGAAATTTAGGATAAAAAGAAATGAAACCTGGTGCATTTCGATTTCACTAACAAAAGAATCAGCTATACGCCGGTTCATCTCAAGCGCAAATTTATTCGATATCCTAACGAAGCCAAATACCACGGTGGGACGCTGCACGTCCAATTCAGATGGGAAGCTCAAGTAAGAAAAATGAAGAAGAACTCTTTCTAAAAGTTGGAAAAATGTATTGGCTAATGAGGAGACAGTCGAAGTTCTCAATACATAAATAGCTCACATTCAATAACCGTGTCCTTAAGACAGTATGCACTTGAGGAGCTCAGCTGTACGGCTCAGTGAAACCGGGACGTCATCGAAAGATCTCATTACTACGTGCTGAGAAATATCGTCGCACGAAACAAACACCACCATCAGAACCTTCAGATCGAAACAACAGACGATGCTATAAAGCGAAAAGCAGTGATACAGCTAAATCGACTAGGATTTCACGGCAACACAAGTAGTCCTACTCCTTGACTCACGTGATGTCGGCAGAAGATTGGAACGAACCAAACCACTTGAAGAACCACCTACCCTATTCGTGGAGAAGTGAAGTGAAAATATTATCATATCCAACAAAACTCTATGATGCCTCTTAGTTTTGAAATTGTATCCATAGTTAAAAAATAATACTGTTGTTGAATTATACTTGGTATAGTAAAGAATTTGTGGAAAAAAGGATTCCAAATCTGTATGTCCGTATGTCAGGATCTCGATTTAGCCCAAAAAAAAAAAAAAAAAAAAAAAATTGTTTTTTTTTTCATGATTGTGTTCTTTTGTGTGGCATGTATTGTCCTCAGTTTGGAAGGACTGAATCACAATCTACTCAAACCCTACCTTTCATTGTATTGATTGATCCTTCGTTTATTGACCGTGGAGGCTCGAGAGAGTTAACATTCGATACAGCGAAAAAAATACAGGGAGTCCACGAGTTGCCCCCCCCCCCCCCCCCCCCCCAACCCCACCACCCTCATAAAATAGTCCAAGTGGGGGTAAACAGAAACAATTTTTTTTGAATCTTCATTTTTTTCAAGGATCTCAAGTATCATATTTGCGCACCCCGCGCAACTATGCGCAAGTGACACTGACTTTCTTATTTTAAATGGGAACCCTAATTTTACATTGCAGATTCGGATTCTACCCAAAATTTCAATAAAATTTGATCCCTCTACCAATTTTTTTTTTTTTTTATTGCGCTCAACCGGTTCAGCAAGCTTGCAAAGTTGGGCAAACCCATGATTATCAAATAGTGGATGATGGTCGAAGTGTGGCAATCGAATTTTCATTTTTTTTAATGTTGATTCAAGTGATTCACTGTTTCTTGATTCGACTTAATATTTGCGGAATAATGACCTGAATAATAAATGATGAAATTAGTTTATTTCGCGTCCGTTTTTTTATTTTAGGCGCCTGTTGTTAGATTTTTGCAGAGATTAATTTATGAGGTCGAAAGGTGTAAGCATAGGAGATTTAAACCTTCTTCAGTGGTCTGGGGCATTTCGAGCAACTACTTTGGAGCCTTTTTTAAAATTTTCTTTCTCCCCAACCAGGTGGTAGAATTGTTAATTTTTTTAAGGAAGTGTTCGTTTTTATTTTTCTTTAACTCCACCATAGCCCCCGGTTGAAAAAGGAGGAGGGAAGAAAATGAGGAATTATATTAAAAAAAAAAAAAAAACCTACGTACCTATGAAATTTCATGAGCAAACACGCGCTAAAAATATGATTTTTTCACGCGAGATAAACAAATTTCGGTCATTATTCCTCAAAAACTGAGTCAAATCAAGAAACGGATAGTATCACGTGAATCAGAGATAAAATTCAATAAAAATTCATCTGCCACACTTTAGAGTTCACCATCATCCAGTAGTTGACAATTTTGGAGTTGCGCAACTTTGCATGCTCGCTGAACCGGTTGCGCGCAATATAAAAAAAGTTGGTTGAGGGATCAAATTTTCATGAAATTTTGGGTAGAATCCTAATCTGCAATAAAAAGTTGGGGTGCCCATTTAAAATAAGAAAGTTAGTGTCACTTGCCCATGGTTGCGCGGTTGCGCGGGGTGCGCAAATATGATATTTGAGATCCTTGCAAAAAAAAAAAAAAAAAAAAAATGAAGATTCAAAGAAATTTGTTTTGTTTACTCCCACCCGGACGATTTTATGAGAGGGGGAAAACTTGAGGGACACTCTGTATTCATAATATTCATTCCGAATTCAATTTTTTGTGGCAAGTCGATTTCGGGTGCTGAACGTTGATTTCTCGGTATAAAATCTATTAAACCGTTAATTTCCTCAAAAAAATGCATGTGAAAAGGATGGTTTATCAAATTGAAATGTAAGTTTTTTTTCACGCTTCATGGTATTATTGCGAGGTATTACTGAGTTCAAAAAACAGGAAATTACATCATTTAGTCTGATTTCAAGTTCACAGCCCATAGATTTCCATCAGCTCATGTTTTGGCAGACTTCAACAGGCTCTCCTGAACAGTTTTGCCCAATGGACTTGATCACGTTTACCACCAATCCCTCGATATGATGTTCAATCGTAGGTCAAGGCTGGATGGAGGTTTGTCGGTCAAAGCAGCATCCCATTTTTACAGCTTTGAGTCGGCCTTCGCTCCCGTGGGCCGCACTCCTGGACCCTTCGCCTGTGGGCCAATAGAGTCCTCAAATATTTACTCAACCGCTGGACGGGATTTCCGTCGGATCGCTCTCAGGGCCCGGAAGGGGCTTGGAGTTGAAGGAATAAGTATTGGCAAATAACCAATAAACGATACCAGTACAGCGGTGATCTACTTTAGGAAAGGATTGGGAGACAAGGATACCTGCGGGCCTCTTTTCTCGTGAAATACTTTAAAACAGAAGTTATGTTTAAACGATTAGTTATTTCGTTCTTACCATTGACAAAAAAAGGACACAGGTGCAGGGAACAGATTTTGGAGCATCCATGCTGTCAGTGTATTAGTTTCTAAAATGGTCCTTTAGAAGACTCCCTGATCATTTTATTACTACTCCCGTCAAAATCGGTTCGAAAGATTAGTAGAACATTAGACTTAGTCTGTGTTACATTACCCAAACTCAGCACCTCGCGTTTCCATATCTTGTGACAGACTCAAGATAAAAATAGTTGGGCTGCCGTCAGCCACGTGCTCTAGCTCAGGCAATCGCAATCGCCTGCATAACCAATTTTTGAAATGGTAGATGAACGGATCAACCTGAGTGGTGTCATTCGTTTCGGGGAACTAATTTCTATCTGAATCAAATAAAAAACTTCCCTCTAACATCCAAGGTTTTTGAGATTTCAATTTTGCGATAGATCAGTCCTTAAACGTAATCGCTCAGGGTTGACTGATCGGGATGCAAAGATTGTTGCCACATTCCGGATTGATAAACTTTAGTGCAGACGTTTCAGAGAAACGCTTCGGAAGAGGACGGCATACAGAGAACGGTTTACGGACGGCTTTTTTAAAATTCAATTTTTGAAATCGTCGTGACAAAGGTTCATTATCCAAAATTATTAACCATGTGATTGAGGAAAAGTTGAAAAAATCATAGTGTCAAAAAAAAAAAAAAATAATAATAAAAAAAAAAAAATAATAATAATAATAATAAAAAAAGTCGTTTTGATCCGTGCAGAGCTCTTGAGAAAAGTAGGTAGGAACATTGAAAAGCACAATTTTTTGGGTGAGAGGAGCGTGGGCTAACCAGTTCTCTTGAAACTCTAACGCTCTCTTAACATTTTAACCTATTTACTTTATACCAATCGTATCCACCACGAATTTGTCACTAGGAATGATGTATGTTTCTCCACTTGATATGAAGAGGGTTATGGAGCAATAGCTGAGCGAACCAAAGGTCTCATTTAAGACACATTTGTTATTTATATTCTGCGCATCTGAATCCTTTTGCGGGAACTGTTTATATCAATTAATCATACAAAATTCAATTAACTTATCCGATATTCGTGAAAACAATTGATTAGCCATTTGATTGCAGGACAGATAAATTCGATCGAGGCACCTAGCAATTTGAGTTGCGTACTGATGTATATCTGTTTAACAGCAGAGGTTTTAGCGGATGTAGAAAAAACGAAGGGTCGCTAGGAATAGGTAAGTCGGCGAGGATTGCAACTGTGATTCGAGCCCTCTTTGAGATTTGTGTAGGTACTACACGAATCTATTCAGTTGATTCGCTTCCTATCATGTTCATAATTTTATCAACCGGCTCTAGAAATCCGAGAACACGAATAGGAAGGCGATTCTAGCAGTGAACCGCGATAGGTAGGCCCGCTATCGACAGTGCCGTGAGTTTTATTCATTCCATGAGAGGGATTTAATTCGTTATCGTTTCGTGTCATTTTGGGCCCTACTGCCTGCGCCAGCTATTACGGCCCAAAAATATTGACACCTCAGGCTGAGTTCGAACTCGTGTCCTTACAACTAAGGGGAAATTTAATTTAAGTTACAACACTCAAGCGGGTTGAGCTATGATATTGATTTAATGAAACCTCTTTGACTGTAGGCTATCTCTTTGAACATAACACCACTGGCGCTATGTGGGTCCTTCGTTCAACTCATCTCGTCCCGCCTTTCTTGTTATCAACTCTGTTTCTGTTAGTCTGTTATTTACTTCCAAGTCTCCTGTTTTTGTCTCCATCTCTAGTCGACTAGTCAATTTCCCCGTTTTGTTGTTTCTTCTCGTGTTCTCCTTCATGCTCTTCTTGTTTTTCCTTCTCATTTGTTCAAGTTTGGGGTTTTGTAACTTGCAATGACTAGTAAACTAGATGTTAACTGTAAAGCCATCCATATTGCGTTACTATTATTTTAAGTTGCTGTACCTACTCATTAACGGCATATCTTGACCCATCCAGGTTACCAGTATTGGTTTGGTTCTTTAGCAGTTTTGCAGCAATTTCTGTCATCTTTCGGGATAAGATTGTAATATCCCTGGATGGTAAGGATTCTCAGGAAAGCAGAGTTTAGGGCGAGATAAGAACTCCAACGAATTTAATTTGAGATGTTATATTAAAACAAAGTATACGCAGCGACGGACCAGGCTGATTAAAGGTCAAAACGGGGGAGATTATATATCCAGAATGAAACAAACAACGGAAGGAAAGTGGCCTCAGTAAGGTTTGCCTATCTATTTGTTTAGACAATGAGAAGGTCGCCAGTCTTGAACGACAGAGCTACGAGCCCTAGGAGGAAAAATACTGTCCACGCAAAAAGACTAAGCAAAGGAAAGCGGGCCATCTAAATAATTGAAGATTGATAAAGGCCCATATGCGAAGCATATTACAGCATACTGCAGATGACCTGAGCAACGGTAGTACACTGAGCCATAATTTAGATAAACACACTGAAGCAAACACAAAATGTGAAAAGAAAATCGTCATTGAAAGAGAGGATGAGAGAAAACACTTGCAAGACGATTACAGAAGGTAACAGGAGCGAGGAAGTAGGAGTTGCATTCACTTAAAAGCGCTAGTGTCTCGTCACATAACATTCGGGTTGTAAAACCGCCAGTAAAGATGCCGCTGAAATAGTCTAGCTGGCGGAGCCAACTCCTTCGCGGCTTGTAGAAGAATTGACAATTTGAGTGTTAATATTTAAAGTCAGGATGGATTGTCAATGACTCTGGTTCCGGAAATGCTCGGTTCTGGAACTGTAATTGGGCTATTAACCTCCAACCGAAGATTGGAACAATCGGAAAGATAATTCCCTCAACTTTGGAGACTTGGTAGGATTTTGCCCTTATTAGGGACTTTGAATAATAGATTTCCCACTGGGGAGACACTGTGTAACAAGTTGGCTTTAACTTTTAAAGAAATGGGAGCATTGCCTCTGGACATCTAAATTAGGGACTGCAACCATTAAAACGAAATAATGCAGAGGCGCCTGGAATAAATTGAATATAAGGAGTTCATGGAATAATTAAACCTCGTAATTGACCGATGTATTTATAAAGCAAGAGGTTATTAAGGGTTCCTTCAGGAGACCCTCAGACGCTAGGTTCCTTGTGAAATGGCTTTCAAATGCTTTGTGAATTGAATCGACGAGGAATAAATTGTAGCTTAGAATTCTACACACACCAAAATTCGAGAAAAAATAGAAAAACTACATACAGATCAGTTTCAGACCAGTATGAGACCAATCCGTGAAAAAACGATGGGTGAATCCTCTCGCTCCTCTCCCCCTCTCTTGCTCTCTCTCCCTCTCTTGCTCTCTCTCTTTTGTAAAATGAATAATGAAGATTCCAGCCCACCAGACAAAAAGGTACCTTTGAACACTCTTTTTCAGTTGTTCAGGGAACTAACATTTTTAACGAAGATTGTGAACTGTTTGATCTAACCCATTCAGCGCGGGTCTCGAAAGGAGGAACCTCCCATCCTGAAATTGAATTTTTGTGCCATTTCACGTAGCTCCCTTAGTAGTAGTGTAATGATATTACCACACCCCCACTGAATGGGTTAAGTAGGCAAATTATTAACTTTAAGAAAAGTTGTAGAGATAAACAAATCATTGAAAACCTATGTAGAAGATTAATTGGTACAAGATTGAATACATGACATTATATGATGATAATATTCAACTTTTAATTTCTCAAGATCTAAATCTACGCTGAGAAGGAACATTTATTTTGCTAATTTGAATTTCCTTTTGATTGTTTGGAGGAATTTCTTGATACATTAATCCTTAAATATAATACCTTAGGGTTGATTGATCTAGATGCCAAAATAAACTAAACTCCTAAGACCAAAGTAATAAACCTCTATGTTTTTTCTTGTTTGGTTCAGATAGAAACTTAATTTGCACCGTTTTGAACATGTAAAACGAGAAATGCTTTACCAATCTTAACTAATCTTGATCTAAATCGATCATTCACCGGTTTATTTTTAAGGATTAATCTGAAACAATAATCTAGAACGTACCGAAGATCCGTCTTGGGGTATGGGAACCGTTCGATCAGCAGGTAAGTAGTATTTTCGAAGAATCGAGAACGAGACAAACAACGTGGACAGCGTCGAATTGACCAGCGATCATTGGACTCTAAAATCAGACGAGTTTCCGTTATCGGTCTGTTCCTAGTAGTCATACATATTGCTCGTTTATTTCGTCTTGTGTTTTATCACACGCACAAGCGTGGTATTTGGTGATTTATAATTTGAAAACCTCTATCGTCTAAAAACGCCGTTAAAGACCCAGTTGATAAATTAACTTGTCTCATTGGAGTTTCACTAATTAATGTTGTGGTAGTACGCTGATTTCTTGAGGTAAAATGAGGTGATGTCACGGATAGAATGAGCGGAATAACCGCAGACTCGACGCAGTAAACACCTACTTAATCATTGGTATTGTTATCCTTGTGGACTGAATACAAAGAAATGTCGATGTTTAGTCACTCCCTCATCCCGTTATACACATGTGTTGGATTTGCCTGTATCATTCGTAATGGAATCAGTTGGAACCCATGCACACTTGTTATACAAACTAAAAACAAGATAATTAATAGCGGTTCGAAAACTTCTGAAATTCTGTGACCTGAGGATATTGATGAGGATAAAACCTACTGTAGAATGTCCCGCAAGGTCATGAAAAGCTTTCCTGAAATTTCCATTCTCTGTGAGTGGGAAGCATTTTACGGTCAGGTAATCGTCGAAAGGTTTTTCTGATCAATCGACGCAGAATTACAAGACGAGTTCATGTTGTAACACAATTCTAATGTTTTACCTGTTTGCGTTTACGAGAACTTATAAATACAAGGCAACTGTCAGTAGATTATTTAGGCTCTCACTTCTATCTTCGTTAACAATCCTGTAGAAATGTTGGATTTATTATGGAATATGCAATGCGGCGGACGGAGGAGCGACCTTGAGTTAGCTTTCTAAAAGAAACGGCGCGTATCGTGTGTAACGCTCAACCGCTCCTAATGTTATCTCGGTTTATAATTATTGTCCTCTTGTTGTAAACAAGGTATTTTGTTTATTAATAATTAACAATTGACGAGGTGGCCGAGTGGTTAAGGCGATGGACTGCTAATCCATTGGGGTCTCCCCGCGTGGGTTCGAATCCCATCCTCGTCGGATAAATTTTGGTTTATATTTGAGGAAAATCACAAGAAGCAATGAATATTAATTTCATAGTCATACTATTCCGAGATAGTTTTATTTTTTTATTTTTTTTTAATGTCCGAAATATAAATCAGATTGTCTGAAAAATCAGCAGTTAAACAAGAGCGCAATAGGAAAAGAAAATAATATTATCGCTTTTAACGGATTATTGTGGGAATTTTTACGGTGATTCCGAATATACCCCATACTCTGTACGTTCAAAATAAATGTGACAGGAAAAAACCTTTACGTCTTGAACGCTAAAAGCTACTAAATCCTCTAGCTACTAGAGTTTTGTTTGCAAGAGGATACTATGTATCCTATCGACAAGTCTATGTAGTATACATCTAAAAGCCTCGTAGATATGTAGAAGAGTGGCAACTAAGAGAATCATGGAAATCTCATCAGGCAAGAAGTATAAACGCACAAATCTTTACGTCGCAATAAGAAAACATAATTTGGAGCACTAATTACCAAGGCAGACTAACTAATTTATGCTTGGTGGGACAAAGCACTCCAGCAACTCGGCTTTTCGTTCTATATGTCGTGTAAACTCCTCATCCAAATATACTCAGTTTTGTCGTCTCAACTGTATTCATAATCATCAAACAAGGTAGGTATCTACGGTTCTGCCTTTACGGGCTTTGTGATCGTATATGAACGGTTTCCCTTATATTCAACAGTTAGGAGTCGTGTCTTGCACAGTTCCGAAAAGAAATGAAACTCAAAGGATCCACCCAAATCAGTTGAGCTTATTCCATGATTTCTTTAGCCATTTTGCGATTCAACATCCGGCCGATATTTTCTTTTTCGGTTTCAAGAGATGGGCCTATATGGACAGCTGACAATCACCCAAGTTGTCTCATTTATTTAATTTAGGAGGTAAGAAGAATTTAGTCTTTTGTCTTGGAGGGTTTTTGAGACAAACATTTTTATTTAAAACTCTTCCGTTTTATCCGTTGAGATTAGAAATCGTGCTCAAATATTGAGATTCCAGCACATATTATTGGGAATCAGTTTCCACTGTTGAGCGATTGCAAAGGTCGTTGCTGAATATAATCAATCAAACTTTATATTAAGAAGATAGTGATTGATTTTAAGTTCCTCCATGTAGCTTGAAGGTGGCAGTGCACACTCTAACATGACCACTCATCAATATTCAACATTTTCCGTTAATGAAAAGTCGGTCGAGTTTTAATTGAGAGAAGCACTTCTGATACTCCTGCCGGTGGCAGGATTTGGGGGGTCGAGAGACGGATGGTGGAGGGTCGCTAATCAGGCGAGATGGTCTGCTGTATGATTTCCCGAAGGGTCTCTGTGCCCGACGAGAGAGCTTCCATAATTAGTCTCCCCTCTACCCATTGCCGCCTCCCTCTGCCACTTCTTCCCTCTCACCTCCGTTCGGTCGACGCGAGAAACCTAACTGAAACCTACCTGCCTTCACCCTCATTATCTGACCCCTCTTCCCGTTTCCTCGACCGCCACCTTCTCGTTGTTTCAAAGAAGCTTTGTCTCCCATGTCCCGCTGAGCGCAGTAAGGAATAATTGTTCCCTCGGCGCGCGGCCCGTCACTTGGGGACTATCTGTCAGGACAACTAACGTCTTTACTCGCTACAGGAATACCGCCGCATCGAAAACATGAACGTTTGCAACGATGAGATGGCGGTAAAAGCGACCGAACCTACTCTAACATGAATAGACATATGCCGAAATAGTTTTCAGCAGACGTGATGAACATATGAATGATCTAAAGACATGAAACATTTAAGAGACCATGTAGGGGGTAACCCGCTGAGGTCCTGATATTGTCATTAAAATTGCACAAAAATCATCTGCGTAACTCTAACATTTCACGGTTACAGATACGCACACTACGCGAAGAAAATCTGATTATGTTCACAGTTTCTACAAGAAACATAATAATTCTGCTTTGAATAATTACACCGACTTTCATTTTTTAAATTATTTTGAATGAAGCTTGGAAATTTATCGATCCGGTCTCGGGGAAAAAAATGCACTCGGGGTCTGAGGTAATGAGAAGAGTTTTCCTGATTTTCAGCAAAACGGTTGTATAATGAATTGAACTCAGATAAAAATGTTGATCATGTAATTAATTATCTATAAGAAATGAATCAATTCTTTTTGGTTTATTATTTCCAATAATAAGCGTTTATTCAAAAACTTTTCATAGTGCGTAGATAAAAAATGTGTAATATCCGTCTACGGTACGCCGCCGTACAGGTCATGAACTTTTCAGAACTGATGTGCAAATTCCGTTCTTTCGCACATGGACTCCACTTGGGGTCTAGTTGATCCCAATGTCTAGCCAGCCCGATTGCCTCACATGCCTGGATGCTATGGGGGAACAACTAGTGAAAAAAGTGGGTTTCCATGATTTTTACTGGCATACGCATAGTGGAGTTTCATTTTCTAGTAATTTTGGACGAAAAGTCGAATGGTATGGGTTTCAGATCCGTAGAAATTTACCAATAGCAAATAATCGCAATTTCTGACATACGACCATTCAAAAAGTTGACAATCGTCATCATATACTCACAATTCCGCCCCACCTATAAAATACGTGTACTTCGCGGTTTTGAGTTTTTTTCGTGGTCTTCCCAGACCACTCCTTGTTTCCAAATAACATCGAAGCCTCAATGCAAATATTTCCTTAAAATCTCGATATTCTAGACCTCACATTAAATCCAACAACTGTAACTTCTGGGAAAAAATCAAGTTTCGATGAAATAAAAATTGTTTTGCAGTTTAATTAAATTGCTGGAGAATATTTTCCTCTCGTATAATGATCTGTTCAGTGAACTCCATCGCTCCCCTAATTACTATTTGTTGAGATTAATTTAATTACTTGTTTACGGAACGGTTAATGGCCATTTACAAAGGTAATACATTATCATTGTTGTCAACTTGCCAGTAATTATAATTAAGAAATGATTGGAAAACAATACCGGAAATATAGCCAAATTAATAGTGAATTTAAAATGAATGAATGTTGAATATACTTCAAATTGACGCTTGCTGATATCATATGTGTGGCTGAAGAGAGCGGAGGATGTCGGTGTTCCGAGAATCGTTCTTGTTTTCTGTGAAAGAAGACCAGTGGTGGGTTGACGTGAAGACTGTTCGCCAGTAACATTCTGTTGAGCGGCTGGCGATATAATTGTTCGTTGCTGTAACTCAATGCGAAACATTTTGGTAAGCGATGCAGGGACAGGGTGTCCCCGTTTGTATTTTCTCCATGATCACACTTATAAACATAATCTACACACTTTTGACAGTTAAAAAAAAAAAATTATACTGAATTGTTGATCGAACAAAATAAGGACGAAAATCGGCTGGGAAATCTAGAAGGTATGCGGAGATCTGGAACGGATCGTCCGTTACTCCCCTCTCCCGCTTACAGAAGATTTAAAATTTCCGAGGTTTGTTGCACAACAAGAATTCAGGTCGAACAACAAAAAAGTTTTTAAATTAATAACATCAGATAAAGTAGTGAAGAAATAACGATTTTTCACCATTACCCCCTCCATTCAACCCCTTTCATATTGAAAATTGAACGCGCAGAAATATTTCTACATGCTAAACCAAAATCTTGACTGAAAAAAAAAATAATAATAATAATAAATGAATGACCTGAATCGGTTTCAGAAATCTCGATTAAACAGCGGTTAAAAGGATTGGCGTTACCCCATGAAGTCAACTAAGGCAACAATTTCTTGGTTTGTTACACAACCATACTAAAATTGAAATCGAACGAAAAAATAATCATGGATATCGGTTAAGAATTATAACTTGAGAAGCGTCGATATATTTGTTTCCGAAAAACATGCTTCCTTCAGCATCATCCCCTCCAATTCTCCTCTTCCGTAGTGAAATTCGAAACTTCAGGAGTTTTTTGCGCGACTAGAGTAAAATGGGGATCGAAACAACAAAGGGATCCAAACAACATCGTTCAAGAATCGCAGGGTGGCCAGCGTCGACGAAATTGGTTGAATCACAATTCAATCGTCTATATATTCCTGCCAACGAACATCGAAAATCTCTGGTGGACGCTTTACAGCTGGTCCTTATAAATTTCCTCGTAACACATTCAGTGCAGATGCCGTACGCACTACTTAAAGGAGGGACTTCCCACTAAGTGTATGAAGTAGCATACACAAGATTCCTATTCTGCAAAAAATGTTTTACTCCGGCCTAGCCTTATGAAAGGGCTCTTTTTTTTGTGTATTCAGTGGATAGTTTTATCCCACCCGTACACAGACCGCGTTGCGGGGGTTTCCTTCCTTGTTCACTTATTTTTCTTGACAATTATAGTAAGGGCAAGCCGGCGTTACATACAGGTTGTGCGACGAAACAATTATCCCTCTACTGTCGATTTAATGAAAATAGATAACAAGACACGTTGCAGCGTCTCGACTTTTCGAGGACCTTTTCGGACCTGATAGTTTCACTTAGAACTAACCACTGGCGTTGAAACAAGTGATTATAATTCAGTCACATCTGACTTGCCAAGCGAGAGATTAGTTCATTTTTTCATTTGTCTTGGGATTTGAAGTAGATGATGTGTTATTTTATCATTCCAACCATTCTGCCTTGGAATACATATATGAAAAGATTGGGACGTTTTATGAATATACATGTTACACATCGAAAAAATTGAAGTTCCCACTGTTATCGCCATTCGTTTTCATCAACCCTTGTGACCACATATTTTCCACATTTCTTTAATCAAGTAATTGGTCATTAGCTTGATTGAGTTTTGACACAATCCTCTCCACTGTTTAAACAAAATCAATTGACACAATATAACAGCAACTTGGAAGTTCGAATTTATTGTTTAGAACTTTTTTTTTAACCCAGAAATGACCAAGCTTACACAGTTTACACAATTTTTTTTAACGGTCTCCACATTACTTATCGTGTTGACTTTTTCTGGGGTAGAGTTCAGGCATCTAGTTTAGATGTATTTAAACCATGGTGACGATTGAAACATTTTTTACGCGTTGAGGTAGGACTGGAGGTGACAGTGGTTCAGAACAGCCAAGCCTATGGGATCTATCCCACACACCCAAGGGGGGAGATTGTATCTTGCAGGGTCTTGTACCTCAAAATGTGAGTTTTGATACTAGTTCTGTTTCCAGGTTCAAGATCTGGAGTTTCTACTCTGCCTGCAGTATCTTAGTAACCTAGTAAGGGAATGTCCGAACCACGTCTCCGGAGTGTTGAGACTTACCATTCCTCTTGCCCTTTCCAGGCTTGAGTAGTTGGGCCCGTCTGCCACAGTTGGACCGTTAGAGGGCTCCAATGAGGATAGGCTCCCTTAAATAAATATTAACCTTCTCCAAGAAGAGGGATCATTGATTAATCGTATTTAAAAACATGGTCGTAAGACGAACATACAATAGACACTTACTCCAACGAGAGTCGGATTAATGCAGAGAAGAGTGTGACCGAAGCTGGTCCCATATTGTTCCATGGATTCCATCAAGACAATGGTCTATCGCCAACCCCACGTCCCACTAGCCACTCTTAAAGAACTTTATGGCTCTGCGTCCCGACCGCCGAGCAATTTTCAAATAGTGAACGAATTCAAACTCTCTCATTCAATTCACGGAACTAACGTCTATCGAATGATAAAAACTACCATCTTAAATGAATATTGTTGAGATTTTTTTTGATGGTTTAATCCTTAAATATTATCCCTTACGGTTGATTGTTCACGATGCCGAGATTACTGGCATATTTCGGAAAGATGTAGGATTTGTTAGGAAAATTCTGTAAACTTTGGTCCGTTTACGGAAAAAAAAGCTTCGGACAGCTCACGGCGCACAAAAGATTTTTTCCTTTTTAATTCCATTTTTGAAATCATGTATTTGGAAAATGAAAACAAGGAATTTTGGCGGGGGTTAAGAATTTGTTTTTGTTGATCGATTACAAGGGGCTAGTAATAAATTAATAGTGCAAAAAGAGAACTTATCCCTTCAATGGAGCAAAATTGTTTACTGCTAGAAACTTGGATTAGCTTCACATATTTGGGATTGTTCCTACAGTTGTTGCTTTTAAGAGGGAGGACCAAAATTATCTACCTACCCCTTTGATCCTTAATGCTGTAACTGTTACCACCGTTGCATCCTTTGTGGCACCTAAAGTACGTTACAAAAAGTGTAACCAGCGAATTGAACTTATCAAATTCAGCCCGTTAATTCGAGATAATATTACCCAAGTAGGGCGCAGAGCTTGTGGGCTAGGGAACCTCATCAAAAGAAGCCCTTTCCCTTTGTGTGGTCTCTAAAGAAATTCCGCGGTGCCACCCACCGAGTGTATAATATTCAACTGGACTCGGTCCTGGGCACATTACGCTCACGGGTTACTTGTACACCGCAAAGCTGTTGGACTGCACAAACTGGCTTTTGTTTGGAAAATGCGAGCAAAACAGACCTGTGTGGATGGCTCTTGGAATCTTGATGAGCTGATTGCACTACCGTACGCAAAATACGTTGTGTTAGATCTCATAGTTTTTAGAAGGCTCTAGTAACGCGTTTATTCTTTAAAAATGAAGTTTTCGCAACGGCTCCAAAATTATTAAAACGAAGAATTTAAAAAAATGTCTATGTCAATAAAAAAGAGAAGAGCTTCCAAGGAAAGCACTGGACAGCGTACTGCGGACAGATTGTTTTTTTTTTTTTAATTGGATTTTTGAATTCTATGCATTTTAAAACGTAGACAACAGTTGTTGTTATAAGTTACTGATTTTGAGGGGTTTAAATGTTTGTTTTTAGTACAATTATAATGGTTTTTTTGAAAATGATGAACCAAAAATTTGAATAAATAAAACTCACAAATTAAATATTTCAACAAAAATTGAACGCTGCACTATAAGAGTATTTTTTTCGCATTTTGGTTCAATATCTTCAGTAAGGAACCTTTACAGCCCGAAAAGGTACAAAATTTAATCTCACAGTTTCAAGAGATCAAGAGTTTATTGTTTATGATATAATCCAAAACTTATTTCAAGCAAAAGTAGGAGGAGGGGATTAGGACTGTCTTTATTTTATCTTGTTAAGTCTTTGTTGGACTTTTAAGTATGTTTTCGGGTGTACCGCGGAAGCATTATACCTGGATGAACAGTCCTGCTCTGTTAGTGTGGTGATCCACATGGGAGGGATATCAAATATAGAAGTAACAACCCTTTTGTAATCATTGCGGCGTTTCCGATTACATTTTAGTCCAATTTTAGTAAATGTATCATCATAGATTTGAACTTCATGTTTTTAATGTCCTAGTTCTTAGTTGAAAAACTCTGTTTGAGTAAAATTATACCATAAAAATTCTCAGTAAGTGTTGTAAGTGGGACATGTTCCCCATGGGCATCAACGCCGTCAAATGGGTGAGTCGATACGTATTGCGGTTCTGCAGCCATAAGTCTATGGTGGATACAAAAATAATATGATTGAGTTTTATGGGGTGATTAAACTGGCTTTCCTCGAGGACCTCGACTATGCACAAAATTTGAGTGATATCGTACCAGTAGCACTTAAGAAAATTATCCCAGGTGGATTTTACGATTGCACATGTGTACAGCGTAGTATCGATTTTTCGGCAATGAATATCATAGGGGACCATCTATAATGCACCCTTCACATTCCCTGAAAATCGCATCAAAATCGGATGAAAGCTGTCGGAATTAAGAGTGTTACAAGGATCTGCAGAGACCGACAGAAAGTTGTTCAGAATAGTCTAAAACGTCAAATGCGAGTTTTTTGTTCTCGATAGATTCCAAAACTTGTTCCAAGCAAAAGTAGGGTTGGATGTTACAGCGTTCGAAACCAAGGTCACGGTCGGCCCATTCGTTTTTGAAATATACCCTTATTTTCTCAACACCGACAAAAGTTTAGCGGACGGGGGCTCCCCTCGAAATGGGTCTTACGGCTTGTGACTTGTCATTGAACGAGCCGAGCGGCCGTCGTAACTGGCGGACTAAATCCTCGACAGAAGGAATTTATACGGGGAACTTGAGGACGGGCAGAACTTGCTTCTCATTACAACGGGGGGGAAGGGCGGCAAACTCGCGTCATCCATTAACGCTTCTTTGATTTACGTTGCCCTTCCAACTTGCGCGCCTGGCCCTCGGATGTTTTGCGAGGCCACTTTGCAAAAGGGCTCCCCTCGGCTTCCAGCCCTATCCGCACCGCCGCCATCCCTGCGCCACCGTCCTCTAAACAGCTTGCCGAGTTCATTAGTAATTAGTTTAGTTGCCGACGACATGACAGCTGTTTGCCCTACTGTATGATAATGTAGTTTTCGCTCGACAAACGGTCGGGGAAACTCGCCTGTGTTTCAGGTGTGCAAACTTGTCTCCTCGTAGTCTCGCAGGGACATCAAGGCCACTGCTAGGACGAAGCCACTGAATGGATGAATGGGATCGTTCATTCGAGTATATTGATGACCCACAATTTTAATCATCGGGAAAGTTATCCCAAAGTTTTTAATCAACGTTTACTCATCAAACCGGAGATCACATCTGTTAATAAGATTCAGATCACATTTTCAGTTTCCCCAACTCTGCTTCATGTAAATTGACGTTCAAAGTCTCAAAAAAAAAAAAAAAAAAAAAAAAAAAAAAAAAAACCAACCAAACTTGTTTGGTGATTGTCTCAGACAACCAGTTTTACCAGTTCTTTTCATCATCTTCGTTTTATTTCCGATTTTCTATTTTGCTGCTTTACTGTTCACAATGCTATTTTGTGTGACTGTTTTTCATTAGTTGTATACTCTGTTAGTGTTTTCCTCCCTATTGTGTCATTGGTTATTTTGGATAATTTGTGCTGGAAAAAATGACTCACAGATGGTTACGGACTAAGTCACTCGCGACGGAGTTGTGGAAACCCATTCCAATAATGTAACAAGCTTGATTCCTACAGTTTTAATCTGATTTGAATTAAATTTTCACGGAATATGCGGGTTAGGCTGTAGATGGTCATCTATGGGTTGGTCACAAATTATTACCTCACTCTGGGCACACACACGTGAAATCGACCAAGCAGTAATTTCTCAGGCTCTAAAGGTGCGATTTTCAGAGTAGTCGGGGAAAAACAATCCTATAATATGATATTAATTCTAACACGACAGTATCATTGTTACTCCCCATGCGCGGAAGTAGTTTCCTTTGAACATACCTAACCCCTCAGTCCTTATTCCATTTTGATGATGTTTTGAAGCAATGTGTGGTATGAGATGTTGATTGTCCCCTATGGTTGATCACAAATCCATCGCCGACACGCGCCACCCCCAATTTCTTCCCATGGCTTTTTGGATTAGAGAAAAGATTATAGGAGAAATAACGGGGATAAGTGTGATTTTGCTCATTTTCCTCATGTTTTTTGGTGTTTTAGAAATAATCTATATAATATATGCATCGAACATTAATAAAGTTATTGGTTAAAAAAACTGTTGCTATTGCAAACGACAACTTTCTTCAAGTTCAAATAAAAATTAACGTCTGTTTGGCCCCAAAATATAGCTTTTCCAAGTCAGATTAGGAAATTTCCAAACCAATTTCAGAAATTTCCAAACCATTTAAATTTCAGAATTTGATCAATATCCCGGTGGGAGCGTTCAAAAGTGGGATAAAGAGAAGGAAAGAAGTAGGTATCACACAAAATGTATTAATAAAATTAAAAAATTATCACGAGAGGTGAGAAGGAACTGGTTCATTGAAATTGATAAAATATGCGCATGTTTTGCTTCTGAGTCTGAGAAGCAGCGGAAGCCTTGTGTTCACTTTCGGAAGCCAAACAATTTTTGTTGTCCGAATTCAGAATTTCCACTCGCATTTTACGTTTCATAGGCTACTGAAATTTGGTTCCCTGTCTGTCTGTGTGTCTGTCAGTCCGCATTCCCTTGTTACAGCCATAACTTCCACAATTTTGAATGAATTTAACTCATATTTTCAGGGACTATGAGGGTAAAGCCTCTCGAGGTCCCATACGAATTTCATCTCAATATAATCAGCGGTACGCTCTGCGCATGCGCTAACGTGAAATTTTTGAAACAGGTATGACTTTCACAATTTTGATTCAATTTAGCTCATATGATAAAGGATGTAACGAGCAAGTTGCTGTGTCATCTCCTGGGCAGTGTATTTTCAATTGTTCTGTGTGACCGGTATGAGCTTCGCACGAGTTGCAGTTGGTAGAAAGTCCATTCCGATATCCCACGACCCCAACTTCCCGATAATTGCTTCAGAATATTCCCCGGAGTTCGAGCTCCGATGATTAGTCCCCCCAAAAGGTATTCTGAAATTGAGATGGACAATTCTGAAATTTGAAAATTCTGAATTTGGCTTAGAAAATTCTGAAATAGGTTTGGAAATTTCTGAAATTGAAATGGAAAATTCTGAATTTGGTTTGGAAAATTCTGAAATAGGTTTGGAAATTTCTGAAATTGGTTTGGAAATTTCCGAATCTGACTTGGAAAAGCTATATATTTAAAACGGCTAAACGACCGCTCGACGTCAACCCAAGTTATTGGGACATATTTGAACACAACAATTTCTGTTGTGTCGAGCTTAGTCACCCTCTAATTGCGCTGAGCTTCCAGAGAATATAAAATATAAAATAAGATATCCTATATAAAACATCTCCATGTCCTATAAAAGTCTCACTCGAAAACTCAAGCACGTACTTTCGAACAAGTTCTTTTGTCTTTGCGGTGACTTTCGGCATTTTAGTAAAAGATGTTTTACGGTGGAATACGTGTGAGAGACTGGCAAGAGTGGGCAAATGGAAAAAGCTGTGAAGTGCGATGTTGGGCGGAGGAAAAGAAGGAACTGAGGTCGTCACATTTCTATGAATCCAATTAAATTATTCCAAGAGAACACGAATTCCAAACAACAGGTACAAAAATCCCATTCTATCTATGGATTCCTTATAGATAAAAAAAAAAAAAAAAAAAAGGCGGAAAGCAGCAACTGAACAAATACGAACTCATTCAAAATGTGTAAACGAAAGTGGCTCCATTTCAATCATATGAATAAATGCCTTTTTCCACTAAAGAATGATTAAAATTAGGTACCTATCAAAGCCGATACGCTGGATATATGAAAAAAATATGCATTTATTTTTAACTACGCAAATATATGCATTTGTGACCAAATATACACAAATATGCAAAATAAAATGACTTTAATTGATTCCAAATGCTTCAAGTCATGATGTTTTACTGAATCAGGAAAAATATGCAAATGCATATACTTAACAGCCCTGATGATTATTAAATAATTTAATGTAAAGAAAGGAGAGGGGAAAATAACACTGCCCAACAATTATTTATCATTTGAACCAACCGAAAAGATGCCTATCATTTTCGGATTGCCCACTGTTAAAACAAACCGACAACTAGGACGTCATTTTTTATAACACCAGTGTTCAAAACAGCTATAATACTAAGTGGTAATATACCCTGCTAGTTAACATCTCCCGTCTGTAGTAGCGCTAAATAGCTTGTCCGACCAGAGTGCCTCAATTCAGTAGTAGCCGATTTTAATTTAATTAAAATATCCTCCATTAGTTGTCAATGCATCGACATGGAAATATTCACGTACGGGTGTTGACTTGACCCGTTGAAAATATAACATGACCTCCAATCAGGATGTGAACCGACGTGGGTGTAGTTTGGACTCCTCATTTCTGCGGGTGTTGAACTTGAATTGACCCAATCGTCTAATGATGATCATTATTGAGAGAAATCGATCCCGACATCAACTGAAAGTTGCAGCGGTTGCGTGGGCGTTCCGTTACAGCCGCCTTCTATGAAATCCGAAAACGTCGAGTTAGTAAGTTGCGTGCGTGCGGTATTGTGGCGATTCATTTAATCAGTTGGCGGTTTCAATCAGCACTTCTGACATACGAACATGGATAATGAATGACGTAGCTTGGCGTAAACACATTAAAGTACACTCCAGGTCAGTGATTATATACAAAAGAGGAGTTCTGATTTCCCATCATAATCATTTGTGAGACGACCAAGGGATCATTGCAAAAAGCTTTTCGACGTTCCAGAGTTGACAAATTATTCGCTTGACAGATTGAAAATCGAAAAACTCTATAGAAATCAAACCTATTTCATAATCTGCTCGTAAAAGGGATTCATTTGAGATTCGAACCGTGAATGTTCGATGAGTGTTAGTGGTTTACCGGTGAGGTTGAACGCTCATTCCGCGGATTGGCTATTGTTGTTATTGCGTCGACTTGGATCACGCTAATTGTCCATCAGGAAGAGTCAACCTGTCCGTTGCGGTTGCTTGACAATATGTGATCCGAATTCACAATCTATTGAATGTTTTTTAATTCTCACGAACCAATTTGTTATACTTTTGCCTTGATCTTGTCGTAAATGATCAAAGACAATTCTGTTTCTTCATACCGAGACTTTGAGCGAATATTGCTTTGAAAATAACTAGGTGAGATGACCAAATTCTTACGTTTTGAGGAAGGCTGGCTGGGATAGCTTTCGTAAAACTTCGTACACTGCAAGGCTGATTGCTGTTAGAACTAGACATAATGTCCTCCCTGAACACAATTCCCCGTCAAATATTGATCTGTGGTTGCGCCAATATCTCAAATAGAATAAAATTAGAAAATCACGGGCTTTCCGTGAATGAAATAAAAGAGAATAAAACTTTTCACCTCGTTCCCAACTAAAATATACTGGTAGGAATTAATGGGAGTGATTGGGGAAATTCGATCAAAAGGTCATGCTGCATATTGGAACTTTGAATATTATTTTTTAATGATTGTTTCAAAATTTGACTATTTTGTCTGCCATATATTTTGATATACAAATTGTAATATTTTTTATTGTTTGCTAAAGTCGAGGTTTAAAATTATGTTATTGAACTATAGTTATGTCATTTATAATGAAGGATAAAAACCGATAAAAGAAAAATAACCGAGAACAGGTAGCCATTAGGATGAGAACATAACTGATTTCTTTATTTACACAATCAGTGTTACCAACGACTGAATAAGTAAGAAATAAACAATGTGTAACATTTCTATCCATACAAAATAATTAAAGGAAAATCATTGGTCGATATTCTTCATCCATGGTGGAACAAAGAAATACTAATACTAAATAAGGTGAGCACCGGAAGCACATTTTTTTAAGCCACTAAGGTGTTGGTTAGCTAGTTAATAACGACAACAACAACAATATTTCAGGATTCATGGTTCTGAAAGTTGTGGCGAATTACAAGATGGTTACTACTCAACAAGGAATTACACGGTTTACAACGGGCTTTTCAAATTTTGTGCTTAAAATGATTAGATAGCTTAAATTTAGTTCTTTTTTTGCAATTGAAATGCTTGCAGTAGGTACATGAATGGTTAATTAACATTGCGCCGAAATTTAAATGAATCGCTCATGAAAATCAAGAAGTGAAATCGCGGTGAAACAGTGCAGTTTACCTTCTATTGAATGCTGTTTGTACAGGTTGGTTCCGTGTTTTAAATAAATTAAATGCATTTTTTCATATCGGTTACTCATCTCCTAACTCAATCTCACTAATATGCTAGTATATCTGGGGGTCTAATATCTCTCCTTGGTTTATCACTAGCGACACTACTATATGTTTCGGGACTTTTCTGGGCCAACTTTGCGTTGTACCTCTGCCGTTTTCGGAATTCCATTTTTTTTTCCCAAAAAACCGAATGGGGCTTATGATTTGTGCGAATAGTTAACGGCCGTGTGGAAGTATAGATGCCACTTATTATGAAGGGTTAAAACGTATAACGAAAACAACTGCAAACAGTTAGCCATTACGATGAGAAAATAAATGATTTTTTTTTCATCAATTTTCACTAAATCAATCACACAGTCACACATTACTTATCACACATAAGTAATACTTAAGTAGTACATAACGGTTATCACCAATCGTCTTACTTCTTCAGTTCAGTCAGCTTGAAAGCTCTTAAAATTGCGTAAATGGTGACAAACAAAACCGCAACAAAATTTCTCTTGGCCGATGTTCACAGTGTAGTATAACGTATTTAATTAGTCATTATTGTTGATTTCTTGATGGAAACAAACGATTTGGGATCCAAAACTGTTCATTTGTTTCAGGTGAGTTGCTGCTGTGGTTTCAAGGTTTGTCTTGGGAAGGTGATGGGAAGTGTTGAATAGGTGAGTAACATTGATTTACTCAATAATACATTTTATTATTAAGAACGAATGTGGGGGAAGGGTTGGGCTTAAACCCTTAATATAGCATTGATAAGGTGGTAGAGAAGTGTGAAAATCCGTTAAAACAATAATAGTGAAGGTTTCAGGGGTTCCCTTTCTATTTCAGAGATGATTACTGCCGTAGCAGGCTCAAGAATGACCTTATAACTCCGTGATTGGTTATGAGGTCGATTACGATTTGTTAGAGACGGGAACCGTCTTACAGTTGGTTCAAATGCGGTTCTAGTGAGGAAAAAATTATTTCGTGAGCTTTTCTTATTAAAATTTAATTTTAATATTCTTATTGATTCCAAATATAAAGGTATAACGGTAAAACTAGTCAAAAAAATAATGTCACAGAAAAAATTCGTAGAGCATAAAATGCTACTTTCACTGGTCACCATTCATTCTCTAATTCACAAAAAAATAAGGGTGTTGCCAAGTTCCAAATTCCTCCATACAGCCCCTTTTTAAGAATTTTTCGTAGAAAGATAATTTCCGAATGAAGTTAAGCAGATGAGATAAGTAGTAAATCTTTCAATTCCACTTCGATTAAGGGTGATTCCTATTTTACGGGACAATCGCTGTCCTTCATTATAAATAATTTTCTGTTCAACTTTTTCCAAAAATTATTTTTGTAGATTTTATGAGGTAACTAGGCCTACTCATGGCTGTCATAAAGTTCGGCTACTCTTCATTGTACATGCCGGTAATTGATTGAAATGTACCTCTAATCTCATTGACATGGTCTGTCCGTGAGTCAGAAGTGGATTAATCCAAAGTTTTATCCACTCAAAATACGTTTTACCGGAAATATTTTAACTAGTATTTTTTTAGAATTAGTTACTGGATGTTAGTGCGCTTACAAGTGGGACTAACTTTTAGATAGTCTGTTCGAATCAAGTGAACAAAGTTTGTCCCAAACCTTCTGTCTCATTGTCATGGGTTTGAAGGAAATCATCGTAGCTCTCTCAAATGAGGGCATTTTTTGGCAATTCAAAGTTTTTTCAGCGTTGGTAACCTTGCCCTTTGAGGAAACACCATGCTTCCGCCATTTCTATACAGTTGGGGCTCAAAAATGAAGTCAGCCGTTTGTAAAACAGGTGTGTACGTTTCATACTTCTCATTGTTATGGGTTTGAAAATCACTCTTAATCAATCTTATTGATTCGTTTAGCATTCATTTTGGGATAGAGATGTAAAAACTCTATTAAATGCAAGTTTCAATTTCTATAAGTGTTCATTAGACTCCTAAATGCAGAAGGTTAATGTTGATTTCTCATTGTCGTGGCGATTTTAAACTTCATTGTTGTGGCTACACAAAAGCCGTCATGGCTGTTTGAAACATTTTTTTTTTTCAAGTTTGGTATTTGATGCTAAATAAATACTAATATTAAAATGTGATACTTGTTCTACCACAAAGTCAGGAAAAACTGAAATCAGATATCTGTCTCATTCAACCTCACCTAAACATCGTTTACGTAATTCTATCGTTATTTGGTTGACGAAGTTCATTGTCATGGATACGTATCATTGTCGTGTCCAATAAAATTTTGAAACCTGAATTTTGAGGAAACAAACGAAAATCATGCGTGCTTGTACATCACTATACCATTAGAGTAACATCTAGATTGTATAATAAAAAAATCATAAATTTAGGAGAACAAAAGTTTTTAGTCAGAATCAAAACCTCGATTGTCCCGTTAAATGAGAATCACCCTCAAACACAATTTTGGAGTTACACTTGAAAAGAAAGAAGTTTTATAAGTTCCTTGTACACGTTTTTCAACTTCATGACGCATTGCCCCCCCCCCCCCCCCCTCTTCCCAACTTAGAACCAGCCACGTAACCCCATGTAAATTAGCAACAAAAATGTAGAAAATACTCGTAAGCACCCCTTATTTGATCTAAAACTAATGACGGACAATATTTGAGCTCTGTCATTGTCATTTATACATTTTCAGATAGAAAAACAAACCATATGTAAATGAATTACTAGGTCCATTATTATTTACGTTCTATCTAGTGATGTAATATAATTTTGAATGTCGTCAAGTTGAACAGTTTCAATCAACATTACTCCACAAGAATTTCAATGACTCAGTCTGCGTCATAGCCCCCTCCCCCCCCCCCTGTGGGCACCCCTGTACATTGGTTTTCACCAGTTAAAATAGTGTTTTAGTAATTCTAAAACGATCGGCGAACATCACCGATTTTACATCATACTCATATTATTCTCAATTCCCTTTAAATTCAATGGAGGTTTATTAGTATAGAAAGAAACCAGAAAAAATGATTGCAATCTTGAAAAGACAATGGCCACATTTCGTCGCGTTCCATTGTTCAATTCATAATAATATCTACTTTTTGGTTACATTGCCACCGCAGAGAAAGTGTGGAGAGAGGTGACATTTTTTTTTATAGCTCAGTGAAAATACGTGAATAGAAGATCCCCCCCCCCCCCAAGGCTGAAGTAGCCTTGACTTACGGTATGCAAAACCTTAGTTCAAAATGAAGAATACCCGTTCTCTTACGTGCCTGTGAGTTAGACATTTCACTCCGACTGGAACAATTACATCATTCTAATTAGGAACGACTCCGACCGACTTGGGGGATCCTCCATTTCTTATCTTTCATGTTCTCTCAAGTTTGAGTCTCGCCTAACAAACTCATACACCTATTTGAGATTTAGCACGGATAAGGTTCAATAGATGTTGATTATCACTCGGGGTAAGTCCCACCCTTCACAAGCTGTGAAGGAAACTACATTTGCTCGAAGATGTGACGCAAATGATCCCACTGTGCGACACTCGCTTTTTTTTCAGTCAACGTTTCGTCGGAAGGTAGTGAAATGGAATGTAATTCGTTGGAAGCCCTGATAGTGTGGAGTAAATCGAGAGCTCTTAATATTCGATAACTTCGTTTAAATTGATTTTAAGGGGATATTGTTAGGTTGTAAGTTCTGGTTGACTGGTTTTATATGTTATGTAGAATAATATGAGTCAGAATTTAAACGTTCCATTGAGAACTTGAAAAGTGCGTCTACGATATTGGCCCCAGGTGGCTGAGACGGAGAGGTGAAAGGGCGAGTTTGACATTGCGGTTCGGGAACCAGGGAATTATCCGGCGAGGCGGTGGTGGTGGCTCGTGTTGTTTTCCATCCGGGACAGGAGACGTGGAGGAAGCGGAAAACCGCATAACCGGATTATGCCGCCCAATGTATCAAACGACCGCCAAATGAGAAGCGGCTCCCTAGGACCCCCGCAAAGTCCCAGCGCCCAGCGGAATGAGGAAAAATAAAATAATTCGATCAGGGGCAGGGCGGCCGGTCCTGCGTTATTAGGTTACCGAGTAACTTGGTTGTCTCGGTTGTGAAAAGGGGTGCTGATGGGTTCCGAGTAATGACATCCAAATCCCAAGATGGGATAAAGCGTATTCGTCTGATCTCACGGGAGCACGCATCCCTCTCTACGGTTATTCTGTAACTCTGTCGCCGGAATTTTAAACGATCTCCCAAAAATACCTCTAATTGAAATGTACGCTACACTGTTAATAGTATTCCAATGTTATACAGGTAGGCTTTTGTCGTAGAAACCAACAATCTTAATTTGTAAATCAATTCAGCTTGATACACCTAGCTGATGGCCGAAAGTTATTATGTCGGATTAGGGATAAATTTTCCAGTAGTTATGTTCGAACCCCAAGAATGATAAAATTGTCATCATTTCTTGGATTCAGGGGGCCTACTGAGGATAGAATAAGCGCATGTTTACCCCACGCCAGTGAACCTAAAAAAAAAGAAAAAAACAAAAATAACAATGTCAAAATCCCTCCATCCTCGCTTGAAGAATAAGCTGGCTGGCAGAAATGTGCGTAGTTGACTACTATTTTAGTTGAACTAGACCTTTAACTATCAACTATTTCTCCAGCTAAGTAATTTGTGAGCTGAAGGTTCAACTATTTTCCTTAAACTAAATCTTTTGTAGTTGTGAGAACAACAAACTGATCTAGTTGCTCCCCAATTTATTGAGATGATTAAGTACAGTACAATTCATCAAACCAAACTGTTCCCAATTGTCAGTCGTACAAAAAGGGCAAGATTCGTGACAATGGCACCCTTTGCCATCACTGCAGTAATAATTGAAAATGAAATATCCTGTCGATTTGCAGCACATGTGTATTAAAAATCAGAAATTGACCAATTCATCCCACTTGGGAATGGGTTGAAATTTGAATTTGTTAAAGAAAAGCAGGTTTTACATCTATCGTAAAAGACCTGTTAATCTTTTAGCCGCCCCTGGTTGTGTTTGTAGAAAGGTGTCGCGGTTAGTTGACTCACCCCAGACTATTCTCTATAGATCACCCTCTACATGACATCCTCTAAAAAATCTAGTAAATGTCAAGCTGGGTATGTGTCTACTAAATAATCTTGATTGGAATCAAATTAAAAGAAAATGGAACGCATCATGACGCACAAGTTGCTTGAAACGTTCCCATAAAAAAATTGAACCGAAATACAATGCAACCTATTTAACAAGTTTAACAAGACATCTTCTGCCGTTTCGATATGACTTCAGTTCCGAATCCAATCCTGGAGTGGAAAGAAAATTTTGTCATTTTTTCCGCGGTTCGCAGCTTCATCGATTGTTTGCCATTTTTTTCTCAAATTATCACCTTCTTTTTTTAAGTTTATTTTTTAAGTATTTTTTTCTCATCTTTGATTCAGTTTTTCAAAATATTTTGGCACCTCCTTCAATTCGCTCGTAGAACGCTGTTCAGTGGTTGTCTTAGGGTTTTTGTAGTCATTCTGTTTCTCTTGCGTATTGATTTCAGGATACCTGGTGTAATCCATGGTTTCAGGATCGTCTTCTTATTACTATTGATTTCAAAAGACACTAGAGAACTCACTTTCACCCCATCAAGTGAAGTGTACAATTTTCCAGCCGCGTGTTAGCTGTAAACATCTTCCCAATCTATATTCAGGATTTTATTTTGAAAAATCTCTAAATTTATCCTTAGATTAGTGGGGTATTATTGATATTAATAATAATTTTCATTTGACACTTTGGAAAATAGAGTCCCACCTTGCGTTTCGCGTGAGCAATTGAAAAATTAATACAATTAAAGCCAAAAGAGCTGGTAAAGATGAAATCAAACAAAATTATATGGACAGGAATTTTACGGTGATAAACAAATTGTTTTTTAATGCATGAGAGAGTGGAATTGTAAAATTCTGTATAACTTGAAAATATGAATGAAACGGTAGTCAACCCCCCCCCCCCCCTGATCCCAAAAAGAAGGGGAAAAAGATGAAAAAAGCGCGCCCATGTGAACCTTAAGAAAGAGGCGAAAGAGGTCACAAAGTTAGCCCGTTTTTTCCGATTGTGGAGCGTGTTGGCTTATGAATTGCCACAACTCTGCAAACCATGAATAAGTAGGGATGTAAGACCGTTCGTAGCGGAGCAGATTGCTCGATGGGCCGCTCGTCTCTCTTTGGGTCGGAAGGCTGACGGATGCTGAGGTTCGCCCTGGCCGCGAGCCCTCGCTTCACAATCAAGCAGGCGGCAATCTCGCAGTAAGATGAACCTTCGGAGATGTTATTTCTCGGGGTCTACCGACCTCATCCCGGGATGACCTTCCGCCGCGGCGGGAGATTCGGTAGGCTGATTCCCCTCGGGGGTCTGTGGAAAGGGCGCTCCGTCCGCAGTGGTTCACACACTGTCGGATGCTCTAATTGTTCGGCTCCTTTCGTGCGAACACCGCGTTTTATCAGCAGGTGGTTTTTTGCGATTTCGTGGTTCGGGTAGCGGTGTAGGTTGATATGACTTCATGTTTATTCCACAAAGCCTGGAGTTTCGCCCAATAGAACTTCCATATTCGGCGAAGCATACCAAAGGAAATGTGAGAAGCTTCTCGCATCAACGTCTTGCAGATTGTTATCCAGAACAAGTTTTTTCGCCATGAAAAATATATATAAATTGAGAAAATAAAACTTTTATGCAGGTGCAGCTACAAATTTCAAAACTTTCACACACACACAACAAACAACAACAATAGCAATGTTAACAACAATGTTGTGTGTTTGTTGTGTTATGTGTTGCTTTAACAATGTTTGATTGTTGAGTAGTGTGAATAAATGCGATTTATTCTGGTATTTTTGGGACGTCCCTCTGAAGCGAGGCTTCCTCATTAGAGGAACGCCTATTAGAATTGATTCAGAGGCGGTTGGACAACCCAAAAATCGGAAGAAAAAGAAGAGATGACAAAAATTGTCACTACCTATAGGCAAAATAGGTAGCAAAAATCTTTGATAAGATTGATTGAAGGTAAATTGCTTGATTGAGATTCATTCGTTATACACGACACAGTGAAATTCGTGGTGTTTTCTCATTCCGTTCTACATCCCTTCCATCGCTCCCGCAGCGGAATCGTCCTAGAAAATCTGAAAATGCCGCAAAATTCGACAGTCAACGTTCCGTGACCCGCAGAAAGAATTGCTATTGTAGCCGACAGCGGAGTGTTGGATTTGCGCTCCTGGACGAACTGAGAAGAGTTCGAGGCAAGATGGAGTGAGGTGAAGGGGGCTCTGAGGAATGGAATTACCCAGTCCGAGCTTTGACTTGTTAGCTAAAATACTACGGTTAAGAAAATTGCATGTTTTGTTAAACAATCTCTTGCCCTACTCCCCCGAACTTCGGCTCCCCCTCGTTATGCAGATTGCTTCTATTCTCGAGGAAAAAAAGTCAATAACCGCTCGGCCCACAGGCGAGAATTCCACCGAACGCGTCGCTTCAGGTTCGGGAATAAACAAACTTCTTGGGGTCTCTGCTATAGAGTTGGGAGAGCGGTGTCCCTAAGCTAAATTTAAACGTTGGAAACGATCAGATACCTACGGTCTGTTTGTCGATATTAAACCCGAGAGTACTTCCCTACTTGAAAATACTATTTTACAACATGACACGGTTCCCATGGAGATCTGTATTAAATACCTAGCCCTTTTATGTAGACATTTCACTAGCCAATGTTTTTTTGGCGAACTTTATGGAATTCCGCACTTGACAATTGTACTCTAAATTTGAATGTTGGTTGATAAGAAAATGAATATACCCCTATGGCCCTTCAGCTTATCAGCGTGTATCCATAACTTGTAACTGACTTCTATGCGTTTAAATGAGCTCCATCTCAAATTGGAACGTCGTAGATCGTTTAAGGAATGAATTGCCAGAAGCGTCCCTCAGCTAATCATCATGTACTTTGTAATTGTGGTTACTCTAGGTATTGCAAATGAGCTCCATTTCATATTTCTGCAACATACATCGATTGGTGAAGACAATAGCCAAAAATGTTATGTTGCTGATAAGTGTGCCCCCAAGCGTTTGTGATATATCTACCACAGCTAATCATTGTGTCTCCATACATTGTAATGGTACCTATTCTAGGTATCCTGAATGAGCTCCATTTCATATTTCAGCACAAAGAAGCCCTCTCAGCTAACCATTGTGCTTTCATTCTCTGTAGTTGTATTCCAGGTATTTCAAATGAGTTTCAGGAGGGAGTTTCGATTAGGGAAGACATTGGCGTCATTAGTGATGGTATTCATGAAGCGTGGCTCCATACCTTGTAACTGAAATCTAGACCAAGACAACTGACGGAGTACTTCGCGCACTTTGTCCGTATACGGACACTCTCTGCAACAATTTAGAATCTAAATCGCTGTCACACCAGAAAATCTCAACCAAATTGATAAGTAAATTGATAAACATGTTACATGCTGTCTAGCAGTTACTGGAACTGCTATACGAAGGCGGACCGATGTCAGTTCATCTCTCTACATCCTCCCTCTCCCTCAAGAAGCAAGTTGACAGTTCCCATCTCGTCTATCATCTGGTAAGTGTCACTCCATATTTGCGATTTCCTTTATCACCCAAGTTCTCCCTTTATTTCATCTCGGACTTGAGTACATCAGGTTGAAGAAATTTTACATGAACTCCAATTCGATTATTCACAAAAATACCAATTCACCATTAATTTATATTTTCAAAATATTAATGAGATGATAAATTAGGTTTTTTTTTAAAAGTAGAAATAAGTGTTGATCATCAAGGGTAATTTCAACACTATTTCAGCTGCAAGGGATTGTTGACACACAATCGATTACCTATTTCGAGTTTGAAAGATTCTTCTTAGAAAGTATCGACTGGGCGTCGAAAGGTCAATTTTGGTTCGGCAATAGTTGATTCCCCCTCAACGAGCCCTTACTGCTAGAACAGCCGTCGACAAGGATTGTTAGTCGGTGAAATCACCCGGAACATCGGTCAGGTAAACTGCGCATGCGCTCTTTCAGTTCGGGCAAGACCTGATGTCTCCTTGAAAGAAGAAAATAAAAACTGCTCTTTCCTAAGAATTACGATAGACAAATAATGAGGGAGCTGGGATTTTATTCATCACTAAAACGCGAACTGCCTCTCGCTCTTCTTTCAGATATTGGCTTCTACTTGATTTTCCTTTTTTTTTTTGGACGCAGTTGGTTTCATGGTGTGCAAGCTGTTTCCCAATATAATACTTTACAGCGGATCAACTCTTCCTTGGAATCAAGCAATTGACTTTTAAAATATCGAGAATCAAATCTTTTCATGATCGAAACAAAAAGGGATGAGGACGTGTTCGTTGCACTGACATTATTGCTAAGCTTTAACAAATTGGAGGAAATTAGGCAGCTCGGTCGAAAAGTGTGTTTTTATGAGAAAAAAAGTTCCCCTCATGCAGCATGCTCGTATGAGCGAATTTCCCAAAATTATCGTATTACGTTCACTAAAACTTGATTGGAGTTGAAATTTGAACACTCTGCATGCAAAAAATTCTAACTGTCAATGTTATTGCTAGAAATTTGTTTTAAATAATCTTCTGTATAAACAAAGATTTTTTTTAGGTTTTAGTATTTTCACTTTACATAATAAATTATTTCATTGTTGATGAAATTAAGAGAAATATTCTGCTAATGAAATTATATTTAACGGTTTTTAGCCATTTTTTAAAATTGTAAGTGATTTTAGCCGATTTATGTGGAAAAGATTTTATTGCGACGGCTGTAAAAATCTTAGAAAAGAAGTTTTTGAAAAATTTCTTCATCGAAATCTATTTTGAAGCATTTTGACATTATTTTTGGATTTTAACGTGTATGACAGATAGATAAAGATTCAAATAGAAACTTCGTTCTTGAAATTAAATATTCTAAACAAAAAATTGAGTTTGCGTTCTGACATTAATTTGTCAAATATCAAATACTTATTGTACAAAAAAATTACGAAAACCGGCTGAAGATCTTTTAATTTATATTTTTAGGTTTATTATTTATAATAAGCGTATGTAATGGTAAAGCAACAATATTGTTATTTCTCTCCCCTCCTCCTTTCAAATTTGGCTATTTTTCTTTTGAACGTGAGTAGATTCAAAATTTGCAATGTCCATCCGCTGTGCTAAAAAAAATTTAGAATGAAAAAAAAAAAAAAAATGTCTGAAACTAAAAATGGCCCTTCAAACCTTCATCGAAATCTATTTTGAAGCATTTTTGACATTATACAGTGGATTTTAACGTGTATGACAGATAGATAAAGATTCAAATAGTATATAAAATACGTTCTTGCTTCAAAAAAAAATTTAAATATTCTAAACGAAAAATTGAGTTTGCGTTCTGACATTAATTTGTCAAATATGTATCAAATATTGTAAAAAAAAAAAAAAATTACGAAAACCTTCTGAAGATCTTTAATTTATATTGTTAGGTTTATTATTTATAATAAGCGTATGTAATGGTAAAGAAACAATGTTGTTATTTCTCTCCCCTCCTCCTTTCAAATTTGGCCATTTTTCGTTTGAAGGTGTGTAGATTCAAAATTTGCAATGTCCATCAGCTTTAAGAGCTAAAAAAGGGCTTTAGAATTGTCATAAAAAAAAAAAAAAAAAATGTCTGAAACTAAAAATGGCCCTTCAAACCTCACAGTGGGACGAGCAATTACGCATTATTCAAAAAAATAATGAACGCATTTGTTAGAACGTAAAAAATACAGTGGCACAAAACACTGTGTGTGGACAGGAAGAAGAAATACCGACAGCGAGGTAAAATAAAACAACCTACGCTTCACTGGTACCATAATTATCGTATATAAAATACGACTTGAAGAACTCGGTTTCAAAAAGAAATCGTGGAAAAATACCGCTGGAATTATATCGGCTGATGCAATCTTCACATGACAATGGGCAATTCTTACGGTGTCCAAGCACTTAATCGGTTTAAAAGCGTATTTACGGCCCACCATCACGAAAATGGTAGTTTTAAATCCATTCCATTAAACTTAACTTTCATTGTTCAAAACCTAGAGGTAAAAGAGTGTGTATGGCATGGAGGATCGTTAGGAATTCAATGAAAGTGGGGTTTATTCTGAGGAAGACCTTCTATGAGTTTCATTGATCATAAATCTATACATTACTTTGCGCATGCTCAAATTTAAAATCCCAATCAGGGGTTCTCAGGTTCTGTTGCTCCGAAAGCGATCTTTACGGTATACATTTAGAAAGTGGTGGCGGAAGAACGGTCTATCATTATTCTAACCCCTATAGAATCAGATTGACAGAAGCGCAAAACATGTTTATCTCCTTGTAGAAGGGGTTGATGTCTGCCGGAACATGTAATGTGGCGTCTCTGTCCCGTGAATCTTGGTAACAAGGTAAATCTCACGTGTTTCGACGTTGTTTAAAACACTTGGCTTAAACATTCATGTTACCTAGACGAGGAAGCTATTTACATTTACATAGCTATCTACTCTCAAAACGGCCCACGTTTTTTCATTCGCCTTTCAATTACAACCTTTTTTAAGAATTACTCCAGCTAGCCTTAAAGTTATGGATTTCCGTCAGGATCAATAGCGGTCACGAGGCTGTCGTTGGGGACACTTCAGTGTTTTCATTTAATGCAACACTTGCTGTATGTACAGTTGAAGTAGTGACGTCCTCTTCCCAACTGTCATACGATTGTCGGAATATTCTCTTACAAAATATTGATCGAATACCCCTCAACACTTTTACCATATTTTCATTAAAATGCGTTATACTTACTACCAATGTGGTCAAGACTCAACGGTTACCTATCTCCTATCTTCGTTAACAGGGGCGTTGAAAACATTTCAAGACGTACCTACGCCAAGCATCGTCAACACTTTTGCGTTTTGATAAAGTAAATAACTTTTTGGCTTTGCTGGCTTCACTTTCAAAATAGTTCGTTGCGGTACAATAAATTTCTGCAGATGGCTCATCCCAAGACGCTGAACTGAAGTGTAGACTGGGCTAAACAATTTATACCAAAAGCGTACGCTCTGTGGATAGCATAGACTTAGCACGATAAAACTCATACGCAAACCTAGGGAGCTTGGAGTAAATGTGAGAAGTGTGCTCCTAAAGAAGGGTGGCACAACCTTTTAGTTGATAGCAATAACCACGACGATCCTGCTTGTTCCTGTCATCAGCCAGTCACCTCTTTTATTTCACGAACTAATAACTATAAGAGTCAATACTTGACAAACCAGGAAAAGCGCGCTGTACTCTAACATTAGATGAACACTACTATGTTGTAATTGTTCCAGAAATTTTAATACGATTGAAAATCGATTGAAGTTTCAAGATTCGATTACATTCAAAATACTCCATTGCTAAAGCATTAATCCCAGTTTCTTAGCTACTAACAATAATATTTAATGACATTCCATGTGATAAAATCCAAAGCCCAAAAATTGATCTTTCCAATAACTGGCAGAATATGTGGGTGACATTTTCCGAACATAACGTGAGATACCCTGTACACAGTTTTGCAAGTACCCATTTTTTTAACCCCTTGATAAACGGGTGTTTTCAAATCAATCCTTTCATGATTTTGCTCTTATCATTAAAATGGTTGTGGCATTAATTTGCTGTGAAAATTAAAATTTCGAAAGATAATTAAATTTCTCAACCGTTGAGAGCCTTTCATTTTTTAGATTCAAAGTTTGAGATATGAAAGCATTGTCCACTGGCGGTTATGTGGTACTGGCCTGGTCAGCTGAGCTACTTCTGCTGTTAATATCCACCAGTTGGAGAATGACGAATGATATTACGCGTTCGGTAAAACTCGAATCAACTGTGTGAGAACTGTGGCCAATTTTCGGCGTACGATGGTGGAATTTGACATTTTTATTTTAGGACCTGCGGAATAAAAGAAATAATAACGTTGTGGTTACTGTTGAGATTTTTTTGTTCTTTCTTCTTCACCAGAAACCATGAATACCATTGCGTGGGTTTGTAACTACATAATAAACTATCACGTCTCTTACATCTCTTACATTTGCATATTGAGTGTACGATATATGAGAGCTACCGGAGGAGTGAAATTGAAAATGAAGCTCCTAGAATTTTGTAGCAAAGTCAAAGCTCTTTGGCATGTCGTGTAAAATCGAGCCCGCGATTGTAGATCCTGAAATGGCGGATTTATATCAGTCACTGAATCCGCTCAAACAGAAGAGACCAAAAAGTAACATTCCTCCCCCTCAAAATTTGATGATTTATGTTTTAAGAAAAGTAGACTTCAACAATTGAAAAAAAAAGTCCGTCAGCCGTCCATCGTTCAAAGTTTTTCTTCGTAACAATTGGATCACAGCTTGAGACATTCGGCTGAAAAATCGTCCATCGTCTAGAATGAATAAATCTATTTATCTGAATGCAATCTCGACCTCATGTTCTATTACTCTTAAGAAATAATATTTACGATTGAAAAATTTAAAAAATCCAAGTGCCAAAATCACTTGATGTACGCGAGTAGAGAAAATTAGTTCCGTGAACTGAATGTGAAGCGTTACATACAGCATATCCGCTCGTTTCCCACTGGAACGAATCGGCCTCCGAGCACGGTAGATACCGATATACTATCCAAAACGCTGTCTCCCAAGCTCTAGTTCAGCGAGTTTAGAACAAGCGGAAGCATTCATCTGCCTTTACAATACTGTGATCCGTTGGAGAGCAACATAATGCAGAAATAATAAACCTCTGTTTTTTTATTGGGATTGGGAGAAATTTGTGGAGTGAAGGTCCCACATCGGCTTTTGACCGAAAATTGAACACCGCCCTTCCTCCCTAAACCATCCCTTTTTCGTCACAATATCTGAACTACATGACATGGCTAATAGGTAATGAAATGATACACTCCTCCTTAATAATGTGTAGCTGTTCCAAATTGTTATGTTTGATAGTTCTACTGGGGAGGTTGCATCAGATTCGAACCAACCTATTTCGTTAACGCTTTTGTTTCATACCGAACTTCCTGGGGACATACAATTGGAGTAAAGGAAGAATAACAAATAACATCTCTCAGTTAATTCATCCCAGGAAATTCGGATAGGCTTCGATTGCTTTTGGAAAGAGAGACGGGGGAGCTGTCAAAGGCAACGAGTTAATTCTGTGCCGTGTGATTTTAATTGGAGGATGGACACGTTCCAATATTGTCACTCGCGCTGAAATTTGTTTGATGTGGAAACGTTTGTGCAAAAGGTCGAGGTTTGTTGTCCGAAGTTTATTTTCGCTATTTATTTGATTTAATGACACCTGCGTTTCCCAGCAGTCTGGAATTTGAATAATCCTTTTGTGCCACCTTTGATGTTTTTTGTAACTTCGCGAAAGGCTACTGTCGGCCGGTTCGGTCTTGAGTTAGATGTGTCGTCTAATCAGTTGGAAAATGGAAGGGTGGTGAATCTTTTTGATAGAGCGATTTTCCATAGCAGAACGGAGTGCGATCGTGTAGATGGAGTGTGTTTTCTCTCCCATTTCGTACCAGCTTAGATATAATGATTGTCATTTAGAAAATTTTCCGATACCGCAGCCACACGATTTGTGGCTCAAGTTTTGTTACAACAATTATTTCAGGGACGAACGAGATTTGATTGTAGTGCTATAACTTACTTCTCATGTTGTTAAATGCCAAACGTATAAAATATTCAGCTCGGCGTGCTTCTTCTACTGTATGTGCAACATATAGAAAAAATATAAGATTATACGAATTTTACCAGGAATTTTTAGGGATTTGGGAAAAGGAAGATAACATGAAGATAAATTACCATGAAGTCCACAAACTTTCAGTAGGTGGAAAACTGATCTTATTTTTTAAAACTTTGTATATTTTTGTTCACTTTCATTTTTTCTGTATCACATTCCTCTTCGACGTAAGCCATTGATCTTGGCGCCTCGCCCCTCCCTATCCTGTAATGTTACTCAAGATGAAAATACTTGAGTAGCCTCTAGCTCTTGACTCCACCTTAGACAGTTGAACGGTCTCTGCAACCCTACCGCCTACCTAACGATTTTTTTAGCGTGAGAAAATGGGCGATCGGACATTAACCCGAGTGGTCTCATACGATTCAGGGAACTAATTTTTACCTGAATCAAATAAAAAACTATACTCTTACTTCTCTTACTTCAGAAGTGTTTTTTGCGGCATTTTTGCATCAAGTCTGAAGGCCGTTTGTGTCGCGGACAAATTTGGAATCTACCCTTGAAACGTAAAATGGCAAAATTTGACAGGGAGTTACACAAAATTTACGACGTACAACTACAAAGGCTTATTATTGAAAATAAGAAACTACAATAGGGCACTTTTTAAGTTTTCCATTAGTCAGAGCGGACCGTATCCATCAAATCGAGCCAGCTACGCACGTAAACTAGGCAATGACATTTATATTGAATTGCACCAATTGCACGAATAAATTTAACACGTTGAATTGAATGTTGACCATAACTCTTTATTTTTCGATTTGCGATATCGCGAATCTCGTGGCCTTGGCTTCTGTCCCACTTGGTTCACTTTCTGGCTCGTGCTACGATAAGAGCAGCCAGTATGACCTACATCATCGATCAAAGATAGAGTAATGATCCTGAATTCTACGCGGCAAATCAAATTATGTAAATAACCTGAAAGTATATGGACAACCAAATTTTCCTCATATTAATCCGTTTAGAGGCCTGCTCAATGATTGCAAACGATAATTTTCCTTAACGTTGAGGTAAAACTTCGTTCTTTATCCGACAAATCAGGCAATCCAAAACATGAGTTAATTATAACACACATTTTGTGACATATTAAATTGGTCAAACTTTAAAAAATTTGATAAAACCAAATGGCAAAAGACGGATAAAACTGAAAAATTTGTATATTTCAGCTAAATACTATTGAGAAAAAGTTCATTAGCTATGAAATGTACAATTGACATCATGTTTGCTCAAACTTATACACACTTATACAAACTTATACACTTGAAGATTTGGTCATACGATCATGCTGAATGAGTATGATTCTTTTTTACATTATGTACATTGAATGTCGTCGAAGAGTTTATCAGAAGCAAAAATTACGTCATTCGGTGGTAACATGATTTCAAATTTAGGGTGTTGAGTTTGGAAAGTGTCATAAAAATAAACAAGTGCAGCTATTTTTCAATATACCATGTGCTTCGTGTCTCACTCTAATGGAACAACGAAGTAGCAAAAATTTACGCTTTAATAAGTCACATGAAGTGAAGCAAGTAATTTTTTTTCATTGGAGCAGGGTACTAAGCCAGTAATAGATCTGCTTGGAATACTACCATTTAAATTACACAATAAAATGAAGGATGAATTAGGTCGCATGGGGTGAATGGAGTGATTGAAGAAGTCAATGAACCATTCGAAAGGGTAAATTCAATGTTATTCGCAGTTAAGAAAACAGGCTCTTGTCGGAACTTGGATCAGAATTGAACTGATCCGTCTTGTTTTTCACTTTAGATGCTAATTCTGGTTTTTGGCTCATTCTAGTACACAGAGGGAGCTCAAAATTACTAACCTTCAACACACCCTTCAGGTGGTATAGAACGCCTCGCTAAAGGACTTCTTCCTTCCCGGAAATACTTTATGGAGTCGTGGTTGAAACATTTTGAAATGTATGAGGAGTGAGGATATTCACGGACGATATAGTTCATGACTAAAAAGCTACACAAACTCACGTAATTTTATTAAAACTGTAGAAGTGGGTAGCGCGGCGTGGATGACATACCTGCAACATGGATCATAGCTAGCGACGCAATGGTTGGAAGCAAGTGCACTAGGTTGCCAAGTTGTTTGGTTATAGCTGTGATTTCCCGAAAATGTGGAAATAAACATTTTTTTTTTCAAACTCTGTGTTTTTTCTTGACATGGGCTTCCACAATTTCGCCACGAATGATTTATTGTATTGCAACTGCTCATCTGTTTGCCAGTATCTATAGAAAAATTACCAGAAGTCTCATTTTGGCAACAAAGAATGCAAGCATTCAAGAAGCTTCTTATCCTGCTTCAATGCTTCAATCAATGCATTCAATGCTTCACGATATATCTGTTATAAGTAAACGTGGAATGTAGAAGTATGTTACTTAAACTTCATCCACAGATTACTTATGAAATTTACGGTTACTTCGATGGTGGTTAGCAAGTAAGAACCACGGCTGAACATTTATTTTTGTCTTCGGTCACTCAGTCTAAAATTAGACTCAGAGAATTCAGGAGTGATACATGCAGATAAGTCTTTCAAAAACATAAAAATATTGTCATCTATGTCGAGCTCAAAAGGTCGGACATCAAATGTCACAGGACATTTTTGGATCACTACAGAAGAAATCAATGTACCTACATGATAAAAGGTTGGAGGATCTGGAAAACACCTATCCTTCAATGCACTGGTGTTTTTGCCGATAATGGAAGACAGATAATAATTAGGTTTAATCTAAACCGCAGTGTGACAGCTGGAACAATCCTGCATGAACCGTTTGCTAATATCTCCTCGTTTATCTTTTTGTTCGCTGTTTAAACGATCAAATGTCACTTTCCGTCGCCGTAATTGAATGCGCTCATGACGTTTAAATATGCGTCAAAGGAATGATGATATCTCTTTTTATTGGTCTCGTTACGATTCTATTCAACTTCAATTCTAATTTATAGCTGCGTACTCCCATTGTGGATTTTTTGTACAATTAATGTTTGTACATTACTTCTACAATCTCATATAGGTAGATGATCTTAGTTAATGTTGACGAGAAAAATCTCTGGTGGTTTTCTGTGAGCGTAGCCATGGGAAGGTCCTACTTCTCCTCGTGAATACAGATTTCAAAAACCCCTTTAGAATAGAACTGAAATATAATAGGATAAAAAAAGTACATGCAAAAATAATGTTCCCGCTGGTTCTCATAGACCTGCTACTCAACAAAATTGAAGCTTGGGAGATAGCGTTATGGATGGTACATTTGTGTTGTATCCTCCACGTTGTCGCCACCCACTTCATAGCATCCACTCTCATTTCTCGCGTTGAAAACAAACAAATAAGTGAGCTAACAGATGATGGTACAGCAACCAGAGTAGTCTCATGCGAACCATTGGACCAATCTGTATCGGAATCAAACGAAAAACTGCCCTCCTATTGCGTAAATTTTGAAATTCAATTTCTTAATATTTTCATCCTAAAATATTAACCCTTGGGGTTGATTGATTATATACACCGAGATTACTGGTTCATCCTGGACCAGTGTGTTATTTTTTAGCCAATTTTCGTAAACTTCATGATCAGTGGTCTGTTGAAGTCGTCATTGCCACTTTATCATAGATCTTCGTACAATTGCATTCCTCTATTACTCAGTTCTTCAGTTTTTATTTTATTTGTTTCTTCTTCCCAGCCTACGTGAAAAACTTCGGTCCAGTAGTTGCTGAGATAAGCTTCGGACGACGGACAGAAGGGTTTTTTCTTGGATTTTTGAGGTGGGGTCTGAATTTCGTTTTCATAGTCGATTATAAAGGTTTATCAATGAAAATAATGGACTAAAAACGTAGGAGTCTCTCGATCTATTCACATTTCCTTGCATTATGACATTTGAAAATGAAAAAATCGAGGAAACTTTTCCGTTGAAGTTCCGAATTCGCTCCACCAGTGCTTCTTTGTGTTACCAATCTTTTGTCAAGAGTAGACAACAGTACTATGAAGTCTTCAGGATGAGTTTTTCCAAGTTCGGTTCCCGGGGACTGTAGATTTTTCTTCGGTTTTGATACATTGAACGCTTGTACTTGTTCTGGGAAAAGTTGGTGATTCTTACTGAGTAGATGTATTTAGATGATGCACCATACAGTCTGTTTAATGTAAATCTGTCTAGTGATCCTGGTTGGAAGGCTACCTAATACAGAAATTATTTCATTTTTTTTAAATAAATTTGCAGCGTTTTTCATTGAAATGGGTTTCAAATAAATTTGCGAGTAATTTAGTTCGAATCCACTCCTCATCTTCTCGTTGCTGGGAATTTCGAACTCAACTAGAGTTGTTCACCAATACAAAATAAGCGTTCGTTCGAGAAGAATAGGAAAAATCGTAGTTGACAAAAACTCCTGGTTGTAGCTTATTATGTGCCTTACCCTGCCTTGACGAGGGAGCAAGGTGCCTCACTGGGTTCCTGGGTCTACGTTGGGAGCACAAACGGTGTTGGCAATCACAACATATGAGGCCAACATCCGAAAACAATAACATGACCTCCTCCAAGGAGCCCATGACCCCTTTCGGATCAGCTCAAACTCCCAACTTTGAATCATTCGTTTTACACACAAGGAACATTCTACTATACCTATAACTGTAAGTGAGATGGGGAATTCAATCGGAAGCGTTCCCGATGATCGACCAAAACTCGACATACAGTGAGAAGATGCAATATGTTCTCGGGTTCCGGCAGGTTGCAAAAGGAACAAAGCTTGCCAGAGCTATCCGAGCCAATATCAATCCCATCATTGTGCGCCAAAAGTGCACAGTTTAATTTCAGAACCCAACGGTGCAATCATTGGGGTAGGTCCGCTGATCGTCCCAGCAGATTGGTAGTCTTACATCAAAACCGAATAGTCTACAGATGGGATTTCTTGATTGCAGAATCTCAATCATCATGCCCTCGAAACATGCTCAATGAACTTTTTCATACTGTGCTCTGTTCAACTTTTTCTGAAAGTAGTTCTGTTGTACATTATCCAATCTCGGAGCTTCCATGAATCGTTATTTCATTGTAGATACAAAGCATAAAAAGAGCCCCATTTACCGAACCCCGTTTAGCCGTAATTCCCGCCTTTAGAAACAGCCCTGATTTGTGATCGATCGTACAACACCTGAATGATTTCATTCGATTCAACGAAATAATTTATAATTGAAACTCACCTCTTAGGTACATCAAATGTTTTTGAGATTTCGATTTTTTAATATTTCACCAGGGGTATGCAAGTCGATTTCAATTCGTCAGTGTCGTTGCAGACTTATACGGGTGTGGACGGACGGATCTTTAAATATTTTTTTTATTCGATTTTGGAAATATTGAAACGTAAACCAACAACTTTGCGCAGGTGTTAAACAACTGTTTCTTAACACATTACAAGAACTAATTGTTGAAAATAATGAACCAAAAAGGTTACACCTCTGAAAAGAGGATGTTTTTCTCTTTCCGATACTTTGGCAGTTTTCAGCTTTTGGAAGTGGAACGAAAGTAGCTGCACAAATCTGCGTATTTCACGAACTTTGAATGCTTGTGGATCGGCTAGTTTGCCACACGTAGGTCTAAAAAATTGAGAAAAACATATTAAAAAATGGTCGATTTGAATTTTTTGAGTTTAACCTTTCTTGTGGAATGCCCCATACGTACATTATTGCGATACGTTAGGTTTCCTGGACAGAAATTTCTGGCCGAATACAGAAATTAACCATAGTACTTCGGGCATTTGGAAAGTAGCAAAACGAGTTTTTGAACTGTTCAACTATTTGTAAGTAACTCACATTATAATATTATACAACGCGGTCCATAAACAGGCTTAACGTATTCACTTCGAGGATGTCGAAGAAATAGAGAGGCTTGAATAATGGGAACAACGGGAGAAATTATATAAGCAGTGGCAGAAGGGGGTGTCTCTTTGAATCATAAAGAGGTGGAAAAGATAGGGGAGAAAAGCGGTTTTCTTCTGGCTGAGGGTGAAGCACCCTCAGGTCGGGAACTCTCTTTCCATTCATGGCGACAATGCCGGGGTGGAAAAGCATTAGTGGCCCGTAGGTGGAAACGCCACGGTTGCGGTGTGTCGAGTCAGGCGAGGGAGGTCTGAACCTCCACCCCTACCCGACTCACCCCTTGTCAACCTGCTCCGCCCACCTACTTCGGGGGGGTTCGCTGTAATAAATCACACCTGAAACGTCGTCACTCCAGCGGACTTGATGGGAGTATTGACAAGATAATGCTCTCTCTCCGACGCGAAAAGCTCTTGTAATGGCAAAGCGAATTCGAAAGCAATAAATTTGTATGGGAGGTGATGGAGGTGGTCCAGATTCCGCGTGATGAACCCGCAGGGTGTTAAGAAGATACTTCATGCCACACTTCACTTGCTAACCTATCATTGTCCCTATCATGATGAAGAGTGCTCATAATTTGTACTTTCTATCTCACTATTTTGGAATAATCAGTAAAAACTTAAGGGAAAATCGAAAGTGGAATGACACATCAGAAAGTGTTAACTAATGCCCTGATGGGGCAATGAAAACAGCATCAAGTACAAGTAACCCAGCTTTGAATATACTACCCTATAGTTGAGAAAATGACCAAAAGCGAGTACCTCACGTTCAAAATTGTATCACCAACGATGCTCGATTCAAATCCGATTTCACCGTAGTGAGCTGTTTATGACGTGTGTAAATACTGATGATGTGTGATATGGATTTGATCTAGTCATCCATCTTTGAAAGCAAGGTTATGTTCTTCGTTTGATCCGTTGACATAACTTTTGGGTCCAATGGCCATGAATGAAAACAACGTACACGCTTTCAGATTTGTCATTCCGATCGACTTTCAATTTTTCCGAATTCACCCCATAGTTCACCCCTTTCATTTATCTGTTATAGGAAACAAATTGTAATGAGTGACGCTAGATTAAGAGCGTTGTTAAGAATTCATGTTTCCCGAGATTAATTCAGACAACAATCTCCGGCAGTTATGGTTAGGTTGACGTAATGACGAATCGTTATTCCACAAAACGGTGGCTCAAACGAGGGGAAAATAGAAACAACAATAGCGTATTATCATCATGTACTGGTACGTAAAGCTCGTGAATTAAATATTTGCGTCTGGATCTATCAATCCTTGTTTTCCAATCTCTTATGAAAAAACGACACTCTTGTTCAAATAAGTAATGTCCCTCGGTCAACTACGTTTAAACGTTACTGAATATTTCTATGAGTAAGAGCTATTACGAGATTTCCAATACCTCAATGGTTTCATTCTCGGTCCCTAGTTTTCCTTGGCATTTCATGTAATGACTTTCGAAAAACACGGTCCTGGTTCGATCTCGGAATGCGAAAACCATTTCGTATCCCACGAATTCCTGAAGTTCATGTAGGTTAATGAAATTGATATTGAGCCAGATATCATATAAGATTGTTGAAAGGAATGAGTTAAAATGGACGACGAACGATCTTTGCGACACGAAAAGCGAAGAGAGAGCCTTAGTAATATTCAGATGTTCTGATAAATAGGGTGTCCAATACTACTAAGAGCCCCTCCCCTCTTCAGCTTCATCACTTCAGCTAAAATGATTCGTTTCATAATTTTCCTGTAAACTCCAAAAAAATTGAAATTCAAGTATCACAAACTTGCGCAATTGAGCCAACTCGACTTAACCAAAATGCCTACTCGCTCTTCATCATTCGGTTATGAACCTTTATGTACAACTTTTGTTTCGTGTCTATCTGTTTGCGTGTCTACAAATTCTTCTACTAACCTTTATTTATTCAGTTGTCATCCAATTCCAAAGTAATTTTTAGGGAACGTGCGAATTAGGAAGTAGATGATATCCTATCCTAAATAATTATAATGATTAGAAATTGAAGTGTTTACTTCCAATATTTTCTACAAGAGGGAGTTGTATAATGTAATATTTTGTCTATTGTACACTCTAGAAATGTTAAGCAAGATCACATGAAAGACTTAGGAGTTTTTTAAACTGTTCGATATCCCTGTTCTCCATTGCCAGTGGCATCGGGAAGTATTAGGTATAATAAACAGCTGTTTAATGATTTTTTTTCCTGTTCGCGATTGAGACTCTGGTCGCCTGCTACCCATCGATTCACCTTTCTCAGAAATTATTCATTAGGTTGTAAAATATTCACGGTCGGTCCAGTCAATCGCTTGATCGGCCCTTAAAGCCCGAAGCGGAGGGTTTGTCACTGGAGCAGGGGTGAGGAGGGGTAGCAAGTCGATACAAACCAAAACGTTAGATTGCCGACTGGCAATGAAGGAAAAAAAAGAACCGCGAAGAAATCCGGTGACCTGAGCGACCTGTCTTGTCGTTTGGATTTAATGATTCGTTAGTCTCGGAGGTTTGTTATTATTATGACCAAATATTGTATAGCTGAAAAACACAATAAACACACCTTTTGACCTACTAACTGAACGGAGATGAATTCGGGGTTTAGTGATTAAAACAGGTCATTTCTTGATTACATATACATATATACCACTATGTAATAGTTAATCAAATCAAAGACTTTAATCATATTTTCTCCACAGTTCTGGATTATCAATTATTAACGGACCTACTGGTTTGTTTGACATATTAATCCTATTTCCTCGCGGCGTCTAGGTGGGGTGATGGATCGATGGATAGCAACGATAAGTTATCGCGTAGAACTATAACTTATAACTAGCTAACTTGTAGTTGGGAGAATTTGACCTACTTATGTCTGAATCTTCACCGCTCCACAAACGTTCTGACGACTTCGGGCGGCTGGCTTCAAAGCAGAGTGGAGCGTGCTGTATGTAGTAGCACGCACACCTCTCATCTCATTTCAAACAGCTGACAGCTGACCTCTAATCTTTCTTATACAGATGTTCTGTTTACTCAATTTTTTAATGACTGTTCTTTTACTTATATGAAATAAGGGATTTCTGGCTTTTTGTTGAGATACACATAATACACTTGAGTAGCCAGCGCAGAGTTGCTGTTGACGTTATGGTATTTTGTTCTTACGTAGAATGCTAAGATTGCACATCAACCAGCTGTTGCTGCATTATTTCATGTTTTTCGGGCCTGTTGCATTCACTTTGTCCAGTTTCCAGCACATAGTCTTTTGCTAAAGCAGGATTGGTGTTTTGTTCATATGGAGAGCATATCGATCGTAAAAGTAACTGGATTTTGTTTCCTGAATTCTTATTAGCCTATTTCCAGTTCATGTTGACTTGGCACGTTACAGGCCATGTTGGCCTGTTTCCAACACTGAGTTGAAAATCAAATCAAAGAAAAAAAATAATAAATCAGTCCGTTCTCTATACTCTGTTCGGTTACTACTTCCAGTACGCAAAGGTTTTCTCCGAAATTACTGGAACAAAGTTGGCTCAACGATCCAATATTTATCCAGGATGAGCTAGAAACCCCGGCATCTTGATACATCAACTCTTAAGGGGTAGTATTTGAAGAAAAGTCTATTTAGAAAATCGAAATCTGAAACAGTTTTGATGTAATAGGATAGTTTTTAGTTTTGTTCAGAGGGAAATTTGTTCCCTCAAACGGTTGAGACCAGTCGGGTTAATGTACGATCGTACGTTCGCTTATCATTTGAAAAATGGGTTCGCAGGCGGTCTTTCTGCAGAGCCCGTTCAACGGGAGGTCTGAGCTAGCTACGTGGCTGGCGGCAGACTAAGTATTTTTATTGTGAGTACAGTTATAACTGAAAACACGAAAACACAACTGAAAAACATGAAATGTTCATGTTTGTCACTGATGATGACCTAACCGTTGAAATCGATTCAACAGTGTAACTCTTTACTTTCTTGGGAATATAGACAACATTCTATCTTACTCCGTCTTATTTGAAATGGGTTTCCACAACTTCGTCCCGAGTGACTTGGTCAGTGTGGGATTTTTTAGCCGTCAAACTCATAGCTAACAGTTTCTTTTAACATAAACTACACAAATTTCATAACTGTTCAAGAAAAATACAGTACGAGAGCCATAACGAAGACTTACTTATTTGCTGACGGGTTAGGCCTTTCAATTAGTAGAGCATAATTCAAGAGGGGTCATTTCATCCAATCATATTTGAATACTCAGTAGCTGTGGAGTAGTCAACGAACGCTGTGACCACCGGTTTGCCTTTCCTACAGAAAACGAGTCCGGTGAAATGTGAAATTAGAGGTGAAACGTAGCGCGGAGTCCGGGGGCGTTGATCAGATGTGAATTCATAGAGAGAACAGTTGATATGCGGAAAATGGAAATTTACCGAGTGACCGACAGTAGGCCTCCCCAATACACGGACAGTAGCGGCTCGAAGCCGCGGCGGAATTTCACGCAGAAAGCGCCACTTGAATTCCGTCTTTACACCTTTATTTATATACAAACGGTGATAATTTGCCAATGCTGTGCGTAGTTTTCAAGTAAAATTCGGTAGAGTCTGCAGAAAATTGTATCAAGTTTTAACGGTTTAAATGATAAAATACTCGGTTTGGTTTGTGAATTGTTTGATAATGATACCAATTACAGCCATATTCTCGGTAGATTGAGGATTTTTGAGCTAAATTTGTACACAGGCGGACGGTCACAGTTTCGTTTCTTCCGATTTTTCAAACCTTCTTGAGGGGGGGGGGGCTCGATTAACAAAGACAGGAAATTGCGATTATTTGCTGTGGATGAATTTCTACGGATTTGAAGTCTATCTCGGTCGATTCTTCGTCCAAAATTACGAGGAAAATCTCACCCACTTGCCTTTGTTAGGGAAAACTCGTTTTTGAACAGGTTTTTGGCTCATCCATTTAAGAGTGGGACGATCGAGATAGCTAGAGGTTAGAATCAGCAAGACTTCTTGTGGAGTCAGTCTGCAGAATAACGGATTTCCTACATCTTTTTACTGGATATCGCTTGATCGCAGGGTTACATGCGGCGGAAAAGAAATTTTTTGTTATAAATTGAATGGTGAAAGAACCCTTGGCGATAGAAGTGGGTGGATTGAAGATAGAATCCGAAGTATCTTTGGTTTTCGTACAGTCTGCGATGTTGTTTGGTTAATACCCAACTTCCTTCGTATTCCTATGTATCAGAATGTTTTTATGCATAATGAGTTAAATCACTACCAACGACCGTGAGGTGCTCAGCAAACGTTCTAGGCAGAGCATGAAAACTGACATTCCCTTTCGAAAAAAAAAAGAAAATAATAATAATTGCAGAAAGAAAAACAACGCATGGTCAGATAACAAAGACATTCAGGTTTAAACCGCAGGTTTCATTGAGCAGGTTTCTACTACACAGTTTGTCCCCAGCATCGTATTGGACAAACATCGAATTGGATCGAGACAGAGACCGAAATGGAATTAAAGTACAAGAAAAATAAAGTTTACAAAATATCGTCTTCATTTTCACGGTCTTACTTGTAAACCACACTTCATACAAAAATGAAAACAGTAGGCAAAACGGTACGAAAACCGTAAACGTAAACGTTTAAACTTTTCCAATTTATAAAAATTTATTAACCAAAACATTCCAAGAGGATGCTCCTGTGTCCGTTTTTCAGAGGGTTTTGGCCCATTTTGTGCACGTGCTGATCTTCACAAAAATGTACTGGGGAATATTAGAGTTGAAAGATTTTTTTTCGTCAAAATTCATCATGCCAGCTATAATACCATGAAAAATTCGTGATTTAGCGGCCTAAACGTCTAACGATCGTTTTTCGCTTAAAATACTTCGGCAATATCGTAAATTCTAAAAATCTTTTAGAATCAAAAATGTTCGCTAAGTAGGTAGTTACTCGTATAGTGTAGAACTTATTTTAAAAAATTGTTTACAAACACAGGCTCAGCTGTCGGTGAATAATTTGCAGCAGAATGTGCATATTAATATCAGTTTAAGCCAGAAGATGAGTTGGTTTCATCTCCACATAACAATGCATGATTTGACTCGACCCTTCTGAACACTTTCTCATCTGTTTCTTGTTTTGTCAACTATCTACATAGATTTTCCAGGTGTTGGAAAAAATACCTCAATACCTTGAAACGTAAAACTACAAAATTTGATAGGGTTATTAAAAAAATGTGCTATATGCTTGCGAAGACTTATTACTGGAAAAAATAAACCAAAAGTGCCTTTTACGGGATAAACCATTAAGTTACCAACTTGGTCGCCGTCCCTAGCGGTGGTAGCAGCTCTTTTAACAAAATAAAACAGTGCACGAAATGAGGCGATCGTGAGGGGGTGTTTTGTTTTTCTTGAATGTTACCGGAACACGAAGGCAGGAAGCCATCGGCAAATGAGTGTCCCTCTGTGACCCGAGTTTTCTCTTTCCTCATAAATTCGAAATATTCGGCCGCCATCACCTGATTAGAGAGTTCGTGCCGCCGACACTCGACTCGGTTTTTTTCCCTCCTTTTTTCTACTTTCCACAAACAAGCACGCGCCTTCCGGTCCAAAGACCCGCGCTCAGTTTCCACCACAGCCGCCAGTTTTGAGAAAGCAAGGAAAAGGGAGTTTTAACCTTTGATCAGGTCAGGAAACGGTGATTCCAACCGTCAGGTTAACTTGCCCCATTTTTTACTGAACCTTATCAACGAATCACGAATCAAAGTACGGTGGTCGTTCAAATTCAAACCGAGGGTTTATATACGCTAAAAATCTAACACCATTATTCCTGTCCGAAAATGGATATTAAAACGTAGTGGCTTTAAGTTAACCGTTGAAAAAAATGGACTCTACTTTCCACTAAAAGTAGACTCTGTTGGGAAAGTAAAAATTTATATTATTGATATTACTCTCCACTCTGTTGGAAAATTAAAAGTGGACATAACTTTCCACTCTGATGGAGAAGTAAGAAATGGACCTTAATTTCCTCTTTGTAATGTAAAAGTAGACAGGGGAAGTAAAAAATAGACATTACTTTCCATTGAAAATGGGCTCTTTTGAGAAAGTAAAAATGGGAAACCCCCCTCCATTGTCGCTTGAGTTTTTTGTGTTGATAAATGCTAACAAACAAATTAACCAAGAGGGACAAAGAAGATGAAGATTAGTATAGGTTGCCTGGATCCTCACTTTCTTAGTGGCATGCAGTAGAACAGGTTGATTCCTCTGTCTACCTTGGGAGCATGGTCGTAGAGTTGCAGCTGAAGACTTGAAGACTCGGATAAGAAACGAAAAATTGGGTCTTTGTTCAGCTCTATCGAATTTGTAAGTATAGAAACCTGTCCCAGAACATGAAGGAACGACTTTCCAATATAAACATGAAATCCGTCTTGCTATTGAAACAAGAATAGTTGCAAAAACAGCCCCTTGTGAACCGCTGCATTTGGAGAGTTTTGGGAATCCAGAAGCCGAATGTGGTCTCCATTGCCGATCTGGGGAGAGCGATTGGTCAGCTCCCTAACGATGCTGAGATAATGAAGAGGAAATGGAGATGGATCGGCCACACAATTCCGGAAGCCCAATTCAACATACAAAGACAAGGATTCAGGGCGGCCCAGGGAAACCTAAAGGAGATCGACAGATGGGGAATTTATTTCCGGCTACCATGCCTTTTGTCGAATGCCTGTTTGGTCCAAGGACGTATACATTGTTTTCTATTGTAAAGGCTACTTCGATCCACCGCTGTGGTTACAAGGTTGTTCAATATTGATGGAATAGTGGATCTCAACCTTCTCTTCATTAGCATTTCGGAAGGTGAACGTCCGTTTTTCAAAGGAGAAGCCATCGCTAACCTCACACTTGATGCGATACCTTTCAAATTTCTTCGTCCATCTTACCCAGACATCCAGCTCGCAATAAAACTTCAGTGCAACTGGTCCATATCAAGAAAATCTTGATTTAGTACAGGTTTTGTACCCTGCATTACCTTCAGCCGAGAGCAACTGCCGTCGAGTTTTGGGATTCGGCATGAGTAGGTAGGTATTATCTGAATTTGTATCTAATAAAACGTAATTCTGCAGTAATTTCTGAATAAACAGCAGTTCATTGGTATGAACGTAACGTAATAACCCTATTCTGCAAATCTCCAAACACATGTTATCAATCAAGTAGATGGAGCCGCATGGGTGACTAATAACTTCGCGTTCAGCATAATTATTATGGAATTAAGCAGTTAACTGAGTTTATCTCACTACAAAAATGTATGAAATGATGGTGTATTTTTATGCTATTCAGATCAAAACCCTCATAAAAAACAGTTGGTATGGAAACCATAGAGGAAGACGGAAAGGATTCGGATGTTGCGCCCAAGAAAACATATAGATCGATGATATGTTCCGGGGCTCCTGAAACTGACTTTTTTTTTTCAATCCTGTACAGTTTACCTAATCAGAAGGCATGTGGGATTTTAAGCGAGTGTGACTGTCCAGAACCATTTTCAATTTCCTGTCGAAATTCTCTTGAATCGTACATTTGTCCGTTTAATTTAATTTCTTGCTGCTAACCGCCGATCACCATCGGCGTCATTCAACGAGGCTTTGACGCGTTGCTTATATCCGTACAGAAGAAAAGCGGTCATGTCCAAAATTATGACGTAAACGTGATGTGGAGTGAAAGAGACGTATCTACCTGCCGGTTCCTTTCGCCAAAGTAAACGCCTTTGTGTGCTAGGCTTGCCGAAGGGTATTGTTGTGCGTTCATCCATCACGGATATTTATCCGACCAGGTCGCTTCCCCTGAAATCGGGCTTTTCGAATAATTGGGTATTGATGAATTCCGGGAACATCTTCTTTGATATGAGTATGTAATTATTCAACCCTCCGTCAGTTCTTTCAAATCGACATACTTCATTGGAATATGTTAACTATCTCAGATTTCGACACAATACAGTTATGTTATAAATAACAATCCAAAGTAAACTTTGATGAATTTTCTGATTCAAAATATGAGCAATCTCCAACAAACTTCCACATTACGGGGTTTTTTCAAGATGTTGCAGTTACTAGCTTTAATTGATAAATATCCCCAACCAACAAAACTCCTAGGAAGTCCTGCGACCATTTTCGAAATATAAGAGTTACAATGGTACATTGATTTTAACGATTGGATCTTCAAGTCATAAGGAAGCTTAAACTCCATATGTAAAGAGAAAGGAGGGCTGAAAGGATTTGCGAACAAGTGAAAGGGGCAAGGCCTCATACCCGGTTATATGGCAATGAAAGAGCGGACACCATTTTTGAAAATGCTCGACAAAATGGTTCAGTCTAGAAATGTGCATGTCAGATACTGATGAATATGCCTACATCCGAAGAGGTATGCCGACTCGGAGGCAGCAGATGTATGACAACGCCATAGTGAGTGTCAAATACCTGGAATGGAACCCTTGAATTCCGGTTAAACCTTGGTTAGCCCAATTTCAATTGACTAAATCAGAGATCAGACTTATCGCAAGAACACACTCCTACCACGGATTATGTGGTGCTTACAGTATAGAACGGCTTAATGTGGGCACTTGCGAACGTTTTTCCGGTGTGGAACAACACCGTTGAACATCTATTCACGGTCTGTCCGGTAATGTTATATTTTTTAATCTTAACATCCAAGCTAGGAAGTGAAGGTTGCACCAGTAAATCTATACATAATTATGTCATAGCGTTTTACGTTTCTTCTTGCATAAATTGCGGCGAGCCCATGAAAGATAAGTGGGCAATATAACGTGTTGACCAATCTGCATTAGCATCCATATTTAGAGCATCTCGCAATGTATATAATTCACCTCGAATCACTTTAGTTGGTTTTGGGTTTCAATTTTCAATCATTTGAAGTATGATTATTCTACCTTGTTACGCTTCCGCGCACAAAAATAAGATAAAATAATTGTAACTTTCCTTATGAAGGAAAAACAAAGTGTAAGGTGAGATAATGAGGGGAAGAAATTAAATGGGGGACAAAACTTTTCGGAAAAATTTATAAAAATAAATTATTCTGTTCGTAGGTTAGTCCTACCTAAATAAAACGGTCTATCCGAAAATATGAAAACGATTATGGTTCGAGCTCACTCCTATTTTATTACGTGCCTATCCCAGCCAGTACAGACGTTCCCAAGAAAAATAAAAAGGGGTTATAATGGAAAAATAGGGCGGAGAAGCAATTTTGAGAAAAATGAAATGTTGGGTGGATCTCACCAGTTAAACTGAAGTTCTTCAGAGTTTTCGTTTGCGAGGAGAAAACGAGTTTTTATTCCACTGAACACTTTGAAAAACAACGGCACTGAACTAACGAAAGTAATTTATAAATTTGAGGAACGCGGGGAAAAACAGATTCTGGTTTGGTCAGCGGAACTCACAGTACTGAATTTTCCCGTGCTAATCGTTGCCGAAACCAAGCTCCGTGGAGGTTTGAGAGAGAGAGAGAGAGAGAGAGAGAGAGAGAGAGAGAGAGAGAGAGAGAGAGAGAGAGAGAGAGAGGGGAAATATCGGCGACATAAACAAATCAAGGTATCATCCAATAACGATCGTGACAAAATATAAGTATGATAGTTTGAAAAATCAAGGTAGTTTTGCTGGTGTTTTATCACTGGAATAAACTGTTAATTCAAAACGTTTCGGTCACTTCCTGCTCAAATTCAATTTTTGAATTTTGAATTGAATTTTCACTTAACCCATTCCAGTTGACCTGACCCCCAGTGTTTCAGTTGTGGTACTCTCATCGTGTGAGCGAATTGCAGGTTTAACGCTCGAGTATTTATTTGGAGGCCGTCCTACATTACATTATTTGTTGACTTTAAATATAATCTAATGATGAACCTGCATTACAAAAACACAAAATGGCCAAACAGCCCTTTACATCAGCTACCAATCAAACCATGTTGAAATTTTGTTTATTCTCGTTAATTCATTTGGAGTATATGGTCGTTGAGTCTTCAGGTACCTATTTATTTAACACTATCGACTTTTTCCCATAGATGCGGTTGAGTTAATAATTTTCCGATTCTATGAGGAAAACACCGGGCTTGGTTCTATTTTGTAATCATGTATATTATATTCATGAGGCGGGGAGGTGGGACCCTGGGTCAAAGTCGCTGCCTGACCTCACAATCACAGGTCTGGCGCTGAGGAGACCCCCAAAAAGCTCTCGGAATCCGCAATGTGGGGGTGATGCAATTGGTTTTGGAGAAAAACTAAAATAACGAACCAAGTCACATAAACACGCAAATTTCGATCGACTTAGCACTAGTTGGAGGAGAACGCACCAGAACCCAACGACGATCAAATTGACCGGCAGGATGTGAGGATTTTAATCTCCTGGATTTCATCACATCTTAAAATGATGACTCTAAAAGTGGTTGCGGGATGCCAACTAAAACTAAACATATTGGTATGTAAAATTTATTCGCTCCTTCACTTGCACCCTGAGTGGAAAGAAATAATGCAAGCACTTTTCTCTGGACAACGATCTTTAGATCGACCTGACACTATAGCAAGGGACTACCACGATGGGCATTCCGTTCAATCTTCCTAAGGCCTAGAACTGTGACAGACAAAGGGAACCTCAACTTGACTATGAATCCGAACGTGTTTTAACATTAAAAATTGGTTGACTAGTAAATCATTGTAGATGTTTTTGTTATTTTATTAATTTTGTTTTGGCGGATCTACGGTGTTGAAATTTAAAACAGCTATTTGCAAAGGATTCCGAGAAAAATTACAAGGTATAACAATGCCAAGTGCAGACAATGTACAAAAACGACATCTAATTAATCTAGGCCAGTGATCTAAGTGGAGCGGCTGTATAATTTAGAGATGGTAATCCTTTATGAAATATTTTTCAGCGTTTTATTGAATACGTTCACAATTCCTTTCTGTTTTTGCAAAAGATTTGTAATTGTATCTCGTAAAAAGTTTTGAAATCCATAGTTTTAGTTAGTAAGGGTAGAAAAGGGTGTTTCCTTCTTAAATTTGAAGCGGCTTGGTTGTCAACGTTGGATCAGAATAAAGTGACTTTGTTTACAGGTGTTTGGGGGACATGAGAGGCAGGCATTATCATAATAGAGATATTTCCCGGCGAAAGTGGGAGAAAGTTGCTATTGAGCTCAACACTAGCGGTAACATTTTTTTATTTTGATGTGAGGTTTGCATTGGAGAACTTTTTGATACTTTCTTCTAACCCCTTCAGTTTGTATTCAGATGGTGCTGGCCTTACCCCGAAAAACCCGAAAAACTTTTTCCAGTTGGTCCCACAAATCTTGAAATAACATTCGAAACTCTCCTTTGTCGCCGAGACTAGAATACTACTAGTAGACATGCACTTTTTACCCAGAACATTTAACTGCGACAGCTTCAATGACGGAATTTCAAGAAAGTAGCACAGTGAAGTTTGGGGATCTTTCAAGGGCGGCGGAAACGTACTGCCATTGACGTTGCCGGTCAATAAATCACAACTTGTTATTATGATGTGGTTTTTAGGACGTCTCTCAGAAAAAAGGCTTCGTCAGTAGAGAGACAACTATAATAATTGATCCAGGGGGGTGTGGGACAACCCAAACATGAGCAAAAATAACTCCATTTAAATCTGTTTCAGACCAAATTCGCGGAAAAAAAAACTCTGCAAATCATGTAATAATTTACTCTATGTAATAGTTTATTATTTCTGTATTATATAGCCTTTCTACGAAAGTCTAATCTAAGTCTTAAGTCTTATCTAAACTCGACACCTCGAGACTATACATTTTGTAATTGCATTCAAGATGAACATACTTGAGCTACGGCCAGCCACGCGGTCTTACTCAGACCTCCGGTTGAACGGGTTCTGCAGCGCGGTTCACCCGGACGACCGTCTACCTGACCCTAATAACCGATTTTCATTATCCGAAGATGTTGAGCGAACGGGAGATTGTACAGCAACCCGAGTGGTTCCATTCGATTCAGGAAACTAATGTCTATCTTAATAAAAATAAAAATTCCCTCTTACATCGAATGTCTTTGAAATTTTTGATTTTTTTTACATATTAATCCTTAAATACAATAATTCAGGGTAGATTGATCAAGATGCCGAGATTACTGGCACATGCCGGACCGATGTTGGATTTTTTAGCCAAAATACGTAAACTTTGTGCCGTGGTCTTTCGAGAGGGTTATAGCCAATCATTTGCTGTCATCGTGTTTGAATAGAACCCAAGTCTTCATAACGACTTACTCTGCCATGTTGTTCGCATTCTCAGAAAAAATCTTCAAATTTATCGACCAACTTTCAGTTTTGACATGGGCAAAACTGACGATCAAAGAGAATGGGATCACTTGACCTTCGGCTGACTGACAACTACGCTATCCTAATTGTTTAATAAGAAGTGACTTTTTGAGTTATTCCAAGTGAAATAACCTACAATAACTATCCAGTACAAGGAACAGAACCTGGATCTCCCGGATGCACTTGCCTTTACCACTCTAGCTTCAAGTATCGTATGATATTCTCGATAACTGGAGCAGCAGCGCAGCGACAGATAATAGTGAGAAAGTGTCAAACGTAAGGGTAAGATGGGTGCTTGGATATTGTTTTACGGAGATGCAGGAGTGTGTGTGTGTGTTTCATTGACTCGGGCTCGGCGGACCGGATGCAGGCGACATCATAGTGTCTGACAATGGGAGGAGTTGGGCGAAATGCTGTGGACTTCTGGAAGACGGGAATAAAGAGGGAACCGTCTCGAGGGTTCACGTGTGTGTGTCTACTCAGCGACGAAGAAAACAGTGTGATTCCAACCTTGCCACTTTGCCTCAATACCTTTGACACTGGAGCACAGCACAACAATAAACACTTCATTGAGATCAAGCGGGAGAGGAGAAAGGTAAACACGGTTTACACCGCTCTTATCAATGAATGTACTTAATCATTGATTAAGTGGCTGTTTAACGGAGAGTTACATTCCACCCCCACCCCCGTAAAGATATACTGAACGGCAAATGGAAACCACTTAAATGGCAGTCCAGTTATGGATTGGTTGGCTGCCAATTGTCATGCCTAACAGAGGACAATCTTGGAGTTTGTTTTGTTAAGTACTCCCCTAATCCCATGTACATACTTACTCTATGAAAAAAGCGTCTTTTGTGATGGATGTGAATATTTACCACTTCTATATCCTTGAAACTACTACTCCTAAGCATAAACCTGACTCCTTTGAGCTCCAGGGATATCCTCTATATGTTGCCGGCCTAATCGCCTCAGCCCTTGGAAGGGGTAACTGCTCATTCCAATGCCCCCTTGTTACATTGTCATTGTAGGTATTTTAATCACATTCATAATGTTGTGTAATCATTGCTACATGTCCTTCATTTTTGGGAAAAACCGACAGGTTGAATTATTGTTGAATTAGATACAGAAAGCGTGTTTGGCGTTGGATCAGAAATCTTGGAAAATCGTATAAAGAAAAAATATTGACCATATCTTGGAGGGGGTGTTTCAGCATTTTCTTGGGACAAGAGGGAAGGAAGATCAAATAGGGGACTGTCCACGTTTTGCAACTCTTGCCATGATTGTATGAACGTGTTTTCCGAAAGTATTGTTACGTTGTTTTAATTTCCCATTTGAAACTTATATTTAGCTACCATCTGAGCTTGTAGGAACTAACTGGATTCCTTAATCATTCGGGTAAATATACAAACGTAAGTCAAGAAAAACAGGGAGCTTCTATTTCCACAAATGAAGAGTTAGTTTTTCTTGTCACGGTTTTCCAAAATTTTGTCGTGAATGATTCAGTGTGACCGTAAGTGCTGTTTGAAGATAACAATTTTTCCGAGTTCGTCCTTATATTTAGTAATTATAACCTTAATTTTATTTTCGATATAAATGAAAAGTACACAACTATTGCTGCAGATCTGTCAAACGTGCAAGGATAACCATCGGACCAATTTACAAATGGAACGGGCAAAATGACCGGACCAACAATTAATTCCCCAGGTTTTTGCCAACAAACTGTCGATGCATTAAATTATTGTAAACATTCAGGAATCGGAATTGGAGAAAGGCCGTTAACTGAACGAGTTCACTTATAGCTTCTACCTTAGCCGCGAGCGGGTGGGTAAAAACATTGACCCCAACTCTCCCCAACGGGCGGATGAATCGGTCACTGGGAGCATTACGAGATTAAAACTGAAAAACGGACAAGGGAAGGCTGGAGGAGGCAAGCTTGGTGCTTCTCCTCAATTCGATATTTCTCCATCCCTCTTGTATTGGTGGTTACCTCTGAAATGGAAGTTGGTTAGCTAGCAGAAACGTTCAGGTCAGCAGGTGGTGTTTGTTTATACTCTTATCAAGGTTCAGTCTGCCATGTTCTACATTAGTCACGCTAGCTAGTTTGTTAAAACCATATGTCAGCTTCAAAGTATTAATGTCAGGTTTTCGGTAGAAAAAGCTGCTCCCTATAGTTTCGAGTTGCAATGAATCCGATTTCATAGCTCATAATTCCGACTCGAGTATTTGATGAAGTCTTATTGAAATCTGGGGCACCTTTCGTAAAACTCCCATTATGAGTGTGCTACCGGCTCGAAGTACTTTTAATGATCGGAGTGTAATTCATTAAGTGGCGATACTCTTACAATTTAAGGACAAAATGTACACGGCAGGTTACATATTACTATCAACTCTTTTGAGTTCCTATGGTACTCAACATCGACTTTAGCAAGGAACTGTAAGGAAATTCTCAAAATGAGAATAGAAACAATAATAGCTGCTGACCAATGAGGAATATAAGCAATTTTTAGATATATTTCTTTCAATTGCAAGCTTGGTACTATTGACGAAATCATTTCGCGGAAAAAGTTCTATCCGTCAGGGCCTTAACGAAATACAGGTATTTGAATTGGAGGATGCGGCTTATGACCTCTTGAGCTCATGGATTTCTAAAATCAATAGGTCATACTACTAATAGTCAGTAGATTTCCACGACGAACGTTCGAAGTTACTATTTTGTCTCGACTTTTAGAATGGTGGTCAACAGACAAGATAACTATAAATGTGCTAATAGAATACTAGTTATCCGAAAATGACAGTTAGGAAATTAAAAAAAAATCGTCCATCTGGACGCCAAACATCCCTAAGTTCTACAGTAACATTGCTGCGATCCCCAACACTACTATTAACAGCTTATATCCGAGTGGGAAATATTCAAACGCTAATTATTCTCACTGAGAGTTCATGAAATTTCATTGGAATCGTAGACCACACGGGTGTAACCCGTTGTAGGAGTATTCTGTTTGAACTGTTACAAAAGAACGTCTAGAGAAGCAATGAGTTCAGCCACCACACACTACTCAATCGCAAGGTAAGACGTTCCCATTGAGTGAACAGCAATTTATCATGATTCCCTCTGCGATAGATTGATACGTATTACCCCATTTGCTATCCTAGCTTACCCTTCCCGACGCCATATCTTATTACCTCTAATTGAATTTCATTCAATTCAACTCGAGATTAGATTAGTCTGAGAATCCTCTGTACCTTTCATTGGAACGTCATTTAAAGAAATTGGTATTGAGTTTCCAACTGATTGATTTTCGCCTATCTGCTACACGAGACTCATCGACCTCGCGTCCTATGCCTATGTTAATAATAGATCTTTCGTGAAAAGTAATTTTTTGTGGCAAAGTGTATAATTTCCCATCACTCCAAGTTCATCACCACAAGAGAACTTCCGCAGGAGGAAGATTGATTGGTTTGTTAATAACTTAATCAGTTTTTTTTCCTGGAGCACCCTGCAAAATCAAATTTTAGAATCTTTTAGTGTTTCCCATGGCAAAAAGCCATGCATACATTGAATAGATTTTACTTTCAATGAGCTTATAGCGTTCTCCCACAGGTCTGAAAAAAACTAACTGACCTAGCATTGTCTCCAAACGGCTAACAACTCAAAATTATAAGAATTATAAGTCGTCAAATGAAATTTACATGAAGCTTATTACCATGGCTAGGTAGAATGGACTGCTGGCCCCTTCGTAGCGCTGCAGCAAAGAGTATCCAACACCCTACGAACATGCCTGTAACTTTAAAGCTTCAGTTTCATGCTCAGTCTTAGCTGTACCATGAAACGGAAAGAAACCAGGAACTATCCATATCCATCAGAAGCTACACTAAGAATACGGTGATGCTATCGGTTCATTATTTCCAGTAATGAACATTTAAAACCGACCACGAAAAATAAATTGTTAGTTTAGTTTTCAAGGCTCGTAAATTTTAAAAATAATAATAAACAAAAAACAAAAAGTTCGCCATCCATCCTCCGACTATAGTTTTTCTCCAAAACACCTGGACCAAAGTTTATGAAATTAAGCTCAAAAATATAACATTGATCCAGGAGGCTCCATCAATCTCCGAATCTTGTGATTATATTTAAGGATTAATCTATCAAAAAATCGAAATCTCAAAAACTTCAGTCGAGAGAAGACAGTTCTTTTTTGTTTGATTCTAAGTGCTACCTAATTAAGAAATAACAAACCTCTGCGTGATCATTTGATGCGTTTTCTGCATATGAAACGGAAGATAACCATACGAATGAGTTTCCTCAAATGAGGACGCAAGTCATATGAAGAGCTACCGACATTGATCTCTAAATAAGTTACATGTCCGTAATATGTAGTCTTTTGACATATTCATACTGACAATTACTGTGAAGCCTCATTCTAGATTTTCGTGTCACTTCTACCTTTCCTATTAAGCATGACGGATTTTGTGCATGTATGTGGAAGTGAATTCAAACTGATGATCTTATTCGTGACATGGGAATAATGAATCGCAGTATAGAAGATTTTCAAGGACAGTCCATTTTTTTAAATGATTGGATCAAATTGATGGGAAAGGAAATTGTTCAGTTCATTTCCGAATGATCGTTCATTTCAAGAAATAAAATTGATGGCATAACCGATATTAACCGTCTGTTGTAGGTTCATCTCAGAGCAGATTCAAAATGCACAAAATTTATCTGTACATCATTCCCAATTGATGAAGTGCAATTAATTATCAATACACGGGAAATGTCGGAACCGATAGGTGTAGTTTGATGTTATCTACACACAGTGGAAGGATAAACCGTATTATAATTAAGTCTTGATTTGATCAAGATTGGTGAATGACTAGATTTGATTCTAAATCAATGGATTCATTTATAGATAATAACAGTACACCGTATTGATGGTGGTTGTGTAAACGTAAATTGGTACTCGGAAACCGAGAGATTTTAGAGATAAACCGAGGTATAATCAAGGCAGCATACTGCATAGATCCTATTGTTTGATCTCGATTGTTTGATGACGATGATGTATTATAGAGACGTTAGCTCAGCATGTACTGCTTTGTGATTGGCCTTTGTGCTTCAATGTTCTAATCGCTTCCATGTAAATGAATACTATGCGTCAATATGCAAAATCATAATTGTAATAAGGGTAAAATTACGACTGTTCCGTCTTAGGTATGTTTTAGTTTCAATCTGCGCTGATTAAATCTGGTAATAAGACAATCAAGCTCACTGTACTCCATTCGTCAGTGTTTTTATCAGTATGGTAGTTTTAGCGCCTTCTCTATTTAAATCAACAGTAAAAAAACTGCATATAAAATTAAAAGAGATCTTTATTTACACGTGTGTTACTAGTTTTTAGGATCCTTAAATAACTCTTGACTCCAAGCAATAAATAGTCGTAAAGGTGCCATCAGATTTCCCTGTACCGCTACACAGCCGACACCTGATATCTTCTACCATCCTCAGTTTTTGTGGGTGGCTAACTCCGTGAACAGGGATTTGTTGTGATGTACTGCGGACACTCAAAGACCCGAAGGACATGCATTTAGAACGCAAGTTCTTTTGCAGGGGTTTTGAATAACTATGAGTAACTAGAACTTAAGTTTTTCCCCTAGGGTTGACCTACCCTGTCCCTGCTTTGAAAGGTTTGTGACTCCCGTTGTTGGCAGGGTATTAGGGTGGGCAGCAAGGAAAAAAGGAAGATGACGGTGTATTTCACTTTCCTGAGGTGGCATTTCATAGATATCCAATGAGAAGCATGAATGCAGTAAACAAAACCCCTTAAATGAAATATGTGTGTAAATGCAAGCCAACTTTGACTCAAGGAACACAGGATCCTCTTGAGGGGCCCTACAATTTGAACGTACATCAAGACGTCACTAATGTCTCCACTGCTTAACAAATCCAAAATGACTTGACTCAATGACTCATTGGGAAATGAAAATGAAGCAGTAAGTAGAAAAGGAAGGAAGTAGGATTCACAGGCACCGTAAGAAGCTTGAAAATGAGACAATCCTGATAACAACAGGGGATAACCCTGCCCCGTGATTCAGTTACTCTTCGAAGGTCACCTCCTGGACCAATCTACCTCCAGGGGCAGCTGCCCCTGAGGTACCTGAGTTTCTAGTTACCGGTGCTAAGTATCCACAGGATCCAGACCCTATTATATCGAGAAAGCAGTTCTTAAAACCACTTAATACATCTTTTTAGCAGTTCTTACACGAACGGTATGAGGCTCCTCACACAAAAGTTGTTGGCGGTGGTGACGAGGCGCAAGTACCCCTAGGCTCACCTCGATATGTTTTGAGGGGTGAGATGTATACGCTCCTGCAAATCATGATGGTGGATGAAAAAAAGGAAAAGCGTGTCGCATAGTGGTCGTTAAAGTTTTGCCCGGGGGCTAGGTTTGAAAAGTTCAATTGACATAAAATAGTAATCGTAAGTGTCAAACCAAATCAGGTAAAGGGGAACGAGGGGTAATACCGTGCAGTTAACTTTGGAACCATACAGTTAAGGAACACAACGTCATAAAAATGTTTTTCTTGGACGAATGGCTCTGGAATTTGTTCTATTTTCGATATCTTACATAAAAGGATTTTTAAAAGAAAAACAGCAGTGAATGTTAATAAAGTGCTTTGGGCGGCATTTCTCACAACTGTGGGGTAATGCCGCCCGCACTATGGTTTAATGACGCCAAACCCCGAGAACTGAATTATGTTCCCCTCTCAACCCTCATTCAACCCATTTTTTCCAAAGTTAGAAGGTTAAATGTATTTATAACAATAAAAACCATGAAAACAGTCAATAAACTACAGTTAAAATGAACGATGACTTAGCAATAGGTAAACTACAGTCTTGTATGTAGAACTTTTTTGAACCCACACTAATATTCAGCTTTTTTTTCTTTACAAAATTATAAAATAGCCTTGCATACATCACATAGTCCGTGATCAGGTCGTCCCATGGAACACATGTAGTGGCAGCTGTGATTGCAGTGCTCGGAATTCCACTTTGGCGAATTATTATCGGCTTCTTGGCAAATTGTACACAAGCTGTCCACAAAAGACAAAGTCAAGAATTCTTCGACATCTTCGTCTGTGTCTACAACAAGGTCTCCCTCAGAGATATCTCCCCAGTCATCACTGTCACTGCTCTCACTTCTGGTTCTCTTGCGCTTCTCTTTCTTTTTTTGAGGTCTTTCAATTTTTTTCTTGATTTTCACCTTCTTCTTCCTCTGAACCCCATATCTGCTACTAGTAGTGAATTGATCAAGATCCAGCTGAATTTGGCGCTTTGTTGTTTATTTGCTGTTCTTTTCCATCTTTTTTTGACGTTCCAGAAATGGACGGCATTCCCCCGATACGATGGGCGGCATTATCCCAATTTTTTACGTTTTTCGTAATTCATTCACGCTGACTTCATTTACAATCAAAACTTAAATTTGGTTAGTGCTTCAGAAAGATGATGAAAGTCTGCGTATGTACATGAAAAGTAATCTAAAAAAGAGTTGAAAATAGGACTTACATTGCTTATTTCCGATGCACAAGAAATAACATCAAACGATTCGGAAAAATACTCACTGCACTCACATCAAGAAGGCTAACTTTGCGGGTAGGGTAACGCTAGAACCTAGTTGGCGGGGTATTTCTCTAGGATCGGCGCTCATTCCCACGTTTCTGGTGTCCATTCAAACATCCGAAACAGCCATGGGTGGCATTACCCGATCCACTGTATTACATCTCATTCCCCTACTTTTATTTAGGTAGAATCAAAACATCTGGTTTTGGTTTCCTCAAGAGTGAAAATGAAGAAATAATACTCCATCTCAATAATTTGTAAAGGTGACTCACGTCAATGGTGGCTCGGATCGGTAGTGGCAGCAACATTGCATCGGATATCAAGATGCAAATGTGTGTTTCGAATGGTATAATTAGAGTTGCTTCTTGAGAGATGTGCTTTCACTCGATCCTCTGGTTAATTTGCGGTCATGTGACACGAAAAACTAGGTAATCAATCTAGAAACCTGAAATTTGAATGGTAGCATTTGTGGGACAACTGGAATCTCTGAGGGCCCTCCTATACAGCTTTGTGAGCCCAAGGGCCATTTCATGTTCCAATCAATCAGCAATCAGCTGATTGAGGAAGCCTAAACCAATTAACGAAAGTGTTGACTGTTCAGAAGCCAAATCGGGAAAAACGAATCCTGAGGGTCGTGGCTGTTGAATAAGTATACGGCTGTGAATGGCGTGTATATTGCAGCTGAATATTTCGTTGCAGAGGAGAGATCATCGTCAATCTTTTTTAATCTTGAGGGACCTATAGAAGAAGAAGGGATAAGTTGCCAAAGGCATATCGAGTGGTCTTTGTGTTTTTCTTCATCAATGCACGATTTGAGTGCAAGATTATGACCAACAGTGACGTCGAAGGTGGGAGATTGTGAAAGTATAATATAAAGCCTCTTAAGGATTCTTCTGAAATCCAATAAATCAAGAATCAACAGGTTTCAAATAGACACGGGTGTGCTAATTGGAAGCGGGCGAGACGGACCAGAGATGAGACATGGAGGTACACACGATAGAGTGATTTAGATAGGCAGCTATCTACTGGCAGTTATGATGGGACCCTTGCATGAGTCATGCAATATCCAGATAACATCAATGAGCTCAAACTACCGTCGTCATTCTGTCCATTACGGGATCGCCAGCCCGATTGAAAGACGATAATTGCTCCAACTTTATCTAAATAATATCAAACGTTTGTCAAGATTAAATACCTACAGCGGAGTTGACTGAGCCGGTATTTCCATTTCGCCTCGTCCGCCCTTCCGTGTTTACATTTACGGGATGGAATATCACTTCGCAACTAATATTATACTTGAATGTAAATGTTTGATGCCTCTCATGTGAAGAGGTCACGTAGCATCCAGCAAAATTATTTGTGCCTGGATAAATGTGAACACACAAAACGTTGATGAGGTGAATTCAGCATTTAAGTAATAAAGGCTACAGCCTAGAAATTAATAGTTCAGCTCAGTTAAATTCCTGATACTGAAGATTACTCACCAATATCAACCGTTTCCAATTAACCGTTGAATCCTTGTGTCCCTATCATATGGACGTATTGTCAAAAAATCCTTATTCAGATATTTACTCCTCATATATGAAAAAATAAAAAATCACGATTATTAGGTCCTATAACAAAACATTTTAGGAAATTTTTTAAATATCCAAAAGAAAATAATCAATGCGGCAATGAGTAGTACATTTTCCGGGTTTGCTATGTTCTGCTTCCTACGTGGTCACACTCATGAGTATGAGTGTCGCTTGAATGAATCTCCCCCCCCCCCTCGCTGTCACACCAAATTCAAAAGACAACATGGTATATTACTGTGGAATCCCCCCCAGATTTCCACTTCCATCAGCAAAACCAATATTCTTTTAGTTCACTTCCGCACCGTATCCTTTGGTATGCGCTCGCTGAGATGAGTATTCCTTTCAAGATTTCAGACGTGTTGATGAATCTGTACAGTGAAGCTTGTGTAGCTATAAAGTGTGGAGGACAACTAGCAGAGTTTCAGAAGGTATGTAGAGGGGTGTCGCAGGGAGACTCACTCAGCCCACAGCTGTTCACACCGTTTCTGTCTGGACTTGAGAAATACCTTCGAGAACGAAGCTTGAGTGGAATCTCTGTCGATGGGGTCGCAGACATCCTCAAGCTACTCTTCGCGGACGACGTTGTTATCTTTGGTTATTCCAGAATGGACATATAAAGGAAGCTGCAGGCGTTATTTGCATATTCTGTCTCTATGGGATTGAAAATGAACCCAAAGAAAACGAAGATTGTCTACTTTAATAAAGGAGGAAGAACGGATAAGCGAGGAAGTGTGGCAGTTGGAGATCTAGTTATTGACATGGCAAAGGAATATACCTACTTGGGAGTCCCCTACACTGCAAGTGGTTCCTTTTCTGATGCAGCCCAGAAGTTCAAGACCAAGGCAATGAATGCTTGGGGAGCTGCTAGGCAGATATTAGTCAGAAGCAGAAGTCACAGCTGGGAATCTGCATGCAAGATTTTTGACTCGATGGTGAGATCAGTACTACTGTACAACAAGTACAGTACTGCTGTACAAGTTTGGAGTTTCCGCTTCTGGGAACAACTTGAAGTAGTCCAAACTAGATTTATTAACAGTGTCCTCTTATTTTCGTTCTGCACACCGTGCTACATTCTCAGAATGGAAACAGGAAGAAAGAAGATCGGGTGCATCAACCTTGAAAGGGTTTTGAAATGGTGGGAAGACCTACTTAGAATGGATAAGAGCAGGTAACCCTCGGTCTGTTATAGGCAGACGCCTAAAGCAATGGAGGGCCGAAATGATACCAAGTTTGATTGGGCCGCAAAACTCCGTAGTATACCCACCGACCTTCAGTATGAGAGAGTTTGGAATAACCAGGACGCCAGGGAAGTTAAAAATGCTAGAAAAGCGATAATATACAGCTATGAGCTGAAAACAAGTTACGAAGATAAGGAAAGGATTCAGCTTTCGTCATACAGTCAAATGCATTCGCGGCTAATCACCACTTCCAGTGGGGACCCCGCGGCCTACCTGGGTTCCGATCTACCCATGCTCATTAAGAAGACCGTGGCGAACATAAGAACGTCTAGCGATCGGCAATTTTCAACCCTTGTGGGACAGGATTTTGTAAAGGTCGACCAACAGCTTCGGTGTATCTTGTGCAACACTAACCAGCATGAAACCGTTCGACATGCACTCGGTGAATGCCCCACTTTCGGGCAATGGAAAATTAAGTACTTTGGAAGCCGTAGGATTAGTGAGGAGCGTATCTGGGGTGATTTGTTGCAGTGTGGCAGTAAGGCAGAGGTGTTAATGCTAGGCAACTTTCTGTTGGTATCCCTCCGACTGAGGAAATTTGAGGCTCAGTTGATAGAGGATGCGGGGTTGGGAGTTGTATGCATTATTAGGTATTGGGAAAAAAGAAGAGAATTTAGTCCAGGATTATTATCATCAATTAAAAATATTTTGTTTGCACAACAAATTAAAGAATAACTATGTAGTATTATACATAGGATTGCACATTATTTTCAGAAGAAAATTAGGGGTAGATTCGTTACAGTTCTTCATTTTGTATTGGGATTACGAAGTAAATATCGTTAATCATTGTAATGGGAAATCTTGTTGTATGGTTTTTAACCTGAAACAATGAAAATAATTTGATTTTGATTTTGTTCCCGGAATTTGTAACACGACTTGAGTAAAATTGGGATTGAAAAAACATGTAAACCAATTGGGAATAGCAGAGTGGCCATCGTTGACAAAACTTTTCACATATTATTATTATTTATTTTTTTTAAAGTAAACTCCTCTTAAAGGCGGAGAGGGCACACCATTGAATAAAATCGAAACAAAATAAAAGCGAGCAGGACCCCCAGGTTTCGATGGAAGGGAGTGCTCATGTAGAATGACCACGCTCCTCTTAATTTTACTGCTACCATTCTTTTGCAGTCATAGGCTATGCTTAGCCTGCCCACACTTCCGCGCCATGCAAGAGAAATGATTGGACCATCATCATCATCTGACGACGCTTGCATGATCTCGGCTCATTTATATTTCGGATAAGTTGCCTGAGAGCTGTTGTTTTCTGCGCAGCCTTGTCCGTTGCTTTTTTAATTTCTTCACAGAGAGTAATTTTTGTATTTAATGTTTAATTAATAATCTCCCCTCAAAGATGAATGGGGCTCACCATTAAAAAAAAAAAAAAAAAAAACAACGTAAAAACTAAATAAAATAAAAGTGGGGAGGACGCCCAGGTTTACTTGTTTACGCGACGCGGCCCTTGAGATTTGGGAAGTCAAGGATGATGGAGGATTTGGAGAGGGATGAAAGGAAGTGCCCTCATAAAATGGCCACCATTTTCTGTTCGAGCGGATGACGGGGTCGGTGATACCACGAAGTACTCCTGACGAGATGCCCAGCTCAAGTAACTCCGTGGCACTTTTCTCGCACCACTCCGCGCCATGACACAGTCGTACCCATAACCTTGATGTTGTTAGGCGCCAGTCCTTTTAGCTCAGATACCGCTTGCCACAAATGAAGAACCCGCACACCCACACTAACACACCCAGACACTCAACCATCATTGTTATACGAATTCGATCTTAAAATGGCATGAAACGGATTTGTATGCAGTTATTTCTTTTTCTCATATTTGGGTTTTCTCACACCCCCCTAGGTGTCCCTTTACTGTCAAAGCCTGTTTTAGAGGGACGTTTTAATAAATATGGTGGTTTGTATTTGACCTGTCTCCACTATGAAAACAATTTTTTTATTGAATAAATCTAACAGGGGAAATCTATATTTCGATATGATCATCACAGTAGTATCAAAAGCCCCCTCCAATCACCAACCTCCCGAGTGCCTGCCAAGAGTTCATGTGAAATCACCACCTAGGTAACGGTTCTTCATGTACAGATATTTATTTATAGCTTTTGATTTAAATAATTAATGACTCCCGGGGCGGAATCCTTGAAGTGAAGCTCAAGGATCAAGTGTCAAAGGCCGCAGTCGGAAGATCTAATTGCTTGATGTAATTATCCTGTCACTCGAATCTTCAATGGAACACAGGGTGGGGCCCGTAATTCGCATTATTCCCTTCAATTAGACCCAAACAGGACCCGGCGTCCAGGTTGAAGATCCCTCGAGCTGCCTGCTGCGGTTCCGCCTACTTATCTCCGCTGTGACGGCGGTTTTGCCACATGTAAGTGGAGGAGGTCCCCAGAATACGAAGGAGAACGATGCGAATCGGACTGACGTCAGCAATAATTACAAAGGCGGGTTGCGTTTAATCCGATCCGGGTCGTCACGAAAGCTAAAAGCGACATCTCAGGTTCTGAGACATAACTATCCAATTATAGAAACACTTGAACAGGGATGAGGAAATTAAATCCCTGGTTGAATATGTCTGTTTGAGTGTCCAAGTTACTCACAGATAAATTTCATTTCCTGAGCCAACAACAAATACTACATTTAGTAGTTTCCAATCAAAATGTTGGTATTTAATGAGTAAGGATCGACTGTGACCACCTCCATCCCACTCCCGGAAGTCAAAATCAACATTTCTGAGGTTTATTGTGCAGGAGAGGTTTGGTAGACAAAAATTAGGATCTACAGAAAAATAAATTAATAAAATAAAAAATTAAAATAGATATGATTTCTGTCACGTAAATCGTTGTAACAAACTTGCATTCTACATCTTTCGAGATTGTTTAACACGTTTTTATGATGTGTACATTCATGTTACCTAAACGAGGAAGCTACGTGCCACGCCCAACTTGGCAGATGTATTTACCGCATGTCAATGATCTTGCTTCTGATGTCTCTTTAGCCGTGGTTGGAAGAAAAGTGGGATTTTCCTTCATCAATGAACTTAACCGTTACGGGGTTCCTGGCTTCAGGTTCCTTGTTTATCCGCAAAATAAGATTGAGCGAGTTATTTGACAATGGTTATGATCAATCCATACCATGAACGTTGTACATAATAGCCATGATAGACCAAGCAGACCTTACCCAACAAAATGGGTCAAGCCTTCAGTACCTCTGTATCAATTGCATAAATAAATGATCAATTAAAACACAGAAATGAGAAAATAAAATTAAAATGAATTAGATTTTCCGAGCATGCCGGTTTTCCCGTATACAACGGTTTCAATTATTTCTACAGGCTTTGCCAGTTCTGCTTCTCTGGAACCCATCAAGGTGTGCTTTTAAGCGCAAATAATTCCAGATAATGATAGAGCGATTTACCATACGCGTAAATGATAGGCCCGAGGAGTTGGAGGGTTAAACGGCCAACCCCACGCCGAAGAGATCCAGGGTAAATCCTCGTCCTCGCCCACACGGAGGAATATCGCTGATATCAGCGCACACCTCGGCGAAAATTTGCCTATGGAACCATAAACAGGGGGATCTGAAGAGGCAGAGTCGAATATTTTCACCGGGCTACAGGAGAGGGTTACAGTAGAGATAAGGTAAGAACTGTAGGCAGTCGTGGTGGATGTGCGGAACGGGGGGATTTTAAACACTACTCCGCCAACCAACCATCGATGGTAGGAACGTGCAACTTTCCAGCGGCGAATACATTAGCCGGGCTCTTTGCATCCGGCCTTAAGGAAAACCCCCAAATAATTTGTTTCCCTTTTCCGCGAGTGGCCGCCGTCCCATTAAGATTTCACGTCGCTAACTTTTCCGTCCCACCGCAGACCCAGCCTCGTATTAAACACGGATTCGAATGAAGGGCAAAAAGAAATCTCAGTTCCCCTCAACAACAATGTTCTCCTCCTGATCCAATTTATGTATACCTGTTTGTTCTGCTGAAGGTACGATCCATTTCGGACCGTAAACAATTTCTGAAAAAGCTATAGTAAGTGCACATAATTACACTTTTAGAAAAATGATGATTTTTTACCTGCTAAACTCATATTCGAGAATTAAACAATTCAGTATTACCATCCATAATTTCCTTTTCTTTGTCGTATGAAAAAAATCCTCCTTATTACCAGCCATAGCTCTGTTCGTTGGAGCTTTTTCCATTGGTTTTCCACACTATCATCAAACGGTTGAGCCTTGATACAGTTTGCATGCGCGATCATCACCAGCTTTCGAACTAGTTTGCAACAGATGGCAACTGTGGTTCAATTAACGGATTGGACTGGTTTACGTGCTGTACGATGCAAATTGCCTGAAATGTTCATCAAAACCGAATATAAACTGTAGCAATTAGGCTTGTTATACTGATCCGCGGGCACAGAACTGACACATTAAGAAAGTCGTTCAGAATGGTCTAAAACTTGAAGTGGAAATTTCGATTTCGAAGAAAGAAACCTAGCACAGAAAAGAAAAATGGATTTCAAAATGCGGGTTCCCACAGGATAAAGTCGTTAACTGAGTTCTTATTGTTTCAAACAGAGTTACCAAGAAGAAGCGCTACCTAGCTGGTAAAGTGCATCGATAAACATCCAAAAAATGTCTTATGACATTGTCTTACAAAATGTCTTATAACACCAGGAGTTGCCTCACCTACTCTTCATTCGATATTGATAAGCGGTCCCTTAATTTAAGATTACGATCAATATTTTAGTCTTTACCGCTGACTCGTAGTTAAAAAGTCCTGACAACTCAGCGGTTCACCAACTTTCGCTGTCAACCTGCCAGCTTTATTTTAGGGTTGAACACTTCTGGACAGATTCAATTCACACTTTGGTCCTACTTGAAGAATGAAAGAAGGAATTGATGTGGTTGAAGGAAATGGCAGAAAAAAAATCCTTAGGCAAGCAAAGATTGCGTTGGACTAATACTCAATCTACAAAAACAGGAATTGACATCGGATTGTCGTCATTATTTTCTTTTTTGAAGAAGAGGTGTGGGTATCATCTATTCCAAGTGTGGTGTTGGAACTTAATTCGCACTCCAACCAGATTGGAAACACACAAGTTTCAAGTCGGTACCATCGAAAAATTAAAGTTTTAAATTAATCGAGTAATCGAGATTCTCGGTGGAAATATTAGGAAGTATTACGACGCTTGAGAGATTTTATGTTTGCCCATGCGCAGAGTGACGTATTAATTTCCGAGCAATGAAATTCTCTGCGGCTTAATCCGCACATTCCCTGAGCATTTAACCGAAATCATATTATATGTACGAATAACGGTTGTTAAAAGGATTTGCAGACACAGGACAGACGCACAGACTCACAGACAGATAGTTATGCAACGAACGTTGTTGAGAGTGGTCTAAAACGCTATTAGCGAGTTGAAATTTCGAGTTGGGGGAGAAAAATGATTCATCTCCGGAAAGTGAACACAAAGCTTCCTATAAGCAGACTCGGAAGTAACTCGAATCATCGCTTAATATATATCTCTGAACATTACAGACGTGTTTAATGAAATTCAGAAGTTTTGTATTTAGGTTAGTCACTTTGATGCTTTTGAATTACCCGTTTTTATAAATTAAGATTTTACAAATCATCGAAGAATAGGTGCAGTTATAAGATAATTGTATAAGATTACCATGCAACCCTTATCATTCTGCATAGATTCACACATCTAGATCTTGAAAAATACCATTATTGGGCTAAACATCAAGGAAGTGAACTTGTTAACGAAGTCCGTCAGCAGTTTCGGATTCTTGATGCGCGAAGTGCCATTTGTAGTACACCAAGCCGTTGCAGAGAAAGCCAACCAAGAAGGCAAAACCTCAAATACCTCGAATGGGAGCTTCATCAACAGCTCGACTGATGCTTGACTGAATGATGCTCGACCATTGCCCCTGGACCATATTACATTGGACCAATGAAGATCACGACTGGCAGATCCCAAGAAAAGAGGTACATTGCCCTATTTACAACGAAGGACTCATTGTACCAATGCCAGTGTATGTGGTTCGCACTCAGATCCGATTATTTATTTATGATATAATTTGCCAGTTAATGGTTTCTGACACAATGAGTAGCTACTCTTATGAGGGAAGACGACAGATTAAGCTTGACTTAAAATGTCTCGCCTGTTTAGTTCCAACTTGACCCCCCTGCACTCATTTCCAGTCAAGTTGACCGGAAAATGTGTTCCAGTCGACTGTGAATATTCCCTAGAGCATCTCGTATTTCCCCTTCCACACCGCTAGCTAATCTTCTTAGTCGATCAAATGCACCTAACAATGCTATTAAGACTCAACGTAACTATGTTGAGTGTTTAGGCATAAGCGAATCAACGCCAACCTGTTGCAGATTACATCGAGAGCAGTTTTGATTAACTGCTGTTAGTCACAATATAGGTTTCTCTTCTTGTATTATGATCATGTGTGTCTGATAAATAGGTTTTCCAACTTAAATTCAGGATTTTCGAAACAAATTTCACAGTTGTCCAAACCATATTCAGAAGTTTCCGAATCAAATTTGGAATCGTTCATTTCACTTTCTGAATACTTCTTGACGGAACTGATCGTTCCAACACCGGCCCACCTTGAAATGGACTTGGCAACCGCTACAACTTGTGCCTGGCTCAGTTAATTTTTTTTAAAGACCACTCCGAAAATGTTTAAAAAAACATGAACTAGACATTGGACTGAAAAAATACACCTAAATTAAAAATTGTGGCGTAAAAAAAAATAAAAAAAACACGCACCTCAACATTGTTTAGAGTTGATTCCCCATAAAATATACAATTACTCTAATACAAATTTGCTCAAATGTCAACACAATGTATCTCAAATTTACTCGTATTACGAATATGTTCCATGAGTGAAAAATAGCGGAGCGTATATATCACTCATGTCGTATATCTCGTATATCTCGGAGCGTATATCACTACATCTCCGGCTGAAATGAATACAGATTTTTCACGACAGATACGGAATCGTTCAAATTAATTCCAGAATTTTTCAAACGATATTCAGAAATCTCCAAGTCAAAAACAGAACCGTCCATTCCAGTTTCAAAATGTCATTGAAAATAAAAGTCTCAGAAAATTCGGAAATTGAAATAGACGTATCTAAATTTGATTTTGAAATTTCTGTAGGTAATTGGTATGAAAAATTCCGACTTTGCCCTGGAAAAGCTGTATTTATTACAGCATGTTTTGTTCAGTACTCCAGAAATCATCATAATCAATATCGATGACATTCCTAAATTCAAATGGAAAATTCTAAAATTGGAATGTACGGTTTTGTATTTTACTTTGAGATTCCTGAATATGGTTTGGAAAAATTCGAAATTGGTTTGTAAAATTCCCAATTCGCCTTGGAAAAGTTATATTACGATTATGTTCAGAGGTTTTTCTAAAAAAAAACAAAGCTTTCGCAACAGCTCCAAAATGTTCAAAATACACATTTAAAGAAATTTTTTCCACAAAGATCTCCATTGTGGCCTTCTAAAACGATTCCTCTAATCTAACTCTGACATATTTTTAGCTGTAAATGAGTGTCTATGTATTCGCATGTTCTACACTTTCATTCCTACGTTGCTGCATTTGAAGAACTCATCCTAGTTTCAAATTTCATGATGAAAGGAGGTGGGAAGGGGTAAATTTGTTTAAAAATATAATGAACAGTTTATGGATGGATTGTTTATATGTGTGATCATATGAAAAACGGACGTAGGGACTTAACTGTAAGGCATAAGTTACTTACCAATATGTTTTTTCTGATTTTTGAGATAAAACCCCGTTGTCTTTGTTGGCGAACACTAAGAAGTACATAATACCTTCGAAGCTTTTCGGTCCGGAGTTCGTGACCTCTTTTGAAGGTGAAACCTTTGTCATTGAAATGTTGAATATTGTTATTTGATAATTTTATCCTTCTGAAATAATGCCGTACCACCAATTAATCAGTTGTTAGTCACATTTAATGTCAGGAAAACTTCAATTAAAGAGAGGCACTGAAGCGGGAAGTGAAATAATGGAACTTCAGCTTGACATCACCTGACCTATAGTTGAGCCGTAGTAGCAAGTTATGGTCCGGGTTTTTCGAATTGTTCTACTCCTATTTAGAGAGTTTGAATCTTACTTCGTTTAGGTAATCTTCGTTACCTATTCCAAATCATATTTAGGTGATGAAAGACATCTGATGTGTTTTAAGGTTTATCCATCAAGATTAATTCAAAGGAGTTTGGCTAATCTCGGGTAAGCAGTTTTCTGGAGAAAGTGTTTATAATTATGTCTATGAGTGTGATCGTCTATAGCATTTACAAATTCATTTCAATCCTTCACAAACAAATTTACCTACTCAACTGTTTGCGAATTCATTTTAACTATTAACAAAAATGTCAGGACCGTTTGCTGATCTATTTGAACAATTTACTAATGAGTTTCCGCCTTAGTAGACCTAGATCGTATGAAAACTGACAGAACAATACGGCTTCGCATGACGTACGCAGCCAGTTTCAGTCAGTCAGTACCCACGAATTAAATTTATTGATGAAAGTGGATGCAATCTCCACATGCTGGGATCTCAAGCACGTTTGAGGACAGGTAGGAGGGCTGTTGTGACTATTTCCACGGTCGAGGACAAAACGCTTCCCTTGTCAATCCAGTCAATAATCAAGGGTGTAACATGAGGAGGTGTTGGCACGGAATAGTTGCCCCTTCCATTAGCTGAGTCCAGATAATACCCTTCACACCTAGAAGATGTCCCAGACGCTGGAAGCCATGTGGTATATCTCCCAAGGCGGCGGATTCTAGAATCAGGAAAGGCACCACCAACCATACCCATCATAAGGAATGCTTACACTAAAATAATATCTTCTGGCACTGCGAATTCTGAATTATTTTGTGACTTTCCAAGAGAAATAGTGTTGAAACTTCAAGAGGAGTCCCACGGTGTGCTATTGATCACGGACAATGCACAAATTCGTCTATCAGCCGCGGTTATATCATCTATAGATTCTTCTCAAATGACCCTCAACTTTTTGCCATCCTGTTCCTCAACGCTAAACTCTGTTCAGCATGTTTTTTTGTTACAAAATCACAACAGTAGCAAGACAGATGTTACGCAGCTAAGGAGGACATCATCTTATGGAAATAATTCAGAAGTGTGTCTTCAATTACACATCAAGACTGCACGAATTAGGTGATGAACATGTTCCTTGCTGCTCGACGCGGCAACTGGGAGACTACTTCATTAATTTTTTGTTCGCTCCTCATAAAACCAGAACGTACTCACCTGTTGATTGTGGTTTTACAAATCTACTGCTGCTCAACTTTAGGGTTAGTTAATGGTCCAAATATGTACATCAGGAAAAGGGTTAAATATATTTGTAAAAGAGTTAAATGAAACTATGCATGGTCTAAAGAAATTTGAATACAAGTGTAAACGGTTGAAATAAATGTGTAAATGCTATAAAAATCGGCAATTGGGACTTATGTGTGATGCATACACTACTTAGCGATATGTGTCGGAGTGAACCCCAATAAATTCGATAATGAGGTCAAGCAACGACCTTCAAGATGAGTGCTTCGTCAAACAGTTTCGACTGACCCGATTCCTGTAGACAGGCGACACGTGTAAGCATGCGTGGCATAACCAACTCGTTCGAGACCTTGTAATTGTCGAGTTGGTACCCCCGGTCGATGGACATGATCGGCGTTGGGTCAATATTGCGAAAAGACCAGTTCAACACCTTCAAGAGCAAGGCGTCCGTTATCATTTATTCAGCCGCTTTGCCCAATCGATCACCGTCGAGAGTCCGCCTGCCTCTGTCCGTGTTTATTCCCGAGTTTCGCGTGATGATATTAGCCGGCGCGGTTCCGGAAATGAGTCCTTAGTCGGATCGATGCGATTGAAACGTAAAAACCAGTGATTTCGCGGCCGTACATGTATGCGTATACATTTTTATTGTCCTACTTCAAGTTTGATAAGCATGTTCCGAGTAATATTCTGCCATAAATATGAACAACGATTTCTCAGCCGTTTTTTGGCATTATATGTATTTCAAAATCTAGGAATAATTTTAGAGTGCTCCATAACAGTTTCAAATGAAGCGATTTTGAATAAATTTTCATTTTACAATTTTTGGTACTTACAATAGCTCAATCTTTTATGAAAATTCTCTACAAGGGGGACAAGCTTGTTACAATGAATCAAGGGGCAAATTTACGTCGTGGCATAGCTTCGCAGATATCCTTCTCCTTAGGATTGTTGACCCGACATGTATTGAGGGTCTATTGGGCGAACTCGACACCGGTCAGAATAACGATATCTTCGAGTAAAAGCTGTTGAGATAGATTAACGGCCAGTTTCACCAAAATTTTTAGCAACATTCACTCAACAAATCGGATATTTCAGCGATGTTAGGTTTCATCAACTCTGGTTCGGGAAAAACCAACGATCAAACTCGTTAAATTGACGATCAAACTCGTTAAATTGACGAAAATCAACCAAATAAATTTTGGTGGTTACCATTCTGAACAACGATCATAACGAGTCATTTTCGCCATCTTTGTTAGCATTCCGGAATTCTGTTTATCTGTTCTTTATTTTAGTATTTACCCTTTTTTGAGTTATTGTTTTTTATTAGTAATATATATTGTGAGTGTTTTCCTTCCTATTGGGCTATTCGTTTTATTGGCCATTTTGTGCTAAAAAAATGAGCCATAGAGGGTTGGTCAGGGCATTAGTGATCACTTGAGGAATGAATGAATGAATAAAATTATAGTTTATTTCTGATACGTAACATGAATATGGAATACATGAAATTAGAAATATAGTTTCCCTAATGGGTAAGCCCGTGACAGGGAAAACGAGTTGGTACCTTGTTAAACATTAATATTAAATTAATATCATACTTGCTCATATCTTTGTATAACTTACGAATATTATTTTATTTATTGGCATTATTCACACTCATCATGTATCACAGTCAAATTACGATTAGTGTAAAAATGGAAAGTTGTTAAAATGATCGCAAGGTGAGGGGGAGGAATGGTGATTGCAGGAGCTGAACATTTCAAATCATTCAAATCATCACGTTCGGAAAATCTACGGTCTCACTGCATATTGGGAAAGTGACCTAATATCTTAGGAAAGTCTTCTGATATCCACATGTTATGGCCTTTACAGAGGTTATACTTGCTGAATTTTAAACAAGCGAGGCTGCAGACGAATAAGCTAAGTTTGCGCGGCTAGGAAATATCGCTACTGCTCCTTACAGGTACCACAAGCTGCGTAGGGTGCCCTCCCTTCCCTCCCCAGCTCTCCCCGCTCTTGTGACCCAGTTTGGGAAAATAATCAAGTTTTCTATCAAAGTGAAAAGAGCGATCGGGAGTCGATTACACGGTGGCGTGAGGCCCCTGTCGATACTCTTGAAACGGCGACGGGCGAAAACTTATGAGATTAGTTGGATAATTCTGTCAAGGTCCCTCCTTTCCCCCTTCTTTTCTTCCTCTATACCCCATTTCCCCATACATTTACTTTTACCGTGTGCTTCTATCGAGGAGCATTAGCTCCCGATAAAGCTGCCATTATTTTCGTAGGAACTCCTACGACCTCTAACGTCTCAATATATCTTCTTGAGTCAGAATTGTCGTCAAGAATCGGGAAAATTAAAACCCAGGTCGGCATACTTCGCATAGGTCACTGACATAGGGAGTTTCATAGTGGTTTTGGTCATCATATAGCTATGATTTTTGATCAAATATTTATTTCATTGCTATTACGTCAGTTTTCAAACGAATTTGTTGGTGTTTCAGCGTTTATTGACTGGTGCTGTTGGTGAAACAACGCTTTAAATTACTATACAGGGGTTTATTATTTCTTTATTCGATAGCCCTTATATGGAAATCACTGATCAACATATATTGGACAAAGTCTGTGGTACATTATCTAAACAGCATCTCTGTGTAATTGCATTCAAAAGGAAAATACTTGGACTACTGCCAGTCACGCATCCAGCTCAGACCTCCCGTTGAACTGGACTGCAGCCCAAACTTCAACCAAACCATTTTTCTCAATGGTGATCGTATATTAACTCGAGTATTCTCATTTGATTCAGGGAACTAATTTCTATCTGAATCAAACAAAAAACTGCGCTGTGACATGAACAATCCTTGAGATTTCGATTTTTTCATAGATTAAGCCTTAACTATAATCCTATAGTGTTGATTCATCATGAAGCCGGGATCGCTAACACATCCCGGACGATATTGAATTTTAAGCCAAATGTCGTCAACTTTGGTCTAGACCTTTCCAGAGAAAAGCTTCGGACGGCGTACGGTAGCCCATTTCCACGAATAGGCGGACAAAATTCTCACATGGGTCTATCCTTCAGGAAATTTACCGCTGGTTATGACCATACCATATGTACAGGGTGTCCCTCGAGTTGTCCCCCCCCCCCTCCTTCTAAAATCCAACAAATGGGAGTAAAAAAATTAACTTTTGAGAATCTTCATATTTTTCTTCAAGGATCTCAAATATCATATTCGCGTACTCCGCGCAACTACGCAACCATGCGCAATTGACTCTACCTCTGTTATTTCAAATGGGAACCCCAATTTTTTATTTCAGATTCGGATTTCACTCAAGATTTCATCAAAATTTGACCCCTCAACTAATTTTTTTGATTGCGCGCTACCAGTTCAGCGAACACGCAAAGTTGCGCAACCCCAAAATTGTCAAATAGTGGATGATGGTAAACTCTAAAGTGTGGCACAGGAATTTTCATTGTTGTTCAACATTGATTCACGAGATGCTATCCGTTTCTTGATTTGTTTGCGGAGTAATGACCAAAATATAGTTATTCCGCCTGAAAAATCGTCGTTTATGCAGACTTTCAGCTCTCTGATTAGGAGTTTTTCCTTGGACTCGTTCCTGTCACGGGTCTGAAGATCCGAATCACCAATGGTATGCAGGAATCCGGGCTCGGTCCGTCAAAAGAACGAATTTCCCATCACTACCCGTAACAAATTTCTTTGGGTAGCCTCTTTAAACCAACTTGTTTTCTATGCTTGATAATTACGATTCGGGGGGCTTTTTCTTGATATTTTTTCGATGACCTCGAAATAATAACGATCTCGGCATTGAACGATTTCGATGAGGTGAGAGGCAGCTGTCAAAATTTTAGTACAATTGTTGGTTGATGGGTTTGATATTTGAAATCCTACAACAGAGGAAATCAAATCTATTAATTGTAACTATACTGTAATTTATAACTGTTGATAATATCGCTAAATTTCTCACTAAGGTACTCATCACAATTACGTTTCAAAGTAACTCTTGGATTTTTTAAACAACGATGAACGGTTCTCCCTATTTCCAGGGATTTGAACGTTACTGTTTTATTCATGGTAAGAACACATATCAAATTCATGAGTACCAAAACAACCGGAGGGGGGTATAATTTCCACTTAGTTTCACTGGAGGAGAAGGGTGTGGAGGAGTGGGGATGTGGTTGTATGTAAATGAACGTGTACACTCCTATCATCTCTGTCCAAACGAACTACGCCACAGTAACCTGTCTTTTTCCAGCAGGCATCCCGTTTCAGAAGAAGGTGTATATTTAGTATATTATTTTCAGCTTCGGTGAGCGCCAGTGACATTAGGGACAGTTCCCCCAATCGGAAGGCGATAAACGAGATGCGGCTTGTTCGCCTCGGCCGAAGGTCACGTTCCTCACATCGACCGCAATTGATTTCCACTTTCACCTTCCGCTCCGCCCCGATCTCCTACTCGGACCAACAAGTCCCTGAGCCGCCCGCTTGTTGAATTGATATAAAATGACCGCCCTTCCCATTTTTCATGAGCGACGCTCGAAAATTGCTTGGACGAAACCCGGGCGACCTTCGCCATCGAAACCTCCAACACACGCAGTCATGGAGCCGTGGTCAAAAAAAAAAAAAAAGTTGTAATTTCAAGAGAAGTTGTGAATGTATACATAATTATCTGGACAAATCTTGAAAATATTGTTACAACTGGCCGGACACACAAGCCCTTTAGCCTGCCTGGTCTTGCAAAATCCAGAACCTTCGGATTTGCAATTATAAGCAAGAAAGAATTTATTGCTTGCAGTCCAGGCTTGAAATTATGAAATTAAGTAATTTTCATTTTTATGATTCTCTCAAAATCAATTTTGTTTGGGGGGACCATTGAGGCCCTGGTGGGCCTAGTGTGGCTGGAGTACGAGGTCGTTACCTCCTACTCCTTTCCAGGCACATTTGTCGATTAGTCTCATTCGGAACAGCATCTAAAATACTACGAAACAAACCTCCTTCACCACTTCAAAGAAATATCGGGATTCTTCTCTCAGTTTAGGTTACAATCACTGTTATTCTTAATTAAATGCTCCTCTTATCGTTCGACATAAATTGTGACTTCGTAATAATATAAAACAGTACATTGCGCTTAATTATTCATTCGTTATTAATTCAAAATCAGATTCATTGTATCTAACCATACCGTATCTGTTTGGTGCTTTGAGACGTTTGCGGTCGCGTAACTCATAGGATCGACTAGGTGGTGATTTGTGCTGACATTATCATTTTTGTTAGCTGATTTTGTTACACTTGAATCTCTCGTGAATTATGTTCTTCTTTGGAGCGAAGTTGGAGGTAGTAAATGCTTCAACCACTTCCTCATATTTGATCAACGCGAGATCTTCAGGTTTTTTGGACGATGATCCATCTTCACTTTGATCTTGCAATTTGAGAATGGCATCCTATTTTATCGTGTTGAATGTATCGCGTGGAATGCGGGTTAACAACTCCTTTCACCTTGGTGTTAGGGCAGATCGAAGTTGCTACCCACTACGAAAGTAACGGTCGACGAGTATTTCAGTTTTATTTAACTATCAAATTTAATTTATTAATTTATCTTTAAAATTCGGGCGAAACCTTTTACTGATTTTAAATTATATAGTGCACTCACAAAAGTTAGTTCCAGAAGTTATAAATAATAGATTATAAATGTCTATCTGACTGTCATTTGTCAGTCTAACTGTAACTTTTTTATAGACGGCAGTTGACCTCTGCACCAACTTACTGAAAATAGTGACTTATCAGTCCGAGGCTAATCAACGCTGGTCAATTGGAATAAATGTATCCCACGTAGATGCTGATCCTCTGGGTCTTTGGCAGCATCCATTGGCGCCAGAATAATCAATTAGTCGTTGATACGTGCATAGTAGAATCAGACACTGGTGAAATAATGGTGAAATTAAGCGCGAGAGTGCTAACCAAAGTTAAAACGCGCCCTTTTATATTTGGAAGAAATAGGTATATAAACCGTATGCAAAAATATGACATCATTAGATGGATGGATCGTAAAGAATACTGCTCAAAATGGCTTTTCTTTAGGACACATACAATCAAATTACAGGAACGTGTGTTGCTCTTCAAGTTGATCTGGCTACCTCTACTTAGTTTAATTCTGCGTCTGTCGTGCAAGTTCCATCATTATCCCTGCACAAACAAACCATAACATTCTTGATCAGAAAATTATTTTACCGTAGACACCCCAATATAATCAATCGAGGCTCTTTACATGATCGACTGACGACATAAAACTTGCATGAAATGTTGTGAATCCTTGCCGCCGATTACAGTTGTCAACAACGTGCCCACTCTACATTTTACCTAACCATTATACATAGGCAATTGAATCAGGAATTGGAAAACCCTATTTTAAATTAGCGTTCATGTTAAGAAAGATGTATCACCAAAGCATATAATTATATATAAAATATAGTATCATGAAACATTTGAGCTTACCTCCACAGTAACACAGATATCGGTCTAACACAGTGATGTTATTAACATTAATCTTAACAATGTCTCAATGTCTTTAGGATATCATTTAACAATTACGGTTGCGAATGAATTTTTGTTTATTTCTTTATACTTTTTAGGTCAGTAAATAGCTCTCTCTCCCGTCAGGCAAAGTTGACTAGACTTAAGGTACCTCCCAAAGTTTATTTCGAACGTGTTTCAGCTCAAAGCAATGTTTTATGAAATTTTGCTTAAAAAAAATCGTATATTGCAAGAAATCATGTCGGCATCATGTTCAGTCAATCCCAAGGGTGGAAACGTTAAGAAAAGAAAAACTAAGGAAATCGTAAACTTTCTAAATAAAAGGGTAACTTTTTAGTTGATTTTGACAGCTATTATTGTTTCAAATTGTATGCGACCACTCGCGTTGATGTAAGTTCTTCTCACATAATGTCCTTTTACTTTGGAAGTGATCAAATGTTCAGTAAATTACAGCCAATAACAATTCAGCCGTTGAATCTCCAGCACCTCCTCTCGAGAAATGATGTGCGCATATTTAAGCGTATTTATGATCATACTGTGCAGTTCAATTTTTATGTGTGAAGCAAATAAACACCATGTAAATTTCAAGAAAAGGAAAATGTTAATTTATAATGAACTTTTGAACCATAATTTATCACATTGTATTAAATACAGGGTGTCCCAGGAGTTATGCACAATCCGACTCCTACGTGTTCTAGAACTCATTTCCAACCAAAAATGCCGCCTAGCAATTTTTTACCAGTAGCCTCGTTTCCGAGCAATTCGCGATTCAAGATTTTTTCGTGTTTTCGATCCTATGTCATTAAAACTGTCATAACTCCCTCAATTTTGGAGATAGCTCAAATTTGATGACAGCGTTGGAAAGAGCGTTAAATTTCCTATCTATTTGACGTCGGGAACTTTTTTTATAATTGCATTGAAGATGTGCTATTGCTACGCGAAATGGCAGTTCTGTCAAAATCTTAAAATCGCCTGTTTTTCATTTCGCCTAGAAACCCCATGAATGCTTGACGCAGAACTGTGCAGGCCTGGTAAAACGTGTGCCAAAATGTCAGCTTTCCAACGGTGTAGTCGTTTTGGTTTAAAAAATATTTTTAGTTAAGGAAATGGTGTTTAACTGCAGAAAAACGAGTTTTTTCTGTTAAAATGGAGGTTTTTCCAAAAGTCTCGACGAAAAAAGGTTGGTGGCGGGATATACGTAAGTTTTCTCGCTGAATCGAATGGTGACAACGCCAGACCTCTCAAGTGACGATTCAAGTTAGTTTTGTCGGATGCATAAACCCGTTCGTTTGTGAAAAGCGTCTACGGCATTTCTAAGCTGTCCGACCAAAGTCAGGATAATCGAAGAGCCGAGAGAAGGCTATTGTTTGTGTTCATTTACGATTTATTGCGATGAGTTGCATTAATTTTTTTGCTGACTTTATGGACCCTTATCAAACCAGGCTTCCGTATCATTACCAACTCTTCCCTTTCGTATCTTTCCTCGCTGTATTTCCTTCAGCGAGGTTTTCCCTATTGTATATTCCCATTCATCATGGTGCGCTATAGCTATTGAACATAGGTATATTTTGGTAGTAATAACCAAAACCTTAGTGACAAAAAACAATTAGTAGATAAAAAATAGATAGTTTACTAGATAAAGAAGGATCAGCCACATAAACAATATTATCTACCAATATTTTTTCCTCATACTATCCGACGTGTTCGCTAGGGTGTGAGTTGTACACAGGAGGAGCGTGACACCCAGAAGCATTGCCATTGGCAAAACCGTACACAAAAATCATGTCAACATACTCACTTGTGGTATAGCTACTCAACTGAAAGCAAATCGTTGCAATCAATCGTAAATGAACACAAACAATAGCTGTCTCCCGGATCTTCGATTATCGTGACTTTGGCTGGACAGGTTGGAAATGCCGTAGACGCTGATCACAAACGAAGGTTTTTATTCATTAAATTCATTTTAATTTTTAATTTTTGAAATACTTTTTTTTAATTCAAATCTTAACAATCTTGTTTAAACTCTAACCCTTTGTATGAACTCGATTTAAACCCCAATATCTTACCATTGTCCAACAGCTGGATAACATGTTCGAGTCAATAAACATTTTACTAAAACTGAATTTGGTCAGAAACAACAAATTATCAACATCGCAACACTCAATGCTACGGCCAACAGATTGGGGTTGATAATACACGGCGCACAAAGCAACCCCTCCTTCATGACCGGGGGGTCGTGCGGGTCATTGCATAATCTGCCCCTGACTAAGACAATGCCTCCTCCGTAGCTCTCCCTATGTTCAAACATTAGGTATTTTTTAGTAATACAGGGTGTCCCAGGACTTTTGCACAATCCGACTCCTACGTGTTCTAAAACTCATTTCCGACTGCGATGAGTTGCATTCATCTTCGAGACTATTGGAAAAACCTCAATTTTAACAGAAAACACACGTTTTTCTGCAGTTAAACCCCATTTCCTTAACTAAAAATTTTTTTAAAACCAAAACGACTACACCGTTGGAAAGCTGACATTTTGGCACACGTTTTACTAGGCCTTCACAGTTCTGCGTCAAGCATTCATGAGGTTTCAAGGCGAGTTGAAAAACAGGCGATTTCAAGATTTTGACAAAACTGCCATTTCGCGCAGCAATCGTACATCTTCAATGCAATAAAAAAAATGTTTTCTGACATCAAATAGATTGACAATTTAACGGGCTTATCCAACGGTGTCACATTGTCATTACCATGACAGTTTTAATGACACAAGATCGAAAACACGAAAAAATCTTAAATCGCGAATAACTCGGAAACGAGGCCTCTGGCAAAAAATTGCTAGGCGGCATTTCTGTTCGGAAACGAGTTGTAGAACACGTAGGAGTCGGATTGTGCATAACTCCTGGTGCACCCTGTTTAATTATTTGTATCGCAACTTGTGGCTAATGAAAAACTCCAAAGTCAAGTAAATAAAAAAAAAACTTTATTTTAATACTTTGTTGGTACATTGGTAATTTAAGTTGCATTCGTCATCAAGGGAGGAAAAAAAATTGAGAATTAAAACGCGCTTAAAGAAATTCGCTGATGAGTACTGACATTTTCACAACTTTTTGGACAGGAAAAAAAAACCACAGGAGTCAGAATCTAATTAAAAAAACGGTTCAACGAGTAAATGGTTTCACAGATGAGAAAGAAATACATTCAGCGCATGAAAGGTAAACAGGCTGCAGTGGTATCCAAGAAAGTTATAAGCTAATACAATCGTGTATAAACCTACCTACGCTCCATTATTTCTTCTACAGGAAACAAGACACGCAATATCCCATCCAATATCCAAGTATGATGTATTATCCAAGTCTGGATAATATATCAAAGAGGTCGGTACCTTTCAAAAGAAAATTAGTGGAATACTTAAAACAATAATATTATCCTTTCCCTCTCAAGGGAATTCCACTGTAAGTATATCACATTTCACAAACCGTGGTTTTGTTGTTCGGGGAGAAAAGCTGTATTATTTTTCTAACTTACGTAATTATTCGAATACACATATTTTTCAAGAGGATGAAGTTAACGATTCAATTTTTTTCTATGCCGAAGGTGAAAAATAAAAAACAATATGGGGCACACCCTGATGCATGCATTACATTGCTCGAAAATATATTATTCATTGTAAAATTTTCTCTGCTCGTCAAACCCAATATTCGTCAAGTGCTTGCGCATAGAGCTGATTGAATTGAAGCACCTTGAAGCGATAGAGCTGCTACAATGATTCTGACTTGAAGTTCCTCCACAGTACGGATGGGTGTGAGGTCTGTAGACCCTGTCACTTAGAAACCCAATAAGAGAAGTAATCAAGTCTGGGAGACTAGGGTAGCTCTACCATCCAGGGTACTGGCGGTCCAAAAAGCGCCAGACGTCCCTGGCATGAAGAGCAGGAGCACCATCTGGCTGTAAAGACATCATAGCACGAGTGGTGAAGAGTACTTCTGGTAATACGGGGAGAAGCTCCCGGAGGGACCCCAGGAACCTATTAAAGGGGTAGGGCCCTGTCAGGAGGTCACCGATCAGACTGCACCAAACGTTTGAAGACACTACGACTTGATGGCGAGTTGGAAACGTTACTTCTGGATTCTTTGTTGCCCAAACACATAAGTTGTGCCTGTTATCGTTGTTGATAAACTTTGTTCATCTGTCCAAAGACAGACGCCGATGAATCCTGGCTCTTCCTCGAGGAGGACGTTCATTATTTCAGGGAAATCAGGTGACGCTGGCCATCCCCATCTCGTTATCCCTGAATAGCATTTGTACGATGGGGAAAGAAGTTTGGGTTTCGAAAATTAACACTGGATCTTCGAAAAACAGACCTGCTCGATAGATGGAACTCGACGGATTTCCTTGGGGTGAGGTGGGGGGGGGGGGGAGCATGAGAATGAGTAGTTCCATGTCGTGTAATCGAACTGGTGGAGCGCGCACCAATGTGTTTACAGTTGCCACTGATCCGGTTCGTTGAAAATCCCTCACAGAGAGTCTGATGGTTTTCTTATAGGGATGACGACCATTCGGGTGTTGATTACGATAGGTCCAAACTGCCCGGCATAAAACCACCGCATATAAAGACGATTCGAACCACAGCACCCCTTACTTTCATTGAATAACGAGTGGTGATTTTTATGATGTCCAACAGACAGAACAAGGAAGAGTGAGATCAGTTCAGAGATTTGGTTGAAGGCATAAACTCTTAATCAAATGCGATCTTGGTCTTGTGTACATCAACCACACCCCAAACGGTTGTAAACAGAAGGAACAAAATAGTTAGCAGATTAGTCACTGTCACTGTAACGGTAGCTCGTTTATAGCGACATTCAACTCTCCGAATCAAGACGATTTTTCGCTTCGCCACTGAAGACGGATTTAATATTCTATTTTTACATTCTTCAAACGAAAAACATCTAAAATTAATCCCTGTAAAAACAATGAAAATTCATGTGCCACACTTGGGGTTTTGGAATCATCCGCTATACGTCAAAGTCTGGGGTTGCGAAAGTTGGAGCCCTCGCTGAGTCGGTTGGGCGCCGTCAAAAATCGGTGGAAGAGCCAAATGTTCATGAAATTTTGCGTAGGATACGAATCTGCAATACAAATGGTGGTTTCCATTTGAAAAAATGAAGTCGGTGTAGGTTGAGCATGGTTCTGCGCTTGCGCAGGTTGTGCAAATAAGATACTGTAAATTCTTGCAGAAAAATATGGAGATTTAAATTAATGAAGCCACTTTATGGATTTTGGGAGTGGGGTGGGGTACAACTCGTAGGACTCTCTGTATTTCGACTTTCAGTAAACAGTTTGCTAAAAATTGTAGAAAACTGAAGCCAGTTTTTGACTACCTACGGGAAAAGTAGCTACGTATACCCGTAATGAAACGCGGATACCGTTTTAATGTTCATTCTAAACTGCTACCACAACATCAAGGTAGGATTAGTACTCTATCTGGGAGTTGAAATCGACCAATGCCTTAAATGGGACATTCACGTCAAATACAATGTGTACAGGATGCGAAAGGCGGTAAAAATCTGCAGAGAAGTGAGGAATTTCTTAGACAGGGATGCACTCAAGATGTTCTACTACTCCCTCGTGCAGTCATTGATGATTTATGGTGTGTATGGATGGGCTGTGTATGGATGGGCTGGGTGTAGATCCACGCTCATCAACTAGGTTTACGTAGCCCAAAAGCAGGTCATCAAAGTTTTATTAAAAAATAAAAGGGACTATATTTCGGCCAGCGTTATTCAAGGATTTTGGCGTTCTCAGAATTATGGAGGTTTGAGAAAAGGTGACTGCGCTCAGGGACTTGAGAAGTTCTGACTTTTCGTTCCTACAGGAAGTAATCACCAGGTCTCGTGGACGATTTTCGGTGGAAGTTCCTTTCCGGTAAACTCACCACGGGCAGCAAGTGTGTGACTATAGAGGGGCCAAGCTTTTTAACTAAAGAGGCCAAGACCTTCAAGAAGGAGCTTCGAAAATATACCATGCAGACAGCAACACAGTGCTCAACCGAACGTTAATTAATTTTTCTTAATTGATTTTTCTTTTTTCCCCATTTTTGGCTTTACGTTCTTAAAACTAATTTGGGAGTGTGATAAAGTATTTTTCATCTTGAAATTTTGATTTGTTCAAAAACCATTAAGTTGTTTCACTAATTCGCTTGCGCTACTCTTGGCTCCTCCCCACAGCTCAAGTCTGCTACTTACAGTGGGGAGTAGCATTTAGGTAATTTTGTAATATTTAAAACGTAAATTTTTGAATAAATGCAATTTATTTTAAAAAAGGGGCAGTTTTCATCAGGAATAAAGCTTTTTGAATAAGCTAGATTAATGAAAAATGAACTTGAAGAGCGGAAACGGTCAAACCTTGAAAATATCAACTTTTAAAAATCATCGTCATCCTATACTCCACAAATATGCGCTGGAATCTCAGTTTTCCAGCGTTATGATAAAAACATATTTTACCCTGGAAGTTAAAGGAAAAACTTTCAACAATGAAAAAATGTGATTTTTTTTTCATTGAAATCTCCGTTTTCCACTCAAAACCTACGAGATTGGTATCGGATTTAATGTATATTTTTAGGCTGAACCAAACGGTGACGCTCTCTGGCCTCCTCGCTAAGCAAATAAATGGGTTCAAGCCCTTTCCCGTGGTCAGAAGTTCCGACCGAATGGTATGTTATTAATTGAATAATTCAACTGTTGATTCAAAACTTCCACCCAAGGGAGAGGGCCTGAAAACCCCTCATTTGCTTAGCGAGGATTTCTGAGAAACAGTCAGTTCAGTGAAAAAGACATAAAATCCGATTCAAAAAACATTTTATCTTAAGAACCCACGTTTTTTGGGTGTAAATGTCAATGTCTCCTCTAAATTTAAACTTAACATTTTTATTTTTTCATAATACTATTGAAAAGCTTATTTTACTACTAATAACTAAAATTCACCTTTGAATCGCAGGGATCGATAAGCGAATAAAAAGGTGATTTTTATGAATTTACAATTTTTCCGCTTCAAATTCATTTTTCATCCGTTTCGCTTATTGGAAAAACTTTGGTTTTCCATCAGGGAGATTGAAAACATAACTATCATTCCAACTATATAATCAAGTTTGAACTTACTTAAGTAGTTATGATCATTTCAGTGGGCGAAAGGAGAAAACTGACATATTTTATAGCTGACCTAACTTGATAACCAAGCGTGAGTGAATAAAAAAAAAGTTAAGGCCCAATTCGTTGCAAATCAGTTGTACAAGCGATACCAAAGGTTAACACCCTGCTAATAGTCAGCGGGTTGGGTGGTAGACGATGCAAGGTGGGGCTGGCAGTACATATTGGCAGAGATGCAGTCTCACGAATACATTAAGTTTCTCATTAGAACTTTTAAATTAAATTACTCCTGACTTACGTGGAAGTGATGTAGGTAGTTTAAGCCCTGAATCAAAACTTGGAAACCCTGAAAATGATCCCACGAAGGTGTAATACATCAACGACCAAACAACGATTTTCTTCACTTTCAAAGAACGATCGAACAGAGCTGACAAGGGCTTTGACATTCAAAAACGATATCGGGGTTTAACATTTTATCTTTCCCATTATTTTCCCGAGTGTGAAGAATTAACCATCTTGTACTTATGAAAGCAGTAGCGCCCTTAATCAAAGTCATGGTTGATCTATCCAGGTGCAGCTTATGCCTGATAGAATTCTCAACCGATTTTAGTGCTTTTGGTTTATTATTTACTATTTTGGTTTATTATTTCAAACTTTGTATATTAAGAAATCTGCAATTGCATTAATGTGGTAAAAATGCTCAAAACGTTGGGTTTTATCTAAAGGGGTTCATCCAAGTAATTATCCCAATATGTTAAGGTTGAAAACGTTGAGAGAAATTGCGTTGCATTAATGTGGTAAATTCAACTCTTTTCATCCCAATATGTTCATTTGCTGATTTTTGACGAGTTAGCAGTGAAGAAAGTTGAGAGGGGAAGGGTTATGACGGAGTTCAAAGTAAATAAACCTTGTTAAAAAAAAGTGCAGCGTTTTTGTTCGATTATAAGTTTGATCAAGTGTAAAAAAATATTTATAAATAATTATAAGTATATAAACATAATGATGAAACATATGTGTGGTAATATGAAAACCGGACATACGGATGTCCCTGTACGGCATGTAACAATAATATTAATAATACTAATTATTATTATGAAAGATGTAACAATTTTATTATTAATTAACGAGTAATCATGATATATTATTCATTGAAGTATTTTAATTATCTATAGACTATTCATGTGTGTATAACGGCTATGTAATAAAGAAATAACGAATCTTTCTGTAGTAATTTTCTGTTTTTGTTGCTCAAATCCCAAACAATATGTATTTCGAGTTTCTCGGATATGCCAATTGTGAAGGGGCTCTGATGGAAAATGTAGGTACCTACAATCAGAGCAAATCGCTGAGTGGCTCTGTCTGACTGTGAAATAGGTGAAGACACGTGCGCTTCATATTGGCAACGAATCGGTCGTCGGACTTGCAAATAGGGATCGTTCAAACTGCTAGCGGCAATCTATACAAATGAGGTTCGCTTCTCAAAGGCGTATATTTCCCCCAGTTTGTGGAAAAAGCAACTAACATGTTTCATTTGTTCCAAATAAATTTGTTTGGCGTAACCACTCTTACATGAAACCATGCGATTAAGAATAGGGGCATTGATATCGATGCCTCGAAATGAGTGAGATGCTCAATTGACACCCAAAACTGAGTTTTGTGAAGAACTGGAGGTTATGAAACATTAATCATCACCATGCTCCTTGTGAAAAACAAGAAAATCAAGTACAATTCCTAAACTACCATGAACAAAAAGAAAAAATAATTTTATTATTAATAACTCAAATAAAAATAATACATTTTATATATGAACCGAACTTTAGGTAACACAAAGTGGCATCTAATATACTTGTAAAGAATTTAAGCTTTTAATAATTAATCGAAGGAGTAATTATGTTCTCGCTTTAAGTTTCTAAAACAAAGTTCTTTCATTGTAAGAGGCAACGCTAGAAATTAGTGAAAACACGCAACGCACGATTTAGTACCACAATGATGATTAAGGCAATTGAAAGTCTAACCAACCTTGCTATATAGTGCTGAGCCGACTTGCATAGCAGGCCCTCCGTAGCCATCTTTCACCATTGAGGACACCCAGAATCGCCTCATCACGATTCAAACTCGGCTGATTGAATGTCCTCATTTGGAATTCTGCCAGAACAGAGCATACATGGAGGAAAACGGGAAGTGTCCTCTAGTTCATGCCTGATTCACATTGACATTTCGGTTCGTTTCATGTGGTAAGCGTTTAGGTTCAACATTTCACCTCTGAATTACAACGGGTAACTCTCTTCCACTATTCGTATCAATGATGTTGGTCTCCCCCAAACCGTTTAAGCTAATTTCACAAATTTTTACTGGACTACCTACTGGCTATAGTCCGTCCACGACCATACATGATTTTGGAGGACTAAATAACTTTGGACGAAGTTTTGGGTATCCCTAAGAAATCAGACGTTAATTATATGGAGAAAGTTGTTCTTGGCTGGCGCACGCTTCAAAATTTGAATTTAGGGGATTCAAAATTTTCATTGCCGATTTCCACAGTAAATTAGATTCAGAATATAACCCCTCCTACTCCGTCCCTACTCCTAATATTGGTCGGTAGCCTCAAATCGACGAAAATCACAGAAAATTCACATTTTTTGCACATTTTCCTCTGTAAAAATTTATTAAAGATATGAGAATTTTTGTTTGTCCAACAGAAAAGTTGTTGAGCTTTTAGTTTTTCGTCGTATCCTGTGGACATTTTCATTCTACAAGCTAGCCAAGATGCGATGATTTATTTGTCATTTCAGCCTAGAAAATGTTATTCTCACCAATTTTGACGATGCATGTTTTCAAATTAACAAACCAAAATAAATAAATGTTCTTAGACCTTCATTCCTCATATCCCGCACAGTTTCCATCTTAAAGTCTCCCTTCTTTCAAACATGTAACCCTAATTGCAAGTACTTACCACAATTTTGGACACTGAAATTGAGAACCAACTGTTTTGTGGGAAATTGGATATACGGAGAGAATACTAATATATCTGGTTTTTACATATACATTTTTGAACACACGTAACTCGGGGAATTTCATCACTTTTTCAATGGAAAAACCACCATGAATCCGCGATGTTGTCCTAAATTTCGGCTTTAAATATACTTTTTCGGAAATGTAGGCACCCGGTAATAGATAGACGTTAAGTGAGAGGTTCTTGAAGAGCACCTACTGAGACTAGTGGAAGATATAATTTTTTGATTGGAAAAAGCGAACAAATTGCGATACATCCGCGATTGTTGCTTTTATCTTGAGGATACACTTCTTTTTTTTAAATGGGGCAATGAAGGGCAACATCTGACAATTATATAGGCATTGTATCATAGTTTCTTGAAAAGATGGAGACTTTGAAAAATAAAACCGTACTTATTTTAAGGAAACGGAATGAGGTGAATTGGATAGGTGGATAGGTATATGAACAGAGCGTTTGGCTCGCAAGAATGGGTAACGAAATGTTATAAATTGAGTTCCACTTATCTTAGAAAGTATTTGCTGAGGAATGAACTGACATCTGTTTGGGTAATGAGAAGCAGAGCTCCCAAATTGATTGATGTCTAATGACTAATTTTCCTTCAGGTAACATTGAATTTTGTATTTTCCTTCCTCTAAATTGCTCAAATTACAGTTGTGCGGCGCAGAGTGTGGCCATTTCACGATCTAGGGGAACAAAAGTCCGAAAATCAAGGTATTTCGGGCAAGTGAATACTCACTGTTTAGTCTGCAAGTTACCAACCGATAAAGGAATGGAAGCTGGCGATGGAAGGAGTTATGAGAGTGTATAGGGCAGAATTCCAATTCGCAAACTGAGATTGGTGTGAATATGTTCACTTATGATGTTCGTCTTGTGTAATTTAGTATTGAGTTTTCAGCATGAGAATTGTTCAAGATTAGACTTTTGCAATTTATGCGATTCAAAATGGTAGTTAGCTATTTATTAATCATTTTAGTTGACAAATTATATCAATTTTGATTTTTTTTAAAGTGAGAAAGTTAATAGAAAATGGGTGCATATTAGCAGTGCTTTGCGCGAATTCGCACGTTCAACACATTTAATTTTAATTATGAGTTCCTAGCTCCGCGCGAAGGAAGCCCATCCACATCAGTTCAGCACAAAACGTTTCTGTTCAGTTTCGTGATTCGGTGAAGAGCGTTTGTGATCAGGTATCGTTGTTGTGGAAAATGCCACTTTATTGTTAGAGAACGGTTCAAGAGGTTTTTCACCCTTCGTTTCCGACAATGAATGGCGATGACAACTGGTTTTTTCATAACAAGTTAGGGTGACATATCGTTTTCCATGGTTTTGAAAAAATTAATCGAGTTGAAATAGTATCAAAGCAGTCCGAGTATGTCTAATCGAGTTGTTTTCCATGTAGGTCAAAATGATGAAAATAACGGTTGAAACCTTTTTTTTTTTTTGTGAACGTAAATTATGCAAACGTGCTTTTAGTATTCATGAGATCAAGTTTTTAAGTATATTAAGTTTTTATTTCTAAACGAAAGTTGTAATACTGATAGTGCGACGGATATCCCTGGCTTAGCATTGAACTTGAGTTGAAAAAAGGTTACTGCAAGGATATTGGATTAAAAAAAAGAAAAAGAAAAAAATATATCTGCTAGGATTTTACTATGTACGTTGTACATGTATAGATGAATATTTCTTTATCCAATCAGTTTATTTTTATTTTGTTTTATGCATTTTACTGTTTATTATTTTTGACCACTCATATTCCTTTCCTGGACGAGTTCTAGGAAAGTGATAAAGTAAATGGGCAAAATGCCTTCCAAAACATCTCTTGTTTCAGTATATCAGTATATGATATTCTTGAGTCAGAGGAAAGAACTTGATACGTGAAATTTTTCATAATTAGTCAGTTTCTCGACCCAACGTTGCATTTACCGCTTACTAATGTTTGAATGATAACCTTGCAGTTTAACTACAAAACGTTTTGATTTAGATAGACACGCTATAGTGGTGAATAGCCACATTGTTCCGAGTTTAAGGTTAAAACAGGCGAATACCTCGTATAAACCAGAATCGTATGATGGTCGTGCAGTCAAGGCTCGTCACTCGCGATTCCTTCTCAATAACGTTCGCCAATAACCCTCAATAGAGTTCGTCGATAAGTTGTAGTTACTCGGAGTGCGATGATAATGCCACGTTCCTCCGCCTGACTTCTAAATGCCAGCTTCGGTCGATACGGCTCGCCTCGAGCTCTGACAGTGGCACAAGCCCCTGTTCTCATCCACGGCCTAATGCTCGATTACCCCGATAAATATTCATTACGCCCGGAACCTCGTGTCAGCAGCTTGAGCATAATAAACAGACCTTCGATGCCCTGTTGGTGAGTCAACATATCACAGTTCCGGACCAATGGCTGGGGAACACCGATCGGGCGCCTCGGGCAGACACGTAGGTGGCTCCTTCATCAGTACAGTGATATAGCGGTTGACATTATGGTCCCTCACTATCGAAGGAAGTTTTGGTGAATGGGGTATATAAGCTTCTTAGGACGATCCTCTGACGTAAGGCTTCGAAGTAGAGGGACACCTATTAGAATTGACCTGGTGGGGACTCAAACTTCAGAGAATAAATTGCTCAATGCAAATCTCTCAGACCATTCCAAGACCGAATCCGAGAGAAAAGATGTATGTGAGTAGAAAGGTTTGTCCTCGCTGCCAATTTATGAACGAATTCCAAGATTCTTATTTTGTTCGATCCCTATTGTGCTATAGTTCTGCGGAGGGAGGGGGAGGGGGGCTGGAAGGGGTAAAAGCCAATCCTTTCGATCGTTGCTGAATCATGTCATTTATTTTGTTCAGTTGACATCTTGGTCCAGTATTTAAAGTATATGCAAACACATTCAGTTTTCATTTTGAAGTATTTCAGATCATTCAGATGCAGTTATGGAAGGGGCGGATGGATAATAGTGATAAATCGTTATATTTTTGCTTTTTCCATCAGTTTTTTATAATATGTAAACATTTTTCCGATCCCCATTTTTGTCTCACAAACCTCTCATACGCTTTTAACCTAGAAAACTTGAATCCGATGTGGGGAAGGGTAATGGAGGGGATAATGTTCGATCTACCCAAAGACTGCGCAATTCTACTAGAATTTTCAGCCTGCATCCGTACTCTTTTTGTTTGATTCAAAATTTGGCCTAGTTTTCAAAAAATTTCAAGAGTTTACATAATGTTGATGAAATAAAAATTGGACCCAGAGACGTCCCTGCAAAGCATCCATTACTTACCAATATATTTAATGTTTATTTTATTGCTACTTGTGTATTAAGAATATTGTCGTCATCATTTCTCGGGAAAGTCACGTTTTTTCCCTCAGGAGCCTAACGAAATTTGGGGATGTGAGTTGGTGCCTGCAGATTTAGACGTTTTAAGCCACAGTTGGAACATTGTCCATGGATTTCTAAAATCCGATTTAAAAAAATATATCATTTTTTTTTAAATAATAGCGAACACAGAAAGAAAAAATATGATTTTGATATTTCGATTGACATCTTGATCACAATGTAAGAGTAAAATGAAAAAAATAATTTGATGGGGAGATGGGATGTTTTGTTGATAGGGAGATGTGATGACTTTTTATTGTTGATTGGCCGTAATGTTGATTTTAATCATTCATGTTGAGACCAGGTTGTTGGTTTGCTTTTAGAACCCACTTGTGTGCCCTTTCTGACTGGTGGAGCTGTCTGTCATTGGATCCTGGTGACACTGTTCTTGCTTGTAGTTGGCTGAAAACAGCTACGAGAAAAAATTACGTTATCGGTTTCTCTCTTCTTGGTGCTGGTATCAGTCTGGAGCACCCAATGAAAATTATAAGTGGGAAGAATGTTCGAGAAGTGTCACTTTTCTTGCGAAGTTCTTGGTAGAAGGTGTTGCGTTACAACTCTTTGGAATTCAGGGATGGAAGAAGATACTATATGACGAATATTTGAAATTCCAGTGTGGAAGAAAGTAGAGACAAGCAGGGTGATGGAATAGTATAGTTGCTCTTTCCAAGGAATTTAAGATCCTAGAAAAAACCGTTCCCCACCACTCGTGTCTTCAATTTCGAAGCATTCTCAGAGGAATTCTCCAAATCTGTAACTGTTTCGGACCGATCCTTGGTATTGGTCATAGGAACTGTTAATCGAACCGGTTCATAGAATGTCAAGAAAACCCACTGGGGATCTGTCTCTCTTTTCATATCTTCTTTGGCCTCTTTTACTGCAAGACTCTTATCACGATCAAAGCAAATAATCATTTTTCATACCTTGATATAGTCATATCTATTGCCCCTTGCTATATACACCTACCCTTCCAGTGTGGTATCTTCTTACCACAAATTGTTACATACCACAATTTAAACCACACATTGTTTGTTTATTACCAAGAGTATTCAATATATCTATACAATGTAGGATTGAGAGAACCCTCCCTTGAAAAACTTTTATGGCGTCACATTTAGAGAAATAGGTACTGAAATTTCCAAGTCACTGAATTTTCCATCTCATTTAACCCACGAATAACCTTTACCGTTATCAGTACACCTATGATAATGTGGAGGAGTAATCAGTTTAATCATGATAATAACTAAGATTGTCACAAATCTCAATTTAACGATTTTCCGAGAAGAGATAGGTGTCCCTTGGACACTTGTAACGGCACTCACATTCAACCACCAAATTACCTCGAATGGGATTAGGATGGTGAGCGAGAGAGGCGCTCTAACGAGGTAGCCCGGTGCATTTGACCAGATCAAAGAGCCCGCTAATCCGAGTTTATAAACAGTCGGCGAGGATAAACGCGGCGATAAAGTTACGAGTCCCGAACCTCAAACCTTCCACGGTAACCGTTAGAGGTTAGGTAGGTATATCTTCCTCTCCCCTGCCGCTATGGGCATCCCAGCCCTTCCCTTCTGCTCCGTCACCTCCCCTCCCCGCCGACGTTCGCAGCCGCTAATAACGTTTCTCATCCGCTGGATCGACGAGGGATCTCCCGAAATCCCTCAGCTAATGGAATAACAACACGCCACCCTCCTTCAACTCGAGTTGGGTTCGAATTGAAAGTTGGATTTTCTGAAACTGAGCGCTCTCGCGCTCGAACACGATATAATATCCGCTCGACATATTTACTACGCTCCAATGACGTCGACTGTAACAGTGGGACAAACCGTGAAAACTCCGATCAAAATTATTTTCTGGTTTAAAAGCGTCTGTTAGGCGTTTTATATTACAAATATATATTGAACATGGTTGAGTAAGGCATGAATTCATAATTAAGATTAAATATGTTGAAATAGTTTAAAGTACCTAATTAAACAACATTTTAATTGAATGAAAAAATAATAACATGAATCGGTCGAGAAATTTAGGTTGAAAGAATTGCCTCCTCTCAGCAACAGCAAAATTTCCGAGGTTTCTTGCAAAGCTATATTGAAATAGCAATCGAACCATAGAGAATCTTGAAAATCGGTGTAGAATTGTAGCCGGACTGCTTCGACAAAAATTTATCAAAATGGGTTTCGTTCCTATGGCTGTGCGTAAAATATATATCCAACATTTTGTCACATCAGAATTGAAATGAATGAAACTAGGACTACAACAACCAAAACACTCAAATTTTGTTTAAAATTTTGCATAATGAAACAAATTATTCGAGATTGACGAATCAACCCTTCTCCTCTAAAGCTAGCTATGGACATTGTCAGATCTCCAACTGGAGGAACAATTTGGTTATTGGTGTTAATGGTCGTTGGGACTTTGTCAATGATCGTCCTTCTCAAAAAAAGTTTGTTTTGTTTAGGATAGCCTATCTTTCTTGCACTGCACTCCTCCCCGCCCCAGTCCCCAACCGGCATACCGGATAACTTCTCAAGCCCATAGCTGACGAGGGAAATGCTACGGCTCACCATTCGAGAATCCTTGATCATAAATTACCTTGCACGGTATCTGCTCCCCTGGACATTGTAGATTAAGTAGAACCTTCTAGCTGGTTCTACCATGTTGATGCCCGAATTCGTAACAAAACTCACATGCCGAGATACATAACTGAGGTACAAGTCCACCTCCGGCGGACTGGAAAAACGCTACAAATAATTGCACAGAGCTTCATAATTTCTGTATTAGCCCTTCCGAATAAATCACTGATCTATGCCGATATCATTACAATGCGATACATTATTTAAACTCGCACCTACTCCAACCATATCTTGAAATTGCATTCAAGATGCTAGTGCTGCAGCCAAACACGACATATAAATCAGAGCTCCCGTTAAAATCTTACATCTAAAGTTCTTGATATTCCAATTTTTGAAAGATTAATCCTTAAATATAATCCGTTATTGTTGCTTGATGGAGATGACGAGATTGCAGTCACTTCTCGGATTGATATAGACTTTTGAGACTAATTTTGTCAACTTTGGTCCAGTAGTTTAGGAGAAAAGCTTCGGGTAGCGAACGACGTACGGACGGATCTTTCAAATTCTAGTTTTAAAATCTCAAGTATCTTGGAACGGAAGTATTCGAGGAGTTATTAAACTTTTATCTTTTCAGTCGATTACGAAGGTTAATTATTGAAATTAATAAACCAAAACTCGAAAAAAATTACGATTTCAATAAGAATGGCTGGTCTATTACATATTTCTATAATCAGATTTTCATTAAGTTCGTATCATATATTTAAAATTGATAGTAGACCAATCCTATGAAAGAGACAAAATCTTCTAGGTATGGGATCAGTAAGGAAAGCAATGACTTGACTTTTTGTACTCTCCCCGACCCTCGAGCTCGATTTTCATGTTAGTATTGCCGAGGGTCAGACAGATTTAAAAAACCATTTACGCTATATTATGCGCATTCCAAGTCCTTTTCTCCCGTAGTCGTGGCACCCGAGTTTGCCGAACGTAATTTCTTGAAATTAAAACGAACATGAGGAGGTCCATCTGTTGGAAGCAGGTGCTTTTGAAGAGGAAACTCCCTCGGATGCAGACCTCTTCCCCGCGGTACCTTGAGAGGACCGAATAGTCGGAAATAGGGAGAAGCATGAAAAACATCGGTTAGGTGTACCAGGCTGGGGAGGTATATGCGAGTAGATATAACGGTATTCATATATTCAATGGGTAGTGTTTTGTACAACATGGACCTCTCATTTTCCCCTTCGAGTCCTTGGCCTTGCCGAAGCCCTTCGCCCTTTGGTGGAAAAAGGTGCTGCGGTCGAGGGAAGGACGACCTGTATACTAATGTGGTAGAGCACTTGCTCCTTATGCGCCTTTCATCCTGATTTGCACTCTATAATGAGCTTCTTCACAGGTTTTTTGGTATATTACACTTCAAATGGTTCGCTGAACCATAAGTGTATCCAACCTTTTTGTTGAAATTTAAATATCTGGTCCTTTCTCCTTTATCAATATCAACGAAATTCATCCATCAATAATATAATTTCATTCGTGATTAAGTACATAGCAAACATTTTCAATAGTAAATGAAAAACTGAATTAATTGTTGCTCGAAATCCTGTCGCTACTCCGTTTTTACCAGGTTCAAGTTTGAACTTTATCAATAGGCAGGTGAATGACCACATCTGCATGAGCATGCAGCACATAATCTCGCTCCTGGCGACATTACCTGCACTTTTCCTCTTTGGACAGCCCATGAACCCCGGCTTCGGGAATCGGAAGACGGAGTTTCCAGGATCTTTCCTTTCAGATTTATGGTGTTTTTGCAGGGCTTGGGTGGTTTGTAGATTCGTACTGCCACGACTGGTCATTGAGCGCTGTATAAGTTTTTGAAGCTCTGCTTCTTCGGAGCACATCGTTGGCAAATATAGTGGTAGACGGGCGATCGGAGCAGTCGTTATTCATATTTCGTTTTGATTTTGGAATGGTTGGTTGTATTTTCCTTCAGATTGTGGAACCCTGGTTGGTTTTACACACCGTTAATTTCGGTACCACACGAATGGATGGATAGTGCTGGGTCTCTTGTTTTAGAACGTTAGCATAGAAAATAGAGTTTCACAGCTTTTTTCAGCTTTCAATATACGACTAAAGTTACGTAAAAAACCATTGAACCTGAATCTCCATTGACTTCTTCCAATCTCCAAAGACCTCCTGGTAATCGAACCATTCATATGAATTTCCAAGTAGTATTTGGTATCATCCAACTTCCGGCAGATTTGGGCCATTAATTAGTGAAAAATAGGCGTTTTGAAAATTCACGTTTTCATACGGACTCGAGCGGCGAGGCGGCTTAGAGGTGCCGAACTGTACAGTCTCAGAATATTCTATCTACATCCGGTTATTTTTCTGAGGATAAACATGGAATCGAAATTGTTCAGAACGCTGTAAAACATGCACAAGTAAAAATATATTTTTACTATTCCCGAAAAAAATTGCCTTGACTTTGGAAATGTGGAAGCTGTACTAACCTCCTGAATGTCATATCTTGGTCATATAAAGTGGTCATGTTAGAATTTCAAAAGTTTTGATAACATATACTTGCAATCAGCGTGTTAAGTAGAAACATATGCATCCCCCATCTCTTAAGTTTTTATGATTTGCCAGCCTGGTTTATGTTCACGAAGACCACCATTCGTTGGTCAGCTGAACTTGCGCATTATGACTCAACTAGTTGTCAAAATAAATTGTGCACGTCCGCGTATCGCTGACGAACGCTAGGCAGTACTTATTAGAGAAGCTGGGGTTTTTAATGAACAAGCTACTGTCCACATGAATAAACATTATTATAATACAAACCAGTTTTCACGTCCCAAGTCTAGTCCAGAAGAGTACGAGTAACTATGCTCCAAACTAATGAACGCGGAACAGAGTTTAGATTTTATTTTGATTATAAGGCCCACATTTTCTCCAAAACTCTGATTGACTTCATGTTTACAAAAATCCTAATGTTTGCTAATTACGTCTCCAAAAGCTACGCTGAAATTTCATCAGTTTGAGCCCGGCTGAAGTGATTCTGAGAAGAATTCTGTGTGCGAAGTGGATTTTCACACGGACGCCCAATTCGGATATGCTGTGACGGCACGAGACAAAAGGAGAGGGGGTCTGCCCTCGGGTACCCACCTACCTATATTATGCACGGCGCGTTCGGATCCGATATTAAAGTTCGTGACCCTCATCGGGCGGCTGGATTTCGGCTGATCCCGAATCCTCCTGGAAAACAAGAGATCAGGCCTTCAAATTGGGTTGTTGGCTTCCCAGGGCGGGAGAGGCTGTGGGAGGGGATGTCCTACCGCCTAATGAGAATTTCTGCGCGGGCCTTATATGATCTGCTCGGCTTCTGTCCGCCCTGCACTTCTGATTAAACATCCCCGAAATCTCCTCCGGGGAGGAAATTCACCTGGATAATGGACCTCAATTCATAAAAACCGGACCGCTCCATTCCGCCAGGGATTGGAAACGTGCGAGCCGTCGTAATGGCCAACACCCCAGCCTCCTGATATTAGTTGTTACTTTTCGGCACTGTTATGGTTTATTTTATCCTCGTCACACTTATTGAAAATTACATTATACTTGGATTATTAATTTTGGGTTGGATTAATCGTAGCCTGTAACATGAAAGAGAATCTCCATTTATTGGTTTTCAATAATAATTCTTCGTTTATCAAAGTTATAAGCACTATAAGAATAACGAAGTTATCCACCAATCCAGAAAACAGTCTACCTCGGAAAACTCAAGCTGAAAGTCACCTTAGAGTTATTAAATACACAATATGACCCGTAAAGCATTAGAGATGTTACACAGATCATGTTACAAAGAATCACACTATACGTACTCGTAAATTTGGCCAGAAAAGGAGTACGATTATTACAAAAGTAGATAACGCACTATAACAGAATGTGATCTGTAATATTTTGATACATCTGTGATAGCGTTCTCGTTAGGGGTGATTCTCATTCTACGGGACAATCGAGGTTTTGATTCTGACTAAAAAATTTTGTTCTCCTAAATTTATGATTTTTTTATTATACAATCTAGATGTTACTCTAATGGTGTAGTGATGTACAAGCAAACATGATTTTAGTATGTTTCCTCAAAATTCAGGTCTTAAAATTTTATTGCACACGACAATGATATGTATCCATGACAATGAGCTTGATCAACCAAATAACGATAGAATTATGTAAACGATGTGTAGGTAAGGTTGAATGAGACAGATATTTAAACCAAAAACATTTAATTCCTAGTTGAAGCAAGATGATTTAAAAATATCAAAATAATCACGGTTCACAAAAGTGTAGGTTTGCGGGCATCTGATTTTAGTTTTTCCTGACTTTGTGCTAGAACAAGTATCACATTTTATTATTGGTATTTATTTAGTATAAAATACCAAACTTGGAAAAAAAATTGTTTCAAACAGCCTTTTTGTGGTAGCCACAAAAATGAAGTTTAAAATCGCCGAGACAATGAGAAATCAACATTAACCTTCTGCAATTAGGAGTCTAGTGAACTCTTATAGAAATTGAAAGTTGCATTAAATAGAGTTTTTACATTTAATCCCAAAATGAATGCTAAAATAATCAATTAGAATGATTAAGAGTGATTGTCGAAGCCATAACAATGAGAAGTATGAAACGTACATACCTCTTTTAGAAACGGCTAACTTCATTTTTGAGCCCCAAATGTATAGAAATGGCGGAAGCATAGTGTTTCCTCAAAGGGCAAGGTTACCAACGCTGAAAAAAAATTTGAATTGCCAAAAAATGTCCCCATTTGAGAGAGCCACGATGATTTCTTCAAACCCATGACAATGAGACAGAAGGTTTGGGACAAACTTTGAGCACTTGATACGTACAGACTATCTAAAAGTTAGTCCCACTTGTAAGCGCACTAACATCCAGTAACTAATTCTACAAAAAAATACTAGTTAAAATATTTCCGGTAAAACGTACTTTGGGAATAAAATTCCGGATTAAGTTCAAATTGTGACTCACGGACAGACCATGACAATGAGGTTAGAGGTACATTTCGATCAATACTGGCATGTAAAATGAAGATTAGCCGAACTTTATAACAGCCATGAGTAGGCCTAGTTACCACAAAATTTACAAAGATAATTTTTGGTAAAAGTTGAACAGAAAATTATTTATCTATGAAGGACAGCGATTGTCCCGTAAAATAGGAATCACCCTTAGATTTCATTCGATTTAGCAAATATGTTCTGGAAATGTGTTGGGTGATTCTATGTACATCTTATCTGTCAAAAATTAATAGTTTTCATTGAGCTTGGGCAAACCTTAAATCCCTGATCTCATCTCGTTCTGATGCGGAAGACAGTTGATAAAGAGCGATTCAATTTGATTAGATATGATTCCGATTAAATTTTGTTCCTCTTAGTTCGTGCTTTCTTTTCTCCCCCTATCATCGATTCATTATTGTCAGATTCAGGTTTCGCAAAATCTAATACAGTAACCAGAACAAACTAACAAACTTACATTCACTGAAATGAATGGCACTCGCTGATCAACAATTGCTCATTTATATCGTGCGAATTAGTTTGTGAGGCGTTTCCATTTGCTGTAACCATGCGTAGCGTGAAGGTTGGAAGTAAAACAATATTATCAACTCTGCCAACGCAAACGTATTCATCCGCGATAATTTGATTGGCTCTAAGCTGTTGGAATATTCATGCGCTGAGTTAAGGTTTAACTCAAGTTGGAGAAACTTGAAGGTGGCGGAATGGCTGTCACATCTCAACAGAATTGAGACATTTAATGAAAAAATGAACCGAAGAAAACACTTCCGCCTCATTTGTGAAGAAGGTAAAGGTCCTCTGCTGCCTCCTTGGATTCCGTTTAGGAAAAAGAAGAAGGTACCTAATTAAGGGAAATTTCCCCCTGGGAAAACTAAAGTAACAGGGAACAGAAGAAAATAACTAATATAATGAAGGAAACTTGGGTGTAATGCAGTGAAATGTTGTAGTGTAATAAATATTTCTCGTCCTCAGTAAATAATACAATGGAAAATGATTGCAAAGAGAAAGCAAACCTGATAAGTGGATTGGAATGAAAAAATCACAAAAAGGCAATTATCAAGTTGAAAAAGAAATGTACTATATTATCGTCCCCGGTAATGAAGTAGATACCTAAATGAAAAGTGCTTGTGATTTTTAATGAATTGATATTTATCTCGTTTTCCTCAGTGTGAGGGTTTTGAAAAAACGTCAAACTAGGAGTATTCTTTCTTCTTTGTTCGATATCAATTTTACTCTGATTAGGCAATAAAAATAGAAATTTTCAAATTTCATGACAGAAGTGAGGAATTGGAGGGAATAATGTAGAAAATTCCTGTTTTCGCGTCAAATTTTCTGGGGCTATAACTTTCAACCAATTTTCCTGGTTGTTATAGTGTTCAATCCCGATTTTAGTCTAGTTGTGCTAAGAACTTCAGAAGTATTCCTATTGCTGTACGGGTGGAACGGAGGCCGTGACAGATTAATGTCATCATTTTCTCGTTTACCCAAGATTTTCGTTTAGAATATTACATAATTCAGAACATTCAATTTTCATTGTGAAAGGGGGGGGGGGGGGGGGGGGTCGAATGAAGGGGATAACAGTACTAAACCTTTTTTTCACATATATTCATCTGATTTGTGGAAAATTGTTGTCTGCTAAAATTTTAATCCAGTTGTTCAGCGAATTTCGGAAGTTTTGAATTTTCTGTCAGGAGGGCGTAGAAGGGAGGGTAATGGCCGACCAACCGCTACTCATATCTACATGTCTCACTCGATTCAAGTGATTTTTTTCCAAGTATTGGCTCTATTTCAAAAAAATGATTGAAGTTATAAGTCTTGATGAGTGATTATTGAAAAAGATAGGACGTTCCTGTAATGCATGTATTACTTACCAATCCGTTTTTAGGACATTCCTCTGGAGTAAGGCTTCGTCAATACAAGTACGCCCATTAGAATCAATCCGGGAGCTAGTGGTACAAGCCTAGCATAAGAAGAAAAATTGAATACAAATTCCTTTCAAACCATGTGTATGTGAGACAATTTTGATTCACATCGGGGAATTCCTAACCGATTTGTGTGATTATTGTTTTGTTGATCACCATTTTATGGCAGTTGTCCAACAAAATAGGATGATAGCTTGAATGAATCAAGAATCAAATCACCTATCAAGAAATACAATTTTGGAGGTTTGATGCACAAAAAAAGGTGAAACAAAAAGGAAAAAGTGTGGGTAGTCCGATTTATCACTAATAACCCCTTCAATCACTCCCTTCTATGAATGAATTAGAAAGTTATAAAATTTGTTCCAAAACTGGACCAAAGTTTTTGAGCGAACCAAAAAGAATCAGGCTAATCGGGGTTATAAGCTGTATAAGCAGCGCTTGAATGTATTGCCTCCCTATAGAACATTCAAAATTTCCTAGGCTTGCTGAACAAGAATTTGCATGGAATGTGGTTTAAATAACGGTTAATCATATTTACCTCCTTCCACTATGAAAATGAAATGAGGTCTTAATTGAACATGAAAAGAATGATATAAATCGGTCGAGAATTCGCGGTTGAGCAGCGGTTGAAAGGATTGGCTGTTATCGCCTCATTCAGCAAAAGCAAAATGTTCGAGGTTCGTAGCACAACTAGACTGAAACCGACAGACATAGAAATAAGAATCACGAAAATCTACTGAGAATTACTTTCTGAGGAGCGTCGTCATTTTTCGAGAAAAAAACGTTTTTTTGTCATTAAAACCCCCTAAAATTCTTCTCTTCAGTCGTAAAGCAAACAAAATCATGAAAATCGGATGAAAATTGCAGGCTGGGCATCAAATTCGCCACACACACACACACACACACACACACAAATAGACATACACTCGTCTTTTTGTCGCGGATTTAGTCTTGGAATGGTCCGAAACGAATTTGTATGCAAATATTTTTTGTCTCATGATTGGGTTGTCCCACACCCCCTGGGCCTGTTCTAATGGGTGTCGCCCTACTGACAAAGAATTGCTCTGGAGGCCTCCTAAAACTGTGAATATTTCTTTATTCTTATGCTTATTCATATTCATATCCGTTTCCTTATTCATTTTTCCCAATTTAGAATTTCATTCGTATTCTTGTTTATGAATGTGAATGCGGCCATCTCTGCAGCGTAGTTCGGGAGATGGAGGGCGACACCACTAGACGGGATGTCGGTGAGAGCGTCTTTGACGTGAGATCGGGACATTCGGAGCGAATTGCCGTCAGAAGCTGAATGTCATCTTGACGCGTGTAAGTGGGGTCGATTGATTAGCGTCGAGAGGCGCGAGGGGGGTTCGTAAGTGTTGGAGAGGAGGTGAAGCGTAGGGGTAGTTGGGGGTGCGGGACATGAGATGAGCGGCAGGGAGAGCGTCCGCCACACCCCTCCCACCCTGTCATGGCAGCTGTGTTGACAACCTCTCGCCTCATTCATCGGCAACCGAGCGCCTCTCGCGCTCCTTTCGAGCATCTCGCGAGCCGGGATGTGGTCGTCACCTTGAAATGCGACAGTAATATATAAGGCCTGTTAACCTTCGAACAGTTAGGATGAAATTCACACCCCGGGAGGCAGTGTTGGGAACAGACATGGGCAATGACTTGGGCTAAGTTGAACCGACATATTTGACAGTGTTGGGTGTCACGTTTGACATCGAAATCGATATTATCGAAAAATCGATGTTTTGCTTCGATATTACGATGTTCTACCATCGATGCCACATGTTCGATGATATCGATATATCGATGTGTTGGCTCCCATAACATCGGTTTGGTTTACTCTTTGGTTCACAAAACAAAATTCCTTCTGGTTTGCTTGCCACCTAACGTGAAAAAAGAGAAATATTAAAAATTCTTTCAACTGCCGTAGTATTAGCAAATTTTGGAAGAAAAAGAAACTACCTATTGTTTGGGGACTGAAATATTTAAAATGAGAATTTTCAAGCAATGTTTGCATCAACATCCGTTTTAGAGCATTCTAAATCCACTGTTAAAGGACACCAAAAACGCATTCCAGACGATAACTCGCGATAAAATTGAGATTAAAATTCCAATTTACACAAAAAATCTACTTAGGCTTTCAAAAAGCTAAGTTTGAAGATGAGCACAATCGCCTTACTCCAAGGGGAGATTTGGGGCATTTCAAATGGAGGAAAACCCCCAAGCAGGTGACTCTCTTTTATAAAGGTTTTTTCACGCTGAACACGATGGTGAAATCGGATTGGAAATATCTCAATCCGTTCAAACTAGAGCAGTTTGGCAAAATTCGCAAAAAAAAAAAAAAAATAAATTCTTCAGCTTTCAAAAATTTTGAAATTAAAATGAAATATGGGTATCACAATTCAGAAAATTAAATTGTCGGTTTTTGCGTAATTTTCCCTCCTGCAAAACAAGTTACTTTGAAGATTTGCTCATTTCGCCATGCTGCATAACTGGACCATTTTTTACCATTTTCTTCAACGTTGAAAAACCTATAAAATGAGATATCATTTCCCAAAAAATAAAACTGTCGATTATGCATCAATATTCCTCATAATTTTACTCCCTCAGATATTGCATCTGGCAGACTTGGCGTTGGTCTTTTGATAAAAACGCCACCACTTACTTGGAGACATATTTATGGAATATTCACTCACAAACGCTGAACGAACGAACAAAATCGTCAGAATACTAGCAAGGAGCGATCGGTAGTAGCGTGTAATAAGGATACTGTTAACTAATAAGGACACTGATATCGAAAATATCGATGTTTTCACCCGATATTGGAGGACATATCGATGCCACTCTCAAAATCGACACCGATATCAATTTTGATGTTTTCCTTCGATGTCCCATCCCTAGTTTGAAGGTTTTCTGTCAATGTCAGAAGGTATGTTGGCAAACATGAGATTTAACAAACAAGTTTTATAGCTTGGGTGAGTTTCGAACATCAAACCTTCAAAGCACCAAGAAAAACGGCGGTAGTCGGGGTCATTTCCGTAGCAAAATAACTTGAGAACTTCATAACTTCTTCCTGTTGCCAGAAAAAGCAGGGTTGCGGTCAATCTTTCGTGGGGAGAAATGAAATTCCTCTCGACTGTGTCTTTTTATTATCAGAAGAACCAGGGAGAGCAAGTACTAATAGCTATCCTCATCCAACCTCATTTAGTTATGCATTCCTCTTCCCTTCAACCTAACACCGTACCTTCACGCTTTATGATTACATTATCACTGTTTCTTGGTTTATTGCTTTACTTGCTCCTAGTGTCGTAGTCATGCTACGATCAGCTGATGATACTGATACTGATCCACTCTATTGTTGTAACGTCATAAGGTGGAAAATACTAAAAATTTTTTTCCTTGTCAAGTTGGGTTCATCTGAATTCTAACGGATTTTGTTGTTAATTTAGTTCGCACTAGTATTTGTTATCAAACCTCTATGATCCTCTACTTGCGCTTATTCAACTTCGATTGACGATGAGAAGTTGAGTTCCCCCAGGACTGAGAAAACAGCTGTGAAGCCGGCCATCGTTTGTGTAACCAATTGGATGACGGCCTTCTTTTCATCACTACTAAAAAGCCACCACTTTAAAAACACGTTTTCTTCTCTCTTTCTAAAAGTATTCAATTTTGAATTGAATTCATCCCTTTCGAAATTGTTCAGTTTTCTACATCAATCCAATATTAATTGAGAAGTGCATTCGATGAGATCAAGATTTTGTGTTAGTAAGGAAGTAGACAGCAGTCTGGGAGGCTCAACCCACCACTATTAGTACTGTGAAGGAGCAACAGCTTCAAGGCTGGAATTGCTGCTGCGCCATTCTAATATTCATACCCTCAAATATCATACTGGTTCCTCTAGATATCGGTGGCCACTTCAAGATAGGTTGGTTATCTATTCGCCCTTTCGTTTGTATGGCAAATTATTCATATTCTCCTTGATTCTCATTCTATATAGCTATAATTTCCACCAGGTGTTTTCTGAACAGTTGGTCCCTCCAAACTATTAGGTAAGCAATCAGCCTAAATTCCGTGCACCAGGGTGGACCATCGATGTCAGTCTTGTTTTAGCAATTTTCTTGATTGAATTACTTTGTACAAGAACTAGCGTATCTCTAGGCGAAAAAGGTGGGAAAACAACACTTTTGCTGGACCTAAATAAAAATGCATTACGAAAACCATCATGGATCTTCACTGTGGAGGTTCATTAGTGTTGGAAAATACAAAAAAATTTAGATTTGAACGACTTTGATTTTGACAAGGTTTGGTTTTTCTTTCCCTTTTTTGCCCCCCCGACGAGGCTGCTGATTTTGATTGGTGACGTGTATATGCACCATGCTCTACCCACTAGAGTTCATTTCAAGCCATTTTATTTATTAAAAAGGTGAAGGATCAATAAAAATCGCGCGTAAAGTCATTTTGCACCACTCGACCTTCTTTTTGTCAGTCAACTGCCGAAGGTAGGATCTGCGGTATATCACAGGCAGCCGGTATGTGGTGCTCATACGTGCCCTTGAATGTCATGTTTGACTTGCTAGAGCTTCCTTCGGCGCTCCGTTTCTTTATTTAAATGCATAATTCATAGACGTAGAACGCCGAAGGATACCATGTTTTCAAGAATGCACGAGGGTTTTCACTCAACCTCCGGGGTCTAAGAAAAGGGGAGGGATGCAACACAGTCTGGGCCCCAACTTGTGAACCCCCCGACCACTCTCTGCCGGCACTGAATAACTTTAAATAATCCAACCCCTGCACAAAACCCCCTTGTCCATCCGAAAACGTCTTATATTATTACCGCTCCTTCGCAGATTCTTTTCGTGTCAGCTCGTTCCTTTCAAGTCCAAAGCCAGCTGACAAGTCTGAAACAAGAAAAAGAAAAAATAAACATCGGCGTTACAGCTGTAGCTCTCAATTCTAGCACACGTCCAATGAGGCCAATTCAAAATGTTTCACGAATGGTAATACTTAGAATTAAAGTTCAAACATTAAATCGACATTTTATCGAAACGCTGTAAATCAATCTATATTTGGTGATAGCAGTGTAACCATTGGTTAGGTTGGTAAAACCCGTTTGTTTTAAATCAACGTTCAAATCTCTGGTTCCGTAAAACGATAATCAAGATTAATCTTGTTCAAAGCGGACCTTAGTGATGTATGGTCGGAAACAGGGAAAAATTCCTGAAAGTCGGATAAGTTGGAAAAAAAGTGTTAATGGGAGTAACCCGTACCCCCGTTAGTGGACTGTATATAGGGAACGCTGATCTTTAGGCCAAATAATTTCTCAAACCTAAATGGATCGATGGTTTTACGAAGGAAGGGATAGGTCCACGTACCGATGCCAACTATCCGACTTTTCCTATAAAGGCAGGATCCGATGATGGCAAGCCCTCCAACCGCAAATGGAGAACGCTGAAATTATCCTGAGCAATCAGAAAAGATATGTAGGTAAAGGAGTGCGCTGACTCACGTGTTCGGTGTCGCCAGAGATGAAGGGGGCCCCCGTGGATGTAGCGAAATCCTCTTCGCCGAAGTTGAAAAAGATGCTCTCGCTCATCCGAAAAGATAATCCGGTGAAATAAGGTACTCATTATTTTAGAAAATTCGGAACAATAAAGGGGAAGTGAGGAAGCGATGGTCTGGCCATGTACGCGTAAAGATCCCAAGTGAGAATCCAGCACAAGAGATGGCAATATGAAGGGGAAAGGAGGGAGGGATCAGAAGCGGGAAAGGCAGCTGGTTTCGGCTCCAAACACAAAGCATCTAAAAGAAAAGTCTAGGAGACACTTTTTGTTGGGATGATTTCTGATCTCGATCCAAGGATTTTTGGCCACCAGGTTTGTGACACCCTGCAGAAATGTAGATAAACATATATTTAGTTTTACAACTTCAACAATCCCGCAGCGCTCTTCTTGCAACTGATTAACCAGTGGCAAGTTGATAAAAATAACACGGCAAGCGTTTCAGAGGCCTTCAAAAAAGTGGACTTTGCCACTACGCACCAGAAAATCCCGGGCTCCCCGTCCCCATCTTTCTTTCTCTTTTTCTTTCTCTATCTCTCCAGTTCCTCCTCCCTCTCCCAGCACCCACGTCATCACTCAGCTAGATAAACATTAATTACAGCGCTGATTAAAAAAAAGAAGTTGGCTTTTTCCCTTCATGAAGACGCCACTCCCCCACCCCTCACTACTGTAATCATGGCTACACCGCCTCCAAAAGGAATGCATTTACTCTCGACCATCTTATGTCAGATAATTACACAGTCTAAAAAGCTCCACGAGTCGCTATTTACAGTAAATGAGAGTTGTGTAATCTCGACGGTTCTCACTAAACGTTCAAACATACAATGAATCAGTTGAGTTGGGTTAAAGACATTGCATCGGGGAGAAATAATGAGATGTTTCAAGGAAACCGCCGTCCACGTTACTGCACTCTATTTGGAGTTTAAACTAGTTTGTTGTAATAAATACGAATAGTTCTCCTTTCTCGTTTCTTGAAACTGCTAATTCTGAACATGAGCCTAGCCCCACAATTCTAACATCGCTCAACTATGGAAGTGCTATAATTTTGATTTACTATTTTCAATAATGAACCTTCGTAATCCACCAACGTCTATTTTGGCCTCCCAAGCAATGTCTATTGACACTTTATAATTCACAGGAGTTCAACTCAACACTAACGGCCGCTTACATTAACAAAAATAACATGAAATCCGTTTATCGGGATCCTAGTTCAACGCGAGCTTCAGGTTGAATACAGTTTGTAAAAGTTCAAGTTTCACCAAATTGAACCAAGTGCTGGCTATGATATTGTATGATAAGCTGATAACGATAAAATCGCGATGGAGGTTGTTTCCTGCCCTGGGGAAAGAGGTTTAATCATACAGCAGTAAGTTTAAACTTTGAAAAATAATGAGAATGAACCACACACTGTTGGAGAGCTTGGGTGGTAGCTATTACGAGTTTTTCACTCGTAAATTTGTTTGTTCAATTTCTCAAGTAGGAAGAGAGTTGTGTTTGTATTTTTTTAAAGATACTTTTTCGTCAAGACGAATCTCACGTACTTGCCTTGATAAGAGTCGAGAAAAAGGGTATTTCGGGTTTGTAACAACAAAGAGCCCGTTCCACAAAAGAAATTCGGGAACGGGTGGACCAGTGATTATGAGGCTTCTGCTTAAATAAAGGTCTCCTTCTCCTATGATCAGGCTTTCTCATGTTTCCACCAGTTAATGAGTCGAATGGAGGTTTCCCTGGCTTCTGGTTCCATTTTATTAGGAAATCCCGAGTTTTTTTACAAATATAAAACTGACGGTGAATTTTTACAGCAGCAAAAAGGTACGAGGAGAAACAATGAAACACCGATTGAACCGACTTCATCATCAGTACCCGACCTAGAGCAGGGTAGAGCAGGTATTCAGAGCTGAACGGCCGTAGGTCAAAGTTCACCGTTGAACCGCTTTCTGAACTCGTATCAAAATGTTGGGAAATACGGCACTTACGAGACTGATTTCCGTTAAATATAGATACATCAACACTATTGCCATAGATCATGACATTTCAGATGTGATCATTAATGTCGAGTAACTGCGTATCCTCTCGTTGAGCTGAGGTTAGATACTTTGACAAAGGGCTACTGCTGGATTTGTATCACTTAACCAGCTATGTGTATATTCGGAACCTTTTCAATGTTGTTCAGTTGATGATCTGACAGATGTAGTGATGGAACAAATTACGTCGAAATATTTGTGTTAATTTTTGAATTTCAATCACGTGGGGATATTTATTTATTGATAATGGCAATACCACCTTCAAAATTTAAATAACGAAACGCCCTTAACGATTTTAAGGGAATTGATGGGTGTGATCATCTGAGTATTAGATCCCACTATTGGAAAACTACTTTTACTATTATTTTATAAAATGTTTCTTTTGGCTATGAGTTTTTTCAATATTTCTCAACTATTATGAACTAAATACGTTGGCTATCTACCGAACCGTACCAAAGCTTTTGGTAGTGATTCGACTTTGTAGGGTACTTGAAAACAAACAATTTACCAACATTCGTTTGCTTCAAGGATCACTGTTACCAAAATTATGATCATATGCGCTTGCTTCAACCTTCGTTGTAATGCGAGGGTTTTTATAAACTTCCTTAAAATAGCTTCTTCCATAATTTTTCGCAATAGCATCCAATGTTGAAGTGACATCATTTTCTGCGCTTATTCATTGCTTCATTATTTATATATTTTTTCGCGGCCATAACTTCCGCAATTTTCAATGAATTTAGATCATATTTCGAGGGGCTATGCGAATAAGGTCTCTTGAGGTCCCATAGGGATTGATCGTATCGAATGGATGATCGTACAGCAACCCGATTGATATTATTCTATTTTCGGAACGAATTCCTCTCTATATCAAACAATAAAACCACGCTCTCACATCAAAAGTTTTGGAGAATTCATTTTGAGAATATTAATCCTGCGGTTTGATCGAGGGTGATACCGTTGCAGGAGAAAAATCTTAGGAAGGCGGCCGGACAGGGTTTTTTTTTTTTTTTTCTCTTCAAATTTTTTTTCAAAGACTTTTGGATTTAAGACATCTAGAAATGTGAACCAACAAATTTGTGGAGGGAGGGGGGGGGGTTAACCTTTTTTCTTGGTCTATTATAAGGGTCCATTACTGGGTGTGCCACATAGTTGCCTCTTATAGGTAACATGAATGTATAGATAATTAAAATGTTTTGAATAATCTTGAAAAATACATCGAATGATGTAGAAATTGAACTTATTGCAGGAATTCACTGTGCATAAATGACACGGGATGAATATCAACGGTTTCAAATGGACATGTCGTCGTATTGCTGGCCTGTCACTAGGTCCACTGTTATGGAATTCACATTTAGAGAGGAACGATCGGTATCACGCGACCTGCTGTTCAACTCAAACCCTCCTGAAGGTTATCTCCCAACCTAGTTTTCTGTTCGGAATTAGTTTGTTTATCTTAAGGTAACAGACGAGGTGGCCGAGTGGTTAAGGCGATGGACTGCTAATCCATTGGGGTCTCCCCGCGTGGGTTCGAATCCCATCCTCGTCGATTTTCACTTTTGGAGATATTTTTGAAAAAAATACTGTCCAGTTGGGACAATGTTATTCAAAGTACCAATTATTCTAAAGTAACTATATTTAAGCGATTATTCATTTAACATTGAATACGGTATCAACTATATTTTCGAATGTAGAGTAGGCAGAAAAAGAGAATAATAAAATGGAATAATGGCAGAAATCATTGGACATCATCTTGATATCGAGCCTATTGTGTTAGTATGCGAGATGTGAACTCGGGACTCAAACTAGCATAGCGGATTGTAACCTATACGAGGAACGTAAGGCATGGATTTCGTATGCTCTTGAGAAGCTGTCGCGTGAAAAGATTGTAAAAATCGAAATTCGATATTATTTGATGACACAATTTGATGATATTATCAGGGAACCAGCGGCTTGGGATGTAATATTTCAATACTAAACTTGCATAATCGTAATATCCGTACCATAATTTCATCACTTTCTGATCTTCCGATCTCGCTCAAGTTTGGAAGGCGCTAGCGAAAAACCGGTCAAATAATCTCGTATTAATGTCAACTCGATCGTATCAATACAGTTCACACTGTAGCATCAGCGCAACAGATCTGCAACACATGCCGGCTCACCTTTTAGAAGGCGTTTATGTCGAATGGAACATGCCCCGCGGCATTTCTGAATCATTGAAATAAGGGGATCAAAAACGTTTCAATGATCAATATTCCCGTGTTACTCAAACGAGAAAGCTAGGAGCCACATCCAACTTGGCCGAAGTGATTGTTTTTAAGAACAGTTCTCTCCTTGTTATTGTTGTTATTGTCGTAGTGTACAAAGACTTGGAAAAACAGAATAGAGAGGAGTGGAGTTCGGTAAAACGAAACGCCAATTATGATCAACTCAATACAGAGGCGGGAACTTGACCAAGCTTTCCTCGGTTCAGAAAATGCGCTGTCCTTAAAAATAGGGTTTCCTCCTCGTTTCCTCTTTTCCCGGCACAGTTTTTTCGAAAACTACTTGATCGAATTGAACTATTTTTGTCTGTTCCGTTAGTCTGGTTTAAATAAACATTTCCGTTGTTTTAGTTTACCGGATAACCGAATACAAGAGTGACAACTTTGAAAACATTTTTGAACATTTTTGATACAGAGAAATTCAAACCAAAATCAGCTTACCATGTAGAAATGGCTGGAGAGAAATGAAACTCATGTGGGACTATCTATAGACTAACCCGCAAATTCCCTGAAAATTGTAAAAAACATCCGATGAAAACTTTAAGTTTTGTAAGGTTCCCTAGAATTTTGGCCCTGTTTCCGAATACTTCTTCCTCAATTAGATGGAATAAATTCCGCCCTTTGTTTTGGATGCTAAGGGAGGCTGGGGATATCCTACGAGGAGTGACGTCAACCTCCGTCGACAAAGAGGCCCTTGATGCCACGCAACATGTTCATCATCGTTTGCTGTGTTTGCGGGCTCACTGAAGGGGTACCAACTTTTCATCTGAAAGGAAATGTTCCAAACAACCTTGTTGTATGTACAGGGTGCCCCACGAGTTATGCACAACCCGACTCCTACGTGTTCTACAACTCACTCGCGACCAAAGCAATTTTTTTAAGAGGCCTCGTTTCCGAGTTACTTGCGATTCAGGATTTTTTTTCGTGTTTTCGATCTTAAGTCATTAAAACTGTCATAACTTCCTCAATTTTGAAGATAGCTCAAATTTGATGACACCGTTTGAGAGAGCGTTAAATTCTCTATCAATTTGACGACAAAAACATTTTTTTCTTGCATTGAAATGCCAGTTTTGTCAAAATCTTGAAATCGCCTGATTTTCATGCCGCCTATCAACCCCATTATTGGTAAAATGGTGTAAATTTGAGCTATCTCGAAAATTGAGGGAGTTATGACAGTTTTAATGACATAAGTCAAACACGAAAAAAAATCTTAAATCATTCAACACAAATGGCGAAAGGAACGAAGGTTGTGTCGGCGTTCATTGGAACGGGAGTTTTTCTTATCAATTCCGAGGACTGGTCGGAAACTGTGGATAAAATCATTATCGATCAAATCCATAGTTGGGCCATTGTTGTACTGAGCCATTCAGCTTCAATAAATAACAACGTATCTCTAGTAATGCAACTGTCTCCGCCATGCGTAATAACGGGTTACACAGTTCATTCACAAGGGTTGGGCACATTCAACTGATAACAGGATAAGAGTGTGTTTTGGTGATTAGATGCTGATTATCAGTATGATATATTATATTTATAATATTTATATTATCAGGTATCTGAAGCCCCTGCCTCAGACTCACGACGAGAAGTCCTTGGAACTTTCTTTCTGAATCATATCAATTAAAAAAAAAAAAAAAAAATTGAGAACCCCCTTGTTTGTTTACAGGTAGGTACTCATACTTTCGTAGATGTCTACGTTTTTTGTTTTATGTTTTCATTTAAACGTGATTGTCTCCTTGAAATCGATAATATTGACCATACCACTAGAAATCATTTTCAATGTTTGAACTTCAAGTACTGCCCTAAGGAGTTTGTTTTGGATTATGAATGTGCACTTTGCGTATACGCGACGTTGAATTTGAAAAAGTGGGCAAAAGATGAAAAAGGTTTTGATGTGGAAGAACATGGATTTTTGTGGCAATAACATGGTTTCCTCAAAAAAATCATTTCTTGAGAATAGATAAAGATAAAACACTGAGGTTGTACACATTTCGCTCCACTTCATGTTTACATTGGTCCAATTCGTTTGTCACTCAGTCGAATCCACTCAATGCAGGGTGATCCGCCTAACATGAACACCCCTTTTATCATCAATATACAAACAGTATATTTCAAAATCCGAAAAATACATATCCAATTATTTTTAACGAGGATGCAACAAATTATGTGTGCGCACTTTTGCGCACTTGCGTAGTGTGCGCAGTCTACACTAACTTCCTTGTTTCAAATGAGGACCCCTCTTTTTATTCCAGATTTGGATTCTACACCTAATTTTACGAAAAAATAACCCCATACATGATTTTTTATGCTCGCGAAAACGTGCGGAAACTTGATATTTGCGCGATAAAAACCGTTTCTCTGAACTCCTACATACCGCACACGACTCTCCAGTATTTTTTAACGCTGGTTCACGTGGTTAAGTCCGTTCTTCAATCAGGGTAGACATATCCAATGAAAACCACATTCAACTTTCCAAATTTCATTCATTTCCAGATCAACCAGATATGAAATGAAATGAAATATCCATCATCATAACGGTTTAAAGTGGCCACCATACTAATTCGGTAATTCCACCGATTAATAAGGCCATCATCGGAGAATTTGGACTCATCCGTCCAAAGACATAGTGAAAGGATGTTGGGCGATTCAGCAAAAACTGCCTCCATCTTTGCCAAAAAATGTAAAAGCCGGGCATCATCGTTCGGCCGAGCACCTTGCACTAACATAGCGCGGTATGGATACTTTCTGTACCTTTTCAACACTCTTTGTATAGATGATTTACTCTTTCTGCTTTGCGATGTGAGGAAATTGTCTAAAATACAGTAGAATGTCCATTTGACATTCAAACGACCTGACGTTGTTCTTTCTTCTGCGCTTTCCAAGACGAACTCATTCATTATAATTGTTAATGACCCGCAAGATCGTACTACGTGATGGAAAATTATTGCGGTTAGGAAATATTTCACGGTAAAGAGCAACTGCTGTACTTGCATTCCTACCACACTCACTGTACACGTTGTACATATCACTTTTCTCCTGCCCTGAATAAGGATGCATGTTGACAGCGCACATACTAGTTTAGGATTAATAGAAATGAATTAACCGTTCCCAACAGACTAGTCGGGTTTTGTTTTGATAATGTGTGCGATATTCTTCGTCGACTTCAGCGCGACCAATTACCTGCTTCACCGACCCCTTTCCCGGCTTCCTCGCCACGCTAATCGCTTGGCCCTGGACATTAAGGACCTCGACTTCTTCTTCGACTCCTTACACATGATAAAAAGAAAGTGTGTTGGTCGTGGTGTCGAGCGGTCGTGGTGGTTGAGCTAGGTGTTACTGTGCAGTGTGCCTCAAATGGTGGGTAGTGTCCCTGTTCCATTTTATATATTTTTAATGTTCTCCCCCGTGGTATGTACGATAAAAAGATATTGTACTCGTAAGTCGTCGGTTCCAAACTCGTATGTCGACAAACTGTTGCGCTTGTTCAAACAAAATGGTTATCTGGTTGATCTGGAAATGGTTGAGGAATGAATGAAATTTGTGGATCGAGGGAATGTGGAGGAGGATTTGAAATTCATCGATGTTACGAGGAACTGGATATTTCATTCAGGATGACCTGCCACCCAGCACTGAATTGAAAAATAAACTATTGCATAAAAAAAGAACTTGTCCTAAAAAATAGGATAGCACTTGGAACTGACACTTTGCTCGTCGATGGTCTATCTTAATTGTGGGATGCGGAGAAAGGACTAGTTGATCGCGAGGGTTGTGATGGGGTCGCTGAGATTGCCATTCGGTTCAAGATAAATTTATCCGCAGCAGTGAATATTTTGAGAGCAAACCATGCACCGAAAAGCCCATTAATAAGAATAAATGACTAGACGCTCCTTCCCACAAACCAACAGAAACAAAAAGCTCATCAAACCTTTCTCCACGTCCACCAAAAACAACTAATTCAAAAACGGGTAGACCTAATACAGCGGGTGTTCAGTGCAAACTAACAATGGTGTCGTTGTGAGTTGTGGTCGATGAATGTGTTTGGAATGCTCAAGGAAATTATTATTACAGAATCACGAATGGAATAATATATTAAGGGGATTATGATTGATTAAGGAGGCGATATGATATGATTGTGTAGGGATATAATGTAAAATTTAAATATTATTGCGATAAAAATACTAATACTATAATACAACTTTTCTAATACTATAACAATAAGTAATGCTTTTTTTATAAATGTTTAATTTAATAATGTTAATAACAATTATAATATACCTAAGTAAAGTGATTAGTTAAATGGGATTGAATTTAAATTGAAGCCACTTTTGTAACATACTCGCATGTATACCGTAAGGTTACGGCCGTCTCCCGCCTAACGGCCTCGAGCCCAGGCGTACGTGTAATTTAAAATTTTGTTGTTTTTCTCGTTCTTAAATATATGCGCACTATCTATCTATCTATCTATCTACTGGAGAGTCATGTGCGGTATGTGGGGGTTCAGAGAAACGGTTTTTATCGCGCGTAAAAATCAAGTTTCCGCACGTTTTCGCGAGCCTAAAAAACCATGTATGGGGTTATTTTTTCGTAAAATTAGGCATAGAATCCAAATCTGGAAATAAAAAATAGGGTTCTCATTTGAAATAAGGAAGTTAGTGTAGGCTGCGCACACTGCGCACGTGCGCAAAAGTGCGCACACATAATTTGTTCAATCCTCGTCAAAAATCATTGGACACGATTTTTTTGGACTTTCAAAGATACTGTTTGGGTTGAAAATAAAAGAGGTGTTCACGTTACTTGGACCACCCTGTATAGTATATATAATTGACACTACCTTTCACCACACAGATATCGCTTCTCACTAAAACAAAAATGTTTCATCTTATTGACTCCTGATTTGACTTTGGATCGATTGACGTAACGAGCAGAAGAACTGACGTTATCGCCGTGATCTAATTTCACCCTGTTCAAGAGCCCTCATCTTCTAATCACGCCCGTGCTTTCTTCCGGTGATTAATTAAGTAATCTGCCAGGAAATTATTAATCACGACGAATTCCTTTCCTCAAGCGACATAACATGACGACGAGAGCATCTCAATATCGCAAAACGGAGTATTTGTGATTAAGGACGTTATTAAATTCCTGATGGTCATGGTGCATTGCATTACTCCATACAAATCGTTCTCAGCGATATCAAATACTTCTAGAATATATTCAGTATATGCGTTGTATATTCCAATACACTATATCATCAGTAGATACAGATGGTCTTCAAATTATGTGAATTACTATTACAATGTACTAAACTGATTTCTCCTCAAATTTGAAACACTTGGGGTTTCTCGACTTAACTTTATGTAAGGCTTGGTCAAGCTAAATTTTACTTCCTCGTACGCACCTCTAATTTGGATTGGCTTCATCGTTTTATAGGCCCTCGGTCAACCCGATCGTGGGTTCGAATGTCGCTGGAGAAGACATTTTATTAAATCCAACGAAGGAGAGCCGCGTTCGCCCATTATACGGCGCCTTTTAAAAGGCGAAAACCCCGCATAGCTCGATAATTTGCGGAAGCGCGCCCTCCCCGCCCAACAATCGAAAATACGGCGTTTATCAACCGGATCCGGACGATAATGTGATTGTGGGGGTTCACCGTTCGGGATCAAACAGCCAGCGGAAGAGATGGCAAAAGGATAAAATGCTGATCCTCACAAAAGAGGAAAACCTTGGTCTCCTTTGTTATAAATCTTGTCCGCTCCACCCTGCCCACATCAAAAATTTTAAGCCGCTCACGAAAGATTTTTCCTTTATTTCAAATGTAATAACTTTTCAAGTTGGCAATTTCCTCCTGTTCTACCCTTTGTTTGGAAGTAACTCAATTCCGTTTTATCATTTCGTTGCCATTTGCTGATCGTGAACCGTGTAACTCGTCCGATTCATCGTAAATAACGAATTTTGGATGGCTAGTTTCTCGCAAACAAAGGAGTTTTCATTTAAAGAAATTTATTATTATTTTTCAAGATCATCGGTTCGTTTTCAAGTTTCACAGTATATGCCTTAACTTAATGTATGTTGAAGTAAGTATGTTAATAAGTAATCAGGTTAGGAAGCATTGGATAGGTAATGAAAATCACATCTGGAGGATTACGATACTATCCTTACTAGCGTGGTCGGTCAACTTACAATATCATTCACGCCGTCCTGTGTGAGGTGTTCTAAACGTCGTCGTGGGGCCCTTTGCTCCACGTGGGGTATTCAGTACTATTAGTGTCCGTCTACAAACATTGCTGCGTCAGTGGTATGCAATCCAGCTTCTGACATATTGAAAAAGCTTATTATTGCTCCGCTGTCTGTCATATCGCTGGATGTCCAAGTTGTCAGTGGCACCGAACAAATGAATGCAATGGCGGTTCATGATAAACTGGTATGACAGAAAGAACATGCGGCCAGTGATATCCAAGTCAAAAGGAATGACGACGAATAACATCAAGGTCATAACCGTGGTCTTGTCATGGCGCAGGGTGTGGTGCAGGAAAAGCGAATAAGAAGTTATAGCAGCTGTACTTAGTTATACTTATTTATTGCCCGGCTCGTTTTTATTTGTCATGACTGTCTATAGTGGAACAGAGTCTCAAGAATGTGATATTCTTGGAGGAGACAATAAAAATCAATAAAAATGTTTCACAAAAAAAGTTTTAGAGAGCGCAGGGCAAAGGCTGCAAAACGTGTGTTTTAAAAATAGTTTTTGTTCAGGATGCCCAGGATTCCTTCAACAATGTTTATTCGACCCGAAAATCAGATCTTTGTGCTGTGCGTTGCAATAATTTTGAAGTTCCATGTTGTTTTATTGTTGGATTTTCATCTTTCTTCGGTTTCCTCTGGGTCATGACATGTTCAAACTTCTTGTTTTTCTTTTTACTGGATGGTGTTGAGCACGTTTGGATTGTTGAACTCGAACATTTTCATGTTTTCCATAAATAACTATCATAATTTTGACAATAAAATTTTGTGAGGCTTACAACAAAATGGACTAATGAATAAATGAATGAAAATCAAGCAGATGGTGAGACTCATGCATTGAACAGACTGGCCAGACTCGCTTCCAGTGTTACGCAAGAAAAATAATAATGCACTGCTTGTTGTGTAAGAAACGAGTCGAAGAATCAATAAAAAGTTCTGAATCAAATATCTCGTATACGAGGGGCGTAACTGTTAGTCAACATCCCCTTCAAAAGTGTATGTCTTCATACTGATTACTTCTAATATGTTCATAGGTACATTTTGTTGTATAGTTAAGTATATGATTTTAGCTTGGAATACGCGTTTACCGATACCGAACTGCCAGGACATCATCATGCGTCATGAAAGTAGTTTTCCAGCAGAATAGAATGTAATGTTTACTCATAAGCATTGTCAGGTGAATATTGAACTTGATTTTGAACACGGAAAGTACTAAGAAAAAAAATCAGTTAAATATATTTGTTAACCTCTCATCTGTTTTCACTTTCCCAACAGAATAGAAAGAACACAGCGGAAATAACGATGAAATAAATGTAGCAGTGGGATGGGTTTTGTTTATGGATAAGTTGGACAACTGACAAGTGTCACATCATAAAACCAACCATTATGTGAAACGCAGCCTACAAAAGTACTTACGGCACAGTTTGGTCTGATCTGAAGGGCAGAAGAAACTATTTCAGCCGGGATGAAGTGATGGCGATATCCTGGGGTTGGCGGAGCGTCTTGCTCTAAGAACCGGAAGAAGAATCGAGAAAGGATTTTCCCGGACTTTATATTGAGTTGGGCGGTAAATAGAATGTTGAACGGCGGAGCATTTATATTGTCGGCATATATTCGTGCAGGACTTTGATGACAACTCCAACCCTTTCTCATATCGAGAGGTTTTCTCCCTTGCTCAAAAGCAAAGCTGACAATAACTATGCAAATGGGAACAGAAATTATTTCCATATTTTAATAATCTGTATGTTAGTAGCAGTGGAGTATTGTATTATAACATCTATCATTGGTGATCCTAAATGGTTCAGTGTACTGCATTTCCAGTTCGTAATTCAGTTCTTCCAAATATTACCGTTTTACAACAATTTTTCTGTAACTAATGAATGAAACCTTCAAACAACATGATCAAATTCACAGTTTCTGTCATTTTATGGCAGTTTGTTCTCTATATGGTATCTACTTCATGAGTTTTATTTCAACCATAAAGATGATGGTAACTGTTCTTACGCAAACGTCTTTCGCTGGTAATGGGAAATCAAGGAATATGTGAAGAAATTAGAGTAAATAATCTGACTGAGATGTTATGATAAGGGCGTTTACAATAATTACATAATATCTATTTGAAGGAAGTTTCATAGTCGCGTATTGGAAAGCTCGAATTGACTGAACGAAGCAAACTTTAACTTGGACAGTTTGATGAGGTTTGTAAACTTTCTAACCTAGTTGACTTTCAACAATAGTTCAAACGCGTTTAATGTTATGATGTTGGAATTTCACGATAATTATTCAGTATTGATACCCGTCTTTCACCAGAGCGCTTTGAAGCTCCTGTAAATCGTAATCAAATAGTTTATTTGCCGTGAACGAACGTTTTGAAACAATTGTCGATACTTTCAAGTCAAGTTTTAAAAAATCTGTATGAATATTTAGTTTAAAAAAAACTTGATTAAGGTAGTAAGTTGAGGTATCAATCTGGTAAGAAAAAAGATAAATTTTAAGAAAACTTGATAATAATTAATGATAAGGTCTAAAAATAAAAAATAAATTGGAATAAATAAAGTACCAGCAACAATTATAGGCAATTATCTGTCTAGCCGAGCCAAGACCCCACCCACCATGGCGGTCTCCCTAGTGTACACATCCGTTTATCGAAAATTTAGTCGACTGACTGTTTGCTATATAATACATCCTACATTGCATCGCACGTACCCTCCGGGTCACAAAAAATACAAATATGAAGTAAGAAACTTATTTACAATGAAAAAAACAGCAGTATAACTTTAATTTCTTTTTTTTTCTTTTAGAAAGAGGTCCAACAGTCTCCAACCCAGTTTTGCGATTTTTCAGCAGTGGGCACATTGTATTTGTTCCCTAAAAATTTCATTTGCGCCTGACTGCGTCTGCGGTCACCGCGACGTTTTTTGTCTATAAAGTAGGTACCAGATATCTCAAACCTATCGGTGCAGGTCTCTACGCCTGAAGGCGCAATAATCACGAGACAATCGGAGGGACCGATATAAGGAGCAATTCTACAGCTTGGAGGACTGGAATCCGCCAAAATCACTAAAATAATAATCTTAAAAAAAAAAAAAAACCTGCACCCCGATAATTGAGTTAAAAACATCAGAAATGTGGTTTTTGATTTTTGAGACACTTTTTTGAAAATTACGTACACTGGCTGGTGGCGAATCAGGCTGAACCTAGATCCAAGCGACTCAGCACACGAAAAATTATGTTTAATGATACCTAACTTGCCAAAAGTACCCTATTTTTAAGCGTGTTTAACACTTTTTTAAATTTAGCACACTGGATGGCAGAGGATCGGACTGAAAATGGTATCATTCGACTCAGCACCCGAAAAACGATGTTTACACAACACCCCACATGCACGCCTTGTCAAAAAATGAATTTTAGGGCATTTTTTAACCATTAAATTGCAAATTTGGACCACGAATTCCCGGCCGATTGGGCTGGCCAACGAACCTCACCTGTTGATTGCTGACACCGATTTTTTAGCGCAAGAACGAAATTTTTAGAGTGATAATTAGAGCGTGTCGGGTTTTTTTCTTTTCGTTTTTAGGCCATTTCCAACCAGTGTGCGTCGCCTTGCAGTGTTGCGAGTAACGTAAAACCGGTGACATTTTCCAACATGTGGAAGCACTACAAGGGTTTTTAAACGACTAAACTTTCTGTACTCAGTCATTCCGTAGGCTCTCAATGAAAAATGCTGAAAATCAATCCTCTTCCGCTGGATGCAGAATGATTCAGTAGGAATGGCAGAAAAAAAGGACTTCTGGTAAGACATTTTGAGCTCAGGATCATCAGAACTCGCGTTTGTCACGGTTTACCTATCGAATGGAATTGCAATATTGAAACAACTACTAAAAACACTGGTTTTTATTCCATCATTTGTAAATTAAATGTTCCGCTACGCAATAATGACATCCGCTTTTTGGTAAAAATATGCAAGAATCTGGACTCGGTTTCTCCCATTTCGCCAACTGTGTCTATTCTTGTATGAACAAGGTAGTTTACATGTAACAGCGTAGAATAATGACGATGTTTAGTAACCTCCATTTCTCTGCATGTTGTTTCATTTTGGCTCTTGACGCCATCTGATTTTTGGTTTAGGTTGGGATTTTTAGTTTCCTTGTTCTGCTCACTAAGTTTGAGATGCACTTAATCACCATTGTTATTGATTTAACTCATTATGAATAAAATTACTCAGATACGTTGTTACGAAGAAAGTTGCGTATTTCCATGTAACCAAATACCGTAGCAGACTTTTCGAAAACCGTAGAACTATGGGCTTTATCTTCAAGCCGCTGACTTCTACTTTCAAGGGTACTTTCGTCATTCAATTCAGCATAAAAAAATACGTAGCAAAAGGAACATTGAATCATTTAGAATATAAAATTGTTACGATTCGAAGGAAAGAAATTCCGTGGGAAACGTTCCGGAAAGCATCAGCGTCTTCTTAAGGTTAGTCTTATGTATTGCGGGTCTTTCGTGCAGATTCTGTAGTGGATGGAATGATGACACAATAGTGTTGAAATTGATTTGAGGTTACTAGAACGTCCTTTCCGCACTACAGTGTAAAGTTTAGCGCGATCGAAAATAAGGAAACGATGTTTGCTCATGAGCGCACACACACAGGCAGACAAGAATGAGAGTTATTCAGAATGATCCAAAACGTGTAACAGGGGACGAAATGTTGGTTTTGGAGAAGAAAATTAGGCACCTCTCAAAAATGAAAACAAAACTTCCGTTACTCACCTATACGCAGAATTGGAAGTAATATTCATCTGGTCAATGGCGTTGATGATCTCCATCACCTACAGTGTAGGCTAAAACAGCAAAAAAAAAAAAAAAAAAAAAAATGATAAAGTTGTTTTTTTAATCCATCGAATTGATGGTTCTTAATTCATTTCTTTAAAATAAATAAATCGAATGAATCATAATAAATACATTTACGTCCACAGATTCTGGTATTTTCCTTATGCATTACAGATATTCGGGGTCTGATATCGATTTATGCAGAAGTCGTTCGGTATCAAGGCATCAGTACCCCGTCTCCAGCTCTGATTAATAAGCTGGTACTATCCGTTCGAATATGCTCTCCATCACTCCTCTCGTTTCCCATTTTCAGCATCCCAGATCGAGCCAATCCAAATCCACCACCAGTTGTATATAACCTCGTAGATAACCCTACCAACATCCCCCTTCCTCCATCTCCTTCGGAAATCGCGATTGAAGAGACCAACTGTTGATCCTACCGTATCGTGGCCTTGCAATCTGATTTTCTCCCTCCTCATAGCCTATCGACGGTACAAGAAACCTCACCCCGTTCCTGCGTAAATTAGTTGATGACCCAGATTAGTTGACGACGCCCCATTTCTTGAGCCAGCTCTCTCACTCAATTTAAAGTGCCCTTTTAGGGCTGTCAAAGTTTTGTAAAATCCCTAAAAACTTCAAAACAAGTCGATGCGGCCTAAATTTATACCTATTTGAAGAACATACCATAAGGAATCGAATGAGCCCTTCCCCAGGTCCGTATTTATGGCCCGATTTATTATGCCAACATTTGCATCCACATTCACTACATCACTAGGTTACCGCAATCAAAACATTTTTTTTTTATCGCTGTAACCCAGTGATGTAGTGAATGTGGATACTGGAGTGAACTCCTAAAAGGGTTTATAGCCGATACAAGGGTTGAAGCATGCTCCGTCCTACGAAATTTAAAATTTTCCAACAGAATATTTTTCCATTGTAATCGCTCTTGAAAAAAACGCTTCAAATTCTTTCACTTGGGTTTATTATTCAATGTATTCATGATTTGAACTTCAACTAACCTTTGGAGTGTGCGTGTTTCACAGGTGAAAGAGCGATTATTGAATTTCAGGAGGCACACAACTGATCAATCCAAATAGGTATCCTGGCTTAGAACCGATTTTAGTGCTCTATGCATATCTCCTGAAATTCAATAATCGCTCTATCACCTGTGAAACACGCATACTCCGAAGCTTAGTAGAAATTCAGATCATGAATCATTGTTTTGTATACCAGTTGTATTATTCATTCTCGGAGCCGTATCGGAGTAGTGAGGTTGAGCGTGAACGAATGGATCAATCGCGTCAACGAAGAAAGTCTTCTTTACATGGGTCAATCGCTTGTCACATAACTTAATAGTTCGGCTGTTCATACAGGCATCATACGAAAGTAAGTGGGTTCTGAAGAATTTTTGCATCAAAAATTCTCAAAATGATTTTAAGAATAAAAGGTGCAGTTCTTAATATTTTTATTAAGGGTCATGTAAAAGATAAAGGACATTAGGAAGTGAAAATAATAATGTGAGTACAACAGCTAAAAAAACATAAATTTCCGCCTACCCTTAACCTATCTGTTGTATTATCGTATTTGATTTAAGTTTAATTTACGACTAGTCAATAACAGTGATAATGAAATTTGAACGATTGAAATCAACGCCACTGAAAATTGATTGCCATGTTATTATTTATGATGGTTGTTATACCTAATTATATCTCTTTTTTCAGGTAAGCTTCCATATGCAACTCTTCTCTCTTATTGCGGTAAGCACTACCATATTTTTATCAAACTTGATAAGAAATTAAAAACTATATTGTTGAAAATTGCCCCAGCTTTTTGCTAACAGAACATAGGAAATGGTTGAAGACAAGATGCCCAGTGTGTATGTTTAAATGAAAACCCCAATATTGCCTAATCAACTACTTAGTTATTACATGCACAACCTTCCACAACCTTTTTGAGGTGTTGGAAGAGTAAATAGAGTGTACTTCAGTAATCAAACCACGCGTCGGTCAATAAGTGAATGTCGACTTGGAGCCGGAGTTCAATTCCGCTGTGATTAGGGATGGAGGATACAGATCGATAAGTTATCGACACGTTTTCTCCTATCCGACTTTTGGTATAGATATTTTATGGTCACTACCGATATTGTCACCGAAAAAAGGAATTGAATGATAGGAGCATTTCAGGGTTGTCTCGTGAAAAAGATGAAGATGGATGATGGGGTTTTATCACTGATGAGCTGCTGTTCATCAGCGGAGTAGCAAGAGAAGAGTTAAACGACTCAAGTACCTACTGCAAGTAACAATTATGAATGTTTTGGAGACTATAATAAATAAATCAAAATAGGACTGATGTTCTCTCTTAATAGTCGTAAATCAATGGCATTAATCTGACTTGGAATCAGATAATCGAACTATTAAATTTAGAATTTTTAGATTCGATATCGATGGCAGTTGATGTAGATACTTCTTATTCGATAACAAGAATCAAGCATGAGTCAAAGAAACAACCATGATTCCTGCAATTTTAACCCAATTTTGATGATGTTTCATGAAATGAGCGAGAACCTTTGAAATTGCATCATCCAAAATCACAACTTCACTGTGCGCATTCGCATGTTTGAATCCACCTAGCATAGTTTTTTTCACATTCTGGTGGTCCGTGCTCGATCAAATTAAGAAAGTAGTCGGGAGAGAACGGTTTCATAATCTCATATAAATTTGTACATGGTCGTAACATTGTATGACTAACAGTTGCCGGAAATCCGTAATGCCACTTAAAGAGGTCTGTGGCTTCATGTCCTGTTACATTTTTGTCCCGTGAATTCTTCCAACAAGATGCATTTCTTCAATTTTAAGGCTAAATAACTGTTGACAACATCTAATTGATCTATCCACTAATCTATTCATACATGTTAAATGCCACATCATATTTGGCTAACTTTTTTACCCGAATTTCCATGAACATTTAGCCCAAACATAGCACACAAACACACACACAAACAACCACTAAAGGCTTACAATAGCTAATAACCGTTAACATTTTGTTCCAAACCCGAATACTGTTTGGATTTATATAAAATACATGTTTGAGAGCTTACCCTTTCATAACTATTTTACATTTCACTCTCACATACACTCACTCATTATAATCGGTGCGGATTATTTCACAAAGGTTTTGGAGCATTCTACCCCCGCCCCCCCCCCCTCTGCACAACTTTTCTTAGCTGTTGATTTGTAAAAACAATAAAATTAAAGAGGGAGTAAAAATTGAATTTCACAAGATGTTCTCCCTTCAAATTGGATTTTTTGAGTCCAATAATCTCGGACTGGTCAGAGACCCATCCCAATCGATTCAGCGTTCAAATTCAGTTTAAAACGACACCCCACTTACCTGGGTCAATAAAACCTTCGAAAAACAAGACAGACATTGCAGATTTGAATCCACGCACCTTGAAACATAAAGTGACAAAGAATAGGTTATACAAAATTGCTGTACGATTATAAAAGTCTATTATTGACAATAATGTACTTAAATTGAATAAAAACCTTCTAAATTCACAATGTCAAATAGCATTTTATGTTTTAGGCCATTCCGAACCAACTAAGTTTCATGTCTATCAGTTTGTGAGTGTTTGGAAGCGAGTAGAACCCACTGCACCGTACCGTGAAATTTCCAGAAATTATTATATATTTCATTTGATTGAACATTACTTATCCTGAATAAATCAGATGTAGGTGTAGATTCAGTTAAACGACCAGGTAAGAGTTTTATTTCCAAGATTTATAAAGTTTCCAAGTGGATTGCTATGGGTTCTCTCCTGGTTCAATGGTGGATTTTCTCTTTCCTCACTTCTTTTCCAGCTTCTCCAGTTTGCTAACATTGATGTGAAAGGAGTGGGAAGGAGTATTTAGATTCTCTCCGCTTATCGATCCAGTAGATGTAGATTCCTCCACTACACGTAGCTCCGCGAAAAGAAAAGTTCATCACCAATCAAGACGGCTTTCCGTATTTTCACATCCCGAGGAGAAAAGTGTTCCATTCATACACTGATAAATCAGATTGAGACCTTTGAAATCTGTAGGTATTTTGGCGGACTTCAAGGTCTAAAGACATCGCTGTGACCTAATTCTTATTTTCCCTTTTTACGACTTGGGTTCTGGTCTAACACCGACAATGACGTGACTCTCAAAAGGTGTACTATTGGAGAGAAATTTTGAAATTCGAATTTGATTTCATGAAGATAAGAGGGGGGGGGGGGCTGAAGCCCTATTAATTTAAGCGATCCCCATTTCGCCCAGCAAAATTTCCTGCATTTTGTTTTCTATTAAGAATTTTGTCCATTTAAAAAAATACTCATTACGTTTTTATATTATGTTTATAAAATACGCACCGTACTTTATAAACGTCGTATAAAAACCGGGCATAGGTCCCTGTAATGCATGCATTATTTACCACTATGTTCCGATCTTTATCCCATTAAAGAATTCACTTTCCCAACCTTTCAGGAAACACGTGGGAATTTCCCCTTTCGGCGAGATTCTCAGCGACACTGGTGAGCGGGAACCTATCCGAAATCCTTCTGGTTCAATCTATTTTGAATCCTTTACGCGAGCTATTTTTGGGAATTCCTGCTAATTTTCACTGCTGAAGGAAAGGTGGCTTATGATGTCAGCACCTCAGTTTTCGATGTGGTTCCTTCAATATGGTTCCCAGTCCCATCTAACGTAGCATTTTCTGTGACAGTCATCGATACTATGCCAATTAATTCCATGGGGATTGGATCAGTGACTACGAATGATGCTCATGATTTGTCCCGTTTGAATATCAATGATGTGATTTATGGTCATTATAAATGTATCAGTTTAGCAAATTATGTCGAATGCAATGAACTTACTGGTTAAATCCGTGAAAATCTTGTTGAATACCGTTGAAAATTCTTGCTGGACGGTAAATGTATACTACATTCAAAATCACATTCATTCTTTCTGGAGAACCGATCAAAACTGATAAATATAGCGCTTCGTCCGGTCTGATCGACTGTGAGCTGAATTGATGGGCAATCGCTCGAGTTTGAAATTCGAATGACATGCTACTTCACAGGAAAAGAGTGAATTTATGAAGAAGGTCGGAGATGAAACGTGATTGATGCCCGACCGTGGGCTGAGCCTTCCGTTTCTCAGCGGCTGAAAAACATCACCAATTACCGATATCCCTTGAAACGTGAAAAGGACGGAGTGAGGTGTTGGAGACAAATTTTGTACCCGTACATCATTCTGAATATGATCCGTTACTTCTGCTGCGGGGCCACAATCAAAGACAGCTGAATCAGGAAGTTCTGGCAAACTGAGTCTTGTGCATGATTTCAGGTGAATATTCAGCGTATTCTGGACACATGTGGGTTTCCGTTTTATTCTTATCTGTTTTGCTTCCGAGTCTACACCTATGTAGTGGAAGCATTGTTTTTACAGATCTTACTGTTCAATTAGGATCTCGATGGTACCCAAAAAACTCATGTCACCAATGTAAGGCCCAAAACCACATACTTTCAGTCGAAAAACACGTTTTTCAACATTGGCACCAATCAATCAAATTTTCGTCGAACAGAAAAATCGGAGGTAACACCGTTCATGATTGAGAATGATTTAAACACAGCAGCCGTTCGAGTTGCAATACTTATTTTCATCGTAAACGATGGTTAGCTAATGAATTGAAGATGTTTTTCCTTGAAGAACCACAATGTGGATTGGGAAATAATGTTTTGTTTACTCGGTCCGAGTAATTTTTTACTCCCCTCGAATGTTAGGGGAGAACGACTGGTCGAAATCCGCATGTTGTCTAGTTGATAAAACTTGGTGGTGATGGGTTGAAGTTGATGACCACCACAAAATCTGCATGGACAAACACACGGACGAGGAAGCTTTTGATTGGTTAGTTAGGAAGTTCAGAAGGCAGTTAGCCCTGGAAGTTCTGAAACGCATAACAATAGTTGTCCTTTTGATGCTGAGGGGCAACAAAGTGTTGGCATTTTGTTCATCATGCTAATTATTGTTGCTACCGAGAGTCCACTGACTTCTGCTTCAAAATCTCACGAGGAGGCCCGAAACTTTGAATTTGTAATGATCATCCCTAAAAACTCCTAGACCCCTCTATTGAGCTTTAAAGTCTCACATGTTTCGTCGATCGAGGAGGGGGGGGGGGGGGCTAAGGAAATCTAAAATTTACCGTAGACAGGAGCAGGATGACACTTTAACCCTGAAATAGAGAAGCTCCCCATGCTATGGGTAATGTAATTCATCTACGCGATTTTTATAACTCTCAAAAAACCTCCAATAATCATGATACCCGATCTATGGAAACTGATCCAGTTCATTTTCAGAAAAACAAGACCTTTATGTCTGTTTGGAAGGTCAAAAAGGTTTTTGTTTGAGAACAAATCTCTCTTTTGTTTCAAATTTTCCTTCCTGACCATAAAAATATTCAGTCCGTCCGTACCTAGTAATATGAAGCTTATATTCATGCTTGTACTTTGATTGAGCAGGCTGTGGCATCGTTCTGTACAGGTTCAATGTTAGAGCCTGGAGATTAGTAATTATAGGAATGATCAACCCATTCTAGTATATTTTTGAATAATTCAGCCTCTGAAAATGAATGATTTATGCGTGACAATTACGGGCCTTCATTGAGCACAGTTTTGATACGCTATTCAATTTAAATATAGAAACCTGAAATTCTCCAACCCGAACATCAGAAAACTATTAGATTGAATTCACGCCAGTCTTGAAAAAGCTTTTACTTGGTACCTTTATTGCCATTTGTTACTCTAGCAACAAAACATGAAAATCTCATTCCTAGCATTCGTGGGAAAACCATTGGCCAATGTCTTAACAACAACACGACTCCTAATTTGAGAGCACTCGTCAGTAGGTTTTCGGCGTCGAACGTATGAGCAAAAGTGGCATAGGCCTTCAATTTTTTCCTTCGTCTTTCTAGCATTTATTCAATCGAAGTGGCCACTTTGAGTAACTTCATATTAAATCACACCATTTTGAGCAACACAAGATCTATCAACAGGCTCATCTGGGGTAGGGGAGGGCCAATTGGTATGACGACATATCGAGGCTTTTTCGGATGCGTCCACCTGCCAGCTCATGTCATTTCTGTTGTGGCCATACATACCTGGATAACGCACTGCCAAGAGAAAGGTGCCCTCGATTTTCAGGTTTGCCCTGTCTACCCTGCTCCATCCTACATCAACCTCAACCCACCTCACCCCTCCTTCAGCCAACGGTAGGCAAAATGAACCGATGAGATGAGATGAAAGCACTATCCACTAGCGGCGTTTCTGTGATGCTATACCCCACCTCTAGCGCAAACTATCCTACCGATTTCTATAAAAACATTTAGGAACCGTCTAGTAATGTTGTCCCTGCAGCCCATCAAAATTTAGCTGAATCAGACAAGAGGATCGGCACTGATTGTGAGTGAGACGAGGGCTTGACAAATCCTGTGTTTAGCTCACATTCCTTTAAGAACATGATGGTTTCATGTTAAAAATGGTTTATACTCCCGGGATCAGATTAGAACACACCCATAACTTTTTTGTGTAATAAAATGAACAAAAGCAATTTTTAAAAGGTAAATATTAAATATTAAATAGGTAATATCCACTTCTCCGTGAGTGGGGAGCATGAGAAGCATTGTTTGGAAGAGAAGTATGCTACCCTCAATAACATTTTGCAAGGATAGTGAAAGCACGGGAATCCATCATTGCTTTGGGGATCAACTGTGTCGTTTGAATAACGATGATGATTGCCAATCAAAGAAAAAAGTTCTTGAAACCGAAGAATAAGTGCAATTTCGAAACGTCTGGTTTGATTAACATAACCATTCACAGCTTGTGATTTAGTGGAAAGCTCTCCGTTGTCAGCCATGGTCGATGTGCTTGGCCGTTGCGTGGAGATTGAATTGCCACGTTTCATCGAATTTCAATTAGTATAAGTAATTTCAATAGGGTTATTGATCACTCACTCTGATTAAATTCATTAATGACAAACAACGCACACCGGGAATAATGCTGCCATATTTAGGTGTAAAACTGGCGATTTGAGTTATGCATACCACTGGAAAGCTGTTGCCGAGCTTCAACTGTGCTTGTTGACTCAGTGTGAAATTTCGACCTCCCGTCAGAGGAAAGGAATTTAATTTCAGTGATGTTCTAGTAGTCAACGAATAATGATTGCAAGTTAGCTGGAACAGTGGTTCATCTGTTAAGTTTCTCTTAATCATCCCAAATATTTTAGTTTGAATCATGTTTTCGCGGAAGAACTCCGGTATATTTCGGAATTTCTCACTTTTAGCAGTTTTGGACATATCCGGTATTGGTCCTTTCTCAGATATTCCTTGGCGTACCTTACGGTAAGACTCTTATTGTGCCCATAGCAATTATTCTTCATAATTTGATATATTCATATCTATTGCCCCTTGCTATCCACACCTACCTTTCCAGTGTGGTATCTTCTTACCACAGATTGTTACATACCACAATATAAACCACACATTGTTTATTACAACAAATATCCAATATATCTGTAGAATGGAGCAGCCAGAGAATCCTCCATGTTAATACCTTTCTTGGAGCGACATTTAAAGGAATTGGCATTAAAATTTTCAAGCCAATTAATTTTGTGCCTACCTCATTTATTCAAATCGTACCTACCAAACGTTGAAAGTGATCGTACCGTTTAATAAAATTCGCCCACATTAACGTGCAGAAATGAGAAATTAAATCACGATAATCACCAAGATTGTCACACACTATTGACCCGAATAAATATCGGTTCCTAGAACTTGCAGTTCGTCGTTTCTTAACTTTAGTACTGTACAAAAAAAGATGCACCACTATTTCCCTGAAATGTATTATTCTTAACTTTCGAGCTGTTTGATCGATATCTACTCAATATTTAATACTCAATTTTAGGATTTCTACTAACAGAAAAAACGCTGAGGGGGCTGTATATGAAGGTGCTGTTATTTTGTTTATATTACTATGTGAGTTACCTTCTTACATATTCCCCTGTTGAAAAATAAATTTTAATTGCATTTTTTTGCTACTTGTTTGAGTTATTATTGTGAAAGTAGATCCTACCAGTTCGATAATAAGCAGGTATCTGAAAAATAATTTACCATTGTTTAATACAAAGGTTATGAAAATAACATACACGCGAACAACTAGAACGATTTTTCTGTAATAGATTTCTCCTCCTTGATTTCCGGTATCCGAGACAACAGCGGCACTCAAATTTAATGATTGGTTTATTGCCGTTATGAATATGAATTATTGGAACAATAACGGTATATTATAGAATCACCCCCTCTCCTCACTAATCAAGATAGAGAGATCTCAAAGGAAAGTTAGGGTGTTATGTGTTGGGTAGACAGTGAAGGATCGAGTGTGCATTAAAAGTTGAGAGATACAAGTTAATTGCTATAGTAATACTCCAATAAAAAATTCCTAAAATGCGGTTTCCCAAAAGTGGCATTTTTGTTTTCATTTATACCATTACTATTCCCGTTGTGCGACAAGTGTATTACCTTCATACACGGAGCTTATGAGACACTCATCTGATTTCATTTGTGCATGTTAAAAATCTCATGGTCTAGAATCCTCTGTGGCTCAATACCTAGTCATTTGGGCTCTATGAGCCAACTCATGGAATGCGAAAAGCCTTTGAAGCTCTACTTTCCAACGCTCTCGTCAAATTTGAATTTACTTAGAATTTTAAGAAAGAAATGTAGCATTCTCGTCGTAAATGTAGTTTTCCCCGCGGTTTTGAGAGTTGTGGGTGAAAAATGACTGAGTCCTGATGAACAGAGGACTACATACATTCAATAATTACCTACGTGTTGAGACAATTGTTTCCCTTTTTTTTGCAATTTGAAAAAATGAGATTTTACATTTGCCCAAAAGAACCAGAGCTTGAATTTTAGTAACAATATGTTACGGTTTCATTGATTGGTATGGCAATTCTTTTTGATCCTCATTTAGACTCTCATTCTCTCTGTGCAGTTTTATTACAATTGATTTTTTTTTAAACTTTCATATTCGAGCTGCTGTCTACAGACGGTTGTCTTGAATAATACTTGTATACTGACAATAAATAATTCAACACTGATTTTGAACAGTTTTTTAAATGCAAAAAAAAAAAGGAATTTGGTATAAAAAAAAATTAATGAATAAAAAAAAGAAGGAAAATACATATTTTCAAAAAAACCTATAAAAAATAATATTTTGAAAACGGATCGCGCGCGAAAATGGCGATCGACGAAATTCCCACCACATCCGTTCTAGTTTAAACGGTATTAATAAACCTCTAAATTTAATTGCTGGATTTATCTCTTTTTTTCTCAATCCCCCTCTCTGTTCTTATATTGTTATATTTATAATCCAAGTGGAGTGAGAAGGCGATCAATAATTATGAAGTTCAAAGTTTGTAGGCAAACTTTTCTGAATATGTAAAATCCCCGAAAAGTTCGTCGAATTCGGCGACTGTTTCGCTTGTGGCGAACGATTTTCTTTATTACTCAACCGTCTGCGTTGAAATTGATACGGTACTGTCCCCAAACAGTGGGCCAACGACCTCCTGAATTTGAACGAAACGGATCTACGAAAATGAAATCTGCACGAGAACATCCAAACAGCTCAATTTCAGCAAAATCGTAATGTGGTACAGCTTTGAGTGTGACAAGGATCTATCACAGACGGAACGATCAGGAAGCTCATAATTACAGACTGAAAATTTTAAGAACTGAGAAAAGGTACATAGGTTCATTCTCTCTTTTTGTTGGAAATGTGTTTTGAGTGGAAAATGTCCCCTTCACAGAATAAATCCAAGTTTTTCCTCCATTCAAACGAGATTTTCTTCAAAAACATCCTAGCGAAAAACTTTTCTTTTTTTCCCTATACCGTTGATAATCTGAGATCCTGATTAAGTTTTTCTTGTGAAATGGGAGTTACAAAACGTCTTTTGTGTGAGCAATAAAAAAGATGGAAAAAGACGTTTTTTCATAGATTCTAAAAAAATTTTCTGTGGACTAATTTTTAACATCAAGTCATATTAAAATGTTATTATTTTACATTATAGATAGGAAATTTAACGTTATTTCCAACGGTGTTGTTAAATTTGATTTTAGAGATTAGTATAAGGGAGTTATAGTCATTCTAATGGCGTAAGGTTGGAAAAAAGAAAAGAAAAAAAATCTTGAAAGTCAAATAACTCGAAAACGACACATCTAGAAAGAAAAGCCCATGGGATATTTTTTGTTCGAAATTAATCGATCCCTGGATTTGTGACTATTGAGCTCGTTATGAGTTTGTTATCCCCTGTATACCTAAGAATCGTTGCAGAATGCCTCTAAAGTGGACTTCTATCAAGAAAGTTTTGGAAAATTCATTTTCCATATGAGAAAACGAAGGTTTCATCTCATTGTCAGTCAGGGTGTTGAACATGATATCTGAGTAAACCAAACAATACAAATTTCGGTTTTGAGGATCAGATAGACTAGGGCTAACAGCCCTGGGCGGTGGAATGTAGTAGCCGAGGAGCTGGTGGTTAAGTGCGTGAGACTACGTACCTGTTATTTCTCTATGGCACGGATTTAGCTACGATGTTGTAAGTACCTGCTTCAATCTCGAGTCGAGATCCAGTCGGACTTGGAGAACACTGCCTCTCGTCACCGACAACAAGTTAATGCTAATGCAAGTCTCTACGGCTGCGTTATTCAATTCAGATATCATAAATGTGGGAAAAGAACGGGCCCCGGCCCGGCAGCTTATGCCAGTAAATCAGATGGCGGATGTTGTGTTTGGCGGGGCACTCAGTCGAGTAAACACATCTCCGAGTTGTGCGCATTGCGGAGCCTCAGGCCCCCTCTACTCCTCCTCCCTCTCCCATCTTTTCTCTTGAGAGGTTTAAACTCCTCTATTCAATCTCACTTAGTTGGGGCGGAAGGTCTTGAGGGCTGGAAGGGGGTAGGGGTAGCGGATGTCTACATGCGTCGAGTAATAGATCGCGAGCTCACCAACTAAAAGTGAGACAGAATTCAAGACCACTCGGGGATAAACCACTTTTGTTACTCCTTAATTCACAGATAGGGGAGAAGAGATGGTTATCTTAAAATTAAAATCTAGAAAACTTCCACCAATCCAACATGATCGTTTGGGCGAACATTTCCAAATTATACTCACAAGTAAATAATTCACACAGGTTTATCATCCTTGACCCTCACCAAGACTTTTCTTTTCTGCCAAGTCGTCAAAACAAAAAAAATGAACCAAATTGGGGTTTGAAAAATTGAAATTTACACCCATTTTCGATATTTCAACATTTGAAGTGAGATTTTCTGTGTCAGATGAGCTCGGACTGGTCTTGGATCAGTGGGAAAAGTTTGTGGCCACTGCAGTTCACATTTTACAGCCTATTGTGCAATAATTTTGAATTTGATCTAGTTGATTTTTTATTCGACAGCTTGCGTACGTGTACGTGACTGCCGACGGCAGAATGGGAAATTTTCCTGGAGATAGATTTATCCAGCTCTGATCTCTGCGTCTCCCTATGAATAGTATGAATAAATGTAGAAGGGCAACTAGTTGAACCTAGTCGTTAAAAGTTGATCAAATCATTGAGCGCGGGAAGAATTGCGCTATTTTCCACATTCGGGGCAGCGGCAGTGGTTGGGAAATGCGATCGGAAAGTTATTCGAGCTGATTTGCATTGTATAGCCGATGCGAAGCTCGAGTCAAAAGTTAGGAGCAACTCAGCAACGGACCTGTCTAGCAACAATCAGTCGAGAGTCTGATGGTGGGATGGGGGGGGGGGGGGGCGAAGCAAACATTAGCGATTAGAGATTTCTACTAATAGAAGGGCTTTGTGAGCTTATACAAACATTTCCAATTACAATGAATATCACACTTTTGTTCAAGTGAGGAATTCCCAACCACTTGAGCAAAGAGAAAACTACCATTACGTTATGTGCGGTCATCTATTGTACGTTTGATTCATCTACATCAGCTGATGAAACCAGAAAGGAGAAGAGAACTAGAAGTCCATGTTCTGAGACAGCTTGGCAGCATAAAGGGAAGTGTGTCAATCAATGATACCAATGGTAGAAGTATGGTGCACCAGCATTATAGTACCAAGTCGGAGGCAGTCCTTCTGCACAGTATCTAGGATGAGAGAGAACCAATTGGCTCCCTGTCTACATTTGATAAACATTTCTCCGAGATGTGGAACGTAGCCATCAGTGTGACAGTGGAACAGTTAAGCTATAGTGGCCAGAGTGTTTTTAAAATATTGGAACCCTCCATTTGGATGGTCTTTCTCTCGGATAAATTCATAAACAAGGGCTCCTACTCCCAAACTAGTCATCACTATGATCACAACACAATCCTAATTACAGGATGCTTTGGGGCCTACACTGTAATCAATAATTCTCTTGACTACAGCCATTTGTAGACAACCAAGAACTAAAGGATCCTGAGCAGTGAAATTTAATAAAGGTCCGTCCATCACATTTTTTCTCCCACTAGGAACGAGTGTGGTAAAATATCTTATTACCATTCTAGGAAACAAAATGGCTTGTTAAACCTGTAGCAGTAGACAATCAACGTTACGGTGCTCAGCTGCATGTATTATTATACAGTTTTCATTATTTTTTTAGTTCGTATAGTCATCTAACGAAGAAATTTGGTTTTGAAGCTCGATAGATCCGTTTTGCTGGTTAGAAATCTAGGTTTCTTTGGATTTTATAACATTTCCAACAGCACGAAGGGTGGAAAATAAGTATGAAACTGAGTTCGAAACATTCAAACAAATTATTTTCAATTCCCGACAGCTTTGATTGCTGTTATTTTCTACGATTCACTACCAGTGATTGTCAGTCCCTTCACTGATGGCCAAACCAACTATCATGACCGGCTCCTCACATGAAGACTTCTTGAGATACATGGGGTGACACGCAGTGCGCTGATGGATTTGGTCAGGCAGGACAAAACTCGAGTTTTGTAGGAAATTTCATGCTGAATACATTTGTATTCATCTTCCTATACTCAAAAAATCTTCGTCCTAAAAAATGAAAAATGCACAGTTTTCATCATATTCAGGTCTGTGAAGTATTTCACAACAGCCGAAAAAATTGTTGCGACAGAGCAAAGTTCTAGATTACCAAATTATGCTTGTTGAAAACAGTTCAAATTGAGGAAGTTGTGACATTCCAAAGTACTCATCCATATAAGAGTTCAACTCTATTCAATCGTTTTAAACACCAAGGGGGTGGCTTATGGAATTGTTTTCACATTTCTACATTCGATGTCATCCTATTCATACGCTGCACTAGATGTTTTGAGACACCCCAAAGTCATCCAATTCAAAGTCAGACACCATTTGTGGGAATTTTGCGGTGTAAGGGTTCCAGATCACAGTTTATGAGACGCTTCTTCTGATAGAAGCCAAATGTAAACATTAAACGAAGTTATGATGTCAACACCGTGAACGAGGAGTGTGTGAATTGAATTTTGCATGAAGTACCATTGATACTTAAAGTTCCCATGTGTCAGTTGAAAGTTGCATTTAGATTCCGAACAGCCAACTTATCTAGTGCTTCCAAGCTTCTTTATGAACTATTAAACGATCCCCAAAACTTCGTAAGAGAACATTTTCGGGAGAGGGTCATCGGACTCTTACTCCTATGCATGTTTCATGTTATATTTATGATTGCATTTATTAACAAAACTGTAATACATTATATCATGTAATAAAGTTTAAAAAAGTTAAAAAAAAGAACATTTTCGGAATTTTTTTCTGATTCCACCCAAATTGAAAAAATCATTTTGAAGTTTGAAAATGTTGATAGTATAAAATCAATAGAAAATAAATTTGTCACTCATTTTAATGGATGAATCATGTTTTCACACAATGAGAATTTATCAATCTCAAGGAAGCTCGAATCTCCAGGGTTTAGGAAAGTGACTGACAATTTTTACGCCAGATGCTGGCTAACTAGTAACATGTTATTACTTTCCACTGTGAGACAAATACAAGTTGGCGGTTCAGATTCGATGTAAAATACTAAAACACGGCTGATAAGGTTTTGCATCTTGTGTCCCCTCACAAGCGGAATTCTGGGTGGAAAAGACAGTTGTCACCTGAGTGAAGGAATGATTCCAGATTTCTTCAAACCGGAATAGAGCCTGTTACTTATCGAAATCAAGCTGCTGTCCTGTCGATGCATGAAAGATTCCTGCCAAACGGTGTGCACTACTGGCAAACATACACACCCGCTTCACCTCGCTTAAGCACACACAAATCTTTTATTTCAAGATCGGCGAACTGGAGACTGAATATGGGCTCACCCAATCACTTCAGAACCCAGATCCCTTCCCAACTCTAAGTGAAGTAGCTCCACGGTGCACTGCCACAGGGCATACCTCCCTGATTGCACGAGTCTCCAAGCAGACAACGCTTCCCATGGAGCTTAGAGCAGTAGCTCTCGAAACTATCCATACCCACTATCCGGAAGAAGACTGGCTCCGAATCTACTCAGATGGGTCTGCAGTCGGTGCAAGGCAAAATGGAGGAGCTGGTGTTTTCTCCGTAGTCGGAACTATTGCTGCCCCTGTTGGTCGTTTGGCGAGCAACTTCAACAGTGAGGTTAGCGCGGTGATTCTTGCCCTTGAGAAGATTGAAAAGCTGGAGTGCACCAGTGTTGTGATATTATGTGATTCTGTAGCCGCAATCATCAGTCTGTCCACAAACAGTGAAACAGAGTCCCATGATGTCTTGAGGAGCAAAAAATTGTTGGAGCAGCTGCTTACGGAGGGAAAAACCATCGTCTTGCAGTGGATCCCATCACACGTTGGTATATAGGGGAATGACCAAGCTGATGCCCTAGCGAGAGAAGGCTCTCGCATGCCTATGCCTGACGCCCCTACCTCCTATCGAGCAGCAAAAAAAGCCATAAGATCCTCCGTTCAGGAGCGGTTGTTTGATGCTCAACGACACAAAGCCGAGGGGAAGCAGTGGGCCTCACTGCTAGATATGAGAAGTCGGATCCCACCGCATCTCCCTCGCCGTGAATCAGCTGCAGCGTTCAGAGCTGTCACTGGCCATGACTCACCTGCTCAGGATCAGACTGAGAGATGGCCCGGGATTCAGCCTCTGCAGTGGCGCTGCTCCGATGACAACAAGTCATTTATATGACTGTCCTCGACTCGAGGATACCAGACAGCAGTTCCACCCTGACGAGACCACGTGGTTGAAAATAGCGAAATTGTACTGGGTTACAAGATGTCTCATGGCGTAAGAGCCTAGACCATCGGCGTAGGATAAAAAAAAAAGAAAAAAAAAGATTTCTGTGTCTAATGCTCCTACCAATGTTGCCACAGTTATGTTATCACTGGGTGATAAACTTCAGCGATCAGAAAAGAGGCTGAATACAATGTTGGATATGAATAAAGACAGTCGACATGTCAAACTGTGGTCTGGTTGGTACTGGCATAAAGAGTCGAGCACATCTTCGGGTTACCCTATTAACCTAGCAACATTCACCACCATCAGAAAATCATCGAACTGTTGGCCGTAGCCATTAGCTGTGTCACAAAAGCTTCGGTCCTTCCAGTTTCAACTTTTCTCCGCTAGGGAACGATGTCGGAATCACGAAAAACGAGGTCCTGACAAGCGCGAACGATGTTAAGCAAATACAGCAGTTCCCAATAACCTCATTTCGCAGCACGACCAAAAGAGAAAAATTAATTTATTCCGTGATTAGTCGGCTTAGCTACCAGACTCAACGCGAATCCCCCTGGATTAGCCGCCGGTAGACACCGGGCTCGTTATCAACAGATACAGCTGTTGATCTGGCCTACAAAAAAACTGTTGAGCGGATCATACCCAGGATCACGAGGTCATAACGCCGATTCGTCCTGCGAGCTTCATGCACCAGGAATAAACGTTCTCCTCCGCAGAACTATGTCTGGAGTGCGGGGTATGTGAGTAGTGGATGCGTGAAAGATTAATAGCAACATGCGTAGAATCAAACAAGAAAAATTAAATCCAGACACTGCACATCGTTTAGAAACTCCAGTTCCTATTTTTTCGTCAATGAAAACCGAGCACTCTCAGTTTCCCGAGAATTCTCAATCATTTTATGTACCTCAGCTTACGTACTCCGTGTCGGAACTTCCTACATCACGTTCATTACATCCTGAATATCACAGTATCACCTCATTCGTACCTTCCCTCATCCTTTACTCATTTAGCTGGGGATTCCTTCTAATTTTCAAAGGTTGATTTTATTCATCTTTACATTTCTCCATTTATTTGTCTCAACTCCCACATATACCCATTTGCGCTCGGGATCGAACACACGGGAATTATGTGCTGCTAATTATATCTGCTCCCAAGACTAAATAATGAGGAATCACATTACTTCCTGAATTAATTTCGATGGAATTCACATGAATGAATAAATGAATGATATAAATTTTCCAAAGATATGAATTTTAACGTTGTTTAGACACCGTTAAAATTACTATCTTTCGTTATCTTTGACGAAAATATGTTAAAATCCATATATGAACTTTTAGTTGCCGTTTTAGCTGAGAGGAGTGGCTCTTTTAGGATTTGTCATTATTCTAAATACCGAAAAAAATGTGGTGGATGTGGGGTGTTCAATGTTGGAAGGATTACTTTTTTACCTCACCATTCTTGTTAGGTATCCTGCCGTTGGTCCCGATTTTTTTTGTAGCATGCAGCGGAAATGAAGGTCGAACTGTTCAGGTGACCAATCTAATTTCGGTAAATTTGATTCAAGTCAAAAACAGATTGGATGCATCGTGTGATTCACAATTGGAAAACATGTGTCACATCCACGTTCTCGCAATTTGAGCGACACGGTAACTTTTCGTATTCAGCGAATGGATAGCGAGCTACAAAAAATAATCAAATAGGGTTCAAATTTTCACGATATTTTATTTGAATCCGATTCTGTTGTAAAATGTAGGTTTCTATTTAGAAAAAAATTTTGTGTCATTTGCGCCAATGTGGGGCAAAAGTACTTTTCAAAATTCTTAGGAAAACGTTATGATGAATGCTGTTAGTCCTAATTTTGTATGAGGGTAATGTGGTTATGAAGGAGGAGGAGGGGGTAACCTTTCGCTGGGGCTCCGTGTCTATTTGGTCCATTTACTATGGACCAAGAACCAAGTTTGCGGACACAGCATTCTGCTGACCGATCATGAGGTGAAATGTACTTGTGACTTGTAATTTCGATTGGAGTAGGTCGTTGAATTCTTGTCCTATTAATTATTATCTTACTCCGGGCCGAGTATTACATAAATTTGGTTTTATGACGTCAGGTGACGCCCTACCAAATGTCCCTTCCTGTTTAGTGGTTTCATGATGATGAGCTCACCTTAACGTGCCCGAACAATGACCGCTTCCCCAGATTCTCCCTTGGATATCCGCGAATATCCGCCGCTTCGACGGATCCCAAATTCCAATCTTGAAGGGCGGGGAAGCCATGAAGAAAGTAAAGGGTTCCGCTAATTTAATTTTACCTTCATATATCGCGCTAAATGGGTTCGCCGGTCGTGCGGCCGTGTGCGAGCTTTGTGGTGTACGTATGAACGCGTGTTCGGGTTGGCGTGTGTCCGTAAGAGAAAAGGTCGGCTGTGTTGGTGTGAGCATGTGTCGGAGGTGAAACGGCCGGGAGAGAGAAATATTCATGATGGATGCGGTGGTTGGGGAGCCGAGTTCTTCCACCGCTCGCTCCCCACCTGTAGCCGAGGGCTAACTGTTTCCGTTGAAATGAATCAACGGGAGTCTCAACCGGGCGAGACTGCTGCCCAATGATAGCACGACGTTCTGTCAATCGACGGATGCTCGTGTCTACTCCACCATACGATTTCCTACTCCTGTTGACAGTTTTAGGGAATTGGCTAAGAAAACAATCATATAGCAAACAAAGACAACAATTTTTGAGCACATTGGCCAAATTTCAATGATTGTACTGAACAACAATAAAGTTTCACTCATGCAGAACTATCGCATGATCGAGTTTCCAATTTTATGGTATTAAATACAAGTTGTATCCCAAAACCAACAGCACTATTTCTAGCTGGTCAGCACCTCACCACTCCCGAACAGTGAGAGCATCAAAGGCCTGACACAAGCAAGATGTATTTATGTATTATGTCAATTTGAGCTTCCTACCGTGGTGGAGAGGAGACGGCACACAGTTGTTAATTGTGAAAAAGAAATGAAGGGGAGGATGTTATCCACTTCATAGGAGTTTGTCTAGTTTTGTCTGAATTACGTGTGAGGTGGCTAGGGAAGGGTGCATTTTACAGGAGAGAGTGTATTGTGTGTATTTGATTGTGTTGAAGTTTGGCAGTACAGGTGGATTTTGTTCCACGAATTTATTTACTCAATTAAGAATCGTAACTACGTAATTTTGTAGCAGTTGATTTTATATCGACTTGACTGAAATGCTTTTTGTAGACATTTTCTGGTAAACTACAAATTACGGACCCAGTATCAATTTAAAAAATTATAGGAATATTATTTACTAATAACGTAATCGTATAAGGGTCGACTGATGTATGACAATTTTCACAAATTGACACATTAAACAAACCAATTCGATCAATATCTAGTTCATCATCTGAATCATTCGTATTCAAGCATCTATGCTGCCGCTATATGTCATATTTGTTTAAATGTTTTACATCTGTAAGCCCTGTACTTACACAAACGAAAATCATGGGAAGGCTAGTTACAAGCAAAACAAAAAGCTTGCTTCATGGCACCTTTCGCTGAAGTCCGACGTGAATTTTCTGAACTAGGTGGCTGGGGAAGGGAACATTTTACAGGAAGAAGTGTATTGTGTGTATTTAAGTGTGTTGGAGTTTAATTATATTTGAAAACAAGTATGCCTCACTTGTTCGCAAATATATAGCACAAGTTATAAAAAACTCAGTTTCAACAGGAGCTATAGGAAGCCAAATTCCACTGCAATTGAATCATTAGATTATTTCATCACAATTTACTCGGCAATGTTTATGTTCACATTCAGGTTGACGTTGTTTTTTTTTTTATCGAAGTTTAGCCCTTAGGGAGAGTGAACGGACAAAGTTAATTCGATTCATTGAAGGGATGCCTATCGTTCATGAAAAAACGAAATATAAAACAAGTGTTATCTTGGTTGTTTTTGATAGTCTGATTTCTTAATATTTCAGAACTCAGATTTCACCCTGTAGGGTTGACAGACACTGATAACTAGAACTCCGTTCCAAGGATGCCCATGGTTTTTAACTTTTGACCCAAGTTGCGTTAACTTTTCGTTTTTTCATTAATTCACGTGACATTTTTCGACGATGTACTCCAAGTTTTATTTTAAAAAATCATTTTCTTCGGTTATTTCCTCATTGGGAGGAATATTCTTAAATAATAGCGCAGAGGTAAATCATTCAAAGTAGAACATCCCCCTCCCTCCACCTCTCTTCATGCCCTACCGGAAATTTCAGTGTACTTTCCCTGCAGACAAATAAATGTTATGAGCGACAGCCGGTGAACTTTATACATAATTCCAACATGGTGAACAGACAGCTAAAGTAATGATAATATTCTTACAGAATTGAGATAGATATTAGACAACTATAAAAAACTTCGAAACTAGTTTGAGCGTTATTTAAAAAGTTTCTATACCAACGGGTTTCCATGAGTTAGTTTGTTTTCAATCCACTGACGCCATCACCTCGTCATATTACAGAAAACTTTCCTTTTTGTATCCAGGTTTTTATCCTGAATTAAACTACGACAACTATCAGGGAAGTTGTCACTGCGCCAAATTGACACAATGAAGGGGAGAAGTGATGCACAGAAAAAACGGAAGGGAAGTATTTAAATATAAACCGAGGTGGAGTTTTTTCGTAATTGGATAACTTGAAAAGTCTTTTGGGTAAATTGAACTTGATCGACGTGGCGAGGTGGAAATGTGCAAGGATGATTACCTATTCAACGGTGAAACTCCGTGACTTCTCGCTAAAGCCGAGTTATTCACTTCATTTTCTAAACAAAATTTTTTTAGCATCCTCACTTGTAAAATGACGTATTCTGCTTGTATTCACTCGGGAAATCCAACAAGAAAAAAAAGAACGATATTATGGCCGCGAAAATCAAGAGTTTTCAGTTGTGTCGTTAGTTGCAGAGCTAGATGGAAACTAATTTAGTTACCAAGTCTATTCGGATTTACCGTTTCCGCTTCAATGATACCATTGGACACGAAGATAACTAACAAATCGTGAGAAAAAAAGTTATGATAGCCAGGTTTCAGTTCTGCCGTCATTCGCCTCTAAATCCTGCATTTATCCGGTCCACGGTAACTGTTCGGTAGCAGCGTTGTGATTTTTAATCGCCGACTGTTGGGAGGTGAAGCTTGTTTCCCTGATGGTATAGCGTTGATGGTTCTGGGAGAAAGTTAGGGCTAAAGTTGAAACCAGAATATGGTACAGTCATTGGAATTAAACGACTGATTTATCCAAGAGCAGTTAAACATGCTGGGAAAATTATTCTGTCTGAAAGGTGAAACCGCGCATTGAGAGAATAGTTGACAAATACAAAATCAATTGTGTTCCAATACAAATAAATACGTAGGCTGGTAGATGTGATGCAAAGATGTTATGGAGAAAAAATAGATTGAATATCTAAGTATGTGGAAAACCCTAACTGTTTTCCCTAAGAAGTTTGATATTATTTCTGATAAGGTACTCGGTAGGTTTAGACTTTCGATTAACTTGTTCAAGCTGGAATTTAATTCTTCGGACGACGTACGGCAAACGACCGAAGGGTAGATTTTGTTTAATTCGATTTTTGAAATCTACCTATCTGAGAACAAAAATCAACCACTTTTGAGAAGGTTAAACTCAGCATCATGTCTTTGAAAGAAAGTTGTCTTGAGCAAGGTTTCCGTTGAGCAAAGAGAAGCTAAACGTCTCTGGCAGTCGGAGTAGTAGATATTAAGGGCTATTTATTTATTTTTTACGGTCTTTGCATCCTTCCAAACATGGATGTGAAAAAATGGAGGGAACTGACCGGACTGGAACAAGTTTAACTCTTCAATTATGCTGCGTAAACACTGATACTCTGCGAAACGGATTTATTTTTAATTGCAGACAAATTTGTTTGAGCAGTTAGAGTCAACAAAACACTCAAAGAGTCACATATATTCCGAGAAAATGCGCCCATATGATGAACGTAGCGACATTTCTCTACAAACCTTGAGAAAAACGCAGGGAAACCGTTAGACAGAGTTTTATTATTTCTGTATTCGATTGCCTTTCCACCTAAATCACTGATATATGTACACTAGACGCAGTATGTGTTACATTGTGTAAACTCGTCAAAAAAAATTTTTTTTAATTTTATTGTACCAAGTAATAACTGATTACCAATATTTTGTCCAAAATATCCACAACTGTTCTCTTAGGTCAGCCAGGACCTCTTCATTTGACCAAGATTTGTGAATGCCCTTAATCATCACTTCTATGGGCCAATCCTGTTTATTTTGATGTGTGTAGTGCGGGATTTTTGCTCCGCAAAACACTTGGTGGTAGCACGAAAGCCATCCGAGTCTAAAGTATTAATTTTTACGACATAATTTAGCATGGTGGTAAAATTAACGTAGGTGGTTTGTTCCTCAACAATTTTCTTCAAGGCTGGAAAAGACGTAACCTTTTCAATGTACACTGGAGACGATTTAGGCTCTTTTTTGGTTTTGTTTTTACTGTAGAATTTCTCCTGGAAAGAGGTAATTCAGATTTCTTTCTTTTATGGCCCTTTTGGATTACATTATCCCATTCTCCTGTCTCTTCAGCTAAGATTTCTTCATCTGTTTGATATTCCTCTTCTCCTCCTTCCACCCGAAAAGTTTTGCTGAGTATTTTATTTGTGATAGAGTCTACCTCCGGCTCCAATTCTATAACTCTTTTTTTCTTTTATTCCAGCCTCATTTGGTTCATTTAGGATGTCGCATAAATTACTAATCATTTGAACAACTCACCTATTGTGCTCCGAGCAGCTGTTGAATTACGGAGCTCCGAAATGTTGTTGATAAACTCTTCTTGCTTCGTAGCTTGAGCTCTCGCTTGCGAAACAAGGTCAGGTATCGTCACCTCCATTCCGCACCAGCGAGCAAATACTTTTCCCAATGTTACCTCTTCGGCGTTTCGGACGAGACTTCGTCAAAACATTTCTTTTAATTGGTGAGCAAACGGATGATCTTACATTCCCACTTCAGTTCAGTAATGAACGATCAAACGCGCTCAATTGATGATCAAAACCAACCTACCGAATTTGGGTGGTCAGCGATTAGAAAGCAGTTCTATCCACCATGTTTATTTCCATTCCAAACTTCTTGCTCACTGCGTCACTGTTCATTGTGCTATTCTTGCTTTTTATTGTCATCTTCTTTTGATTAGTTTTATACTTTATTAGTGTTCTGTATTTTGTTACTGTTTTCCTACTCCAGAGTGTGTACCATTGGGATATTTCTGTTTTTTTTTCTTTTTCTGCTGAATTGTGCTTGTACTGAATTACTAGAGGACGAGTTGGAATAGAATTATGCGGATTTTACTATTTGCAGTCCGCGATACAGATAGAACTTCGGATTTCGAGCTGTACGACGTTGATTTCGTGACGAGGAACCGACTTTCGGAAACTACGATTTTGTCAGATCTCGAACGATTGAAAGTGCTGTGTAATATAAGGCTAATGGTAAGGTTATGGAAATACGAACATAAACAACTCTATTAACAAGAGCAAAAAACAGGTGTAACGCAAGGGGAAGCAGTAAAGTAAAGCGAGCAGTAATCGAACTTGAAAGATAACAGAGCAAAAATATAAACGGTTATTATTTACGTTATCATTGTCATCCCGGTTTCACCATCATTTTGGGGGCATAATGGTTGCGTAAAGCTATGATCTTCTTTAAATATGGTTAGGAACTGTTGATGAAACCGGAATGACCTGATGTACTAGTATGAGAGGTGCAACGTCTCGCAAGTGGAAACCCCACGAGGTTTTACCGAACAGTCGATCAGCTGACGGCGGGTGATGGAGCGCGATCCTGACGTCCAGATTTATCGAGGAGGCGGGCGATGGCGCGGCGGCGGGAGCCGAAGTGGTCACGTCGTGTTAGACTCAGGTGAAAAGAAACTCCGTCAAAAATAATAGCGTTTCTTTCGGAGGCGGACGACGGGTCCGGTGGGAAAACGGTCTTGGCGCTTGCCCGTTCGAGTGCGGCTGTGAGCGTCCGTAGGGGAGCGTAACCTACACATGAATATTGAGGTGTGGGTGGAGTGGAAAAGGCGGTTCGCGAGTGTCTTTCCCCGAGTTGGCTTGGCGTGGGATGGTGGGATGGGAAGGGAGTTCCCGAGGGAGCTCGCCGCGACCAGCTCTGCCCGCTCTGCGGATATTAGATTACGCCGCGCCGGTGACCCCCATACAGACTCCTCCTTCTCATACCGTCTCCTCCATGCCACCTCCTTCTCATACCGTCTCCTCCATGCCTTCTCCATACCACCTCCCATACCCTCTTCATGCGCCCACCTCCCCACTTTCCCTATGCCACTTCTTCAATACGGCTAATAAATAAAAAAAAAGAAAAAATAACGATAATAACTGAACATATAAGACAATTTGAAGCTCCATCAGAAAAAAGTGAAATGAGGAAATCTGGCCACTAAATAAATCAAACAGAATCCTGAATAAGAATAGAATATTTGAAATACACAACAAAAAAGATGGTGGAAAATTGGGGAAAAGGAAAAAAATGGTTGCATGTCCTCAAAGGTCTTGCGAAAATAAACCACACTGTTGAGCGGTCTACAAACTACGGCCCGCGGAAGGATTTGGTCCGGCCCGCGGCCCACGGAAAAAATGGCTGGATGGAAGAAATTAGACTACCCTCAGAACGTGATGACTTCAAGGGAATCAAAAGTTTTCCAGACAAATAATAACAATTTTGGTTCAACGTGTGTTTGCGAACAAACCTTTTCAAAAACCACCTCCACATTATGATACGGAGACCCCTGCTCTAGAGAAAAGAAAAGCAATAACTGTTTTGTGTCTACAAATATCTCCAAACAATTATTTTGCTTCATTTTCTGTCCAGACCATAATTGGTATCCCTAACACATTAAAAAAATTAAATACTTACCGGAATGATTACATCTGAATTCACTTTATCTTCGTGGTATTTAGGACTATAAACATTTGAGCAAATTATATGGTGCCGGCAATGAAAGCACATTTTGAGCGGTTTGCTGACATCAACGTCATCATATTTTATCTAAAAACTTGAGAAAGTAATTACTCAGAAAGAAAAAAGGCTGAAACATTTTTAAATTTATTTATGTAGTCATGAAACAGCTTTCTGAGCAGAGAATCAAAACGTAATTGAATGTATGGCAGAAGTAGGTACACATCTTGACCTGGAAGGTGAAATACGAAGATGAAAGGTAGGGTACAGTCACGTCGACATTTTTTGGGGCCGGGTTGATTGAATTATTACGAACATATCTATTGAAAAATATGTGGTGGAATTTTTTAAATTAAATCTAAAGCCAACATTGTATTGATCAAAAATCGCCCAAAAGGAAAGGAACTTGGCTAAATCAATAAAAATTAGTTCTAGCTGGTTGGTAGGCTGCATAAAAGGCTTTTCAGATTTTTGTAGACTTCATTGTCGTTCTTGAATGATTCAGTATGCAGGACACATTGATTCTATTTTCCCATCCTTGATTAGAGACCATTAATTTACTAGAGAAGCCCTTACATTGCTCATGACTATCTCTGGTTGACCAATCAACTCAAGTAACGGCATGAATTTAATTTTCGACGCTGGATTGTAAGGGATTATGCCAAAGGGAGATATATTTGCAGACCCACCACTGTAGTCAGTACCGTTTCCTATCTCCGTACGACTCAACCCCCCTCGATGCAAGATCGTGGTTATCATTAGAAATATATTCCACTTCAGCTAATTCTATTATGTCCGTGTCAAGATAAAAGAGCAAGGGATAAGAGCATAATCCCCCCTCAACTAAAAGATGAAGAGAATAACAGGGGGCGGAGGTTATACAGTACCATCACGACCACGCGGTCGTGCGTGCTTAGTATCATCGCGCCTAAGTTGAGTCTTGAACTCGAATCACTAAACTTTTTGGTCTCAACGGCCGCTTTGCTTGCAACGGCTGAATTGCTTCTACCTTCCTAGGGCGGGGAACGTGACGCTAAACATCAATTGGAAAAGGAGCCCGTTAGCGTACCTTTTGGAGTGGCTTGAAGGACCGAACTAACGCTATGATGAGGTTTTTCAAAGTGAAGTTTTCATTGAAGGGACGTATTCAACAAAATGATTATCCCTAATATAATTTGTTAAAACAACTGTAATATACCTTTGTTTTTATTATTTATGGGAACTGAACAAGTCCTTGTGGTGCAGAAAGTTCGTTTTCGGTAGCCTTCCTACCTCTCAATCAATAAAGATTGTTGTTTGTAATCCTAATTGGTTACACACGTATTTTATGGGATAGGAAGGGAATGGATAGGGAGTTTGAAGGCGAGATATGTTGAGGTATATTGAGGGGTTTACAAAGAGTAGTGAACGATTTTCTTGATCTGAACACTAATGTAGTGACACTTCCCTAGGGCCGGAGCGGTTCAGATACAGTTTGATTTACACTTTTCGTGTAGGTAATATAAATGTTACGCAATTTTTCGGTTGACACTTTCACAAAGACTTACTTATCCATATGATCATGGACTTACTTATCCAGATGAGTATATAGTTATTAAATCGAAGTTGTTGACAAGAGCTAACCTCCGCTCAAAGTTGAACGACCTTCAGCAGTCGTTTAAACTGAGTTCTATGAGCTTTTAGGTGTGAAATTGGGTTATAACTATGTTTTTTGTGCGTTATTCCGTAGTATTTCGTAATATCTCCATTTAAACATTCCGAAAATGGCATTCAGCTCGCAAAATGTTCCCGACGATGGGGACATTGTGGAGTTGATAGAAGTGCTATCGAGGTCCCCACGTGTATTCCTAAAACGCCCGAATCATTTCCAAAAATGATTCATTCCATTCTATTTCGAACGTCGAGGGCGACAGTGTCGATGGTCCTACAACAAATTGAAGGACAAAAATGCTCGTTGACAAGAAAAAATGCCGTAGCTCCCAAAGTTAAGTTGCTGCTGATATCCAGTTTTTATGCAGCTAGGTGTATGAGCAGAGTAATCAGTGATTTTAGCGAAGTCGACACCATGCCGGATTATATGCCTACTTTCAGTTGTGATTGCGAGGGTTCGTCCTCGTCACATGTGTATGCCAAATGGAGCGGAGAACAGGGTTTTATTCGAAATATGGTTGCCCAAGAAACATAAGTGCCATAAACAGGGGATATAGAGCAAGTGGTTCGGATCCACAGAATATGGACACATTCAACCGATCGCGTCTGATTTGAACCAACAGGTTCACTTCTCCTTTAAGAGGGTTATAAATATGATACCCAAAACCAGAAGTTGGCTACATGGAACCAACTAACTTTGTTGCTCCATGAGCTTATAATGCTTTATTGTCTTCTTCGTCTGCTCTTTTAACATTTAAACTACAGTTTCGTACACCGCTCGGGTAAGGACTTGTACTCACGTTCAACACAAGCAGTACCTTAAACCAAGTGTTAAAACTAAACGACGCTCGGCTATAGCTCCGTTTGTACATCAACTTCTACACAAGGCCCTAGAACACCGTAATTAGTTTTGAGGTTGACGGCTAGCTGTCTGAATTTGAATACCATTTTTATCATTCATAGACATCATTCACTGCGTTAAATTGTAATTCGTAGTAATTGTAGCGTGTATGAACGCACCATCGACTATTTCATTATTCCACTTCTCATGGTATGATGACCCGTATCTACTTACAAGACGACCTTAGATCCTGATCGGCAACGGTTGTTCAGAATGTAGAAGGAAAAACAAAGTAACTCTGGGACAAATGTTGAATAATCTTAATTGAATTTCTAAGGTGCAAGTGATTTAGTTTTCCAGATTGTCCCCAACAATATTCATTGTCATCAAAATAATTTTTCATCAGTATATAGTGTAAACATTCATTGTTCGTAGAGTGCCTTCATTTGTTCAATAATGGCAATAACTTTATTCACAACAAAGAGTAGTCATACATAATATATTAAATGTAATAGTACTTATTATACATTCATTAATATTCATAAAAAAATACTGATCTTCATAATCTGAATAAATGGTCTGGGGATCAGATATTGTCTGAAGGGTAGCAATAAAGAACAAACAAAACCAAAGCTATTTTCTTGAAACTTCTTTTAATTTTGGCATTAGTACATACTGTACAGTCATAGTATAATAAAAATGTCTCTCAGAAATGTGAAATCAATGGTTTATGCTTGGAGGCTACGGTTGTTCGAAAATCCACCAATGAACTTGAAGCAATTAACGTTCTTAACGGATAATAATTGTTTGTAAAGAAGTGGATTTGTCAAAACTTTGGACGAGTAGTGGTGGTTTAGATTAAAAGGTCCTCTCAATGTAATACAAATACTTATGACATGAGAGTATATGCTCTCAATCGGCAAATAGTTCTGCAGAAAGTTCGAACACAACTAATGATACTAAACCATGGCTTGTTAGGAGGGATTGGCTGAATCAGACTCTGGAAGTTTCCTTTGTGACCGGATCGCGAATTCCATTCTCCATTTCTACTTATGGGAAGCATTAGCAATAAGGTAGAACTCTTCTTCAGGATTTGTAGCTGTTGTGGTATTACCTTCAACGGAAGCTCCTTTTGCTAGACCGGCTACGTTTTCATTGTGAGTGATGTTGTGGTGAGCTCACCGTCCGTTTGACGTTTAAGACTTAAATCCGTGTTTTTTTAGATGAATTTTTGCAATTATAAGGGTCAAAATCACTGAATTTTTAAAAAAACCTAGAGTTTTTTGTTTGTTCAGGAAATCCGGGGCTTTAATTTGACTACCAATATAGTAGAGTTCTGGTTACTCAAAACGGGCGTACTTTTTGATCCTCATTCTCATTCCCATTTCCATAATCCTGGTTGTGTAGTATTGTATGAACCAAAAGTGTAGAGCGAACGAAAGTTGTAGGTGCCTTCATAAGCACTAACTTGTTCCATTCCAGTTAATATTAAGCAAGATAACACACAACTGTAGTTGTGTAATCATTTGTTCCAGAGAGAGTTTGTGGAATTATTTCCATAACTTTCTGTTGATTCTTCGTGATGTTGCAAAAGTGATAGGCGAGAGTTTGAAATTTCCGATTCCGAATCTCGCCCCTTTAAAGGTGAGACGATCCTCGCCTTTAGACTTATCGAGGGCTCGGGGCGCTGATAAGAATTTCATTCGGAGGCCCCTCCGGCGTAAAGCGGTTCAGTATCTCTGTAACTCTAAGTCCGAAGCTTCCACCCTCCCGCGCTCTACCACAACCCTCTAACGGTAACTCTCGAGTTAGCCCACCTGAGCGTCGGCCTCTCACCTCCGATCAGGGTCGGAGATGCTGGGGGCATCTGCTGTGGACCCTCAAGTCGTTATCCGTTAATCTTTCCCTTTCCCGCCCCAATCTTCCAAGAGCCTTCGTGAGCCTTCTCATCCGGCTCAACCACCACCCAACTTGTGTTCGTTGTTCTGATTCAACTCGACATACAGTGAACTAAATGAGCGATTTGTGCGGTCATGAATTTCCCTATAATGCGTTTTCAGTCTAAAGACCAGTTCTACCACCGTGATTTTTGCTTATAGAATAACTCAGGATGTCGAGTTTTCTCTTCGAAACGTCGAGGAGTCCAACTACTTGAAGTTGAAGAAAGTAATGAAAGAAAACAAATTTCAAGTAATATGTGATGGCTCCTCTTCAAGCAGGTCGTAAACAAGATCTCGATCTCTAATCAACAAAATTAGCTAATCCCGAACTCAGAGTTTCTCGCCTGATAAATGTCTCGAATCTTCAAACTCTCTTCCCCTGATAAGTCTTGTATCTGCAGAGTAGGCTCAGGTGGCTCGTCATGATCTTCTGGTAGTCATATCCTTCCTGAGGTGGTCTGAGTTCTAATTGTGCTTCATAGTAATTACCTGTCATCTGGGGAAGGATTGAATGAAGGGAAGGGTCTCCAGGTATTGACAGATCATGCTGCAGCCAGCCAGAACATGGTTGGACATGCAAACTAAGTCGACAGCTGCTGGAGTCCGCCTCCAAGGATTGAAACCGAGCCTTCAGCAAATCTGACAGCCATTGTAGTCGCCATATGGAAGTCCTTCCTTTCCTGAGAGTATCATTTAAGGTCAAGATAATTTCCTATCCCACTAATCGTACAACTCTTCCGAGTTGAATTACACCAGCTACACACTCTCAAATCCGAAGATAAAAATCCTCGCCTTTGGGAATCGTCCTACTCTAAAACTCGGTCTCTTAGTGATTACTTGAGCTTTGAAAGGTTTGAGCAAAATAGTGTTGGCGGACATTCATAGGTACTTATTTCACACTCGTATTTTGCCTTTCCAGAGAAGCATCAATAATAGAAACAGCAATATTTTAACATATTGACTTTCCAGCGATTTCACCTTAATTTTTATTCCAGAATATTCGAAATCAGGCTCTTTGTCAGGAAGGTATCAGGCTCTATGATGAACATACTGGCGGGAGTTGACCACTCTAGGAGCGCTTAGACTCTTTGGGTCGAGCTTTGGTCCCTTTGGACAAAAGAACTTCATGAGCTCTTATGATTGAAGTTGAAAACCCCACAGCAACTCTGCTTGGAGCTAACCTACATAGCACCTGAAAACCTTAGCAAAATCGAGTTTGAACCAGAACATATCAGAATAGTTGTCAACGCAATTGAATCAAACGTTACTGTTGATCTATATTTCGAACCAAAGGACCCTTGAGTTGATCTGATGATCGGAACGGAGACGAAACTCATTCGGGACTTTCTTATGAAAAAAAACTGGAAATTGCTGCTGCACAACTGGTTTTAATGGCAATCGGATGTACGTGCGAGAGGGAGAACTAATACCGGCGTTTCTTGTGTGGAATGTAGAGGGTTAGCGTTTTTCCGCATGGAATGTCCATCGGAACCCCGTTCTAGAAGGTCGATCGAGGTGGAAACTGTTATTAATTAAAGACGCGAAAGTAGCGGGAGGGGCTGACCGTCCCTCGCATCACATTCGCTACACTCCACGCGACGCGTCTTCCGTTATTTCATTTTGAGAATCGAGGGTTGCTGAAACGGAATAGAAAAGAAAGAACAAGCAAACCTTGTTTAGCCAAGAAAATGCAGTCTGAGGGAAATCTCATCGTTTTTCCTTTCGTTAACTTGTCGCCATTCGGAAGAGGAAGGGGAACATGTTAAGCGGCCCACACACTATCCAACCGTCGGCCGACAATCGGTGGTGGGGGGTGCCGAAAGACGACCCCCTCTCCGCACTCGCACCTGAGTTGGACGGTGTGTGGAAGGGACCCAACCGTCGGGCCCGTTGGATGACTAGAACCACCCGACATTAAGCGGTCGGGTTCCCCCCACCTTCAGTCCCGATTGTCGGCCGACGGTTGGATAGTGTGTGGGCCGCTTTAGACGTCAAGATGTCGGTTGATTTTTGAGTCTCAGACAATTGCTCTGAACGGTGTCAAATGAAGAATAGCACCTGACAATTTCTCATCATAGTCAGTTAAGAACAAATCCAACTTTAAATAACACTTTTTCCAACTTCGTTAACTCTTGAGATAACTCCTATTAGCCATGATTATATTTTTCTTAGAAACTAGAATATCGTCTTTCAACAACTAAGCGACATAGAGGACGATATTGATTAATCGATTACTGCTTTTGCAATTGATGAGGAAGTAATCATTCTTAATAGTGGTTGATACGGTGATTGGAAAATCTTGAACACTATGATACGTTTTGAAGTCAGTTAATACTTACATACATAATACTTGCATATCCGAGATTAGGTTTGAACAAGTTCAACACTACTGTGATAGTAAATCAAATCGTAATGGATTAGTTGATCACCCTATAGCTCCAAAATGTCGATTACTTGGATGATGTTAAGTCATTTTGGCCAATGTAACCTGCAGCTGCTGCTCAACTACAGGTGTTTCAACGTTTATTTTGAAGTTCAAAATATAATTGATAATTAAGTCATGTGCACCTCTGAACATCAATAGTTATAGTTACACTTTTACAGAAAAAAACCTACATTAATTTCCCAGATTGAATTTTATTAATAATGAGTATTATTACTATTACGGTTAAGTATAACCCTCATATCATCCATATAAGAAGTAATACTCCTTTATTACCACAGGGAATCTGAAGCATGAAAACGTGAGCTGTGTTAAGTGTATATAAATGAGAGCTTTTTTACGTACATATGATCAATTCACACTTCAAAATAGAGGATCTGTTGCATTTAAGAAATGAAACAACACCTAGTTATCATAAAAGTAAATGCAAAACGCAACGTCTTACATACATTTACATGGATGATGAAAGAGGGCTGATAGAACCGTTTGCCAATTATTTATTAACCTAATTCAGTTCCTCGCTTTCCTAACTCGACAAGCCTTCAACACCAACTGAAATTATAATTAGGTAGGTAATTAGGCACCTACACTCTTACGTTCACGAACAAATTCACCGCTTATCTTCTTTAATAACTTCCTAATATTCAAGGCGAGAGCTGAGAGCAGACTTCCCCCCGTAGAGTCCTCAGATAATAATAGATGTCTTGATATGAAGTTCAGCTTGCTTTAAATAGATAAATTACGAATAAATTAATATATATATGTAAATATATACATAAATGATGAAATGGAGGAGGGGGAGGGGGTAGTCCCGAAAACTAATTACAATTTTCAACGTAGTTTCGTGATTCGAATAGAGAGATTCTATAATGAAAATTCAGGGATAACTGTACCGTAGTTATGAGGGAGAGGGATGGGTGATTTACTAGCAGCACGTTCATGTGGTACCAAAATGAAGGAGGTACACGTTCCATAAACCTGTGGTCTATTCATCTATCAGACATGTAATTCATGTATCATTGTATTACGGAGCCATTCGGTTGAATTTGGGTGAACTTTTAGTTTAGCTGGGAATGATATCTTCGTCACCCTTTGCAAATCAATCATTCAGCAGCAATGCAATTTTTAGTCCCACCGAATTTCGGGTAATAATTATGAGCTATGGCGTTCCCCCGAACGGCTGTGTGATCCCTATTGATAAGCTGGCGGGAGGTTAGGACCATCAAGAATTGAGGTTGAGTCCAAAAGCGGAAGAATGCATTTTTTGCAGACGGCGGACGGACATTGCAGACTTCTGATCTACACACCTGGAAATGTAAAGTGACATAATTTGTACTACGAGGGGAGAGGGTATATTATTTTTAAAAATGTTTGCAATACAATGGCTTGTTATTGAAAATAAATAACCAAAAAGTAGGAAACCATTCCAGTTCGGGCTTTTTATCAGACTGCCATAGCTGTCACGGACGTCATCAGCTTTCCCGCTGAATTTGGATGATTTCGTTCAAAGCTACTCATAGCCTCCCCACCTTGAGTAGAGAGGGGTTCGCCATACAAAAGAATGAAAACTACTTATACGGTGCTTCTTAGCATGTCGGTCACCAAATCAAGTACTCACCTCGGTCGACGTTGATTATCTCGCTAATCGCATGGGAAACCCTTCAGCTATTTTATGATCCTAACCTGGGCAACGCCGGATAAACCACCTAGGTAGTAAGATAATAAAAACGATGATGGAATAGATACACTCACAAACTTATGCGATGTTGTAGTTATGCACTTATTCGGCGAAAATTTTAAACAATTTTCTCAGAAGAACTCACTCCTGCAATGAGTCGACCAGGCGTCTGAAGGGCGTCCATTACTGCCGACTCCGACTCTCGGGTGAACCCTAATCCTTTCACTAAACCGAATAAAATCAATGAAGCTTCATCCGGCTATTTATAGACCAAGAAAATTGCGACTTCAGGCCTGCCACTCAGATCTTTGAAGTCGCGTGGTTTCTTATTCGCTTTTTCTTTTCGCCGTTTCGTGTACTCGGGCGATTCCCACGTCAAGAATTTTCTTTCACTTTTCTTCTAGACGCTCAATCCCGCTGTGTCGGGAGGTCCTAATAGGCGAGTTGATTATTTATTATGCACGTCGGTCGAGCGGGTGACTATGCGTGACCTCTTTCCGCCTTCGTCTGCCCGGACACGATTTTATAAGTCCGGCGTGCAGCCGCTAAAACGGGCCTCACGCGACCGGCCTTCCGACTTATTACTCGAATCGTGGCTTCCAACTAATAGATGCAGCGGATCAGGCGGTTCTTTGCGAACCCTCCCCTTCCTTCTCCGATCGGCCCCTCCACCCAAACCGTAATCGCTTTGGTTTTCCTACATTATTATTCCTATGTCAATGATTGAATGTCGTTCGTTTATCGATCCCTTAACCACAGCGGCCGCGCATTTTCAAACCCTTCAGTTGAATTTACAACGAAGCAAGCAATAATCCTTGAAACAGTCGTTGTCCTGGAAGTTGATACCAGCTGGGACGCAGAATAGAGATGGGGTGTCAAGATACGGTAGAAATGGGTTAAGGCATATTACATCCTATCTAAGGTGAGAGAGCAACGGGTCAAAGCAGTGAATGAATGATAGATGTTATAAGGAAAACATTCGGTAAACATTTGATGTTCTCTGTATATCACCTATTAATCCTAAAATTTACATTTACTGTACAATTTCATGAGAAATGATAAAATGTATTCACATACTTCAATTTAGAACGTAAAAAACTAGCTATGACCCATAATTGCTCGAATTCTCGATGCATCACAGAGACGGCACCATGTCCGGCTTTTGTACGATCACAGACGCCTAGAATTAAAAAAAAAAAACGGACGCGAAATTAACAAATTTCGGTCGTTATTCCGCATAAATTTAGTCAAATCAAAAAACAGATAGCATCACGTGTCGAAATAGGATAATCAGCTGCAATAATACCTCTCACATCAAGTAGCTACAACGGGGGACAATTGAAACGCGAAGCCCTTTTGTGCTGGAGCCCCTTTGAGACAAGCCCTATTGTGCTAATAATGGAATACGTTGCTCCCCAACAACGTTGTATCTTACAATCAAATGCCTGCGGTTCTTCACGTTAAGAAAGACTCCCACCACCTCCCGGTTATCACCAATTCCTCGTTTACCATAAGATTTTTCATTCTAGATCTGTGTAGAACAGATGAAAGTGGGTAGACACTTTCAGTTTAAATGAACCCAATCGGTTTATCCCGGGCTTGCTCTACATTTCTACTACGCTTGGAATGTCCTCTTCATAATGTTAACATCAGTTTGAGTAATACCCATCATTTTACCTTCATCTAATTAGCTACAATCTCTCTTACTCGTTGTTTTCATTCGATTGGTTGTATCTCATTACCTTCCTTTCTCTCGATCAATGGGGGTATGTGTAGGCCTCAAACAGTGGGCTGCGTCTATCTCGCAGCCTATCACAATGCGGAAAGTTCCTACTCCCGCCTTCTAGATTCGGTGAATTGGAATATCCCGTCAATACACAATATGACCGAAGAAGGGAACTCCCGAACATGACATCATGGACTATCAACGATTCGGCTCCAAAATCCAGCTTCTTGATCAATCAACCCTGTGAAATAATATTCAAGGACTAATCTATCGAACAACCGAAATCCCAAAAACTTTCGACGTAAGATGGTAGTTTTTATTGTTTGATTCAGATAGAAATAAGTTCGCTGGATCGAATGAGACCACTCGGGTCAATGTACGGCCATCCGTTCGCTCACACCATGAAACATCGGTTAGGTAGGTAGTTGTGTGTTTTTGGGAGGTCTGATATATATCACAAGTTGCTGGCGGCTATCCAATTATTCTCATCTCAAATGCAATTATACGATTGGATGCACAAGGTACCGATTTTAAAGAATTCATCATAGACTACCTGGAATTTATCTACATAAATCATTGGTTCAAGTGCTCGTAGAAGAACTATTTGATACGGAAATGATAAACCTCTGTGCAATAGTTTGCTGCTGGAACATAGTATCGGAAATTTGGCTCGAAAATCCAACATCGATCAGCATCTTGATCAATCAACCCTTAATGATCAAACTTTTAGAAAATCGAAATCTCCGAAAATTCAGATGTAAGAGGGTTTGTTTTTTGATTGATTTAAATATTGATTAGTTCAATGAATCGGATGCGACCACTCGGGTTGGTGTGCGACCTTCCGTCCGCTCACCATTTGGAAAACCTCAACTTTGTGAAGTGAAAATCTGATAGGTAAACGGTCGAGCTGAAGAGCCGGGATGAAGAGGAGGTCTGAGGTAGACCCCGTAGCTGTCGGCATCCCAAGTATCTCCATCTTGGATTCAATTACAAGGTATGGAGGCGGGAGTACCCCAGACCACGTCTAATTTTTTTTCCGATATGGGATGGGAGGAACCCCTGGTCACTGATACCACTTTGATCTATTGTGACACTTTCCTCCCAGTTTTACGTCAGAATCTTTTTAATGGCCTCTTCATTCACGAAGTGAAGGAGGTTTTCAGGTGTTTCCTGGGCAATATCGGCGGGTGTTAGGGAGGAACCGTTTCCACACCCACCCTTTCCAAAATGCCGGAATCTTATCTTATCAATTCAACAGCAGGACAGTCGCAGAGTACGTGTTCAGCTGTCTCTGCTTCTTCGCAACTGGGCCGGCATTCTACTGTCCTGGCTTTACCTATTTTGTTACCTCAGAGGACAGTGGCCAGTGAGGAGTCCCACAAGTCTAATATACTGAGATTAGTGATTTACGTAGAAAGGCCATTGTGATCTAATATCTCTGCGTAAGAATTTGTAACATCTTTATTAGATTTCTGATTTCTACGTCACTTGGAATTTTGTTTCATGTTCGATTACAATGGAAAATAATGAATCACAAAGCTGATAAGTAGATCAGCTTTTATTTCGGCCTGGACAGCCGAGGTACCGTAGGGTTAACAATCTTCACCTTTGAATGTCCAACAGTTTAATCAATCTACAGTTACTTTATTTATTTATTCAAGGAAATGTGAACTGCCTCTAAGGGCTATTAAAATGGAAACGTTCCATTCCGTCGCCATACTTGAACCCTTCATATGCGCCGCTTGAAAGCGTGTTGACGGAAGAGTGATTGTTGAATTCTTCATGAACAGGACTAACTACTCAAAGTCGATAATGGGGAGGCAACTCGCAAGTATCGTGTTAATTGCTCTACATCAAGTGGGCTGTGATCCAATCTCCCCTCTCCGTAAATTGAGCGGTGTTCCGATTTATAAGCTACACCCTCAACTACGACTTCGAGGAATCCGCAGTTAGTTGAATCGCTAAGTTGAATCAGATAACAACTCCAGTTGATTTGTCCGTGCCTAGTTCTCACTTGTACTATATCTCTTCTACCGAGTTGCCGATGGAGAACTTTTGGCTCTCAACGAACACGTTGCATAATGGAGCAGTGATACTCATTGGACCATTTTTCACGGCGATAAACATCGTGCAAACAATATATCGTTCAACAAAGGCAGCCGGGAATACCTACCAAGTATTTGTGTGAACTCATGCCATGTTTCTTGACGTAACACATGTCATCACTGGAAGCTCAAATCAGTGGCACCAGAGTTTACATCCTCCAGCTTATTTGAGAGTGTATACTCACCCACACCGATAGTAAATCAGAATAATCAGTTCAAGTAGCGCTGATGATAAAATCATTCCAATTTGATATTGCCTACTTAATTATTATGTTTGACTTGATAAATCAAGTACTTGACTATTTAAAGGATTTATCATTTAAAACTCAAGGCATACTTCACGATTAATTTAATTCTGTAACGAAAAATACAGTGAATTGTAGAAAACTTCCCACCTCAAAATGAATTTCGGAAAGAAAAAAAAAAATTACTGTTAAAAACTTGAATTTCAGTACAAGTAATTGTCAAGTCCGGATATTTTTTAAGAAAAAAGTTTTGCGAAAACTCTAAAAAAAAGGTAAAATCTTCATGAATTTCATAAAAAAGTTATTAATTTAAAATTAATTAATTAATTTTAGATCAAACTACAAAATTTTCGTTTGTTTCTTTGATCGTCAGTATCAGTTTTCTTTCTTCCTCTTCTACAAAATTGGTCTGGAATTCTGTAGGGTTATCTGAATATTTTAAATACGTTTCGAAAAAATGTTCGTATGCATAAATGTGACGATATTGTGGCTTGTAGATGGGAGATGAAAAATACAAATTCCGGTGTTTAGACCCTTTATCGGCGAACAAAAGTTGCAATAATAAATATTTTGACACTTAACTGAAGAGCGGAAAGATAGGAGTGGTTCTAGAGAAAGCGTCCAAATCCTGGAATTGTCTCAGAATGCCTCAAAGTAGATTAAAAAAAAAAATAAAAATAAATTGTGGAAAAAATTGTTTTGAAAATTTTTAGGTCCAATAGTTTAAAGTAATACGTTAATTTTTGAAGGAATATCGCTTGTTATTGTTACGATCAGAAATGAAGGAAATACTTATTTTTTGTGAAAATCGATCCACATTACATGTTGGTTTGAAGCAGAATTAGGGTACTGGAACAAGGACGAGATGGAATTTACTCCAACATCCGCCACTGAAGAGGAAAACTCTTTAGCTCATCAAATTGATTCGCTGTTTTAATATTAGTCAGAAGAAAATGAGATGGTGGCGGTTGACAGAGGTCTTGTGAGGAAAGGGTTAGCTTTGGGTACCCGAGCTCTGAGGTGGTTATTGGCCTTTTTCAGTCTCCTTTGACAAAGGGAATCCTCAGCTTGGGAGTCCTTAGGAATTCCTTTCTTTCAAGACTTCCCCTTCCTTCCCTCCTCACCCTTTCTCCTTTTCTTCACCTTACAACCCCTCTCACTTCTCTCTTTAACAGTCTCGGAAGATTCTGCCGAGCTTGAAGGGAGGTTTCTGAAGATTTCTCGTTGAGAAAATCTCTTTGGGAGAACCGCTCGGGAGAAGATGGTCCGGAATGCTAATTAAAGGCGCCCACTGACAACAGCCGTCCGATGAATGGTGGATATTGGCCACTCACCCGAACGGGAGTCAAGAGTTTGCACAAGCGAGCAGCTTCGACCGGATTGAGTGCTCCTGGAAGACATCATTCATTATATACAAATTTTCGGCGTTAGGTATCAAATGTTTTCGTGTAGTGACAATTTAACTGCCACTACAAAGTTTGATGCAACGTTTAGCCTCCACGTATTCGACTTTTAATAATTTAATTGTACTGGTCATTGAGAATTAGGTCTAAAGCGTACGAACTATCGCAATCGAAGAAACTTCTGTTTGGGTATAGCACATGGCTTCCTCGTATACGAAAATAGATCATTGAAATATTTCAAATAGTCTCAATTGACATTGAGATTGATATGTCATTATTAAGCCGTGCTTCCACAGTAACCCTTCAATTTGAGCGAAGTCGGACCACTAGAGCCTGAGAAAGTTATACTCGGTGGATCTTACATTTTCTCATCCACACGTTTAGTATTGACTATTGAGCAATGACATTGATTGCTACGGCCTAATGCACAGAAAAAAATTCTGAAAATCCGTCGTTAACAGAATTCCGTTCTGCATAATAGAAGATCAAATACATTTACAATATGCTATCGTACTTCAGTTTACTTCTCATGTAGGTATAGTTTTTATAATATCTTTGGAGGAGGAAAACACCCCTCAAGAAAAGGCTGGAGTTTCCCTCAAACAGCAGGTCAAGTGATCAACAAATCACCCCCAAAATGGGGTCAGGAAAACCCATTTTCGTTAATTCTATGGAAGACTATCAATGCCAGATTTCCTTCCATATGATAGTTGCCCAAGCCACCTAAACAGTTGTGGTTTCAACACGTCAGAGGAGTAGAATCGACACCATCGCCTCGGAGAAGCAGAACGAATATCCGTGCTACTCTATTTCATCTGCTTTCGCTGATGTACGCTATTCTATACATGCTTCAGATACAAACTGGGCATCAAAGATCTGACCGACTACACCCAGACAGGCGGACACGAAACAAAAGTTGTTCAGAATGGAATTTTGGAGGAGAAAAAGAGTTCATTCGTTCGAAAGTAAAACCAAGTGAAAGTAAAATTGAGTGAAATTCTCCAGGAGAAAAATGCAGGAACTTGGGGTTCCAAAATGTTGTCCGCTAATCATTGTTACAATTTAATACGTACGGTTTTCATCCGATTTTTATACCAATTTAGGGAACACAGCACAGTCAGGAATACGAATGGTGACGACTGCGACGCCAATGGCGGTCAGATGAAAATCCTCAAAATGCAATGGTTGTCTATGTTATATTTTTTACTTATTCAGGAATTGTAAAGGTTAGTGTGTAGATAGTCCCCCTTAAATTTCATCGCTCAAAACTCAATACTTCACTCGGAGCATTCGCAAAAGTAAAACCACATTTCAAAGCTCCATTTCTTCACTTCCTAATCTTGCCCTAATTTGTGAAGGGATCTTGCCCTAATGTACAACTTCGTAGGCATTTTCTGTTTGTATTGTCTTTTAAATCTAATCCGATCAGTTGTGCTAGTTGAATGTTTCCGCAGTACATTACTTTACAACAAGGTGCAGCTTACCCGTTTATAATCTTCTTTAACGGCCCCGTAATTAATTAACAAAGCACCGTTCGCTTCATATTACGTCATCTGCCAACTTTTTGTAATTAAGGTGTTAGGTCTGAAATCTACCGCAATCGTGGAACTCCATTCTGAATAATTACGGTGCTTGGTTTTATTCATACTTTTATTTTTAAAGTCTGTTTTTTTCTTAAACCGTCTTCATGGAAATCCTTTTCGCAATACTAGAAGAAACTATTCCCGTGTTTCTAAGCTTTTTCATAAATACATTCCATATATAAACGGGGTGGATTCGACTGAATCTGACAAAAAAAGGAAGTGGATTGAAGTACAAGTGACGTGGGACAGAGTGCCACCAAGTGCACCCCTTCATCTCAAAACGTTCCCAAAATATTATTTTCTAAAGGTTTTTCTCTTTTTCTTGAAAAACCACGTCTTTTTTTTCAATAAAAATCCATGTTCTCCCACTTAGCTGGGAGTAATACCAGAGTGTGGCAGGCAATATTTTTAGAAAATTCCGTTTTTAAAATTATTGTAGCTTAGGAAAACTATTCACTTTCTTGGGTAATAATGTGTGAACCATTGAACGGAAAAAGATAGGGCGTTTGGGATGATCTTCGTGAAATATTAGAAATAATCCCAGTTTCATCAAATTAACTACCTCACAATAACGCGATCAATCAAGCACTAGAAAAACACTCTGTCAATGCTTATACACTGGCTTTTTATTTCAAATAATAAGCCTTTGTAATCGTCTAGGTGCGTAGATTTCAAATCTGGCGTAAGCCGCATAAGGGGGCCCAGAAGGAAAAAAAACCTCCAAAATCGAAGTCGTTCAAACCTTAATTCCCTGGTATTTTCGAAGATTTTCATTGACCCCTCGTATGAAGATCTATGAAGGTTCTCATCATAAATGTTTATTTAGGACGAGTAAGAGAGTTTTCCCACCACATTGTAATAATGTTAAAAAAAATGAATTGAGAACCCATTTTTTAGAGAACCTGGCTAACCCAAAGATGCCATTAGTAGCCATTTTTTTCTGCACACCTTGATATGTATGTACAACTGAGAAAGTATGTACATTGGAGATAATGATCAATGTTTGGAGAAATCTCGTTGTTGAAGAAGAAGAAGAAGAAGAAAAAAATGACTTTATTCAAAAAATAGTATACACATAAAAAAAGTTGAACATCTTCAAGAAAGTAAAAATAGGCATAGCCTTCGGCTGTCTGCCGGAGTTGACCCGAATGGAAATCGACTAATTTATGGAAAACGACTATAAACTTATTCAAAATTAAATAAAATACCACACTGCCTATCGCATTACCAATTGAATTAATTTACTATTACCTTGCGGTAGGACCACGCATCGCTTGCATAGTTCGCCAGCTTTACCCACTTATTTCTATTTTCTAGAATATGAACAAAATCAGTCTGTGCGATTGCAGTAACTCCAAAATACTTAACTCTGTATTCACTTAAAATAGGGCAAACTGCAATAAAATGAAAAATATCCTCCCTCACTCCCAAATTGCAGAGAGAACAATCCACTCGCTCACGATCCCATCCAGGCCGATAGTTCAGTGTGACCATCTCGCTCCGTATTTTTAAAATCCATCTTAGGATCGGTATAGTAAAATCGGAGGTTCCCCGTGGATCAAGCAGATCAACAACAGGAATTGCATGGTCCAACCGACACCCCCATATACGAGAGGAGGAGGACGACGCTCGAGATAGCCAATCACGCCTATACTCATCCCTAATTCTCGCAATAAGGCTCTCACACAGCTCCCTGGAAACAGACCCCGCAGAAGAAAAAGGAGAGCAACCATACCTCGCTTCCAACTTTCTCCAAGCACCACACCAAGAGATCCCCAGCGCAAGTATCTCCTCAGCCACCATCCTCGGAAACCTGTGAGCTGGAAGCCTGAAAACCTTGTCTATGTAGCCAAAATGAAGCTCTAGGCAGTAAATAAAGAGAGGAAAAACACCTGTTGACAAATAAACAAAATAATTTGGGGTCGCAGTCGGTAACCAGAACAACTTCTCGAGGTAATACCTCAAAAGCTTCTCCAAATCCTCGCTCTCATTAATTCCCCATACCTGAGCACAATACGTAGGGATAGCCCTCGTTGTTGAAAGAAACACGGACCATTTGGAGGAGAGAGACACTGCATCATTAGCAATCAACCCCGACCAAACACAATTTAAACTGTATTTTGCCGCAGCAACTTTATTTCGTAAGTAAGAAAATCTCGTTGTTGGTGTTTCGTCGAAATACTAAGGAGTTTTTCTGTTTTAAACGTGTTCAGTACCACCAATTTTTCACCAACTTCTCTGTTTTGGTAGTGATGTAATGTGCAGGTATTACAAAAAGTAAGCTGAAAATGTCAAACGCAGGTTCGGTCAGGTGGAAGGCAAAACATACAAGAAGAGCAACGTTGCGTTACGCTGCGGTCGAGATTGGGGTGGGCAGAGGATGTTGTAACATGGAGAGGTTGTGGAATTTCATACCTGCTCCTTCCATGGTCTCAGGCGATTAATGGGCAACACCTGACTATAACCAAGACGCTAGAAGGCCTCAGGTCGACTTCGGAGGCTGCCGTTTCAAGAATCGGGAAGGGGGAACTAGGTAGTCATATTTATCACGCTCCTGGGACATTAAACAAGCCGGTGAGAGGAGGAGGGAGCTGTAGGGGGGAAAAAGGCTCACAGTCTTCAGGGCAGGGGGGGGGGGGGGGGTGGCTGGTAATAAACTTGGCAGGGTAATACATTGAAAGTGCATTTTGCCTTTGGTGGAATGGGGTGTGCGAAGGGTATGGGGGAGTCCGGACAGTCAATATGGTGATTCAGGTGATGGAATGGTATAGTTGCCCCTTCTAGAGACTGAGGCGGTTATTACCCGCCATACCAGATTATAACCATGACACTGGGACCGTCCCCTCAAACATACCAATGAAACAAGGAAGCATGAGCTATTCAAAAAGTAATAAACCCGTGTGTAATTGTATCACATTGGTAGCGTTTTTTTTTAAGGAAGCGGCGAGCAAAAGGGTTGAACTTCTCTATTCCCTCGTAACGTAGGCTCGCCGTCAGTTCACGTTGGTTTGTAGGAAATGTTTCAAAGTTGTGAAGGAAGGTTAGTGTGAGTGGAGGTTGGGAGGGGGTGGAAGGAAAATCAAAGAAGAACGTTCCGCTGCGGTCGAGACTGAGGTGGGTGGAGGATGTTGAGCGGAATGTGAGCTCGGATGTGGCGGTTTGGGACGGCGAAGGCGAGACGAGAAGACATGAGGGAGGCGGAGCGGCGAGAGGGGCGATATAAGGGGTGGAGAAGGGCCTAGTTCATTAGGGTTAGCCGCCAATGGCGGGGTGGGGAAGGGACTTAAATGTCGAGGAAACGCGAAGAGGAATGTGCAATGAGGATGAGGATGAGGACGGGGGGAGATGAGGATGGTTGAAGGGAAAGGGAGAAGCTCAAGCCGGCTGCCTCCACCGACCGCTTCCTTGGCAAATCCTCTTCCTTCATCCTCCGCCTCCGCCGCTGCCTCTAGACTTATTCATACGAGTGGGTATTACACCGCATTTCGGTCTATCCCTAGAAATCACATAATGAGGCCGCCGTGGCGAACACCTGCTCCCTAATGCACAATGCGAGGGCTTCCGGATTCTTCCAGGTACTGAAGAAGCTTATTTCACGAGAAAGGAAAATATCAGCTTTCTGCCGCTCTCATTCTATTTTATACTATTCTATTACATTTTCATTGAGACTGCTTTGCTTGTAATTCTCTTGCCTCTAAGCCTAAAAAGGTTACTGAAACCGTCGGATTTCATCTAAATCGAAAGCCCAATCGTTTGATTTTGAAAAATACTTCTGTAACTTTTAGTTTTACGTAGTCCAACTCGAAAAATCAAGTTTTAGTACATTTTCAACCTCCACTGTATAGTCATTATTTATAATAGCTCCTTCCTGTATTTTAAACAAATAACTCTATTCTACGGCTGTGGGAATCACTTTGCTCGCAATCCAAAAAAAGATGTTGGTATGTACTATAAATCGTTTACAATTAGGTAGGTATATTTTTATTTGATGAAAACGTGTGGTGAATAGCGCTACTTCTTTAAGAATAGAATATACTCTTTTATCAGATCTTCTATTGGTTTAGGAATATATTTATATAGTTATGACTTCCAACCGTAATAATATAGATTGAGATGGTTTGAAATAAAAAATAAAAATGGAAGGCATTACCAGTAAAGCTTAATTTGGTGAATTCAGATCCGAGAGTGAGAGCAACGATAAAGTTTGTGTGTGTGAGAGAGAGATAGAGAACTATGTTTCTACTGGCGGCTGATAAATATCTAACTTCGGTGAATAACAGGTACTGATTTCTCCAAATGTAATTCAAGCCCGGCAATTGGAAATCACCCATTATCTACTCTCCGATTCGGAATACTGGATTGAATACTGATTGTGAGAAATACATTTCATAAAGGCCATGTTGGCCGATGCACCCATTGTTAACATGGTGTATCTTAGGCAGCAACATAACTCTTGTTATTTCAATAGTCTACCTACGAAACTTTTCATGAAATCAGCTCAAAGTAGGTGACATGCCGCGAAGTAGGTAGTGGACTTTTCTGGTGATGGCAAAATACTTGGTCCAAAGGCTACAAAATCGATTCCAAGTTCAGTCATTAGCTTGTACTGGAGATAAGTGACGCGGTTTTGAGAGACCTTGAAAGGTCTACATTTTAGAAGAATGTATTTTTATTAGTGTCTAAATCTTTAACAAATGTCGGATGTGGACAAAGGAAGCATCGCACAATTATATAGGAAATTCGCTATTTCTGAATAGAGCCACTACTGTTGCTCTAAAACACGCTTCAATGTATTTCATAAGGGCTTATTATTAAATTTTGATAAGAAATGTGCGCACAAAACATTGTTGATTCATTGTAATAATGAGATGTAGTAATAAAAATAAAATACTTTACATTACAATTCCTTGACTTATCTGCTGCTTTTTTTGTTGCAGGTAAGATAGTGACTTTAAGAGGAGAATCAGCTCGTCGGTGTTTAAATTAACACCCTTGAAATGTCGGTAAGTTTAAAAATATGGCTTTGTCAATTCGTCATTCTCAACGTGGGAAATGACGTTGTACCATAATTTATAAAATAAATAGGATTAGATAAACAACAGGATTAGAATGCCCGTTTGTGGGATATTCAAAGATTCCGGTGCATCAACAGGAGGGTTATCGTGAAGCCGTTCAACTTGTCTCAGAAGAGATTCTGGTATTTCGCCTTTGAAGGAATCTCGTCCAATTTGCAGCTAATGCTGTGGTTTGAACAATCCTCTTCTCTTCTCGGAAATCCGTTGTGAGGAATTCTTGAACGATTCTTGGATGGTGACACATTATTTAACTACAGATAGGATCCTAGAATGGCCTTACGAATGGAAAAATTGTGTGCCCTATTTTGTCTTTGGAGCTCTAAAGATCGATGGTAGATTCCAGGAACTTCAGGGCTAGCTGATTCTATTATGAGGAGTGTAGAAATTCAGCTTACTGCAACGATTAATGGGGCAAACAATATCATGGCCCCACAGAAACATCAACATTAAACTCAAAATATCATTGAAATCAGGCGGAAGTATTTCATGTTTGCTCATGCGCAGTAACTACTAAGATACGTTCTTGGTAAAATTTATGCGATATTATTAGACCGTTCTATCCGGACCAACCTCCATATTTGACTGACTTCGTTACGTTCATCCTGATCCTTCATTTATCTGTCCAGTGTTGGAGTTTACTGAGGCATCTTCTAAGTTTAAATATAGTAGCGTATCTTCCACAAGAGCGTAGTTTGTCGAGATATTTCTCAAGATGAAGAAATCTATTAGATCAGGTTTTTTATGCACATCGGTGGGATAAAAATGTAATCTTTTCAGTGGAGGACGGTTCGCATTGGTGGCTGGCCATGTATTGGAATAACTCCCTCCCTTTCACCGTTGTAATGCCCAATGAGTGTGTTTTTCGTTGAAGTCCCCACCAATGATAAATCGGTTCCCACATAATCCAAATGCGTCGGCGTAATCTTCTTGTTTAATATTGTGCCTTGGTCGGCTGTAAATATTAGCTACAGCCGTTTCGTAAGACTTAGTTTTGATTGAAATCGCACATATTTGGAACATTTCCGTCTCAACCTTCGCATCTTCCCGATGCTTCAAACTTTCCCGAATCAGAACGGAACTCTTTCCCCCCCCCCCCTTGTTTTATTACTGGGGTGGAGGGCGTGGTAACAATTGTATCCTTTGATGTTGAAATAAGACTCCTTTGTGAAATGAGTCTCTGATGTTAAGCAAATATCAATGTTATTCAAGTTGAAAAACAATTCAAGCTCATACTTTCGACCAATGAGCCCATTGGCATTCCATGATAGTATTGTGATGCAGTTCATTGTTGTTGTTGTACTGAACGGCTGGGCTTTGGCTTCTTTTCCAACGCCTCTATTTCCTCGAAATCCTTGAGATCCTTAGGTGGAAGTCGGATCTCCTAAGATACCCAAAAGGGTACATTACCGCACTTTGGGTAATGTGGGATTCAAACCCACTAAAACCTCACCTTCCATTTCCTACGACGAAACCCAGCCTGGAACTGTTTGACACATTACTTCAGGCTGGTTCTAGAGAGCGATTTGTTACTCTTCTCGGTCACTGTTCTCCCTGCTCTGCCTCTCCCGTTCCTTCACAGCCTTCATTTTCAGGATCTTTTCAGAAAAGGATGCTACGGCGCTCCAGTTCTGTTCACGCTCAATCATTTTACTTAAGATACGTTCTGGTGTCATGTTATGAGGTGATAGCTCCAGTGTCTGCTGAAGCCAACTTCTGTTGGCAGACCAGTATTCACATTTGAAGAAAGTATGGAGCACATCATCATCATCCTCTTCCTTGAAATACGGGCATGCTAGTTCATCAACTTTCCCCATCCTATGCAAGTAGGCGTAGAAGAGTCCATGGCCTGAGAGGAACTGCGCCAGGAAAAAGTTCACCTTCCCATGTGATCTGTTCATCCATGTGTCGGTACAGGGTATTAGGGTGCAGTCCATCTTCCTCTGTGCTCTCCAATTCAATCTATTATCTGATTAAAAATATGTATTTGTTGTTTCAATTGGCTAAACTGAGTTACAAGGGTATGGAGCATGCATTCTATGGTTTGCGCTGGTTGTTGAGGTGCTACCTGTTCAGTACCAGCTTTGACTGCTTTCGAAAGGACATAATTTTCGTATGTCCGAATTGTCTGTTATGACTCAATATCGGGGTTTTAGGAGTAAACGTTACCTTTTTTTCTAATTTTTGCATGTTCTTGGATTGGGAATTTTTTAGGTTCACTTGAGTGATGAGAGTTGCCAAGATGCCTCCAGGTAGTCCATTAAGCATTGCTGTATGTGGCTTAGTTTCCTAGTTTCGATAAGTAATGTACAGGCATCTAGTACTTTCTAGTTATGTATCTATCGCACTGCACTCATCGGAGTCACGGGCATTTGTTTACATTTGGCCACCCGCTAAGGCAGATGTCACTGAATTAGGGGCTATTTCTTTCAGTTTCTTCTTTAGCTTGAGAAAGCTCGTAATATCATTCAGCTGCTCAAGCGTAATAGGAGGGGGTTTGAAAACCTTTTCCTTTTCTTGTTTCTTCTTTTCATCTTTGACCGGAGAATTTTTCTGTTTCCCTTTCTTGGGGGCTTTAATAATATGCCTGCACCCGTTTCACCGGCCAATTGCTCCTCATCGGTGCAATACTCAACCTCTCCTTCGGAATCAGACATATGCTGGTCTGAGGGTACTCGAGTGCTTCTCTTCAATTCCGAATTTTGCTATCGCAAGGTAGAGATTACTTCATTTCGTTGTTTAACTACTTCAACTGCATCTTCCAGATAGTAACAGAGTGAATTAATGATATCATAAAGCTCCCTAAAAGGTTGTTTAATACCTGGATCGTTAAGTTTATTGGTAGTACCTTGGCGCTCAATAATTCGCTGCCTGGTCGTTGCCGTTAAAACCGATACCTCCAACGAGGCCGGTGGAGTCGGCGCTTCCGGGTTCATCGAGTCGGGACTATAAACACTGTCATCACTTTTCACAACTTTTTAACTTCGGATGAACTTTAGTGACTGTCTTGAGCAATGCAGCTAATTGTTTTTTTAAATTCAATAAATGTTCTGAATTTACCGGAGCCGAATTCGTATGAGTACATTTGCTTTATTACTTCAACTGAGTTAGTTTCGGAGACTCGCGCTGCTCAGACTTGAAGGCACTGATCTATGTGTTTCCAAGTCCCGTGAAAATAGAGAGTTCCTAGGAGATTCGGACACCGTGGTATCGTATCTAGTCGGTGGTGGTATCTAGGGCGAGCACAGCTCTGGTTAGCATAAGTGGCGGCGTTACCACCAACTCAGCTGAACTAGTGGTATCTCTGATCCGTATCTAAGAGTCATTTTGCTTTCACGTCACTATAGAAAACGAGCTAATACGACGAAGCACTCCTGACGAGATGGCCAACTCGAGAAGCTCAGTGGTTTTTTTCCCATAGCACACTCTGCGCCTAGAAGCGGTAGCGGCCATGGCTTTAATGTTATTCAGAGCCACTTCTTTTAGCTCGGATACCGCATGCCGCAGGTAATTCATGGCTTTAATGTTATTCAGAGCCACTTCTTTTAGCTCGGATACCGCATGCCGCAGGTAATTTCCATCACATTTACTTATTTTAGCTGTCCAGGTCTACTCCATCCAGGCTGCCCCTGACAACATGGACATCCAAAATTATGGTAGGGCAATCGGGCTTTATGGGCACACACACATATCACATGGATATTCCTATCCTATCGTTTTTTCATTGATTCGGCCTTAGAATGGTCCGAAATGGGTTAGTATGCAGTTATTTTTCTCTCATGTTTTGATATTCATACACTCCCTTGGATCATTTTTCTACTTACGAACGCTTCCTTCAGAAGGACGCCCTAAAATACCGAAAGGGGGGTAATTAATTCCTCCTCCATCATAATTTTGCTAGGTGTTATTTAATCTTAGTAGACCTAAGGCCTAGGCTCGTGTTGGAAGCTTTGTTTTCAATTAATAGAGGTAAATATATTTTTGCTAAGAGGGAGGCCCTGAATCCGCTGATCAAGGGAGGGAAATTGGAATGTTATGCATGGTATTGCATTTACCAGTTCTGATTCTCTCAATTAATACCTTTAAATGTTGTAAACTTCTGAAAAAGCACATGTGTAGGGTTTTCAACTTTTGATTTGCCATTGAAATGAAAATAAGCCAGCGGATTAAGAATGCTTAATAACACATGCCCACCCCACTAGAAACTCAATACCTGCCCCTCGTGAAACAATGAAAAACGCTGAAGTCGGACTCGGTAGAACTAATCAACTCCGAATGAGTAATTTTCGTTTGGCTAGAATATTGGCTCCCCAATCCATCGCTTTCAACGAGGCGAGACCCAAACAGGGAAGTGTTGTTCTGATATTACATTGAAATAGTAGTATTAAGCTCTTCAAAACAGAGGTCCTTCAGAAGATCATTGAAAATCGTAGCAATATGATGGTTTATGTAGATATAGTTTCATCTTCATGTTTATTGAAACTGCTACGCCACATAACTGATACTTTTTAGCTTGAAGAGTTTTGCAGGGCAATGGCTTCAACTCCAAGGTAAACACACCATTTCTTCAACTCCCCGTTACATGGTAGCAGAGCCACTCACCTTGATATATAGATTGCTCTCACGTGTCAGTCCCCTTCACCCGCTCTACTGTAGATTGTCTTTTGATTCACGTTTCTTGAAACTGCTTTTCCTCCACTTTTAGTGCCTGAGGGGTAATAGAATCAAGGATACCTTAGGGTCTATGAGTACTGCAGGTTACTGGCTGCAACCCTTTTGAGGAGTACTTATAATTCCTTCATCTCCTACTTATATGTTACCGGAGCGTGATCACGAACCACTCACCTTCTAATACAGATAGCCCAACTGAGGGAACCCTTGAAGTAGATAGCTTCAGGTATTTGCAATTTCTAGAATCTTCATCGGTCCCCTTCACCCGCCCCACTCTAGCCAGCTTTTTGATTGCCCGATTCTTGATGATGCTCTGCCTGAGCTTTTATCCAACCAGTTTTTAAGCTTCAAGGGTATTCGGAGGGTCTTTGGATACTTCAGGTTAATCGCCGCAGCCCTTGGAAGGAGTACTCATTATGCCTTCAACTCCTAGTTATGTGCTAGCAGAGCCTGGTCACGAACATCTTACCTTGGTTTGTCCTGATTGAGCTTTAGAAACCCCTTCACGACTCCCCTCCTCCTCCCTCCCCTCAACCGCATCTTCGAATATTGACTGTCCTAACGCCCCGTTTTAGGACGCTGTGCTGGGCAAAGCCTTTTGAATATTATACCCCCTCCTCCCCTCACAACAGCTTTTAGAAAGTCACGGGAGTTTGATGGATACGTATATTTCCCCCTTCAAGTTCCTTGAAACTCTTACGCTTGAGCACATGCGTTCAGCTTTCAACCTTCAAGTATCTTCTGGGTAATGCAATCTAATCGCCTCACCCCTAGGATGGCTGCACCATTCCATCATCGTCTTGTTACATATCATGTGACAACATCCTGTTGATCTCGTTGCCGTATAATTTTCCCAATCTTTTACGAAACCCGCTGATTCGTGATGGTTTTTCTGAATAGTTCATCAATTTTATCGAAAGCTCTATGAACGTGAAATATAATTTTGCTTCAAACCCGACGACCATCTTCGACTTAATCATAGTTACACAATTATAGTTAGTTAGTTTTTAATTTTTGAAGTTTTTCATCATATATTGGTCAACATGCTGTTATTCTATCATGCAGTTTTGTAACGTGGCAAAAAATTAATATAATACACATTAATATTAATAAATTGGGAACACCTGGTACTCCTCATAGTTGAGCCATTTTGAGCCACTCCTTATAGTTCAGACCTCCAGATGAATGTGCTCTGCAGCCCAGCCGAATCCCTAACCGATTTTTCAACCATAGTAGTTCCCTTCACTAACAAAAGGAAACTGTTACTAACACCCAAATGGACAAACAATCCCTTTCTCAGAAGAAGTTAAATACGTAGGGGTGGTGCTAGATAAGAAATTAACATGGAACAAGCAATTGGAATACTCAGTTTCAAGAGGTACGAAAGCACTGTTTTCATGCCTTAGAATGCTTGGCAAAACATGTGGGCCCTCCCCAAAGATGATGTCATGGGCCTACAAAGGCTATTGTTAGACCTATGGTCACATATGCGTCTGTTATAAGGTGGCCAAAAACCTGCCAATCCGTGGCACTGGTGGAGTTAAACAAACTCCAAAGGCTTGCATGCCTTAGCATTACAGGGGCAATGAACACATCACTCACTGCAGCACTGGAGGTTCTTTTAAACCTCACACCTCTCCACATTACCTGCCTACATGCCTACCTGGGGGCAATCAGAATGCTGCATGTGGGTGGTTTCAGCAGACCCTTATCTAAAGATAGTCACTTAGGAATACTGGACAAGATTAAAACAGAGCCAGTGACTATGTCAGTTCCCAACATTATGTTGGAAAAAATAAACTTTGACCTACCCTTTAGAGTGATCATCAATGATCGTGAATTCTGGAAGAGAGGTCTTCCTCATTTTGAGCCAGGTTCAATTGCGTGGTACACAGATGGGTCTGTGATGAATGGTGCAGCAGGATTGGGGATCAGGGGCCCAAATTTTGCCCTTTCCCAACCTCTGGGCAATGTAGCCACCATTTATCAGGCAGAAACCCATGCAATTGAATTGTGTGCACAAGAGATTGCCAGGAAACGACTCAAAGGTGCAAGAATTTACATATTATCAGACAGCCAGGCAGCATTAAAGGCCATTTCTACTTTCTCAATAACATCAAAGCTGACTTGGAGTTCCCTCACCTCAGTCAAGACTGCAGCCCTCGGCAACAAATTAACGTTGCTTTGAGTACCAGGTCATGGAGAAATAGAAAGCAACGAAGAAGCTGATCGACCAGCTAAAAAGTTATCTGAGTCCGGCCCAATTAGACTTGAACCGCAACTAGGAGCTAGCAAGTGTTATATAACTCATCAGGTCCAGAAATGGGAGGACAAGACTCGAACAACATAATGGCAAGATATTCCAAAGCAGAGACAAGCCAAGCGGTTTCTTACAATCTCAAAGGACCTACTGTAAATAACAAATAAATAAAAGGAATAAATGAATTATAACAAATATAACTATAAAAACAAATACAAATTCAAATTAACTTAATAACTATAACTAATATTTATGCATCTAAATTATTATTACTTATAAACTAACTTATGTACATCTACTTATTAACTAATTAATCTACTGGCTAACTTACCTTGTCCTTTAAACATATTTGAGATTGAACTTCTAGGAGGTGTATTTATTAATTAGATGGTCTGTCTGTGACAGATAAGATAATCTGGTTGAGTGAAGTGAGAAGTTGTTTGTGCCAGGGATCCAGAGGGCAACATCAAACCAGCCCAGAACTTCCACTTTATCTGGCTAGGACCACAACAACTTATCTCTGGATCAGCTTATCTGCAGTGAGGCCTCCCAGCTTATCTCCTCCCACTCAAGTCCTTCTGATTCAGGAATGACCCAGACAACCAGTAACAATTGAAAACCCCATGGTGAATGTCCTGCTTCCCAGTGAACTTATCTGCTTTTCCCTTTTAAATCTAGTGGCCACTAGTGAAATCCCATCGATTGTTGGGTATACGCTGTCCAGTGACTGACTTCATCCTGGAAGACCATTGGGAGTAGTATTTATTCAGTTATTTCTGGAATATGGTAAGTGAATTTTCACTTATTCCCACCTTCTAGAAAAGGCTTGGATTGATGACCTATTGTGCAACGTGGACCACTTGGAACCTTGCTCCTGTTCATCAATCAGCATTGAATCTGAACTTTTACCTGAAACATTTTATTGTTTAGGTTTAAGGTACCCTTTTTTAGTTGAGGGGAGCTCCCATCTAAGTAGATAGGGCTATTTATCTTGTTCTTTTGATTTCAAATAAACCATGTTTTGGTTTTGGTAGAAGAAAATTGGATTTGTCCTTTTAACAAATATCCCTTTCTATACCAAACATTTGGTCCATCGAGCCACAATATTTTTTATTGATTTCATTGAGTAGGTATGTATCAAATCAATTACTCAATTTGAAAACAACATTGCTCTGTCTTATTACAGTCCACAATTTTCTTTAGTTACCATATTTATTCTTGTGCACATATTTGTATATTTATTACTATTGTTTTCATGTCTTGTCAATTTTGATGATATTTATTGTTTTGTGCAATTTACATTCAATTGTTTATTATTGTTCTGGTAACATTTTCTAATTTGTTTTTCAAATTATTCTTATAATTGGTTTTTATAAAATTTATTCTTATAATTATTTCTCAATTTCTTTGTTATTTTTTGCTCTTCAAATTATTGGGTATCACGTTGTAGGGGGAAAATTTCAATCAGCAAATTTAATTGATTTTACTATATAATCTCCAAATAGGAATAGTTTTGGTATTTTCGAACCATGGCTACTTCTTTTGATCTCGCCTTCAGTTCTCTCAAACGAAAGGTGTCAGCCTTGGCGCAGCGTATCGCCAGTTGCAAAGATAATGGTAGGCTGGCGGTGGGTGACAGTCAGCATGTACCTGCATTCATGGGCCAGTTTAGATCGCTTGATAAGAATTTTGAGTCTTTTGAGGCCAGCTGCAATGAGTTGATTGACTTATGCGAGGCACAAGAACCAAGTCAGGCCTCTAAATTTCCTACAGTGTTGGACAAAACTCTTATCCAAAATACTGAGAGATACTATGATGAGTGCAATAAGAATTGGTTCATCATAGAGCAAAGAGAGAAAGCTGCTGCTGCAGCGGCAGCTTCGCGAGATTCTGCAAGTTTCAGGATGAGTAATCAACTTAATGAAACGGTGTCTACCCGACCATCAAATCATTTACCAAAAATTAATTTGCCTTCATTTGATGGCACATTATTGGCGTGGCCCAAATTTAAGGATGTGTATATGTCACTCATTCATGAAGATGAAAATTTACCACCAATTAAAAAATTCCATTTTTTGGCTACCTCTCTCAGGGGTACAGCTATGTCAGTGATCAGTAGTCTCCCTCTTACTGCTGAGAATTACCCAGTGGCTTGGAATGCTCTGTGTGCGGCATATGACAACAATAGACTTCTGGCATCTACTTACTTAAATGAGGTTCTTAATTTTCCTCGAATGACAAGTAAGGCTAGCGTGGAATCTCTTAATTCCTTTTTATCCAAGGTTTCGGAAAGTGTTGCTGCGTTCAAGCTCCTTAAGATTGAAAGGGAGTCAGACTTTATCCTTTATTATCTTGCCACCAGGGTGTTGGATTCTCATACGCGTGAAATGTTGGAGGTTCAGCACAAAGAAACGCCTTTCCCAACATTTGATATGTTGACAAAATTCGTGAGGGAGCGTGTTTTGGCGCTTCAGTTGGCCAATTATGGTGCAGCGACGAGTTCTTCCAGTGTGGACAGCAAGGTAGTGAAATCACCACACTCTTCTCACAAGACCTCTTTATCAGTGAACAAGACACCATCTTGGTCGAAGCGTGTTCCTACTTATGCCAAGAGCTCTGATAACAAATCAAATGAGAAATGTGAGGTGTGCAGGGAGCCTCACACACTTCTTCGTTGTGTCCGCTTCAACCAGGGTTCTGCTCAGCAACGCTTTGATTGGCTAAGGGGATGGAAGGGTTGCAGAAACTGCTTGACAAGTGGTCATCAAAGCAAGCATTGCCCTTCAAAATGGCACTGTTCACTCTGTTCAGAGCGCCATCACACCCTCCTGCACTTAGGCAGGCCTGGATCCGGGGATCCAATACCAGCTGCTCAGACGAATCCCCAACCATCCTCCTCAGGCTCAACATTAAGCACCGTTTCCTGTGAGGGCAGTGAGGTACTTTTGGGAACTGCTATAGTTGAAGTTCAGGACAGCCGGGGATGTTTTCACCCAATACGAGTTGTGATTGACAGTGGCAGCCAGTTTTCCTTCATCACCCAGCGGTTCAACAGGAAACTTGGATTGCAGTTGCATCCAGTACCTCGAACGATTGGAGCCATTGGTCGCTCAGTTTTTGAGGGTGCCAAAGGGAAGGTGCTGTGCACACTTAGACCTGTAAATCAAATGTCTCCCCACCTCTCAACCCATGCTATTGTGTTGAAAGACATCGTTTGTGATTTGCCAAATTTCAGTCTTCCAGATGGCGTATGGACCCAGTACACTAGCTACCCACTAGCCGATCCCAAGTTTTGGGAAACTGGGCCGATTGATTTTCTGATGGGATGTGACCTCTACCCAGAGATCTGTCAGGAAGGAATCATCTCAGTTCAAGAGGGTTGGCCAAAGCTAATGGCCTCAATTTTCGGCTATATTGCTTGTGGGAGGCTGCCAGATACCTGTTCGCCCAACAATACCATTGCTTTGTCGGCCCTTTCAAGTACACCATCCTTGCAAGACGAACTCCACCAATTTTGGGAAGTGGAGGAACCCAGTCATGGCTCAAGCACCTATACCGAGGAAGAGGAGCTTTGTCTCAAACATTTTCAGGAAACCCATTATCGGAATGAAACGGGTCAATATGTTGTTTGCCTGCCCTTTAGGAGTGACCACCCTACATTGGGGGAGTCTCTGGCGGCAGCCAGAAAGAGGTTTTACACCCTGGAGGATAAGTTGAGGAAGAATCCACCCCTTCAGCATCAATATGTCCAATTTATGAAGGAATATGCTGACATGGGACATATGGAGATAACCACAGAACCATCCAGTTATGTGGTCCCTCACCATTCAATCACAAAGGAGGACAGAGGGAAAACCAAACTCCGGGTGGTGTTTGACTGTTCATCTAAGACCTCCAAAGGATCTCTCAATGACCATCTGATGGTCGGACCCAAACTTCAGCGTGATATCCGCCACATCATTATGAATTTTAGGAGGCATCCTGTAGTATTTGTTGCAGATGTAGTAAAAATGTATAGATTCATACAGCTTGATTATCGAGATAGAGCCTTCCAACACATCTTATGGCGATTCAGCCCTACAGAAGCGCTTAACAAATATGAGCTGTCAACTTTAACTTATGGCTTGTCTCCTGCCCCATTTCTAGCACTTAGTGTCATGGAACAGCTCTGCCGGGATGAAGGACATAGTTTCCCGCTAGCTGCAGAAGCTGTGCTGCATGATATGTACATTGATGACATAGCCACTGGGGCAGCTTCACTTGAGGAAGCTATGGAATTGCAACAGCAGCTTATTGGTCTTTTAGGGAGGGGAGGATTCTCTCTGAGCAAATGGTCCAGCAACTACCAATCACTGTTGGATTCAGTCAACATGACTACGGAACAACCCATCGATCTATCCTCCAAAGACGACCTGAGTATAAAGATCCTTGGTTTACAATGGGACCCTGTGCAGGATTGCTTTTCATACCATACTCAGGTTCCCAAACTCATCTTCACCAAGAGGTCCATTCTTTCGGCAGTTGCCAAGATTTATGATCCGTTAGGTTTCATATCCCCTGTTGTGGTAAAAGCCAAAAGCCTCATACAAGAACTCTGGAAGGCTGGGGTTGATTGGGATCAACCTATTCCAGCCTTGATTCAGGAGAAATGGAAAGTAATTGTGGAACAATTGCCATCCTTGGCTGCCATCAAGATTCCCAGATTTGTACTTTCTCCAGGCAAACATAAAATCCAGTTGGTGGGGTTTTGTGATGCTTCTGAGAGGGCGTATAGTGCGGTGCTTTACCTTAAAGTGGTCACTTCAGATCCAGTCCAAATTCACTTGATTGCTGCTAAAACCAAATTGGCACCTCTCAGGACATTGTCCACACCAAGATTGGAACTGTGTGGAGCCTATCTTTTGTCAAAGATGTTGTCATCAGTATTGGGAATCATTTCCACTTGGCAGGCTGATATTTGTGAACCTGTACTGTTCACAGATTCCACCATAGTACTGGCTTGGCTGTCCAAACCCAGCTATTTGCTGAAGACATTTGTAGCGAACCGCATCTCCAAGATTATTGAGATTGCACCTTTCCCAATGTGGAGACATGTTCGTACAAATCACAACCCGAGTGACTATAACTCAAGAGGGATAGATCCTCGTGAGCTCATTGATTGCCACTTGTGGTGGACAGGACCTTCCTGGCTTCAGGAAGCCCCAGAAGATTGGCCAAGCAGCAACCCTGATGAAGAATTGGAAGAATTGCCGGAGATGAGACCTGCGGCAGTAGCCATGGGCCAGTCTTTATCAGTGACCGCAACAGAGCCGCCACTATTGAGATGGATATCCACATTCTCGTCCTTTACCAGGATGATCAGGTTCTTTGCTCACCTGAAGAAGTGGATGGCTTTTAGAAGAGAAAAGAAGCCCTTCCAATTCCAGCCTGTTACAGCTGGCGAGTCCCGTGAAACTCAATTGTGCATTATTCAATTCCTTCAAAGCCATTTACTGTGTAATGGCGCCACTGACAAAATGGAAACGGAACTGAACGCCAAGTTTTCCAATTTAAAGCCGTTCATTGATCCAGTGGGAATCGTTCGAGTGGGTGGACGAATTATCCATGCCAACATTCCATATGCGCAAAAACACCCTGTCCTATTGCCAAGGTGTCATTTTGTGCACTTATTGGTTGACCACTATCACCGCATATACCTCCATCCAGGACCAGGTCTTTTACAAGCTCTGGTGCAACATCGATTTTGGGTACCCTCCCTGCGAAAAGTGATCCGACATCGAAGCTTCCTATGTGTTCGTTGCTACAAGGGGAAGGCTGACACCATCAAATTGATGCCACAAATGGGTGACTTGCCCAAATATAGGCTGGAAGGGGGACGGGCCTTTTTGCATGTGGGGGTGGACTTTGCAGGACCTTACCAAATACGGTACTCCCTACAGAGGAAAGCTTCTGTGTCCAAAGTGTACATGTGTTTGTACATCTGCATGGTGACAAAAGCAGTCCATCTTGAAGCCGTAACCAGCCTCTCTACAGACGCATTCATGGCATCTCTTAATCGTTTTGTCGCCAGACGAGGCTTACCAGAGCAAATGTATAGTGACTGTGGGACGAATTTCGTTGGAGCCTCCAACAAGCTTAAGGAGCTTGCCAACTGGCTCAAACAGGATGCAACCAAGCAAGCCATTACCCAACAGAGCTCTGCTACTGGAATCACTTGGAATTTTAACCCACCAGGTGCTCCTCATTTTGGAGGATTGTGGGAGGCAGGTGTTAAAGCAGCCAAGAGCATTATCTGCAAAGCCATTGGTGAAACGCCCTTGACATATGAGGAGCTGACAACATTATTCACTCAAGTTGAAGCGATTCTTAACTCCAGGCCACTCTGCCCACTCTCATCTAGCCCTGAAGAAGTGGACTTTCTGTCCCCGGGCCATTTCCTAATAGGTGACCACCTCCTACGCAACCCAGAACCTACTCTTCTAGACACACGGGAGTCGCTCCTCTCACGATGGCAGCTTGTGCAGCGCATGTCGCAGCAGGTGTGGACTCGTTGGAGACGGGAGTATTTGTGTACTCTGCAGCAGCGAGTGAAGTGGACTAAACCTGCCTATAACATCCAAGTCAACGACCTCGTGCTGCTAAGAGACCCAGCCACCCAACCATTGGATTGGCTGCTGGGTAAGGTGCTGGAAACTCACCCTGGCCACGATGGAACTGTACGTGTTGTCACACTGCGCACCTCCTCCACAATTCTCAAGAGACCTGTCGTCAAGCTGGTACCGTTGCTCCCGCTGAAGGTCACACCATACGGAGAGTCTGGAAAATTTGAGCCAAATTTTGGCGGTGAGGATGTTTAGGCCCAACAGTACTAAACTGTAAATAACAAATAAATAAAAGGAATAAATGAATTATAACAAATATAACTATAAAAACAAATACAAATTCAAATTAACTTAATAACTATAACTAATATTTATGCATCTAAATTATTATTACTTATAAACTAACTTATGTACATCTACTTATTAACTAATTAATCTACTGGCTAACTTACCTTGTCCTTTAAACATATTTGAGATTGAACTTCTAGGAGGTGTATTTATTAATTAGATGGTCTGTCTGTGACAGATAAGATAATCTGGTTGAGTGAAGTGAGAAGTTGTTTGTGCCAGGGATCCAGAGGGCAACATCAAACCAGCCCAGAACTTCCACTTTATCTGGCTAGGACCACAACAACTTATCTCTGGATCAGCTTATCTGCAGTGAGGCCTCCCAGCTTATCTCCTCCCACTCAAGTCCTTCTGATTCAGGAATGACCCAGACAACCAGTAACAATTGAAAACCCCATGGTGAATGTTCTGCTTCCCAGTGAACTTATCTGCTTTTCCCTTTTAAATCTAGTGGCCACTAGTGAAATCCCATCGATTGTTGGGTATACGCTGTCCAGTGACTGACTTCATCCTGGAAGACCATTGGGAGTAGTATTTATTCAGTTATTTCTGGAATATGGTAAGTGAATTTTCACTTATTCCCACCTTCTAGAAAAGGCTTGGATTGATGACCTATTGTGCAACGTGGACCACTTGGAACCTTGCTCCTGTTCATCAATCAGCATTGAATCTGAACTTTTACCTGAAACATTTTATTGTTTAGGTTTAAGGTACCCTTTTTTAGTTGAGGGGAGCTCCCATCTAAGTAGATAGGGCTATTTATCTTGTTCTTTTGATTTCAAATAAACCATGTTTTGGTTTTGGTAGAAGAAAATTGGATTTGTCCTTTTAACACCTACGGCGGAACGGCCTTCAACGCTGAATGTCAGGCGATGCTGATGGGTTCACCGCTCAGGTTGTGGCCGCCCAACTCTGACGAATCCATTTGGCACACGCCAACCAATCCGGAACCGCCCCATTTTAATAACTCACGAACGGCGCCGGCGGCGGAGAACTCAATCCGAGCGGCGTCAAGTCTCGAGGTCCGAACCGGGAAAAAAAACCAGCTGGTGGCCTAATCCAGTCGGATTTTTGCCCAACTCCCCACTTTCAAGATGCACGACCCGATCAACAACTGCATAAGGATCAACAATTACCTAACTTCTTCTCCGAGATCCGACACACCAACAGTTACGTCATTCAACTCAATGTAGAATTCAAGACGAAATATAATTATACTGTGAGACTTGCTTAATTGGACAACGGATCATTGAAACTTTCTATCAAAATAGCCATATTCCTAGCATTTTCCTGATATTTTCTTTATTATTATTTACTATTATTTCCTTTTCCAACTGAATGAATCCATGTTGGTCCGGCGACGCCCCAATTCTTGAGCCAGCTCTCCCACTTAATTTAAAGCGATCTTTAAGGGTTGTCAAAGTTTTGTAAAATCCCTAAAAACCTCAAAAAAAAGTCAAGGCGGCCTGAATTTGTACTCTTTTTGAAGAACACTCCACGAGGAATCGAATGAGCCCCTCCGCAGGTCCGTAGGTCAAACCATTCCCGATCTATTGCCCGATTTATGGTGCCAACATTCGCGTTATTTTGGTTTATTATTGTTTTTGTGTTGATATTAGTAACCTAGTGATGTAGTGAATGTGGATACTGGAGTGAACTCCTAAAAGGCTTTGTAGCCGATACACGGGTTGAAACATTCTGATAATTTTCAGGAAAAATCTGAAAATCTTAAATTTTCAGGAAAACGTTGCAAATTCTTTCACTGGGGTTTATTATTCAATTCACTTGCGTTCATGATTTGAATTTATACTAAGCTTTGGAGTGCGTGTTTCACAGGTGATAGAGCGATTATTGAATTTCAGGAGATATGCATAGGGCACGTAAATCTGTTCTCAACCAAAATACCTATTTGGATTTGTGTGCCTCCTGAAATGCAATAATCACTCTATCACCTGTGAAACACGCACACTCCAAAGCTTAGTAGAAATTCAAATCATGAACGCAAGCCAATTGAATAATAAACCCCAGTGAAAGAATTTGCAGCGTTTTTTTACTCCTGATTTGTTTTGACCGTCTGTCACCACTTGTAGTGGCAAGTTTTCAACTCTACTCTTTTTCATCCTAGGGACGTCTAGGTGTGAAATTTCTACAAGGGAAACCGGTAGGAACCCTAAACTAGTCATTGAACTGGAAACAGGTTCTTGTCAACATGTACCTGTGCTTCGGAACGGTCGGATTAACTGAATTTTAATTCGCGAGATTGATGGAAGCACCTACCGGTGCCACTTTTAATCTATTCATTTTATCCCCCGCAAGCCATTTTTATCTCGTTTCGCAAAAATGAAAAAAATTAAAAAAAAAATCGTGACGCCCAATTAAGCGCCGCTCGGTAGGGAAGCCGTGTTTTTATATCGAGGCGTTATCGAGATCGTTAGGGGCAGATAGGGCGTATTAATACATTCATCATCCGAAGTATCTCCGTTCTGAACTTCTCTTGAATTAGCATCCGAGGATCGTCGGGGCGGGTTCGGCCCGGGAGGAGGTGGCGCTTACGAGACGGTCGTTTTATTGGGACAACTCGGTCGGATCTCAGCTCAAGCGAAACAGGCGACGTAACTTCCGTCTCGCTATTTGACAAACTGGAACACGATTTTTAATAGTAATCGTGTAGCAAAAGTTTATTATTAAACTCAACATTGTCATTTTACGTTTCAAGGTGCGTAGATTCCCAATCTGAAATGCCCGTCCGCCGTTACTGTCCATAAAAGACCTTAAAGGTGATGAAAACCTGTAATACTTGAAAGGAATTGTTATATCAATTCTACCTTTACTTGATTACGATTTCTTGATATTATTCCCCTTTTTCACCTTATTAATTACTAAGGTTATTTTATATACAGATATATAAGGTTCAAGAAATAATTATACGCAAGATTTTGGAAATAGATATAGTTATTTATTGCTCCAAGAATTACAATATCGCAAGCCGCAGACGCCGGCCGTCATGGAAACCATACCTTGACGCCGTGTCTTAAGTGAAAAACGAACGCGATCGACGTGGTTCGATTTTTCTTCAGTCCAACAATCATATTGGTATTCGTCAGTTCGTTGAAGGCGGAAACACATAGACAGTGTTGAATACGTATGCTATGTGGATGTACGTCTCACCAAACGCTTTAGGAAACTAAATCCTCGTTGCTGTAACAAATAAATACTAATATCAAGAAAATGGTAATCAAAAAAATTAAATATTTGGATTTTGCCTCCTGAAATTCAATACAATTCCTTTCAAGTATTGAATATCACCTGTGGTTCAGCGTGGTTTCTTGTTTGCAGTTACTGCATTTGAATAACGACCTTCCTCCCCGACGTCAATTTGCGGTAATTTTCGTATGTGTATTCCGCGCATTGTTCATCCAATACTTTCTTGCACTTGGAGCAAAATATTGGGTTATTTATTTGCGTTCAAATCAGTGGACGATCCGCATTGTAATAAATGCCTGTGCGTTGTTTTTCATTGTTGGGCGTCGGATTTTGTGTGATTAAATTGCACAAGATCAACCTAATGCACAAGGAGCTAATGGGGTTGGGGAGACCATATCTCGTCAACAGGTCACCATAGTGCTCTGACCAAAAGATGCCTTTCCGTCCCATCTCCACAGCAACTATTCTTGGGAGACGTGATCTCGGCATGCCTGCCACCCTGGTGATGTATCTGAGATGAAGACTCATGGTGAACAAGGATACAGGGCCCAGTTCCGTCTCAAGATGAACCAAATAGTTGGGAGCATACATCGGCAGGTAGACAAGCTTCTTCAAGAACAACTGTACAGCCTCGACACAGGAGTACTCAAGATACCCCCAATAGCGTAACTAATGACATCTTATAGTAATCACTATACTCTTCCAAAAAGTGATCCACGTAGAAGGTAAGCCAAATTGCAGGGCACGGGATAATCAGTTTTTTATTTCTTGGGTAGAGTTTTACCTCCGTGAAAATTAATGGGATGTTGGAAAAACTGGGCGGTGATGAAGGTTTTCACCACGCCTAAAATAAGCTTCTGCCGCACGCAAAGGTCCCTTCCGTGCTCACCGCTATGAAACCCTTTTTCTCTCTTAGCATGAAACTAGAGCTTGTGCTAGTTGCAGGGATGTGATTGAGATTTGTCCTACATTCAGCGGATCTTTATGTGTATTGAAATTACATTATATATTCGTACACAGCACTTCCGTTTTTCAGATTCAATTTGAGCTGTATCGGTTATATTGGTGAATTGCAACAATCAGGGCTGGTTTGTAGAATCTCCTATCAAATCTCTCAATAACTAATTAGAGAACCAACGTAATCGACGATCAGCAGCTCCAAAAAATGTCGATCCATTTATCAATCATCGATTGAACGACCATAATGCTTCGGTTACACTTTAAGACAACCATATCTCGAAATCGCAACGAATCATAGTTGAACAAAATTGAAAACCTTGGTTGGAGGTACGAACGAAAGCTCCCTACTTGATACGAATAGATATCACGAAAGAGGGAGTTTCTTATTTTTGATGTAAACAGAAAAAACCTCTGCCAAGTGGGATGTGGCACATAGCACCTCGTATCCATAACATAACTGTATAGATCATTGAAAATTATTATTGACTAAAGAACTTCGTTCAATTAGGCGAAGTAAATGTTGAATTAGGGTATATTTATTGTTATGCAGGAGCGTAACTTGAGAAAATAAAGGTAGGCATGTTCAACTATTGAACAAACTAAAGTATACCTAATCAGTCCGAACAATCCCTGAAAATTTCATCGAAATCGGTCAAGAACTCCCGGTGTTATGCTTGTGGCAAGGATTTCACGTTTGTGCATGCGCAGAGGCTGCTATTGATCCGGGGGTCATGGAACTCATAGGGGACCATCTATACCCTAACCCGCACAATCCCTGAAAATTTCATCGAAATTGGTCAAGAACTCCCGAAGTTATGCCCGTAACAAAGATTTCTCGTTTGCGCATGCGCAGAGGCTACCATTGATCCGGGGGTCATGAAACCTATAGGGGACCCTTAACCCGCACAATCCCTGAAAATGTCATCGAAATTGGTCAAGAACTCCTGGAGCTATGCGCGTAACAAAGATTTCACGTTTGCGCATGCGCAGAGGCTTTTATTGATCCGGGGGTCATGAAACCTATACCTTAATCCCTGAAAATTAATTGAAATTGGTCAAGAACTGGAGTTATGCGTGTAACGAGGATTTCACGTTTGCGCATGCGCAGAAGCTACTATTGATCCGGGGGTCATGAAACTCATAGGGGACCATCTACACATTAAACCGAACAATCCCTGAAAATTTCATTGAAATTGGTCAAGAACTCCCGGAGTTATGCGCGTAACAAGGATTTCACGTTTACGCATGCGCAGAGACTACTATTGACAATATCTGAACAATCCCTGAAAATGTCCAAAATTGGTCTTTTTCTCTCTTAGCATGAAACTTATGTTGCAAGGATGTTCAGTTTGTCCTACATTCAGCGGATCTTTATGTGATTGAAATTCATAGGGGATATTCGTACACATCAAACCAAACAATGATTCAATTTCTGTATCGAATATTGGTGAATTCAACAATCAGGGCTGGTTTGTACAAATCTTCTATCAAATCTCTCAATAACTAATTAGAGAACCAACGTAATCGACGATCAGCAGCTAAAAAAAATGCCGATCCATTTATCAATCACCGATTGAACGTCCGTAATGCTTCAGTTACAGATTAAAACAACCATATCTCGTAATCGCAACAAATCGTAGTTGAACAAAATTGAAAACCTTGGTTGCAGGTACGAACGAAAGCTCCCTAATTGATACGAATAGATACCACGAAAGAGGGAGTTCCCTATTTTTGATGTAAACAGAAAAAATCATCATATGATGAATCTACATGGGTATTCGTATATGTATGATGATTCAAAAATCAACCGTTATTAACAATGTTGCAGGTATTTACTTACCTCTTTACGATCAAGAATCAATTCAAGTTATGAATTCATTAGGTACTTGATGATGACTTCGGTCAGTTATTCATTGTATTGACAAGAGTATAGTTGTATGTCATGAACTGCAATGGAAACACATCTACTTCTATCTCCTCCACTTTAGATTCACCTAGTAAACACAAGTAACCATGTGGGTTAATTGAGGCGATTTCAACCGTACACGTTTATAAACTTCCTACGTGAATCTTAAATCAATATGTTTTTGCCACCGACGGAATACAATCTCAAGTAGTTGAATGAACGGAGAGGTGGTTCATTAGGTAAGATGACAATATAGGGAACTTCACTGTCAACGATGAAGCAGATGTCGGTGATGGTGATGCTACCCATGAAATGAAGAATGATGATCGAAGGATCAGAGTAGGTGAAGGTATGATGAAGATGAGACAGAGTGATGATGGAGAGTGGAAGAATGCAATAGGTACACTCAATTTAAACAGCAGTTCAATGAAAAAACTCAAGTCGATAGCAAGTCGTGGTTTCTATCTCCCGTCGAATCAAGAGTGAGTATTTAGTTTGTTTTCTTGAACCCCCTGTATTAGAGGTGGGTAGTGAGTGAGTGACCTTGTCTCAAAGAACTTCTCTTTCAAGTGAACTTGTCCCAAATGACCTGCGGAAGGAAGACCTGCAGTTCATAACAAGACGTTTGCAACAGCATGGCGCCCCATGGCCGACATTCGAACTACTCAGACGATCGCGAACTTTTCGTGGCAAGTGAAGTTCGAGACCTGCAGGTCGTAAGAGACTTGCAGGTCGCAAACGTCTCTTGCTGAGGGGTCTTGGCTCAAGATAACCGTTCACTCTCCCCTCTTAACAACCTGGGCAGGTCGCCGTTCCTTTACAGCAGATTGTACTATTAAATTACTATTTATTCATGAGGACTCGGAAAATGACCTCGTTTTGGTACCTATCATTGTTTTACTCAGAGGTAGCTACTCATGTAAGGAGTGCGGTAGACGTCTGTCATCTACCTAACCCTGACTGTACACGAAGATAATAGAGGTCCCATTCATTCACAAAGTGAATTGCGGAGCAAACTGCAGGTCGCATTCATCCACGGAGTGAACTGCAGGTCCCATTCATTCACGGAGTGAATTGAACTTCTCCCACTGACCTTGTCTTCGGACTGAGTGACCTGCAGGGAGTCTACTCCCTCAGGTGACCTGGGTTTACACACCTCCACCCTGTATGTATCTAGGCTGTGACGTGCATCTAGCTATGACGTGGTGTTCATTCAATTGTTATTTTCATGGGTACGTCTAATGGAATGAAAGCTTGTTGAAATGTTGACGCACGTCCGATTCACCCAACTCGGTGATATTCTCCAATGATATATTTAAATGGAGTTCATCATAGCCATTCATGTAATCATGACGTGGTGTTCATTCAATTTTTATTTTCATGGGTTCGTCTAATAGAGTAAAACTTGTTGAAATGTTGACGCACGTCCGATTCACCCAACTCTGTGACATTCTCCAATGATATAATATATTTAAATATTATTTAAATGAAGTTCATCGTAGCCATTCACGTAGGTATGACGTGGTCTTCATTCAATAATTGTTGTTATTATCATGGGTAGGTACGTCTAATGGAGTAAACGTCTGTTGAAATGGCGACGCACGTCAGATTCGTCCAACTCGGCGACATTCTCAAATGATATCTAATTGAAGTTCATCATAGAAAACGCTCATCAAGGGAAGCGCTAATCAGTCAGTATAGAATCTATACTATAGATAATGGTCAATCAAGCCTCCTAACAAATAGATTGATGAACATTACTCAAACCATTGTTACCGCAATTGGATCGCAACTCAAATTCCTTGTTTTTCTCTAAGCCAGATACCAAACAAAAGCTCTGCAACCGACTTGTACTTAATTGAAACAAAAAGAATCTTGCGTAACGAGGCAGGTGGTTGTTCCGATCACTTTTTTCCTGGTCGTATCACATACGTATCGTTTACCTTACAGTAAAACGCGCAGCTTACACACATTAACTATTTATGAGGATAGTTAGTAGGAAGGTGCAGTCAAAGAAAAGAATCGGCGCCAATTTTTTGTTGTCGAGGTCTAGAGTGTAGTAGTTGATGGGGAACTTTGATATTATCATCCCGGGCATTCAAGTCTGGAGCGGATGGGCATAGACCGTCGAGAGCTCACGTCCTCCCCAGGATAATTGATTCAGGCGTTACGACCTCGTATTCTTCACCTGATGCCTTTGGGGTTGCTAGATATATATATATACCGGTGTGTGTGTGTATATATATACATATACCGGTGCGTATATATATATTTACGATGCGTAGATATTGGGAGGTTGCGGTGAGCGGAGGGGGAGCATCCCCAGCGATTCTCGCTAAGGTCGTAAACTGAAGAACAGGGCCGTTTTCTCTCGAGCCATTAAACAGCTGGAGCCGAGGAGTCCGGTGTGATGTGAGGCTTTTTCTTTTATCGCCGACGACACGAATCCTGTCGTCATCCTTGCAGCTAGTGCCCATCATCGGTAAGTGCAACCCACTCCACGTTCGTCCCTGCCGGTAGAGCTTGTAATAAATTAAGTTGAAGAGTTTCGGTGGTGGGGCTAAGTGCCAACATGTATTAGTTCATGAACTGATCCACCAGAAAGCTCTAGTGGTTTATAGGTTTGAGTTGAGACGTAACCATCCGGGATGCATGTTGTCGTTATTTTTTTCATCCTCCTGCCATGGAGTAACTTCCTCAAAAATGTCACGCGAGTGTGAACGTGGGGCTGTATCGAGATTTGCTAAGATCTCCACTTACAACTGACTTAGCAGATACATTGCTATGAACCTTATTCTTCGACATTTATTGTCGATTGTCAGATTGTACGAAACTAATTCGTCATTCACAGGAAAGCCCTCAATTTGTGCATAAATACATACTGCCATAACCGCTGCAAATATGGAAGAAGCTACGACCAAAACCTAAGATATACGTTTTTACGACATGGAATCTAGGGATCCTGTAATCTGGTAAATGGACTGTCAACAACTTTATTTGTTACTCGGCAATCGCCAATTACAAAAAGAAAGTATACTTCTACATAATAATGTAAATCGAAATGAATATAGTTCTAGAGATTGATATTAAAGAAAAACAAATTCAATGTGTGAAAAAAAATATAGTTACTGAAGAAAGTTTTGTCACTTTTGCTGCTGCAGGAATGATGCGAGACACCTTTTAAGATACGGAAGGCGATCACAAAAAAAAATCGATGTCCGTAGATTGTAGAAGCGCATTAGCTTGACGTGGCATTCGAATCATAGGCCGTTGAAGCAGATAATTGAAAGCAGCAAATGGCACAACAAACAATGATTTAGATCGGGTGGCGTAGTTTGGAACCTGGAAGTCCACTCATGACAGCAGGGAAGGGCAGTGAATTGCACCATTGACCAATTTATGGTAAAATTTTACATCTGCCATGAAATGAAGGTCACTCAAGTTGATCAGGTTGTGTTTTGGTGCAAGAACAGCCAACTGATCATGGCTAGCCGGGTCTCTCGTTTTGAAGCAGGGATACCGCAAAAACCTACGCTGAACACTCTCCAAACGATCCCTATACTCCCCGTAGAATGGCGACCATATGGGGCTCCCATACTCCATGATAGGGAGAACGAGGGTCCCATACAGCACCACAATTGCTTCAGCTGATTTGACGTCACGAGTGCATCTTTTGAGGAATCCCAAGGATTTCAAAGCTTTTGATGCTATAGAGGTGAAGGCTCGAGGTGAAAAGAGAGTACGTCCTTAAAATATTGTAGAGGCCGCTGTTAAAGCATGTTCCATGTTTCTTGAATGTTAACCGTTAGCTGTAAGCAAAGGATCAGGGGTCTTGGGTCTGAGTTTTCGATTTCTCTGAAACTTCAGCATATTTCGGTAATTTAGATGGTTCTATCGTGTCCTCTGGGCCCAGGGATGTAACTTTGTGGCGACAATACGAAGCGCCCTTGATCAAATTTTAATGTGGTTACCGATTGAAGATCGAACGCTCAGTGCGGATACTTGAAAAAACTCGAATTTGCTTTGTATTTTCGAACGCTGCTGTCAAAGATCAAACCGATATTTATTTTGAATGGAAAAAATTCCTACTAATAACATTAATACTAACCATAAAATTATATAAGCCAAATTGAGTCTCCTCGTTTTTGAAGACGGTGAAAAATTATTGTTTATCCGGCGGTGGTTGTTTGCTCATATCAGAGGTTTCACGTATTTCTCCATACCATAATCAAAAATCAATCTTAGCAATACGAGGGAAAAGTAATGTTGGTAGTTTTATTCCTTTCAATGAGATAAAGCGAAAATATTTACTGTGACTTCTTTTGCTAGTTTTTGAGATTTTATTATATTCTACTCTTGTACAGCAACCTGTAAACGAAAACCCTGACAGTTCCTTTATGATAGTTGTACGAGGTGGCTGGCGGTGGCTTTATTTGGGATTAATATTGCACGTTGTTCTTCGAATGACTGCGCCATTGTGAAATTTGAAGTTTTGACGAAAGCCCCACTTAATTTCTCTCCTGTAAATTTTGCCTCTAGATGGATATGTCTAGGTAAATCCAGAATAATTGTAGAAATGAACACAGGGAGAGTTATATGGTAGAAGTATGAAAACTTTAGGTGAAAACTCATCGGATCTGCACCTTGGGCACCTCCAAGATTTCGTCCTAAGGAGGTTAATTCCGGACCTACGGATCATCAAGTATAAGCCCTGATCAGGGTACTTCAGAAAATTACAGCATCATACGATAAATAGCGTAGAAATTAGCGTTCAAACCTACTTCGCTGATCACGACCCCATTAAACATTAATTATAAGCCCTAAGGTCCTATAAGTCCTAACATAGAAATTACTATGTAAAAAGTTACACGAGCTAAAATACATATCCATGTCAAAATGAGGGTCTGGGTTTCAACTGTAACATTGAAAATCTCCGTTCCATTCGCTGCGTTGTTTCCTCTATCCCGTGTTACCGTCTGAAATTGAACTTGAGCAGTCAACAAGAATGTCAGGTTCTGTTAGCAGGGCGCTGGTTAGAGGAACCTGCATTGCACCCGTGCTTTGCGTGTGACCATCTCCACGGTTCACCATGTCCATCCGTTCACCGTGGGTTGAAATCGTTTACATCTCCACTGTTGGAGTATTTTCTATTATGATAGTCAAATGGGTCACGATGAAAAATGAACTTTTACTTCCCATCTCAGCAATTATTTTTGAAATCTACTCATTTTTAAAATTGAAATTGCCTGAGATTTACAAGTATTGTAAAAAAAATATAAATATATCAGCCGTCCACCGTCCAAAGGTTTTTTCTGAAGCTGGGTAGGTAGGTACTATATCAAGTATGCTACGTTTGGCTCAATACATCTTTTACAATCGGATAAAAAGTATAAAAGCATAAAACCTATGTGTTTTCATGTTGTTATTAAAAGCATCACCTATTCAAAAACGTTTGGAACAAAAGAGTAAGCTGGGTTTTATTCATTAATATATTTTTAATTCAGCTGGAATCCTCTTCAATGAATCGGAAGATATATACTCGGAGTAATGTACAATGAGCCGTTTGTGCGCTTCAAGGTCGATCATCGAAATTTGTTAATACGATGTGAATCACATAGCAACTGTTGAATGCAGCAGTTGCCTAAACTTTAATGTATTCAGTTCGATCCTATTCGGTTTCCTCGTTCAAAGTGGGTAGGCAAGTGATTCCTAACTATATTTACTACACGTAGTTACAGACCTTGATAAAAATGATGATTGCATCGTAGAACGTTTGCATGATGATTTCGAGTGATTTTGACGTCAGTTACAGACTAACAAGTAACTTGTTTTGTTTGTCACTGTGAAGAAAATACAAGTTGGCCGTTAAGCCGAAGTTAAATACAGTTAACGAGGTTTGAAATGGTTTCCAACGATTCAAAAACTGTCTGAGTTTTAGTAGGCACCATTGCAAAGGACAAACCAAATTAATTGTTTTTCGACTGTTGCCCGAACCATAACAGACTATGCCACTCTCGGAGATCAATGGACCGATTTTGATCTATTCAGGGCTCGTTCCTGTTAGCCCATGGATGGTAGTCGCTGCAAATCGTTTTGCTCGCTAGTTGGTGAAGGAGGTAGGTACAAGGTTCCTGTGAGATTGGAAGAAGTTAACGATAGTAAATAGTTAACATTGTCTCTTTTCACGAAAACAAAGGAGTTACGATGTTGGATCGATTTCGGCGGTTAGTTCATCATCATTCATAATCAGTTACACAACATATTATTCTAAGGATGCAGCTTGTCACAGGTATAAGGAAGCGTAAATCCCATTGGTCATGAGAAAGGAAGGTCTGGATGATACAATCAATCAAGTGCAATGAAAGTGAAAAGCGATTCGAAGATGTTAGTGAGTGTTTAGAGGCCACCAACAGTGACAGCAGTACAGAACGGTGTCTCATCAAAATACACGACAAAAGCGGGACGCATTGTGTGGCAGAACGATGTTCAGGAAAGCAGAACTTTCTTGCTCATGGAAAACACTCAAATGACTGACGATTGGTAATTTTATGATGGACGCCATATTGACGCTTGGCTTGAGACTCTGAATATTGCAGCAGCTAACCTCGCTCAGAACCAGGCAGTTTACAAACCTTGCGAACCATTTGTCAACAAGTCTCTTAACCAAAACTTGTATAAATCGTGTTTCTTAATTATTTTTCCCGACGCCCAATATATTTTATATTCAATCTGAGGCGCCCCCTTAATCACTCGGGCGTGATTGGACAAGTTACAAACGCGGGGTGGGGTCCGTCTCAAGATTCACAACCTGACGTGACCCGGGCCACCCCATACACGGCAGAAACTCCTCCGATTATTGCCGAACAGGGAGAGGTATCACAATATCACAATAGGGAAGATGATTTATGCGAGCGGTCGGCTCCGGGGACGGCGTTTAATGAGGACAAGTCGATTTATCATTGGAGGCGGGAATTATATCGCGCGTGAATCCCATCGCCGATCCCAGTTCCCACCTCGGGTGATGTATCGTTTTCTGGACGTCGCATTCGCGTCTATGCCGGTTCGACTTGCGGTTTACCTACAAACTACCGATGGAGAATTATCGGAATCTGTTTCCGACCATTCAATTTAACCTATTGATTTAGAGTCACTTTCCTTCAACTACAGAAGACTCGTACACAGTCTCAGGAACTGTGAGCATAGGCGCATTTCCACCCCCAGCCAATAACAGAACAAGATAAACATATTAGTATGTAATACATTTCAGGGACGTGCATATGCCCAGTTTTTATTACATGATCACACATAATTATAAACCAGACCAAATTCCTAATCAAACAAAAAGAGCAGGAAAATTGAATTCTAGTTAGTAAGAGCAGCGCTTAGATGGATTATTTATTTATTTTAATACACGGGCAATACCCAATTACATAATTATAGCAAAAAGATAAAGATATTCGCAGGTACAGTCATCTGTAGGTCAATGATATCATAACTCTCCACTGATAATGTTCATTACGTCCTTAATTAATCTAGCCCGAGAAACATTAAAGATATCAATATCCCGGAGGTATATATTTGCCAACCTCATTATCCGGGGAGTGGGAGAGTTAAACATGTAGTTTGTACGCAGGAGGGGAACTTGGAAGAGGTCTCCACAACGAGTTGTGCGGCATGGCACCCGGAAAGAGAGCGATGAAAGAAAGGTTGGGGAGTCCACCTTGTTTTGTAAGACATTGTAGAGGAAGGCAAGGTCACTCAGTATTCTTCTTGAAGTTAGCTTTGGAAGACTGAGATAGGCTGACAAATCGTTGTATGGTAAGACATAATCCTCAGAAGGGAACAAAGAGTCAAGGCCGTATCTGAAGTACATCATTCGCATGAATCTTCTCTGAACCCTCTCTAAAGTGCCCATATGTTCAGCATAATATGGGGACCAAATCACTGTTGAGAATTCCAGCAGTGGCCGAACCAAAGAGGTGTAAAGCACTCTTGCAGTCCTGACATCCACGAGGTCTTTAGATGCCCTTCATACAAATCCAAGGATCTTATAGGCTCTGATTGAGATTGACTCAATTGTGGTCGGCCTTTACCCCCTCCATCCTCCTTGCTGACATCAATGTCAAAATTTCTGAGGTTTGTTGCACAAGATCTTAACCCCCATTTACACTTCTCGAGCATCAATGAGTATCGAGCATTCGCGATCGAGCGTTTTCCGATTTTTAACGAGCAAGATTGTTACTCGCTCCACTGTGGCACCGCCCGAGCATTTCCGACGATCAATCGCTCGCGACCATTTCCTGCGATCAGATGGCACCCGTGTTTTTATCGAGTGGTATTATGCGGTTACCTCTGCATCGATTGTGTCTATCCATCATCAATCATCTATCAAAAAAGGAAAAGCGCTGCCTGTGGGAGTCGTCGTTTGTGCGGGAAGAAATTATCCCTTCATTGCTGAAGGATTTGAAGGGGGATGACAGTGGAGGGTTCAAAAAATTCAACCGCATGTCACAATTTTACCTTCATATTACACAAAATGGAAGGAATCATCTCCAAATTGACACTACTTCCGACACTAACTGATTTGACAGTTTGGTTGGCAATAACGTTGCGATTTTTAGCGTCAGTCACTCTTCGCTTTTCCAATCCATCGCGAAACAGTCGAAATCAAATCTATAACAATTTAAAAAATGACAAAAGTGAACGTCGCAATGGGAGAGATGTGACACCTTCAACAACTTGGCTGGGACTGGATTCGTTCCGACGAACGAGGTACAGGGTGTTTATATTGACCATCCCTTCAATGATTCGTCGGAAAATCGACATCGGGTGGTTCAGCCTCGAGCACGAGCAAGCCGTTCGTGCTAATTTCGTTCGGTTCGAAGCCCCTTCGGCGAGCAGGGGCTTCGAACCGAACGCTCGAGCAGTGTAAACGGGACTTCAGACGAAAACTTCAAGGGGATGGAAATGAAGATGAACGGTTTATCACTATTATCCCTCTATTCATCCCTGTTCTTCATTAGATATGAAAAATCTGAAATATGATACAAAACTGTACCTCTGATCTTAATCGAAAAAAGGAGTTGCAAGAAAATCTGTATAAGCTGTGTCGCGAATGCGAATTAAATTGATTTGTTTTGTAATGTTTAGAGTGAATTTAGGTAAATTTTGTTTGTTTCGCTGATTTTACTCTCAACAAAATTGAAAATCTCCTGTCTATTAGTTGTTTTACATTTGAAAAAAGGCTATTATCGTGGCGAACTTGAAAGAGACTAGTTCGTTTGTATAAAATAATAATAGAAATAGGTATTACAAAAATATTATGAAATAACTCGCCTTTAGCAAGGAACAGGAAGGAAGAGGTCTTGAATGGTTTATTTATTACTCTCTCCAATCCCCTCTCAGAAGAAAATGAAACTTCCTCATCATCACACACAGACATGCACCCATCTTTCCTGGTGGACTTGCCTTTAGAACGGAGAGATATGCATGGAGCACCTAAATCTGTTCTCGACCAAAATACCTATTTGGATTGGTTGATCATATTTGTGTTTGAAATTCAATAATCATCCTGTGAAACACGCCCACTCCAAAGCTTAGTAGAAATTCAAATCATGAACGCAAGCCAATTGAATAATAAACCCCAGTGAAAGAATTTGCAGCGTTTTTTCCCCACAATACCCCCATACCCCCAGATTGGAATTTGTATTCAGTTATTTTTTTGTGTGTTTGGGTTGCCCCCTCCGTTGATCATTTTTAATGTACGTCCTTGAATATGACACCCCACTTGTCGATGTCAGCAAAAACAACGATAAACCAATTTTCGACCTGTCGGCTCTGTGCGGGTTATGCGATCGGGTTGGCTAGAATTTAGGATTAACTACTGCGCTCAAAGTGGAGTAAGTGCGAAAGAACGGATTTTTTTACATCAAAGGCCTGTCACGGTCCGCACGGGGAAGGACATTGCTGATTTTAGTTTGAAAGGTGGTTATAAAAACTTTTTATTAAAAATAATTTTTTTTTTAAATGTACACGATTCGCAGCTGCTCTCATCAACTGAGAGAGCTATATTTTTCTCATTTGACCTCCAATACAATATTAGAAAATATTTCAAACACACGCTGATGCAGCAAAGTTTCAGCTATTAAATTACAACAATTCTCTCGAACTGGTCAAAATGTAACAAGAAGTCGGTCGTCCATTCAACCACCTCTGAAATATTAAACCGAATGTTTTGAGAACGTGAGCTCGCCGCGGCTTTACGGCCTTTTTCTCATTACGACGGATAAAGACGTAAAGTTCGCTACCCAACTTCGCAGCCTCCGCGCTTATTATCAATACGCTTTTACGCCTTTAACAGTTTAAAAAGGAGAAAAAATTTCAACGCTGGAGCCGTAAAAACGATCCGCGAGAGGTTTTATGCCCTAGTAGCAGACCTTGAGAAAGGAAAATCAACTCCCGCGATGACTGAATTAAATTAAAAAAAGAGGAGAGAATCGCGCATGCGCTTTGCGCTCTTTTTTGGACCTCTTCCAAACCTTCCCTTTTATCGGGGCTTCCTTCTTTTTTCCCCGTTCGTAGATCCTAATTCAACCGACCCGTCTTGACTCCCGATAAATTCCCGTTCGAGTTTCATCCCCTCTGCCAAGAAACTGTTTATGGGGAAAACCGACTTTACCAGTTCACCCCGTTATCTCGCGGTATTTCTTCAAGTTCGTCCGACTATTTATCAGCGTTCGATTTAATTTATTTTCATTGAGCATTAACCAAATTGTGGAGATCTTTCTTCGTGTTTTCGTTTGAACTTGGACACCTCCATTGCATAATTTTTGTAGTGGTGGCGGCATTGAAGGCGTTTTTGTTGATCGTGATCTCACTAAATTAATTGAAAACGCGGTTATGCAAACATTTTTGTCCCAAGCTCGCCAATGTGCCCTTTTTCATGGAAAATTCATCATTTTGGTCAAGATGGTAGTTAATTTTGACCGTTTTCGGTTGAACTAATTACCTTACACGAATAACTGCATCGATAGAAAATCCTTGAAAAGCAAAATAATAAACAATAATTTGCATAAATCATTTGAAAAATATACATTTATCTATTTAGAAATGTGTGGCTCAATTGGAATCAACTTGCATTTCGACCGCAACGTTGGAATTAGCAAGTTGTCAACAAAAGAGTGCAAATGATCGTACGAACAAATTTGCCAAAATTGTAGTACCTTTTGAATTTATATTAAATTGAGTTGAAATTCGAACAGATATTCGTGAGAGAGAAAATGTTAATTACCAATATTATTGCTTCAACCTTGTTATAAATCCTTTTATCCAAACTAGGATTTTTGGAATTTTCAACAAAAAGGTGGTCGTGATCGTATGATCGAATTTTCCTAAATTATAGTATTAAATAGGGTTGAATTTAAATTTACATTTGATTGACTTGAAATTTGAACAGATCTGTGTGCACAAAAATTGTTAACTACCAATTTCGTTGCGAAAACTCGGCCCTTCGATCCTCGCCAGGGGGCAAGCCTGCTAGACCCCCGGTTGCTTTACGATTAAAACCCACAGCTTAGATTCAAGAAACATGGCTTCGCCGCGCTTTCTTATTTCGTTTAATTTAATTTTTTTTATTTGGGAGAATGCGATCAAACCTATTCTGCTATTTCGATAACCTTTCAGAATCAGTCTTCAGATAGGAAAGTATTATATAGTTTTATTGAGATTACTACGTTATTTGAAACAACCTTATAACATGTGTTAAAATATGTTTTGACCGTTTTCGACTCAACATTTTGGTTTATTATTCAATAATAAACCATTATAATGGCTCTTGAAAAAAAAATGCTAACGCCCCCTGAAAATTTCATGGTTTACGTTTCAAAGGGTGCAGAATCCGAATCTGCAATAAAAAATGTGCCGTCCGTCCGCCGTACGCACGATTTCTCCCAAACGGCTGGAGCAAAATATCTAAAATTTTCAGGAAAAATCAATATTGGTCCGACAACGCCCCCATTCTTTAGCCAGCACTTAATTTAAAGTGCCCTTTAAGGGTTGTCAAAGTTTTGTAAAATTGAAGCGGCCTAAATTTGGACTCTTTATGAGGAACACTCCATGAGGAATCGAAAGAGCCCTTCCCCAGGTTCGTAGCTCAAACCATTCCCGATATACGTCCCAATTTATGGTGCCAACATTTGCGTTATTTTGGTTTATTATTGTTTTTGTTTTGATATCAGTAACCTAGTGATGTAGTGATGTAGTAATGTGGATACTGGAGTGAACTCCTAAAAGGCTTTGTAGCCGATACACGGGTTGAAGCATTCTGATACTCATGAAACGCTGCAAATTCATTCACTGGGGTTTATTATTCAATTGGCTTGCGTTCATGATTTGAATTTCTACTAAACTTTGGAGTGTGCGTGTTTCACAGGTGATAGAGCGATTATTGAATTTCAGAAGGCACACAAATATGATCAACTGATCAATCCAAATAGGTATTTTGGTTGAGAACAGATTTATGTGCTCTATGCATATCTCCTGAAATTCAATAATCGCTCTATCACCTGTGAAACACGCACACTCAAAAGCTTAGTATAAATTCAAATAATGAACGCAAGCCAATTGAATAAAAAACCTCAGTGAAAGAATTTGTTGCGTTTTTCGTTAGGAACTGAATTTTTGGCGGCTTTAATGGAGGTATATTCCTATCTTATATAATCACCGCATCATAACAAAATATCGCGTAGGTTACACCCCCCTAAGCTTCATGACCCTCCTACCAACTAAGAACCAGCCCCCCAATTTAAGTTGCTACCCCCTTCCCAAAACAAAAATATAAAAAATACACGTAAGCACCCCTTATTCTATCTAAAACTAAAAAGAGATTTATTCAGGTATTGACAAAATTCAAATTTTTTAACGTCGTCAGTGTCGTAAACACTATGATGATCAACGTCACCCCCCCCCCCCCCCCTCCCCTTCGGGCACCCCTGGGTTACACCAGGTTACATGATCCTTAGTTCTCTATTATTATTACAGACTAAGCGAAATTTCGTGACTCGATACCGTTCCTAGTTGAAGTTCCCGAAAAACGTCACACTTTTGCCAGTTAGATCAAAACTGAAACATGTTATAAATGATATTCTTTCATTTCAAACAAGGATCTTTTAATTCAAACGAGGGATTAGAAATTACGAGATTGCTAGGGAAGCCACACTATCTTCTAGTCAAGTGCTATTTGAGTCAGACCGCTTGTATTCAGATCAATTAGTGTGCTGGCAGTTAACGATTCCAAATGTGTGTCAACACTTGTAAATTCAGTAAAATACGAGATTGAGTCGGTTGATATTTTTGCAGTGCAATAAAAAAATCAATTTTATTGTCACTGTCTTATCAAATAGTCAGACTATTGAAGCTTCCCTGGATGTTCCTTAATTGTTCATTATTTTTCTTTCGGTTAGCATTACGTCTTGGATTGTGACGTTGTTCCACGTAGACATTATACATAAGCCGATAATATCAACTGATATAATTTCAAGAAAAAATTGACCTTCGTGTAATAATTTACTAATTTTGTTTCTAACGTGAAGCTATATAAAGCTATATAAACTTCGTTCAATAATAATCTGAAGGCCAGTGATTTGCTCAAGTATCCGATATGAACAGACTGTTGTGTAACAACTCCCAGTGTTTGTAGTTTAATTAGGATGGGCTTATGTCTTATAGAATTCTCTCAGTTCATGCTTTGAATGTACGTAATTTTGGTTCGTTGAACGAAATTCGAACATTTTAAAATGCATTGCGCGGCGATGTCAACAAATATGTTTTCATTTTGTTCTCCGTTAATCCCGGGTTGTCGTATCCATTCAAATATGAAACCTACCGATCTATTGCAGTCTGTTCGATCCCACAGCTAATAGGATTACATTAATCCATTTTGTATCAGTTATAGTCGAATCAGACTTCGCGTGGAGCCGATATTAATACGCAGACCCATTCAAATATCCCATTTACTGAAAGGTTCTATCGATTCTTCGTACAATGAACGGTTTACGGGCTATACAAGTGGAGGTAATTCGCATAGAATATTGAAATGAGCCGCGACGGGCGGGAGTACGAAGCGGCATCACGACCCAATCAGGGTGCAGTTTGCTCGGAACTCGGAAATAAATCCCAATTCAAACGAGCCCTCGCTCCCTCTCCAATTGAAATGGAAAGCTCTCGTTAGAGTCCGGAAGATGAAGTAGAACTGCGGAACATCCAACGGTCTGAACAGAGAACTGTTATTTATCGGCAGTTACCACTGTTGCAGTGTTTCAAGTGATTCGCCTCCTCCTAATTATTTTGTTTTTCCTGATCTCTCTTATGGACCCGAAACTTTTGATGGATATGGTTAGTTGGCCCCTTCCCGATTTTAGAATCTGTCGCCTTGGGAGATGAACCGGACGCCTGCAAGCGTCTGATTCATCCTCTGAGCGTGGCGGAGCATAATAATGCATCTACCTCCTCGGAAGGGGCAACTATACCATTCCATCACCCTCACAAACTAAGGGGGTGTGATCAACAGGGCCTGTGCCAAAGCAGAATTATGAGGTGCTTTTCTTAGCCAAATACAACTTTCATCCATACGCAAAGCGATTTATAAATCTGTATAAATTTCTCATTTTCAATAAACATGCCATACAATGGATTGGTAAGGTTTTTTAATCTTCAATATTTGCTGCAACCAGGCAGCTTAGTTTGATAAATTGTAATGAATTATTGTTCACCGTAGTGCTTAACCAGAACTCAAATCTAACTTCAAAAACACAGAAGCAGAAAACGGAACTGAAAACAATCTGAACTAAAATTGGACTGAACCGTCAGTAAAACACTGATAACGAAAACTATGAGAAACATCCCTGGCAGTGAGCATAGAAATCGGTGTGGTCATTGCCTTGCTTTCCAAGCCCTGTCAGTGGTCAATCAATCTCAGAGACCTTCCTCAATTCGAACTTAAAATCCTCTGAAAATCTGCCTTTAGCACGATCGATTTTGGAGCACCTGCTTCCGATCACTTCTGATCGCTCGCAGAGCCCAGGATTGTGTTGCACTGTGCTTCAAAACCCCTCAAAACCTGGCCAAACCCCTGGTAATGATCCAAAAACACCAAATTATTATTATTATTTTATTTTTATTTATTCCTTTTTCTTTTTTTTTGCCGCGATTACGAATTTGAAGTTGTGCTATCATTCCACGAATTTCAAATAACGGCCAGAATTTGCAAATTGATTGTTTTGTAATTGTTTGATTTCTGGGTCGCATTGGGACCAATTCCTACAGAATCGAATGAATTAGATCAGTCATTTTTATGGTTCATTCCCTTGTATGACTGATTGATGGGAGACTTGCCCATTTTTAGTGAAGAAGCTGGAAAACACAAAATCTTTCAATTGAAAAAAAGTCAAATTTGGAAATAAATGTTATGTCACGAATGTTGTTGAAAATTAGTTGGAGAATCGACCCCTAAAGTTTGTATTATCAATTCTGGAAAGCATATATTAATTCTTAGGAAAATTTGTACATTACTATGGAACCCCAAATGCCGTTAATGTTAGGATTTATCAGAATATCCTAACATTTCCAAATTGCATTGATATAACCCAGTGTTGGCTTTCAAATCGGGCTCTGTCCAGTAAATCTCAGCATTTTACAACAGGCTTGGTAAAAGGTAGTATTATTTCATTCAGAGAGCGCGTTTCGGACTTTTATTAGGCGGGGAAATAAATGCACACTCACCAAGGAGATTGGTGAATGTTTGAAGTTCCTAAGTTTTACATGTTAGGCTTTTCGGGCTTTTGCCGAATCGGTCAGTCTCTCCTAAGATAAACCAACTGTCAAGCGATAAATGCCCTAATTTCATATAGACTTCGAGCTTTCACCCACAATACTGTAAAATCCTCGAATTTCCTGGTAAATCCTAACATTCATCGCACTTCTGGATTTTACTGTAACATACACTTGTATGCATTGTATTCATTCATCTGAAACAGTTCTGGACGTTAATCCTTAATCACCTCAATGTCAGAATACCTCAAAACAAGAAGATTGAAGTTTTGATTGTTAAACGCTTGGCGCCATTGCATTACCTCTAATTTTCTCTTAAATTAGCTAATTGACGCAAACTCTACATCAAACGACTTTTGTTTGATCTCTTCAAAGGGTGTCGATGAGTCGCGTTTGAACGCAAATCAAGTTCTTCCTCAGGTTGTGCGCTTAGCGTCTCAAGCTCGAAATCGTTCGAAGCTCATTTGTCTGGCAAAACCCGAGCCTGTCCCCCTGGGGGAGAAGTTTTGACTCTTGATGAATATCCCCTCTCAAAAGCAGGAACGCCTGGGAACGTATTGTTCCGTCTTCCCCGCATAACCAAGGCCAACGCTCCCAAGGCCGGGTCTTATTGTTCTCTATACAGAATAGTGATGCATTCAATGTTTTGCTGAAATTATAATAATTGTTTTGAAATAACGTAGACAAAAGATATCATATTAAAATTTCAAGAAAAGCTCCTTAAGCAAAGTATAAACTGAAGAGAATGTAGGCAACACTTTTGATGCAGATTAATTCCCAAAAACCTACCAAATGGCGTGAATACTAACCTCTACTTGTCCCTTTGTACAGGAAACGAAATTGGCTTCAGATTATCATTCAGTATAATTGAGTAATTGATTTCTAAATGTTTCAGAAACAATTGGATGACTTTGTCTTAAACATAACTCTCCAAACACCAACCTAAGAAGGGATATCTATCAAAATCTAACGTAAGAACATTAGTGTTATTTCGAATAACATTTGCGAGTGATTCAGCAGCAGGATATTCAGGATAATTAACAATTATAGGGCCAATGGACGTAACCACGATCTGCTACCATGTGAGGGTGATGGAATGGTATAGTTGCCCCTTCCAATGAGCTGGATGCATTGTTAATTCTCTGCCACGCTCAGAAGATGATTCAGACGCTTGCAGGCGTCCGACTCATCTCCCAAGGCGACAGATTTTAAAATCGGGAAGGGGCCAACTAACCATATCCATCACAACTGAAAGCAATACTCTTACGAGAAGGGGAGGTTGATTAATTTCGAGGTAATACAGGCGGAGTCTTAAAATTGGTAGTAATTCTATTGTAATTAGGAATTCTCTGCACTGCCCACCCAACTTGTTTTTATTCATTTATTTTATTTTTTTAATTCTCTCCCCTCCCTCTCACTCACTGGGTAACGATGTGTTGGATTGGTCGTGGAAATGTATGGCAACCCTCCATAATCGGCTTTTGCTCCCCGGACCGCCGTAATCCACGATTGATAGCTTCCGCCTCCCTTAAAAACCTCTTAAGGGGCCGTTGGTGTCGTGGACATCAGTCGTCACGAGTATTTTTTTCCGTCTAGTAATCAGTAGCAATAAGTCGAAGGGCAAACCTCGAGAAAAAAGTCACCCCTCTCACGAAAGCTTCAATTCAAAACGATCCATTTACCTGCGAATGACAGATTTGGAGTTTGGAGGACATTTAGGGCATCTACGTTACACGAACTGAATCGGGTGGCGTGGGATGAGCGGACAGACCAATTAAATAAATCATATTTTATGAGTTTCGGTGTCGTCCTAATACTCTTCTGTCAGCCCTACTTTCTGTATCTTCTTCCACAAACTTTGGTTAAAGTTTGGTTAAACTGAAAATTGCACCCTGACAGTTTAGCGTTCGGCAATTGAGTCTTCATTGCATTTAGCGCAGCAACCTTCATGTACGATTGTGACCATTGGGCTGCCCAATTCTTCAAAAGTGAGAAATAAGTGTCAGACATATCGAACTGATTCCAAACAGATTCAAACATATCACTGGTTATTACGAGTTTTTGTTGTCTGTTATTCAGTGTCCGCTCACCCCATGCTAGAAACATTGCGTCTGCTCTGCCCACGATTTCTGGGCAGCCCACCTTAATTGGTGTCCACGGAGCCCTGAATCGAGACAAAGACAATAACGAATATCACTGCTGAATACGAAATCCTGTGAAACTACCGAGCAGAATAGTTGGCGAATATCTTTCAATGGTGTCTAGGGAGATTCTGTAATTTTCATCTAGCAGTCCTACAAATGTTGCACGTAAAGTCTTCAACTTGTTACATTGGACTACTTATCTCCCATGAAATTTGTCACCGAAAATGGCAATCGTTGAATTCTTCTCCATCTCCGCTGGCACCGGAACGTTCATCGAAAAATATTGGTACAATCAACCTTGAAATGATTCTGGGTGTTAAGATGAGTATTGATTTTGGGTTTTCATCTTTTATGTTCTCTAAAAAAATAGAGATTCAACCTTTTCCAAATACACTCCAATCAATGAGAAGGTAGATAGATCGCTGATCGTAGAACGCTGTTCACCGCATTCTAGGTCCCAACATTGTCTCCAACAGCCAACTATCCTAGTACCCGGTATGAAGATCGACCCAGAGCTTAGTAATCTGTCATTTCCCTAAGCTGGGCAATTATTTTCTTCAAGGCTTCAATGATGCCACACAGTGAATCTCACGTTACTCAGGGACCAACCGATCAAGCTGGGCATCACAGGTTACAATCTATCATAAAAACACTGCTGCTATTTTCACAATTTTGTAGAATTTATTATAATTTCTCGTAATATCAATAATTTTATTAACTTTGGTCTAGCAGCTTGAGAAAAAGGCTCGAGATGGTGAACGGCGGGATTGTTTTCAATTCGTGTTTTAGATTTTACTTTTCCTGAAACGTAAACTTACAAGAGGTGTTGCATGGTTTTTCCTAGTCAATTATCTAGTTATTATTATTTCTTAATCAGTCACAAACATTTTTGAAAAAAATAATAAACCAAGAAAATCGAAAATATTGAAAAAATACTATTTAGATAAAGTATCGTTTGCCATTTAAAAGGCTCATCATTGGAAATCAATCTCCATGAAATCGATGTACATTCCCATTTTATTTTACGGCCTTTGTTCCGTTGGCCTCTGCCGCACCCACCAACAAAAAACCCTCCACAAAGACGCTGTACCTACTACTCACACCGAGCTAACCAGCGACGTATTAGGAACGACCCTCTTTTCAGAGTTTTTGTTTTTAAGTCGTTGGTACCTCTAGACCCCATCCGGTCTCGCAAGGAAGCCGATAGCCTCATTCTGGAAAGTGAGATGAAGGTAATGAAAATTCCAACGAGGGTCGCATAGGTAATTCTCAAGTAGCTAAGATCAGGCTTTTTAATCATAATAATAATGGAGTACTCGTTCATTCTAATAATCTATCGAAAACTTTTCGAAACGAGCCCTCTACGGATAGATATTGATGGACGAACTGTCGATGTGTAATATCTTTGAGCAATCTATAGTCTGATATATATCGATGACAAATATCGATAAATCGGAACCATTGATAGTTGTTTGATTGATAGAGATTCATAAACGTTCAAATATGTAGTATGTTTGTATTTTGAATCTTCAAACTCCATGTTTTGCCTCTGTTTTTCACTTGTGCCCCACACAGGCGGCATTGAGCCTCTTCATTCTGTAACTCTAAGAAAGGTTCTAGGAAGAAATGTCTTCACGGTTAAGAAAAAAAGTCCTAAGACTGTCTTCAAGAATCGAGCCAGTATTCAGGACGTCTCTCTGATACAAGTCTCAAGTCAATAAAGGGACGTTGTGTAGGACAAGCTAAACTTAAACAAATAAAAGCAAAAAATCTTATAACGAATGGGATTCAAACCATTACATGACCAAATTCGTCTTCTTTCTTCTTATGTCCTTTCACTTCTTGAGGAGCATAGGGCCTCCACAAAATTGTGCCATCTCGTTCTGTCGCTGGCCAGCACCCTCACCTCCTGCCACGTCTTTCCAACTCCTCTTGCCTCCTTCTCGATAGACCGTTTCCATGTTATACGAGGGCGGCCCCGCCGGCGGAAGCCTTGAGGATTCCAATCCAATGCCTGCCGCTCCACAGATTCTTTACCTTTCCTCAATGTATGGCCAATCCAGGTGTTTCCTCCGGCGTATTCCCATTGATACAGGATTTTGACCGGTCCGTTCCCAAAGTCTCTCGTTGGAAATGACCTCAGGCCACCATACTCCGAGGATTCTTCTCAAACATCTGTTTATGAATGATTGGAGCTTGTCGGTCTGGACTTTGGTCACTCTCCACGTTTCGCGACCATAGAGTAGAACAGACTTGACATTCGTGTTAAATAGGCGCAATTTGGTCCTCAACGAAATGTTCCTGTTTTTCCAAATCGGATACAACTGAACGAATGAGCCATTTGCTTTCCTTATACGACTTTTAATGTCTTCATCTGTTCCCCCTGATGCGTCTACATTGCTGCCAAGATACTGGAATGAGTTTACAGCCTCCATCTCTTCTTCATTAACCCTTAATCCTTCCTGTACTTGGACGTTAACCCGGATCTCCTTGGTTTTCGCTACATTTATACGTAATCCAGGCATGGCAGAGTACTCACTAAGTTTATCCATTTTGCACTCTATATAAATGAATCTATGAGCCTACAGGCAGACGTCGTCAGCATACTCCAAATCTTCCAGACGGTCACAAGGACCCCACTGGATACCTCTTTTCCTCCCTTCCAACGTTCTCCTAATTAAGAGGTCAAGAACAATTAGGAAAAGTGTAGGAGACATGACGCATCCCTGCCTGCACCCTGAGCGGATAGGAAGTGGCGAAGAAAGGCTGCCATCATGGATCACTTGACAGGTGTAATCATATAGGCCCTGGACCAGCCTCAGTATCTTTCCTGGGACCCCGTACAACTCCAGGGTTCTCCACATTACGACTCGATTGACCGAATCGAAGGCTTTCTGGTAGTCCACAAAAAGTGGGCTCTGAAACTCTGTGCTTTGCTCCAGGATAATGCGAAGAGTGTTGATTAAATTAACACAGCTCCACATGACCAAATTGCAATGCGTTAATTCCAATTGTTTTGTGATGCAATTGTTGATTGCAATATGTTGGATTTTATCGACGAAGAGATGATGTTACAGTGCGAAGCACCTCAGCACCTGGGATTTCTTTACTGGTAGGAAAGAAGTGTGATGCCTCTCACCAACTGGGATTTGTGTACTATAAGGAAAGACGCCTCGCAACCGATGGGATTTTGTGTGTGAGCGTAACTTTCCACTGTGATGGGAAAGTAAAATTCGCTTACGGGGTAACAGATACATTCAATCGGTGTTCGGCACAATTTGTTAGGTGATCAAACTTTCCACTCTATTGAGAAAGTAAAAAAGGCATTGGTTCACAATACATTTATTTTTAATATTGCCAGCGCAAATGCTCCATTCTAAGTACTGCAATTAATTTACTCAACTGCTACGTACTGTGCTGTAAGTTATGTACCTTTCACTGTACTGTTCCACCTCACTTAACCAGCGGGGACTTTTTTCTTAGCTATTTTTCCGGGGACTTTTTTCTTTGGTTTCAACATTTCCACACTTCGCTTTCCTATAGAGGCATGCCAGACCCAATTCAATTATATTAATTTAATGTAAAGTGTAAGATAATCGACCATTGGAAAGAGACCGGATTGAGAATTCAGTTTCGTAAAAACGATGCCAACCTATTCCCCAGTAAATCATTCACAGTATTACCAATGTTACTATTCTTTGAATTCAGGGCGTATCTCAGCATCTTCCACATTTACAGCGGTTTTGCCAGTATATATTTTATTCATAAATGAGGGCTTTCCAGCGTAAGGTGAATGGATTTTGTAGGATCTCAAATGGCGAAGATGAAGTTCTGTAGCAACGATTTAGGTAAGTTGGTCGTGAGAGGAAATCATTGCGAAATCCCGTGACACCCTCTCGCGTTCCATCCTCGCGTGACTTTATTAGACGAATTACTCCGAGATTGAACCATATTCCATCCTAACATCTGCTGCTACATTTGAAATCAGCATAAAAAATCCATTCCATTCCAGTTGGGTTTTACTGAGTTGAGTACCTAAACAAAGAAGAACCATGAGTTCAGGTGAGCATTTTAACTGTTTTTGCCCCATCGCGGAATTCATCCCATATTGCGCGTAACCATTTTCTCCTGGTGGCTCCTACGTACGAATATGGGCCGCGGGTATACAACTCGTCATCCCGACTAGGAAATGACGGGAGAAATCTGACGCCCTTTCCCGCCGTATAAGGTTTCCAATAGATAACCTGCCTATTACCTTCCGTCTCGTACGTCATGTTCGATACGTACCTACCCCGGCGCCCGACTCTAGAAATAGATCGTGTGAGTCGTTTGAATTTCCCCCTCGATGAGCACAATGGACAGATTATCCTATGAAGGTATCTCTTCCAAAATAACAGGCTCAGATCGATGGAAAGGGCGTCATCTTCTGATTCTAACAGTAAACGTTCAAATGAGTGCCAAGATGTAAACCTCGAAAATAGATTTGCCATGCTGTGCTTGAGTAAAAAGTTGTATTCAAAGCGAAAAAGGTTGAATTAGATGGGAAAACATTATACAAAAATGCATTCAAATCCAGGAATCATTTAAGAATAGGTACCTACTTCCAAACGGCGTTCCATGAGGAACTTTTTTTTTTTTCAATTTTGGAGCCATTACAACAGTTCTATTTTGCCCGGAAAATTGGCTAAATGAAAGGAAGAAATAAAATGATTGAAATTGACTGTTTTTATGAAATCAATGTGGCTTTTCTGTAGGAATTTATATGGATTTTAAGAGGGGGGAGGGGGGGGGTAAAGGGGCAAAAAGCGTATAATTTTAGCCACTAAGAGGCCTCTTTGGTCACTCTCCTAATGGTCCATAATTTTGTTGAGGCTACGGAGGGAATGTGTTACGTTTCAATCGAAAAATAATAAGTATGAGTTGGGAATTGTTGAAATGAACGTGAGAAATGAAGAATTTTATTTGAAAAGTTTTGAGTTTGAGTTGAGAAATTATGAATGTAGCTCGAGAAATGTTGGATTTGAAAGAATTACTTGGAAAATGCTGGATATGACCGGAAAATTTGTAATTGAGAAATATTGAATTGATAAATTACAATCTGTTAAAATGAAAAAATTAGTCTTATGTTCAAGTGCTTTATGACTTTTTGTTCAAAAATATCTTGACCAACAATGGTATTGCTTCCAGCAGACTGGGAAACCCTTAAAAAGTCTGAGTTAACAATAAGTAAGTCATTCTGAAATTTTGGAGTAAGTTGATAGACTAATTGGTTGTTTTGTCAGCCACTTCCCGTCCACTTATTTCAGCGAGTGTGCTAAACTCCGCCCGACCCATTAACAGTTGAATGAAGGGGCAAGGAGGCAGCGCTGCCCCTAAACTTCGAACGGCCATCTATTTCTATTTGAATGGATCTCTTGTTACTCAACCACATATCTGTGTGAGGAAGTTGTGACTGACCCGAATTACCTGAAAATGTTATGCATGATAGGTAAGTTATAGTTATGGTGTCGTTTATTCGTAACAAACTTCAGATTCGTGCCTGCAGAAATGCTGCTATTGTTCAAATCTGATGAAATTTGAGTCGGTGACAATATACACATGAAAGTGAAGTATTTCATCCTTTGTATTAGATTTTGATGCATATACAATTGGGAATAGTTGAATTAGAAATGCTGAGGTTGGCTCGGGAAATGTTGAATTAGACACGAGAAAAGATTAATGATTTTTGGAGTGTTAGCTTTCACTAGAGAAATCGGAGTCGAGAATAGTTGGAATCGGCTTGAGAAATGATGAATTCGACCTGAGTAATGTACGTATGCTTCTGGATCTGACATCTCTAGACACTTCCGAATACTCTTGAATTACTGGAGCATCTTGATTTTATATTGTATATCAGAAATCAATCATACCTGTAGAAAATTGAGGAAGTAAAAATAGAACAATTCGCGGACATTCAAATATTGTTTTGGATACGGAATCCCATTTTGTTCAGAGCCAAAAACGCTGCAAATTCTTTCACTGGGGTTTATTATTATTTGAATTTCTACTAAGCTTAGGAGTGCGTGTTTCACAGCTGATAGAGCGATTATTGAATTTCAGGAGATATGCATAGAGCACTTAAATCGGTTATCAACCAAAACACCTATTTGGATTGATCAGTTGATCATATTCGTGTGCCTCCTGAAATTCAATAATCGCTCTATCACCTGTAAAACACGCACACTCCAAAGTTTAGTGGAAATTCAAATCATGAGCGATTACAATGGAAAAATATTCTATTTGAAAATTTTAAATTTCGTAAGACGGAGCATGCATATTAGAATGCTTCAACTCGTGTATCCGCTAAAAACCCTTTTAGGAGTTCACTCCAGTATCCACATTCACTAAATCACTAGGTTACTGCTATTTATTAAAAAAAAAATCTTGTGTTTGTTTTGATTGCAGTAACCTAGTGATGTAGTGAATGTGGATGCAGATGTTGGCACCATAAATCGGGAATGGTTTGAGCTACGTACCTGGGGAAGGGCTTATTCGATTCCTAATGGAAAGTTCTTCAAAAAAAGTCCCAATTTAGGCCGCCTTGACTCTTGACTTTTTTTGAGGTTGTTAGGGATGTTACAAAACTTTGACAACCCTTAAAGGGCACTTTAAATCAAGTGTGAGTGCTGGCTAAAGAATTTGGGAGTTGTCGGACCAATATTGATTTTTCCTGAAAATTTCAGATTTTTTGCTCCAGCCGTTTGGGAGAAATCGTGCGTATTGCGGACGGACGGAAAAGGTTTTATTGCAGATTTGGATTCTACACCCTTTGAAACGTAAACCATGAAATTTTCAGGGAGGGTTAAACATTTATTTTTTCAAGAGCGATTACAATGGTTTATAATTGAATAATGAACCAAAATCAGTGAATTTTCTGTGGTTTGAAGATGAATCCTTTTCAACGAGAATGGTGTAGCTGACAGGGAAACCCATAAAAAGAAAGCGTTATTGTAGCAAGTAAGTCATTCTGAAAAGTTAGGGTAAGTTGAAAGAGTAGTTGTTTGTTTTGTCAACCACTTCCCGTCCACTTATTTCTGTGAATGAGTATGCTAAACTCCGCCCGACCCATTAGCAGGTGAATGAAGGGGCTGGGCCGCGCAGTGCGACGCCAAAACTTCGATCAGCCATCTTCACTTTCCCTTTCCACCTCCCAGAAAACTTTTTTTTTGTTCAGGCTGGAGGGGACACCGCTCCCGACCCTTTTCCTCCCGTCTAGTTCCATTTCCATTATTTACAAGTCCCAACGGTCCCAGGCCACAAGTCACGAGCTCCGCAGCCCCTGTCCCCATCTCCAAGTCCTCGGATGTCAAGGGCGTATCGAGGCACCTGCTTGGCCGAAGTGGGAGGTGCCTTTGGACTCGCAGGTAGCTGGGAGAGCCCTTCAGCGTAGGGGTAGTAAACAACCCCCCAGTCACTCCCACGTTTCCCTCCGATTTTTTTTCCTCCTTTTTCGCTTCAGTCCCGGGTTTCGTTTCTCGAGGTGCCATCGAAGAGTCTTCTTTTCCTCATGAAAACGGGTTCCTTCGGAGTTCAGTGGTTTCAACCAAGTTTCAAGTGTTTTCCTCCGCTTCTCCAACTTCTCCGATGGGACGCCTAACTACCTTATTTTGTAAGTTGATGTGGCACTTTTTATTACTTTCCTCGCACGATAGGTCAAGGGAAAATACTGACTGCTATCGCCAACCCGGATCAAAATCAATAAGTTCCATGCGTATTGATATACTGACATATATCTGGACGAATGAATATGAATACATAATATGTAACTCATGTGCATTACAGTTTAGTAATTTCGATGGGTTTACAACCCTCGAGGAAGGTACCTTTACACAAGCAGAATAAATTGGATCCCGCAATTTTCTTCAAAGTGGATTTTTTATAAAATTAACAATAGTTACTCGTTTCTTGAATAAAAACAATGTTCATTACCTTGAAGAAACAACTTGGAAAAATCTACGCTGTTGATTATTTAAATCAAAGGATGATCGGTGAATTTCTGTGATCAACTTCAAAAATTCAATTTTCGAAAATTTTGATGAAGAAAGCTTAAAGTAAATCTGCAAGGAAAAGATGGTGTAATACCAAACTTGGTGGATCTGGGAAGGCATTTAAATGTAAGATGGTGCTTAAGCAAACACAGCTGAAGAAGATGGACCACTTGAGACAACATTCCGGTTTTCTTAAAAAAAATACTGAAGATCTATTAAAATGTTTGAAAAAAGGAATTTTATAGAAGTTTGGAGATGTGAAAGGCGTTGAGAATAGCTTTTTGCTGTTTTAGGTACCCTTTTCTGCTGACGTAGTACTGCCATCTTATTTACTAAATGGGAGTGATTGGAATCAAGTGTGATTCAGCCCTGAAGCACTAGCTTCTGGGTTCAGGCTCATAAACATTTAAAAAAATATCCCACATCGTCGATTCCTGAATGATTTCGCATTAATAATTTGTGTATGAGAGTACTCATTTTAGCCCTCTCAGAAGAGAGGAACTGTTATCCATTACGGAACAAAATTAGTCTGCATGAAGGCTGTCATGCAGCTCTATCCCTTGAAATGGTCGCAAAAAAATTTGAACAACGCCCCCTGCACTCCCGGATGATTTCCGCTTAAAGCCGTAATGTGATGTACCCTGAAAAAGGTTTTTGCTCTCTCTCACAGTATTATATAAGATAATATAGTACTATACCTATACGTTTTGTCAACAAAACGAACTCGTAACCAATGGTTCTCCGGGATGTAAGGAGGGGGAAAATTGGCAGCGTGGGATGTGGTCTGATGTCCAATAAATTCACAGCTTTCCAAAAAGTATAGAACGATTTTTTGCGATGAAAAATTCGATAAGCTAAATCACCTTAGCAACGCTCGGTTATAATCATGAAAAGCCATTGAATAAAAATACGCGCTACTTTTGTCTCACTTTTTCTTGTCGCTTTTCGGCGGGGGCTCCTATCGCAAAAACCTTTTCAAGGTTAAAAAAAATTAATTAAAATTGAATAATTCCTTCCTGACCATAAACCTCATCCTTATTTTAAATTCATTAAATTCACTACTTAGAAATGACAATGCCTACTCTATCCAGTTGGCCAAACTCAAATATGACACCTGGTGCTCAAACCATTCGAATCCATAGTTTTATTATGATATTACCCATCCTATTTCTGAAGGGGCCAAAATTGCGAAAGCGCTCAATTATATTAAAAGTATAAGGTGAACTGCCTACTAATTTACTTCGATCGACCCCAGTGAACGTATTAGCATGGCAATCACCATTTCAACTAACAAACTAATAAGAAAAACTGGTTATGCATCTTCGATTATTATTAGCATTGGCCGAAATCGTTCAATGAGAATGCATCCCCAGGTTGCAAATCCTGGTGTAACAGTGCCACAGTTATTGACCTCATAGGATTAACAGGTGATAGATGCTATGTGTTCCATATGAGGTATGGATGGAATCATCTCATGAACCCAGTTATCCATATCTCATGCGGATCACATGGTATTTATCACCATGAGGTTACCGTCCAATACCTGTGATATTTGTACCTTGGGATGGGTGTATCCTGGCAGTGCATTCGTATTAAACCATTTCGGCGAATGCTAATAATATTCGACACCTTCGGCATATGGCTCGCCCCTTGTGCGCAATTTAGCGGATATTGAAGTTCAAGGCCAAGCGTACGACCTCTCCCGTAATAAATAAAACTTTTTCCTTCCTTTCGGTCAGCCCCCTCGCAAGTCTTCTGAGCCGGCCATAAATCTCGACTGCCCCATTGGAAAGCCACCTTCCCTCCGTCACATTTCCTCTGGGTTTCAACCCCCCCTCGGGGTACCTATAAATAACGAGCTTTCACCTCCGCGGGGGAAAAAATCGCCTGAAAATGACGCGGTTCGGAAAAGAAGCGATAACTGGGAGTCTGCATGTGCATTGGCTCAGATTTTATAGTTGGCCTCGGCAGTATGATGTTCTTCGGGCGTCTCGACATCATTCGGAGTAATAACACTCGTAATGCCAACGCAGGAATTGGATATGGATTTCAATGGTTTTTGTAGTTAGCATGTACTTAAACGCCTTCGCTATCTGAGTTATTTATTTATTTGAAAATTACGGGCAAGCCCAATTACAAAGGACAAGAAAAAATCAGCAAGTACAAAAAAGAAATACAAAAATAAGACAAAACTTTACATGGCGCAAAACTTGAGTTAATACAATTGAAATAATGGGGAGGTTTGAACTATTGTTGTCAGCGTGGCAGGGGAATCATTAAAAAAGTCATACACTGGGTTGGACTGTATGCACGAATTGGTGAGACGAGGAAAACGGTGAAGAGGCCGATTAAGTTGATAATTTGTTGGTGAAAATGGTATATCAAAGAGGTGGGAAGATCGTGCTGATAACCTTGGGATCCGAAGGTTCACATTCGATAGGAGAGCCGGGCAGTCAAGCTGGTTGTTCAGAAGTTTGTGGAAAAGTCTCAGATCGGCCAGGCATCTGCGGGTCTCGAGCGGTAAAAGATGGCACATCTCAAGCAGGGGTGCGTACTCAACGTCCCTAGCGAGGATACCAGCCTTGAACGCGACGTATCTGAGAAATTTCCTTTGCACTCTCTCCAGGGAATATTTGTGTAGCGAGTAGCTGGGTGACCACACCGGAGAGGCATATTCAAGCAGAGGTAAAACCAGAGATTTGTACAAGAGCACAATCGCCTGTACTCTGGTAAAATCGCGAGTACACCTCTTCAGAAAACCCAAGGCCCTCAGTGCACGTCTAGCTATCCCGTCGATGTGGCTGGTAAAAGTAAGTTGGGGGTCGCAGAGCACTCCAAGATCATTCATAGCTTGTGTCCTTTGAAGTTCAGATCCACCTAAAGTATAATTGAATAAGGCAGGCTGAGCAATTCGGTGAAAGGTAGTGACTGAACATTTAGATGGGTTCAAAGAGAGAGAGCTTGTGATACACCAATCTTCCAGAGCACAAATAGCCCGCCGGTTACAAGAAATGCGTCGCTGGGAGAGTTTTAATTATCATAAAGCCCTGCGAGAACAATCTGCCATGTCGTTATCGTCGTTATTTTGCAGACAAATGTCTGATCCATGTCGTAAGAATCAATGTTTAACCTTTAAATTGACTTCGGTGATTTTAGTCGAATCAAAGCGAGAATTTTAAGTAGAAAGTGTGATTAATAGTTATAATGTGGACAGCTGGACATTGTAGAGGTGGATATCGCAGCTTATGTGATTGAGCGTCACATCGTTGATGAACACCTTCAATTTCATGGTTTGATTGATAAGCAAGAAAAGCTTTGAGAATTTCAAGCCTTGCCGTTTTTAGTAAATTTTAAATGGATAAACATATTGTGAATTGGCTCCTTCTTGGATTTTGCGATGTTAATTCAGATGCTTGAAGTTGTTGAATCCCGACCAGATGTTCGAAGAGTTGAAAACTAGAAATCGTTTGTTCAGACCAAAACTAATCTATAAAGCCTTTTGAATCGGATTCTCTTCGAGTCACGCCTCCTTCGAAAATCCCACAGTATCGGAGATCCATCAAAACAGGGTAATTTGTGAGCTAACGCAACCCAAAAGGTTTAAAAGTCGTGTTTATCTAACTAGTCATTCCTCCGGCTCCGTCTACTTCGAGGATTTTCGACTAAACGACCGCGATGTATGCGGCCTCATGGGACCCCGAGCATTTTTATCTTGAAGGTTTGTCCAAGAGAAAGCCGTGTTAAAGTGTTTGATAAGAGGTTGCCCTCCAAATTATCCTGTCAACACGGAGCCCCATCCGATCAGCTTATTTGTTCGGCGACTTGACAAAGTAAACATTTCTCCCCCTGAGCGCACCGTCGTCTTTCCAGGAAAAAAAAGAGGAATCGTAGGGAGTTGAGAAGTCGTTTGAAATGGGTTACACCGTGTAAGTATCGTCTTAGAGGCAGATAAGTTGAATTAAGTTTTGTCACATCTATTTCGAAAATGCTCTGCGATTCCTTACTCTCTTAACCATATATTCTTTCGATCTTGAAAATATGTCTCTGTCGTTATAACCGACCCTTCCATTATAAATTCATCTTTTAAACCACCTAGAAAGAGTTCACTGGAGATTTTACCAGCTGCAGATCTAGCAGTGTTGAGTTGATTAGCATGTCCTTGGTAAAAAGTGCTGCTCACTGCGTCCTGAGATCAGGTGCTGGTTGCCTGCTGTTCGACAAGTTGGTACGGAACATGTAACCCTGTCCTGGCTCACGTTTACCTATCATTAATGAAATTTAACACGATAATTCTACAAAATTCTCGCATTCGATCATGTTGCATGAATGGAACTTTCTTCTAATCTCGTGATAGGTGATTTTGTAAACTACAAACTTCACCGTACCGTTTCAATATGCTACCACCTAATTGATATCTACCTTAGTGACTCGACGGATGAGGTGAAGTAAATAAAGATGCGTAAGTAAACGAAGTGAAACTGGGCACACAATACATGAATCCAAATCATCTTCCACCAGCTCGTGATTATGTACGCGTAGTCTTACAAATGTCAGCTTTCGAATGGTATATGTATAATGTATTATATTTACGATGAAAATCGGTGGACAAATTTTAGTATGAATGAAATAAACCGCTCGTTTTTTGGAGAATAAATGTTTTTGATGTTTGCCGGCTTCAAAAAAGTAGTCATTCCTGGGGTTCTGGGCATTGAGTTGAAATAATTAAGAATTTTATTCTTCCAAGATGTCGTTTTTAACAAACATGTTCTAATTTTTAATTAAAGGGAGTCAAATTTCGAAAATTCCTCCTATTGAATTGAATTGAATTCGTGCATTCAACGAAATAGAGGGCTTTTCGAACAATTACTGTAGATAGTTAGAAATTACAGTACGCTTGCTAAAAATGATACCTCGGAAGATAACAAGGACATTGATTTTATTCACTCAATTTCCAAAACCGTAGAAATGCCTACTTATTTGAAACCGCCACCAAGCATAAAAAAGTCGATTCTCCCAAGAACACTCGATTTTTTGCATTCAAACAAAATTTTCTTCACCAATGTACTATTCAAAAACTGACATTGTGGCGCATTTTTTTATTCTACGTAAGCACACACTGTGTTGCAGAGGCTTAATGGATGTTCTAAGAAATAAGATTTTTCTACAAGCTCGTGAAGTGTGCTTTTTAGAGTGATTTTTGATAATTTGAAGTGGGCAAAACATTTTGGTTTGTCATTTCATGTTTCACTATTGCGGATACCCACTGACGGTGTTCACGGAGGTTTCGCCAATGTGGATTTTTCATTTTCTGCTCATGTTATGCAACACCGTTTATATTCATGTTGTGATTGTGCCTAGTAAGTAGATGAATTCATAGGTTCAATTCATAGAAGTAAGAATTTAAATGGATATGGCGAAGTCGTTTGAAGGAATAAATCGTCAACAACACGTTTTGATGAGGCAGATTGAGTTAACTCATCCTTTGTAGTTGAGTCACATTCGTGCTCCTGACAATGATAAAACTTAATGTCGACAATCACCTGGCCTTCACTAACGTTCTATTGACGTAATTAGAAATAGTTGCATGCACTTGGGTATTGGGTATTCTTCCCAAGGAGTAGCGCTTGACAATCCCGGTTGGTTGAGGGAGATTCATTCTGATGGAAATCAAGAATAACGCTAATAATAATTAATTTTATTGTTACAACTGTGTAAAACGTCTAGTACCGTAATCTTGAATTACTGAATATCACTCATAACTTTATGAACATTCGTGAATTGTGAGTAACTGCCTACATTCAAAATACACAACACGTTCACATTGTAATGCGGGTCGTGATGAGACCCTTCAGCTTGGTCTTCCTGAATCGCCAATTTTCATTGTAATTACAGAGACCCAGAAGGTTCAATGTTATGATTTCGACGTTTGATTTGTTTGGACGGTTTGGTTTTTAAGAAAACTGATTCTGACCACTCAGCGTTCCACGGGCGTTTTCTTAAGGATTTTGCTCTGTACTGTGTGGATTCATTGAGTACTGCTTGTCTTAGTACAACCCCAAACTTGGCAGGTGTACCTCCAAAGTGGCTTGATCATTTTCTGGCTAAGTAACATTTAGAGGTATTACTTATTTCCAATACATTCCCCTGCATTTAAGACTAAATTTTTGCGTCCATGTCTGCTATTGGTAGGGGAACCTTTTTTTTCGGGAGATAAAAAGATTTTTTCCTACAAAATCGAAATTTCCATTCGCGTTTTAGACCTTCTGAATAACTTTCGTTTCGTCTGAGTCTGTCCGTGTGTCTACATATCCTCATAACAAACCTAATTCCTACAGTTTTCATCTGAGGTTGATGACTTTTTGGGGAACGTGTGTCACGCTGTAGATCAACCTCTATGAATATCTTTACTAAGATAACTATCCTTCAGTTTGCGCTTGCCAAGGTTCCAGTGGTCCGATGGCGTTCATATTTCAGGGTATTTTTCTTATCTACATGCCGTTTTCAGTGAAGTTTCGTGTGCTGCTATGCCTATATCTGACATAATTAACAACGGACTCCTGAGTTAATCCGTACAGAGGTACGTCAAGAGGGAAATTATTTGTATGGGCTACGTCGTTTATATTGAGCAACCCTCCTCTTTCCTCTAACGGAGGAAACTATGGAGTCAATAAAATGTATGGGAGACACCGTTGAAATAGATGTGTTGGATGTGTGTTATATTGTTTATAATAAAGTCACAATGTTGTTCAAGTAGTTGTCTACAGGACACTACTGTACCAAATATTATTCTGTGAGCCTTCTTACCTAATCAACGGCTGTGCGAGCTAATGAAAGAATAGTTGGAACCCTTTTGATTTGTGTTTACTCGAAGCTTTTGCTTTTGGTAACCGTCGATCTTGTGGGGTATGGAGTTGTTTATCGGAGTTACTCACTGTAATCCTAGTTTCGAGCCTGTTGAAAGATTGCCCTTGAGACACATGAGCTAAATGACTATTAAATCGTCTCAGCTGACTCGTATTCGCGCAACTATCACTTTCCAAGATTGATGGAGCGCTCGTCCTTCAAAATAGCTCTGTATCTTAATGTGTATTAGTAGGCTTTTTCTGTGAACTCCCCTCAAAGGCAGAGGTTGTACAACATTAAACAAAAACGAAAAAAACTACTAGTATATAAAGATAAAATTGGAGAGGACCCCATCTTTACCTGGCGAGGTTTTAGGGTAATTATGGTTGAGGCAAGAGAGTTTGACGGAAGAAGTTCCTCTACGGAATGACTAGGAAGCACTCCTGCCGAGATACCCTACTCGCTCCTTTGCACTTTTTATGACACGGCCGCGGCCAGTATTTTGATGTTGTTATAGGCGGTTCAGCGTAAGATTAATTTAGGTGCTCCCCCTCTCACCATCGCCGAATTAACAGTGGGAAAAGGTAAATAGTAGTCTGGTACCGAACTCCAGTATTTCAGCTGAATGACAACCATTCTGATATAGCAGTTGGTTGACAACCATTGAAACGACAGCATTCATTTCAGCTGATTTAATCATCACAGTTCGCTGGATGGTAGGTATAGAAGGGTGATGGACTGCTGTCAACTGATTCTCCGCACCTCCGTATCCTCACGTAACTTCCTAGGCTGACCCGATTATAGGTGCCGCGCCTTGTAGCTCAAATATCGCTTGCCGCAGGTCGTCCCTATCATGTTTGCTTATTTCTACCCTTGGTCTGCTCCGTGTTCACGCTGCCACTGACAACCTGCCCGTCCAAGATTATTGCATGGGGCTTGACTCCATCAGTGTGTGGCTTCTTGCATTAGCCACTCTTCATATGGTACACATTCATACACACAGCGTTAACCTATGTGATAGATCAATAGTTTTTGGAACTGCTGTTGCTGAATGTAAACATGAAGCGTTTTTGCTTCAGAGGTATCCTCAGGGCGATGCTGGCATATCGACTCAGTCCTTTGAAGGGGCATCTAGTCCATTCCATTCCCTCCTTATTACACCTACACACAGCTGACGGTTGGTCCGTCTCCGATTTCCCTACCTCTTACTGGTAGGTAATGTTCGTTTCAAAGCTCTCGCATTTCATTTACCAATTTGGTACTTCTCAACTTCAAGGCGACTAACGACCTGCTCATAACCATCATCAACTTCAAATTTCCAAGCACGCAAAAAAATAGTTTTTTGTGTCTTCGACATCTATAAACACACGTTCGCCCTTCCCAGATTTGCCCTTTAGCGATTTTAAGGCTCGAGTTGCCAACCTTTTAACTCATCGCTCCTTTAAAATCGGACACCCCATTTTAGGATGGTTTACGACGCCGTCCCTAATTGGATTTTGTCTACAAGTCCCTCTTGAATCTTTTTCTCAACCTCAATTTACACTTTCCGAACCAAACCTAAAGGGTAATAGGAAAGCTTTTTTTGCGGTTAACCGTCCTTGGTCGTTAGCTGTGGAATTCAGTTTTTTTCTTCCTCACTACCAAAGGAGTCTTTGTGTTCGCGCAAATCGAAAATTTCCATTCAGTTTTCGTATTCTAGAACTTGATCAATTTTGTTCCTTGAGCGTCATTCCTTGTCAAGTACATGTTTTAGTGGACTTTATAGAGACTTTGCAGGTTAACTCTTATGAATTTCCTGCAAAGTCGACTGATTGTGATACAACTCGGGAAGGTGTTGGTTGTGGGTTTCAATAAAAACAGAACTTTGGTCGGCAATGCTCATCCGAGACTAATAGACCAATTTTCATGAACTTTTCTGACATTGCGCGGGACCTTAAAATGGGATATTGTTCGATTTGATCAATCCCATTGAAGTAAAATTTCCAGCACAAGTTTGATCTTCAATTTTGCAATGACCTAGTCAATGGTTGATACATTAAAAAAAAGATATTCTACCGAAAATATAAATTTTGTTTAGTACATTTTTAAAATTTCACAGATTTACTAGGCTCAAAACGTTTTGTTCAACGAACTTATCCTTTCTCTCGGAATGCTTGATTGCTTTGATGCTTGATGAGTTGTCACATGGAAGATTCAGAATGCCTCAAAACTTATTTCGATGAAGAAAATTGTTATTTTAAACATTTCAAAGGCAATACAGCTGTCCCTCGATAATCTGACAGTTAAGGGACCGAGAGAGTGTCGGATTACCGAAAATGTCGGATTACCAAAAATGTCTTATTATCAAAGATGTTTTATTCTTAATGCGTTTCAACACAATGAAGTTAAAAAAAGGAAGAAACAGTAAAGGTACATGTAATTTATTTGAGTTGGTGAGGCATGGATTGACCATTTTTCTTATCGAACGGGTTGTTGGAGCTCTTCAAAAACTTTTCACTGTCATTGAAATCTATATTTGGACGTTTCGCCCGGACATCGTGGGCTTCTTCAGCATGTATTTTCTTACATTAGTTTTGATATTCCTCGGATTCATTAGAATCGTCGTCTACATCATCGAGATTATCTTTTACTGCATGCTGAAGGCTTTTCATATCCTATTGGTTGGGTGTGTTCAGCTCTATGATGCTTGCCTTGAATGTCAATTTTGAAAAAAAGAAATCAATGGGAGGTGAACAACGTTTATTTTGTGACAGTGAAAAGTTTTTGAAGAGCTCCGACAACCCGTTCGATATGTAATTTATTAATACTAGGATACAAAATGACAGTACATGTAAGTTTTTAAAAGAAATACGGAAAGAAACGGGAGATGCGTGTTGCTGCCGGCAGCGCGTTGGACTACCGAGTACGTCGGATCATCTAGGGACAGCTGTACTATTCTTTTCCTGAAGAAGTTCGCTGAAAAGTTGTCCACACGTCTCAGAAAACCCGAAAATGGCTGAAATATAGTACAAAGCGGGTGTTCTTTAGTACTGCCCCCCACTTTCAGAACACCGTAGCTTTGCTAAAACATTGCATTTCCCCAAGTTGGTGGGGGTTTTTAGAAACATCGGAAATCGAACTTTAATCACCTTGGATCATGCTTCGGTAAAAGTTAAGCGAAAATGGGGTTTATTGAATCCAAAGAAAGGGGGGGGGGGGGCAGTTCTAAAGAATTTCCCCAGTCAAAAACTTTAGTACTGCCCCCCACTTTTTATTGACGAATTTTATAGACTCTTTTACCAATCATACTCTACGTGAAACCTGGGTCCACAATAATCTCCGACCAGTGGAAAGCGTATAGCAGGTTATGCAAATTAAACTATTCTCATCTGACCGTCAACCACTCAGTAAATTTTGTTGATCCTGATACCCTGGCGCACACACAGAACATCGAATCAACGTGGAGGTCTATGAAAAGGAAGATACATGGCGGAGGAGTTCAAAACCTTCATTCATATTTGTGTGAGTTTCTATGGAGGAAGGACGTTCGACTTATGGAGAAAGATCCATTCATGGAATTCTTGCAAAATATAAAAAATCTGTACAACCCCTACATGTAGTACATGAACTTGATTTATTAAATCTCTTCTTTCGTTACTGAGTGTTGTTTTCGATCATTTTTCTTGATAAATGCCTTGGGGGGCAGTACTAAAGTTTTTGACTGGGGAAATTCTTTAGTACTGCCCCCCAATTTTTTCGAAACGATTTTATTTGGGTATGATTGCGCTGAACACAGTTTTGAATCACAAGGAATAAAAGAGGAGATCCTGAAGTTTCTAAAAACCAACCAGAATATAGGAAACTAAGTTATTATAGTGAAATTATGTCTTTCTGAAAGAACACCCTACAAAGCTTAATAAACGATGTTACGATTGAAATTCAAGTTCCTTGATAAAAAAAATGAATGCCTTTATGATAAACCTCTCCACTATGACTGTGACGACACCTTCGGCCTACTTCGGGAAACTGCGTGGAATAGAAATGGGATTTCCAAAGGACCCTTCTGGAAGGTCAAAGGGTCAACGACACCGATCCGCCCTAACATGGGCAGACCAAGGACGAGGTCCTCAAGTCCAAGTCCCGTCGCTTCTTCTATCCGTTTAATTGTGCTCCGAGTCCGGTCTAGGAAGTGCAGCAGAGCTCTGAGCTCCGGTAGGTTTCTTGTCTTGAGTGGGTTGGTTCGTTGCTCCAGGTTATTATTCTTATTCTTCTCGGTACGGAGTGGGATGCACGTCGCAGAACGCCTACCACTCGATCGTGCCGTCTTCCCCCATCTGCCGGCCCAGACTTTTCAAGTCGGACCTTGCTGGATGTCTACTCGTAAAATCAGATGAACAAACGCCCGTCCGTTGACATTTGTCTATATCTTGACCTAGGGCTAAAGATACCACCACGATCAAAGAGCTAGAGATACCACCTCAACTAAAACGTTCTAGTGCAGGGTTACCAACTGCACGTTAATTGTCCTATTTGTTTGGTAATTAGGGGTGTGTACGATGTAAGGTAGGCAACCCCTTACTGCATACAAAAATACGGTAAAACGGATATCTCTATTATTCAGCCATGATATTTGAATCTAGGGACACCTCACTTGATGTAGAAACATCTTGGTGAGTGATGCATGCATTAAAGGATCGTTCCTCTGTCTGGTTTTATATGACCACTTATAAGAAAAATATTTTTAAAAACACGAACGAATTCTTAATTAACTATAAAAGAAGCAAGTAAATCGGCAATATACGCTATATGAGCAACGTTTGAATGAATCGGCCAATATCCTGTAATACTGGTGGGCTATCACAACCCTCTCCCTCTTAGTTCCCGACAGCTAATCCGAAATCTCCGAGGTTTATCCGGAAAAGGTTATTTGGACATAATTGGGATTGAAAAAAAGGAGATAACGATTTATTAGTACTACTCCCTCCATAATTGAATGTTATAGTTCCGAAATATGGTTCAAAACTAGAGGGGAATTCTTAATTTAACAGCAGAAGAAGGAAAATCAGCTATTGGTTCCATTTTTTGTCTAATTTCACACAATTTTTTACACATCATGTGACATAAATAATCATAATGGTTAGTTGATTGAATGACCAGATAGGAATTTAAATAAATATTTCAATTCTCAGTATTTATTTTCATATTATACGAATATTTATGAAATGGTGTTTAATTTTCATCTTTGTTGTTGCAGGTAAGTACATATTGGCACCTCTCTTCAACGATGTCGTAAGTGTTGTTAACATCTGATTTGTTTAACATGAACAGATTTTGGACTGTTGAACTTGAAAACATAAGTACCTACCCTTAAACATAGTTAGCTAGTTATAGAAAATCGTTTTAATTCATATACTGGATAGGTAAGGAACAGTCAGGTACACCGGACGCCATTGAGGCAAGCTATTACAATAGATGTTGGCTATTGAAAATCATAGTAATAATTGTCCACATTTTTCATCAACGTTTAATAATGTTATAACGTTATTCTTTAATAATGACGTTTTTATTAAATTGCTGACACGTGAAAATTCGAAAGGCAAAAAACCTGAATCCCAATACAGCAAGACAACTCGCAAGATCGGCCGATATCTCTTGACTATTGACAGTCGCAGTAATACAATAACGCTAGTCCCTCAGCAAATAATACTGTTTTTATCTTATTGTGTTTTATTTATTTATCGATTCTAGAAAATTCTAAAGTTCTTGTATATTTATGTCCTTAGTTTATACGATAGAGATCTCCCCTTGCACAGACGGAGGTAGTTCAGAAGAATATATTCACAATTGTTGTATATACACCTACTAATTCTCGTGGGACTCATCTACAAATTCCTGTTTCGGTCAGTTATAAATAAACTGTTGGGTTTAATAACTTTTAAACGTGACAGGCGAATGTATACAGGGTATCTAGTAAAATTATGGGACAAACTCAGGGAATCGATTCTACGTTTAATTTGCAATCGAAAGTGTCTCGTAGCATTTTTCGTCCCAGACACTCGACGGTATACTAGTTTTTACGGCTAGATCGGGTCTCAGGTTTCAACGAGGTGTTGAAGAGAACGATACGATTGCCTGAGAGGATTGGGAGTATCACCATTCGATTCAGCGTGAAAAATCATGTAGAATACGGAACTAACTTGTCCCGAACCGCCAAGTTTTAAAATCATGAAAAACTCGATTTTGCTTTAAAAAAAAACACGTTTTCTTTCATTCAAACTCATTTTTCTCCTAGAAAAATACGTCCAAACATAAAAACGAGTATACCGTTGGAAAGTTGAGTGTCTGGGCAAGATTTTGTAGGGGAGTGCCCGACGAAAAACCTCCCTACAGATAACGAAACAAAACGAAAGAAAAACGATGTTTTTAAAGAAATTTTCAAAGTTTGAACTTTACCATTTTTTTTTTCACCAATAAGGTCTGGCTAAAAAAATTGGATTTTATATCAGGGTAATAGAAAATTTCATGTTCTTTCCAATGGTTACTTTATTTTCTCGCTTAGACCAAAATTAAGGGAGCTACGGCTGATTTAGTGAGACAAGGTCTGAAAAGTAGAAAAAAATATTATAAATTAAATTGCGGGAAAACGAAGCCTCTAAACGAAAAATGCTAAGAGACACTTTCGATTGAAAATTAAACGTATAATCGATTCCCTGAGTTTGTCCCATAATTTTACTTGACACCCTGTATAATGATAATGGTAGTAGAGTGAAAATGCCAAGTGGGTGTGGCACAGCTTCCTCATATCCATAACATGACTGTAGATCATTGAACATTATTATTGACTGGAACTTCGTTCAATTAGGCGAAGTAAATATTGAATTAGGGTAAATTTATTGTTATGCAGGAGCAATAACTTGAGAAAATAAAGGTAGGCATGAGTCGGAACAATCCCTGAAAATTTCATCGAAATCGGTCAAGAACTCCCGGAATTATGCGCGTAACAAGGATGCCACGTTTGCGCATGCGCAGAGGCCACTATTGATCTGGGGGTCATGAAACTCATAGGGGATCATCTACACATCAAACCGAACAATCCCTAAAAATTTCATCGAAATTGGTCAAGAACTCCCAGAACTATGCGCGTAACAAGGATTTCACGTTTGCGCATGCGCAGAGACTACTATTGATCGGAAAAAATTCATAGGGGACCATCTACACATAAAACCAAACAATCCCTGAAAATTTCATCGGAATTGGTCAAGAACTCCCGGAGTTATGCGCGTAACAAGGATTTCACGTTTGCGCATGCGCAGAGGCTGCTATTGATCCGGGGGTCATGAAACCTATAGGGGACCATCTACCCCAACCCGAACAATCCCTGAAAATTTCATCAAAATCGGACAATAACTTCGTGTAGTTTTGCCCGTAACAAGGATTTGGTGACAGACAGACAGACACAGACAGACACCAAAATTGTTCAGAAAGGTCTAAAACGCAAAATGCGAGTGGAACTTTTGATTTTGGAGACAAAAAAATTTTCACATTCCGAAAGTGAAAACAATACTTCCGCTACTTTAGTAGACTCGGAAGCAATATCTGAATTCCCTGGAGGACATCAAAACGAACTCGTAGTTCGAAGCGAACTGGGTGTGGAGACTTGATCGGTTGATGAAAGCTTGAAATCAAAGTAATTCGATAGGTTCCATTCGGAAAAGAATTGACCATTCAAATTTTGGTTCATTATTTTCAATAATAAGGCTATGTAATCGAAAAACCTTGAATTTTTTCATAAACCCCATCAAACTTCCACACCACTCAAACTTCGCTTTACGTCTCAACGTAAAATCTGCAATATCCGTCAGCCGTACTGCCATAAAAGTCTCATAGACTCCACTTGTGGTCTATTTAGTCTTAACTTTTAGCCAGCCCCATAGCTATAGATGCTATGAACCAAAACTCGTCAAAAACGTACCAAAAAAGTGTAGTTTCTGGGTTTCTATTGATGTAGCATTGATTGGTGGAAGTGTCGTTTTCAGGTAATTTTGGAAGAAAATTCGAGAGGGATAGGTTTCGGATCCCTAGAAAATAATCGCAATTCTTGAACATAAAACTGAACCAAAAACTTCACGTGTCACAAACAATACCGCATTATCTAAACCGCTATATATTCGTTTTAAAATAAGTAATATGAACAAAGTACCATTCTAATGAAGCTAGTACTATCGTGCACTAGCTAGTTAACATACATATTCTATATAACTACTTTGTAGTTACTTAACTATTGAGGTGAACGAAATTATGTTTCTACCATTACATTACCGTAATGACTTTTTGTCATCGAAGTAGATTATGTTGCGATGAAAATCTTTGTTGTTGGTTATAGCCGTATTTACGGACCTAGTTTACTGTTTTACCTATCGACCTCGACTTTTGATAGCCGGGGAACATTTTCTGTTTTTGCGATATTACTAGGAAGTCTTCCCGATACGTGTTTTTCCGATGCGAGCCGGCTTCGAAACTATTTCCTTCTATCGCTTAGTTATATTCGCGAGCACGCCCACCGCAAGGGGGTTTTTCTTTACACATCGGTTGTTTATAAATCACGTCAGTGAAGGCACTCGAGTGGCCTCACACTGACTAAACTTTACAACCTGGTGAATAATGGAAATTTTCTTGGAAAATTCCATCTACTCAAACTGTTTTTCCATAGGGATTAATTTGACGATAACTCAGTTATTATTAGAAAGGAACCTAACCATATCAAAACCAAACTGAAAAAACGCTGCAAATTATTTCACGTAATTTTATTATTTTTGAACTCAAAATCGACCAGGATAGCATTCACATCCGTAGAAATTCACCCACAGCAAATAATCAATTTCGTAACTTGGACGAGACCGCCCAAGATTCACAATGACACTAGAAAACATGCATTATAGCTAAAACCCTTGTGTTAGAATTGGCACCTTTTTAAAAAAATGCGTGATTGTGTGGGTCATTGTGAAGTGTGGGAGATCTCGTCCAAGTTACGAAATTGATTATTTGCTGTGTATGAATTTTCACTTATCTGAAACTTATCGTATTCGGTTTTGCATCCAGAATCACTTGAAAATGCCTATGTCAGTAAAAACCTCGAAAATCCAGGTTTTTGACATGTTTTCGGCCAGTTTTTGTCGTACAGCTCGCACGCGTGTAAAACGATCGGACTGGTCCATGAGCGAGAAAACGGATTTTTCAACTTCAACGCGAACGGATATTGCAGATTTTGAATCTACGCGCCATGAAACGTAAAGTGACAAAGTTTGAGCGAGAGTTGTGAAAACACTAGATGATTATGGTCAAAAACGTAGGCAAGTGTTGGTCATTTTGTAGTAATTTTGTATTAAAATCAACCAGGAAAGCACAGCAAATAATTCGCAATCTCTCAACCTAAAAGTGGCACCACGAACTCCACAATGACAACACAGGGACAATCACGCATTATTCAAAAAATACTAAACCCATGCATTAAATTTGGCAGCGTTTTTGTTCGGTATAGATATTTTCCAGTTTTTCCGTGCTAAAAATTACCAGTAGCATCTTTTTCGTAAATGCTTGGTATATTGTTGGACTGGTCGCTCTCTTTCTTGTTGTTCTTCATTTCTTTTACGTGAGCAGTTTTAATTTAAATTCTCGGTCCTTATTCCCCTTTCGTTCCATATTTTCTTCTGTGGGTCTGTTTACGTGATCGGTCACATTATACACGAATCACGTGCATTCTTTGGATGCACTGCCATTTCCGCCATCCCTGGTTTGTCGGTATTGTCATTGTCACGTAGAAGCGTGTGATGGCGCTGTTCGTTCTGTACATACGCTCCACACAAAACGTGACGGGTATTTCAGCCCATCTTCTTGGGTGGTTTAGTGCCGTCGCTGCTTTTTGGTCATTCAGACGTAAATCGTTCAGTTAATTGACGTAACGTAATTGAATAAAACGATGGTGGGAATAGCGATCGTGTCGTTTATTGTCAAGCTAGCTGACGGTATGAAAGAAGTGTTCAAGTTTCAATTTTCTGATCATCTCGTTTTTGTAACCAGTTTCCAAGATCAAGATTGTGTGTATTGCACTATCATTGTTCCCGGTCGTATACACGTTACTAAACCAAATTAAAACTGATTGCGCTTGACCAAAACATAGATTCTCTTAGTAAGCATAACATTCACGTATTTCAAATGTTTTCGAAACATTTAATCATCTTTTTAAAAGCAAATGCTGTGTCGCACTTTTCTGGACGAGACAATGATTTCCGTACTACCCATTAGTGGAGGTCTACCCTGAAACGTTATCCTTCCTCAGAGGTCCTGCACAACTCGTTTTCTCTTCAGTTCGATTTCCACCTTTCTATAAAAGAGGAGCTAAAATTTCGTATAACTTCCTGTCAGTTGTTTTTTAAAAGGCTTGACGTTTCCATAAAACACATCAGGTGGTGCTCACTAAACTTCATCAAATACTAATTAAAGCTTATTATTGTTTGTATCATTCTTATACACCATATCATTCTTATACACCATATCATTCTTGCAACGTATTACTTTCGTGATCATTCGATTAGAAATGTCCACTCGCATTTCCAGTTTTAAACCATTCTGAACAATTTTTGTTTCGTGTCTGTCTCTCCGTTTGTCCACGCATCCTTGTGAGTAGCTTAATTCTTGAAGATTTCATCCGATCTTGATGCAATTTTGGTAATGTACAGGTTAAGCTGTGGATGGACCCCTATGAATTTCATTCGTACATAATCAATAAATACATCACTGTGCACATGTATAAACGTAAAATCCACCTTGCCTCATTGTCCCAGGTTGAAATAATCTCATATCAATTCCATGCGATTGTGCCTTTAGTAGCTACTGCACTTGCGTGAACGTAAAATTCTTGTAACTATCCTAATTCCTACATTTCCTGCAGGGCCTTGATAATGCACTCAAGTCATATTGTGCATTCATTTTACAGAAGTTAGAGGTTACAAAGTAATAAACAATTATATAATGTTGATAAATATCCTCCATAATCACAATTTCCACTAGCATTTCATATTTTGTTCCGTCCTGCACGATTAGGGGGGAGTTTGATCGTTTACTCCCGCCCGATCGATTCTTATTCTGACAACTCTCTCCTCGAGACGCTGATTTTAGGCGTTTTTTTAGGTTTTAGGTTTTGTTTTTTTGCATGGTGACTACTTCCCAAATCGGGAGAGATTTTAGTCGATTGTCGGATTTCCCGACATGATGCAAACCACAAATTTTTAACCACACCTCCTAAGTTTTAAGACGTTGTTAAGTCTGTTAAAGTGGGAAGGAAAATTCGTGGAGCTGTCACTTCAGGCTGGAGTAAACGGCAGCTATCACGTTTTCTGGACACCGGAGTAAACGCTCATACGCCCCTGATGACGTTTCTCTGCGCCGGCGCTTAACCAGAAAACTTGTAAAAAGATCCCTTCAGCATTTGTCATCTGGTTTTGATGACATTTTCGTTGGTGTGTAGGTTTTTGTCTACATGTGCAATGTTTTCCTTGCTCATGAGTAAATGAATCATTCTTAGCAAAATTGGATTGTTGTATTTGATATCATACGATTTCTACAGATTCGCTTTAGAGAGCAAACCCACCTGTCCCTTTCAGATCGGTACGTATAGGAAGTTCTAGTCAGGTCTCACGCCCGTTCACGGATTTCCATTCTGGAACGCGTTTCGTATCCTACAAACTTGGCGTTCCATTACAAGACGTGTTCTATTCAGCTCCTTTTTCGCCCGTCTCACCATCTCAAGCTTCTTCGTCCTGCTCAAACCCAGATTTCTCCCGGCTTGAGTCTCTCGACTCGCCCGAGGTGCATCGTCGGATCCCGTTCGTCCTTTTGAAGGCCGCTCCTGCGCTCTTCCCCTTCTCTCTCACACGTCTCCACATCTACAACCCAACACATTCGCTTACGCTCACATCTACAGTCACCTACACGCACATTCACGCTCACCTACACACGTCACTGTTCCTTGTTCCTCCCGTAATTGAAGGCTTGGCGTCGGATCTCTCTTACCGTTTCTTTTCCCGCGTGCGTCCGGCATAATTTATTACACATCAATCCAAAGAGGTAGCAGCTATTTTTCCCCGGTAAACGAATAGATAAATAGGCTGGGCGTTGCCTCACTGGCATTCCGCTAACTCCGCCAAAGCCCCAATTATATCTATTAATTTAATGCCCATTAATTATTGTTGACTTATAATATTCTCATTCCACAACACCTCTAGAAAAACGTCTATTTATTATAGGTAGTTCGTGCCTAGTTCTTTCGTTATTCTTTACGAAGATGAAGTTTTGTCTATGAACGTGTCTCCTTTCGGTGTTTGAGTATGCCAGCTGATATAATTTCACTGTATAAAAGTTTTTGAGAGAGAGCTTTTTAATGATGACGATTTTTGAACATTGTCAGTACCCTGGATGTCCAGGTTGTCAGTGGCAGCGTGGACATGGAGCAGTGGAGGGCTAAGGTCCTGGTGGGAGTCGCCTAATAACATCAAGGTTATGGGATTTTAAGAAAAGAACTGGTGAAGGAAAAATGATGATTGGGATTTCCGTCTGAATTAACCTCGACGGCCTAGGCGTCCATAAAGCGGCTCTTTAGACGTTTTATTTTCCGTTAAAAATGTCCTTCGTTATTGTGAAATAAAACCAGTATAGCTATTCAGACAACTATCAATTCAAATTTCAAAATCTCTAAAACATATTGAAATATTTCTTTTATATCTAGTGTACTCGTATTTTTGATCAGCACGTGCTCCTGTGCCCCACCCTGAAATATGTCTCTAACAGCTGTAAGTGAAAACCATTAGACATTTTGATTGGCAGATTTTTCTGAATTAACCTCGAGCGATATGTCATATTCATATCATAATTTAAATTTGCACGCCGTTTAGTGGGGCAGGACCTCAAATATGCACAGCTGATCTGTGGTTTTCGTCCGAATTAATGTTTTCCACGATTGCTTTCTGAATCTTCCCTCCCGAACTATTGGAAATATTATTCAATTTTGATTTAAAAAAATCTTACGTTATATTCAATGAGTCAGAAACATTTTCATTACTATCATTCAGCAAAAGAGGTGAACTAAATTGTCTCATGAATCGGCCGATTCAACTCAGACTGTTCAACATCCGCTGTTACCACATTCCTTTGCATTCTTCACTTGGTTAATAAATCAATTAGTTATCGTGGTCACTAACAAATTATATTGTACTTTGAAGAATAATCATGATTCGTTAATAGCTTTGCTTGTACCTTTATACTTTCGGAGATGTATAAGCAGCGTAAGATTTTAGTATAAATTGAAGTGTCACTTCAAGGTGTGTAGAAAACATTGAAAATTTAAACAATTTGAAATGTATGTTTTGTACTCCACATGATTTGGAAATTCAAATTTTGAGAATAAGAAATGCTAAATTTAAAAAATCTCAAACAAATGGAAAACTTCTTTCTCTCAAATTCATATTTTAGTATTGAGAGTATATAGAAAAAACGGTCTGTCTGGACCCCGACAAAGAGAGATATGTTGATTTATCGTAGAGAGTTAACTAAACCTCAGGTACCAGTTTATGCGATGTGAAGCCTCTTTTTTACCGCTTATTAGGGAAAACGTTCATTTTTGAGATTCGAGTTTATTTTTGAAGATTTCTTTTGAATTACATAGCAGTTAGGTACAATTATAAAGCGCTCTAAAAACAATCACGATTTGTTCAAAAATTTCGTCCTCAACACATTATCTGATCATTTGATCGACTGGGATGTAGTCTGAACCGGCTCAAAAAAATTCATGTTGGTCCGACAACGCCCCAATTCTTCAGCCAGCTCTCTCACTTAATTTAAAGTGCCCTTTAAGGGTTGTCAAAGTTTTGTGAAATCCCTAAAAACCTCAAAAAAAGTCAAGGCGGCCTACATTTGAACTTTTTTTGAAGAACTTTCCATGAGGAACCGAATGAGCCCCTCCCGTAGGTCAAACCATTCCCGATTTATGGTACCAACATTTGCATCCACATTCACTACATAGGTTACTGCAATCAAAACAAAAACAACAGTTTTTTTATTTTTTTTTATTTTATTTTTATTTTTTTTTCAGTAACTTAGTGAGGTAGTGAATGTGAATACTGTAGTGAACTCCTAGGGTTTATAGCCGATACACGGGTTAAAGCATTCTTATATGCATGCTCCGTCTTACGAAATTTAAATTTTTCAAATAGAGTATTTTTCCATTGTAATCGCTCTTGAAAAAAACGATGCAAATTCTTCCACTGGGGTTTATTATTCAATGATTCATGATTCGAATTTCAACTAAGCTTTGGAGTGTGCGTGTTTCACAGGTGGTAGAGCGATTATTGAATTTCAGGAGGCACACCAATATGATCAACTGATCAATCCAAATAGGTATTTTGGTTGAGAACCAATTTACGTGCTCTATGCAAATCTCCTGAAATTCAATAATCGCTGTATCACCTGTGAAACACGCACACTCCAAAGCTTAGTTGAAGTTTTAATCATTAATCATTGAATAATAAACCCCAGTGAAAGAATTTGCAGCGTTTTTAGTCAATATAGCGCCTACTGCGGTATTGTTCTTGTTTGAAATAGAAGCTTCCCTTGCTATTCCTTCAATATTTTATTTCGATACCATCAAGTCTTACTTAGGTTGTTAATTCCTCCTGGTAGATTCCAGAAAGATGCTGTGAATTTATTTTCAAAAATATTGGACTATTAATTTTACAAACGTTTAATGGAATAAATCATATTCTCGGTGATAAAAGGGATCATGTGACACTTGGGAATATTGCAGGAGAGCGGTTAACTGAACTTTCACTTAACTTCATTAAAATGGGTAGGCGCTAACATCTACACTCAGTAAAAGATGTCTCCGTACACCTACTTTGCTTTTCACGAATATTGTAGCTGAACCTCACAAACCTTGAAAAACGGGATACTAATTGTATGAATGTATTCACAGACATCTTAAATAATGAATTTTCAGCCAAACAACTTTTCAACTGAGCAAACCACGCGAAATTGACAACGGACGTTAACGCATTCAGCTGTTAGTACAGCCCAGAGAACAGCAAAAATGGAGTAATAGCTCGTGGGCCCTCCTTTTTGCTTGACAACTTCCAAGAAACGGAACTTCATCGAATCGAAGAGCTTTTCAACCGAGCTGGAAGGTATCTGAGGGTACTAGTTCAGAACGACTTACTGTACCATAACAATAACTATAAACTACACATACAGTAATAACAAATCATGGAAATAGTTGAAGAATTGTCAGCTTGTTAGCATCTATAACATTTGTAACAGGCACACACAGAGAGACATACAGCTACAGTTTTCTCTTCACTTCCTTGGTATTAGATTGGTCTAGAATGGATTCGTATTCAGCTACTTTTTTCATTTCCATTTTCATTTATTATGATTATTAATATATCATTTTTTTTTTTTTATGTTTGGGTTGTGACCCACCCTCCAGGATCAATTCTAATAGTCGTCCCTGTACTGGGAGACCTGCGTGATCGTCTCCGGAAAAATGCTGATACCACAATTTTCATGATTCTAGACCTCTGATAGTTGTTTTCGCGGGTGGAAATAGTCTTGATTGATCCTCTACCAATTCAGATGAACTCCAGTTGGCTTATGGAGATTTCGTTCCATGTATTCTTGTGTAAACATCCGTATTAGCTTCCCTGGATAAATAAAAAAAGTACGCAGTTTTGGGGTGTACGGAGACATTTTTCACTGAGTTTAGGTCTTTTTACAATCTGTTGTTCATCAATCACTTCATCGATAAATTCCCTCGTTTTTCCTCATTGTCGAAAGTGATTCCGTCGTAAGTGACAAGCTCCGCGAGAGGTTGTCAGTTTCGAATTGGTTCCAAACGCGTATGGACTGCAAGGAGTAATGAATGGTTCTTACCTCCCTCCCCGCCTGGTGATAGAAAGGACCTCATTTGATTCTGAACTGTTCCAGAACGCACCATACAAACAAACCTTTTGTAAATCAACATTCTAAATAAGCAGGATTTACCAGTCGATGTTTATTCTGATCAAATATATACCCATTACATACTAATCGCATTTTATGCCAAATCTTAACCGACTTCTTTGACGAAGGTCGACTCCTTCATACGTCCTCACCATCTTGGCAACTACTGAAAGTAAATTTCGCGATTTCCTCGCCATCTGCGAATTATTCCCGTCCGCACAACGAGCCAACAAGCCGTATAGGACAACATCGTTGACATGTGTACTTATACGTGGTCTTTCAGTCGTTCGCAGAACGCAAAAAAAAGGCAGGGCCAACGAAGGATTTATTTTTCGCAAGGCGTTTGCATAAAAATCCTTCTCTCGAGGACCTTGCAAAGCGCACCAGATGGTCCGAGTGAGTTCGAAAGGCTGACGCTCCGCGGCGCTGTTGTCGCACGGCTCCCGGCAGCGTTCGTCCACCCTCGTCAGTGCGATCTCGCCCGCCTTGCTTCGTGTTTGTGTTGTTCGCTGTCTCGTCGTTCCGCGGCTCAGTTTTCAGTTTTTGTTTACATCAATCAAAAATCCTCTCCATTCTCGGAAGATCACATTCAATTATGGTACGTAACCTCCTAAAACCACTTACACATCCGACAGTGTCTCCCGGCTTCATGTGGTGTCTTGTCTCGTTCACAAAAGGAACAATCCGCTCTGTGCTCTATCTGCCACCATCAAACCACAATATCTTGCAAACTATGATTTCCACCCTCGTATTTTCATGATTTTCTGCTATTGCAACACTCCTAGTGGTCACTTAACTAAAAATATCTACCATTATGGCGTTATTTTTATGTCCAACTTCAACAGGTGTTTAACCCACTAACTCTTTGACTTCTGTTACATTATATAAGTCGTTTTAGATTGCATGTAACCAAATGCAAACTATTCCATTTTCAATAGTTCAGTAAGAGTTACATTATCATTTCGATTAAAATACAATAATTAATACAAAACCCTCATATTATAAGAAATAGTTTATAGTTCAATCTAGCTTTTAAACTCGTCCTGATATCTTCAACCACATGAATGTACCTATCTATGTTTACATTATTTACTGATTTATGTAGAGATATACGTTTTAAATTAGGTTACAAAAGGTATATTCTATTATTTGATAACTAAGTTCGTAAAATAAATATGTCCATTACCTGCTGTTGATTTTGTCTGGTGTAAGTCCGTGGATTAAGATAATCTTATTTTTTACTATCTACTTATAGATAGGGATAACTTCATTTTTTCAGCATGTGGTGTATTTTGTCCTAGAAAATCTATTTTAAACAACGACCTACAACTTATTTTCATGTCTAGAAATATGCTGGGATTTGTGTTCTCCTCTCTAAATGGCATAGATTTTTCCAGTGAAATTTTCCGCGAGCTGCCCAAAGTCGATTTTGTCGAAGACTATTGGATGCTATTGTAGGTAAAGGAACCTACTGCAAAAGTGGGGTATTTAGATGGAAGTTCTGAGAGAGACGGACCAAGTTTTTCCTGCTAAAATTCAAATTTGAAGAAAATCATAAAATGGCATATCCCATCCCTTAGAATTCCCGACTCAATAAATACCCCACTTGTGGTTTCGGTTCCTTTCTGCTTATTGCTGTCCGATTTGTCGATATCTCCGAAATTCGGTGTGCTTTATTACCTGATTTAGGACCTCTGTGATCTGTTGTGACACATTTATTATAGCAATTGCAATATCGGTCTCCATTTGAAAAAGGTGCTATATAATATATTATGTGCATCCGTCGATTTGAAGCGAGCAGAAACGGATCAAACAAAAAAAGGGTCCTAAACAATCAACATTTTTATTTTTGAGTTTCTGAACTCGCTGATCAGTTTTCGTCCGTTGTACGTCAGTCTGTCTTTTTGTCGGCCAAAACTATACAGACTTTTCAGAGAGAGTGCGGGTTTCCTCCTTGATGGTCCCTTGATAATATTATTGCCGAGGGAATCATAGTAGCGTTTTGCAAGCGCAAACCGTCAGATACTGTCCAAATTCAAAGGTAAATTTGGTGTAGCTTTCAGAATGGCACCCTGAATTGTAGAGTGATAACTACAGCTCGTGCCCGAAATTAAAATTGTTCAACACAGCTGAAACTCTGAGCCTAATGGACTGATTTGTATGAAATTTACTTTCACTTCACATTCATTTTTCTTCCTGCTTTCCCAGTATGCAAATTTCTGAACTTCTGGGAAATATTGAAATATCCCATTCACGATCGGCAAAAGGAGAGAGTATTAAAAAATGTCAGTGGGTAGTGTCAACGCGGGTTCACAACCTCGACTTTATTCACTGGTTTATTGAAACACAGAAAGCGCAGACCGGTTTAATTTCGGAACTGCCTCGTAAAATCGAGCAACTCAGCTGTCACCGATGAGTCACATCAAATTAGAGCTGTAACACTGAATGTTCTAGACAGGAGAATTTCGTTAATTAGATTAAAATAGGTTAACTCGCCTGGGCTATGTGGGGAAACTGTAACACATTTCAGTAGGTACCTACAATTTATGCAGGTAGAACCGATCTAGAGCCACATGTTCAGTCCCTGCCTGGGTTTTACGTATTAAAGGGTTATCGACCGGTTTAGAAAGGGGAATTTCCTATTTATAAAAGCTTGATGCAATTATAGCTGGTTGCAATGGCTCCCAACAAGTAAAAGTCACCAATATGAATTCCCTTGAATGTACAGGCAAGCAACGCTCGAATTGAATGATTACGTTACCCTTCACAAACTCCCACAAATCTACCTTCGACTCCCATTAATTTATTTATTACATGCCATATGAAACGCAATCCTATGTCATGGACAAGAATATGGCTTTTCGCTGGGGTCAATCCTGAATGGTGTCCTCTCAAAAGTGTTGTAACGTTGTAAGATTTGTAAAACAATCTTATCCTCAACAGAGCGTTATCATTTTGGACATGGTTTCATTGGTCTGACGCTACAATTTAGTACACAACTAAATTGCTGCTTCAGAGCAATGTATCCTGTAGACTCCTTGGGATTTTTACTTGAGTAAAGGATAGGCCCCAGATCAGCTGAGTGGCTCCTAAAGCTAATTTCCAGGCTATTTACGCTCTGAAGTAATCCTTGAATAAAAGAATGTGTACATACTGCTTAGGACGTGCAATGCTTGACGAACCATAGCTCCCAGAACAACTTTGTGGCTTCTTATGCTAACTCCTACGTTTTTCAAACTTTGGAACTGCGATTTACTGTGTAGACTCCTTAGGATTTTTAGTTGAAGATGTCTAGGGCCTGGATCAGCTGACTGGCTCCTAGAGCTAATTTTTCCACTACGCACACTCTGAAGTTGCAATTTACTAGTTATACTCCATAGCACTTTTACATCACAATGCATAGGCCCCTAATCAGCTGAGTGGCTCTTTATTGGAGACATTGAGGTATCACATCGACAAACAGCGAGTCGAAGCCAAGCGGATAGTGAAGTGGCAAGATGACCGCATTTCCTCATTGTGTGCTCTCCAATGAATGGGAATTAAAAGCTCGTCGCCTGGGGGTGCAGCTCACGGAGAAGCACCTACTCAATTAATTAAAGGAACACTTACCTTGATGATTTCCATTGTTTCCGTGATTTCCATTTGTATTTCTAATAACACTTCATTTTCCCTTTGGATAAACCCGTGTTTTTCTTCCCACTGTATGAGAATCATTGTATAGTGGATGTGGCGTTTGGCCCACCTACTTCATGTCACAATGTACCAGCGTGAAGAGTTGATATTTTGATCCACAAGATATTCTGCCATATACTGTTCAAAGGTTGTCTTGCCAACTATTGTGTTTTACTGGTACCTTCTTCTACAACCTGGAAATGGCGTTACTAACTACGGGTATTAGCACACGTAATCAATTATAGGTCCATTTACATTAATAAAATGCTTCAGCGATACATTTTCCTTCTTTTTTTGCGATTTTTTCATCTCTACGTTTTGGAGGATGGCTCAGCTCTGTTGGACCTTCGAGACCAGTTTCGACCCCTTCAGTGGGTTGGCGAATAATAATAAAACTGCATTAGTAGCAGTGAAACTAGTAGTACTAGTTACCAGTGAAAGCTGGTAAGCTAGTCCTCTGGACCCAAATGGAACCAAATTTGTGAAGAATTTTCTTGTCGAAAAAGCGAAATTTGAGTGACGACTGTAATTTTGGAGATTATTGTCCAACTATATATTTTTTCGTGATTTATTAATTGCAACTGAAAAATCAAATACATTTAATCTAGCAATTTTACATATCAATAAGGTTTAAAGTAAAACCGCCCTTTATTATATAGCGGGATTATATCTCAGCCTTCTATTTACACAGCACAACTAAAATGGACGTCGGTTTCAAATTTGTAGAGATCTCCTTTTTCTCAATGGTTGCTTCCTTGCGTATTTTGCAATAATTTCATTGAATCCTCAAATGTCGATGAAAATTTGTGCGAAGATTTTGATTTTGGAGATTTTTTGAATATTGAACATGATCAAAATTCTACTTATATATCGGCAGTTTGTTGTGAAGAGAGAGTGGAATTCCTTGGCATTATCCAATACATCTTTCTGTACTTGATTTTAAGTTCTTCTTCTTTTCTATGTGTTTATTCCAGTTTAATTTGGACATTCAAACAACGGTGCATTTTTCTGAAACACACATCAAAATTTACCTGCTATGTGGGTTGACTCGGAAGTTGGACGTTCAAACACCACGGTGCACCAAACACACATCTATACGTATTTAGATCACCCTTGCTGTTGTACGTCAACCTTGAAATTTGTAATTCCTTGAAATTCGTCACTTGAACTCAATGCGTTTCTTTTTCTAATCTCCGTTTCGAATTTCTAATAGACCTCTTATGTCATGCGGGTTACAATACGCAATCGTCTAGCTCGATAGTGCGAGCTCGACCTCTGTATCAATCCTCAGAAAAACACTGAGCGCGTCGTTTGTAACTGTTATCAATATTATGATCTGCATTCAGAAGACACGCGGACTAACAACTTCTCCTATTAGGGTTCCCTGACTGTTCCTTAGCCAAGCTGACTGCCACATTTCGTGTGTTACAGTCTTCTTCTTCAATTTTTTACTTAAAATAGTTGTTCAGATAGTTCTTAGTATTTGTGGATTCTCCTCTGAGCCTTATCTTTGAATGTGTAGTTCAACTGCTTTGTGTTTTCGTAGTTCCGGGCAAAGATCAGCTTACATAATGGTTGTTAGTAAGCAATTTTGTTACCTGCATACGTTTATAAATGAAATACGCATCTAGTACGGAGGTAGCAGGTCACTGGATGTACATTTTCTGTGTCAACGGATATATGCTTTTGTGAATTGCTCTTTTGGTCTGAGAAATAAAAATATGAACAAAATATAACCGGTTCCACTAATGGATTATGGTCCCCAAATCGTGACTTGTAGTGGATTCTCTTAGGGGAACATATCCCCAAAAGTTTCTTCGATTTTATACTACTTGATGACTTCAAGATGTAGCTTGTGGGGTCGCCACAGAAACTTCTTTACAGTTCGATGTTTATTATCTTCTCGTACTATAGCAAATTTTCAGTATGTAAACAATGTAGTAAATTGCCTGAAATAGATTTTTCTGGACTGTGAATATATCATGGAAAGCTCGTGTTAATTCCACTGAAATCTGTCAAAAACTACAGGAAACGTAGGTTTATTCTCTTTTTTTGACATATTTCATACAACATACCTTAATGACAGGGATAATTATATAATTTATATGTCATCGAACTTAATTTCTAATAGAGCATCGAATGAAAGGGTCGGTTACCTCAGGGACGACATCATTAAATCAGGCTGTTGAATAGTTTTTTTTAGGCACTGTTTCTGTTAACTGTCCAAATAATTATAAAAATCTAGCGAGGGAAACTCAATCGAAGCATTGTTGAGAACCTCCTGCAACTAGTGGGTTGTGATAGTCAGTGCTTTTTTTTCGGTGATGGTGGTACATTATTAGAAGTTGGGTAGCTCAGTTGAAATACGTGTTACGAAAGTTGATATTGCCGTGAGGTCGGTATATCTCGTTGAATGAATTGTACAATCAAACAAATAAGACATTCATATGACGAATTCATCGTATATCTGATAAAAATTAGGGTCAATGTGCGAGTAGCAATCATCTTTGATTTGAAACAGATCTCTTTGAAGTTACTCAGAAAAGTCTATACCAGAAAATAGGATCCTTACGTTGGAATGTGACAGATAGAATGTTTTCAAAATTGATACCTGAACCAAGCCGGAAATATTGTCAAGCTTTAGAGACAGAATCCTAGACTTAAATCTTCAACAGTAACAGTAAGTGATAAAGAACCCGTGTCTAAGAAAATATTGATTACGATTTAAAACAAAATGAAAATCTTGTGGTAGGGGAAAACCGGCTCGACAGAAAGTGCGGAGCTTGGTTCAGGATAATATTCGAATTGCTCATGAAATTCATTTTTTTAATATCTCACTTTACTGTTTCCTCACTTCCTTCGGTCAGTTAAACGATTTTGCTTTCCCAATGCTGTCATAATTCTAAAAGTGAGACTTCAATCTACGAACAACTTGGAACGTACCAGCGGAATTAGCGGATTTCACACTTTCAGCAATTAAACTCCACTTTAATGCCTTTGTAGGTCTGCAATTTCAGTCTGAGTCGGTTTTTTTCCCTTCCAAAGGGCACAAGAAATTCTGTTGTTATTCAAGATTGTGAGGGAAAAAACCCATAAAGGTTCATGACTAGCGTTTTTCATTTTCTTGTTATGAGCTTCATGTCTTTTTTCCGACTGTTGGCGGTGGGTCCTTGAAAACTAATGGGGAAACGAATGACAACTCGAAACTGTCGTCCTGTATGTGGACTCAACCGAGCACCGCATGATGTTTGTACAGCGCTTCTATGTATCTACTCTCTTACGTTTTCTCAGTTTTTTCTCCCACAACTCCATGACATGATAGGTAGTAAAACAAACAATTCGCTACAATGAATATGGACGAACTCCTCGTATTTTAATATTATAATCGCTCTATCACGATACATGTCAGATATCTGGTACGGGAATGAGCAATTAATGATCGATACCAATGCACTCTACTAGCAATTTTCGTAACTAAACAGTTCAACAGATCCGTTGACTGCAATAGGTAGGCAGCTCATCTTAGTATTTTGTTAGGTTCGCCAAAGTGATTGGTAGGTCAAATACAGTTTTCTGTTGAATTTACTCAATCAAACGGCGTATTTACAGTAAAATCTTGCACTTCTGCAATTTCTGTCAGAAATGGTAAAAATAACCTATGGAACCTACCAATGATATTATTTTTTGATCCCTTCATTATCACCCCCCTCCCTTCTTTTCACTGTTGCCAACCAGTGTTGTTTAGCCAAATTTCCGTACGTCATGTCAGGCGGTGAACGGTGGTTTATGTTGATATAATGTGTTTTTATGGGTTGGGTAAGTGAGGGCTGTGGAGGAGGTAACGTTTTGGTAAAATAAACAGTTTTTCAGTTGCCATTCTGGTTTATTATTCAATAATAAACCATTGTAATCGCTCTTGAACAAATAATTCTAACCCCCCCTGAAAATTTCATGGTTTACGTTTCAAGAGGTGTAGAATCCGAATATGCAATAAAAATGTTTCCGTCCGTCCGCCGTACGCACGATTTCTCCCAAACGGCTGAAGCAAAAAAGCTGAAATTTTCAGGGAAAATCCATGTTGGTCCGACGACGCCCCAATTCTTGAGCCAGCTCTCGCACTTAATTTAAAGTGCCCTTTAAGGGTTGTCAAAGTTTTGTAAAATCCCTAAAAACCTCAAAAAAAGTCAAGGCGGCCTGAATTTGGACTTTTTTTGAAGAACTTTCCTTGAGGAATCGAATAAGCCCTTCCCCAGGTCCGTAGGTCTAACCATTCCCGATGTATGGCCCGATTTATGGTGTCAACATTTGCGTTATTTTGGTTTATTATTGTTTTTGTTTTGATTACAGTAACCTAGTGATGTAGTGAACGTAGATACTGGAGTGAACTCCTAAAAGGGTTTATAGCCGATTCACGGGTTGAAGTATTCTGATAACCATAAAAAAAAACGCTGCAAATTCTTTCACTGGGGTTCATTATTCAATTGGCGTGCGTTCATGATTTGAATTTCTACTAAGCTTTGGAGTGTGCGTGTTTCACAGATGATAGAGCGATTATTGAATTTCAGGAGGCACACAAATATGATCAACTGATCAATCCAAATAGGTATTTTGGTTGAGAACAGATTTACGTGCTCTATGCATATCTCCTGAAATTCAATAATCGCTCTACAGGGACACTCCAAAGCTTAGTAGAAATTCAATTCATGAACGACGTTTTCTCAAGTTCTCACACCAAATTTTTTTCCATTTTCCCACATCAAAAGGCCATTTTTCTTCAAAATGAGAAACATTACAACAGAAATGGAAACACTGAGTTGGTACACAACAACTAGAAGTTACCATCTGTAAGTCACGGGCCTTCTTGTGCGATGTACTATACTAGTTAAAATCTGGCTCTTCTGCATTTTGTTCAGAAATTGTTGTAAAAATAACCTACGGAAATTTGTATTGAATCATTGTTTGATACCTCCATTATCGTCTACACTGTTGCCAACACGTGTTGTTATGTCAAATTTCCGTACGTTATGTCAGGCGGTGTACGATGCGTTTTATGTTGATATGTTGGGTAAGCGGGTGTTGTGGATTTTTGGTAAGATATACAGTTTTTCATTAACCACTTTTCCCACGTTCCCATTTTTTCTTCATCGAAAGACCATTTTCCCCCTAAAATGGGAAACTCTGAGTTGGCACGCAACAAACTTGCCGGTACCTTCAAATTAAGACACCTTTTGTGCGAGAAATACAGTACATTAGACATGGTTCTCCATGACGTGTGCACCTACGCACGGAATTCGACTTTGACGTGTTGTAGAACGTAAATCAGCTATTCCTGCCGATTAGAATAACGAGTCTCCTTGACCGTCGTGAGGTTGTCGATAACATTGTACAGGTATGCGCGTTTTGTTCCTTACCTTGCCATTAGTAGCATCGCTATTTCGATGTAACTCCTTGGTAATACCTACGTGTGTAATGTAATTAATATGCATTTTGATGCCGTACCCTTGAGAACATCTCTTCCGTGTCTCGCGCTCCATTACCGAATGGAATTTGATTTTCTATGTTCAACGTGAAGAAGTTATGTACCTGGAGTTCTGTATCTCATTATCATTCTTAACTGGACATACTTTTCTGAAGTGAACTAAATGTAATTAACACTACAGAAAGTGACATTATTTAAATGTACCTTTTCAAGGAGATTAAAAAAATAGGGTCAACCTACAAAAGTGATTCATTATAATTAAATTAACTGTAATGTCATTATTGACAACTAAATTGTGTAGAAATGCTTGTTGCCCTCGACGAACGTGACGTATTTGTTTTCGGTATAATTATGATTAAGTCTTAAGTTCAAAGCACTACTTACCTCTGCACGTTACGAACCAACACTAAAAATTTCGCCCATGTAGCCGGCTACTTTATTATTTTGTTGCGCTAATTGAAGTTCAAATTTAAAGCATTTCGTGGTATCAATGAATTGTTAGGTCCTTACCGACTCAAAGTTTAAATGCTTTAATTTGTATACACCAATCGTATATTTTGGTTTATTATTCAATAATAAACCATTGTAATCGCTCTGGAAAAAAAAATTCTAACCCCCCTGAAAATTTCATGGTTTACGTTTCAAAGGGTGTAGAATCCGAATCTGCAATAAAAATTTTTCCGTCCGTACGCCGTACGCACGATTTCTCCCAAACGGCTGGAGCAAAAGATCTGAAATTTTCAGAAAAAATCCATCTTTCTCCGACGACGCCCCAATTCTTGAGCCAGCTCTCTCACTCAATTTAAAGTGCCCTTTAAGGGCTGTCAAAGTTTTGTAAAATCCCTAAAAACCTCAAAACAAGTCGAATCGGCCTAAATATTTTCCTATTTGAAGAACATACCATGAGGAATCGAATGAGCCCTTCCCCACGTCCGTAGGTCAAACCATTCCCGATGTATGGCCCGATTTATGGTGCCAACATTTGCGTTTTTTCATTTATTATTGTTTGTTTGTAACATAGTGATGCCGATAGCGTCGAGTTGTAGTGAATGTGGATACTTGAGTGATAGCCGATGTGGATACTTGTAGTTTTTAGCCGATACACGGGTTGAAGCATTCTGATATGTATGAAACGCTGATAATATATAGGTAAATATTATTACTGGGGATTATTATTCAATATTATTACTGGGGTAAATAAGTATTCTTTCACTCGGGTTTATTATTCAATTGGCTTGCGTTCATGATTTGAATCTGTACTAAGCTTCGGAGAGTGCGCGTTTCACAGGTGCATTTTAGGTGATAAAGCTTAGTGGAAATTCAAATTATGAACGCAAGCCAATTGAATAATAAACCCCAGTGAAAGAATTTGCAGCGTTTTTGGTAAGCTAACCTGTCCTTTCTATATGCGGTAATCTACGTTTTAACGACATCACATGAATAATCCTAACATTGTATCATTAAATAAAGTTCTTGACTGCCTATAGTTCCCTCTAGCCCTCTTCTCCTGACAGGTTGAACTTCGTGTTAAAACTAAGAGAATTCTAATTGTCAATTACTATAAAAATATTTGCTCCTATCGGGCGATTATCTTCAAAATAATCGTATTTCTTTATATTTCAAGAACGAAACTACTTCGTGATTTATTCCGGTTTTCTATTAGTCATGAACTTAATCCTAACTAATCAAGTTGTTGATATACTTTCTTTCCTATTCAGTCGATGATTAAATTATTGTCGCAAGCGATTAAACACAATATTCAAAGTTAATTGTTATTGGATATTCCCCGTGGTTAACCAGGACTTACATATTCGCTATATTTAGCGAAGAATATTTAGCAGTTTCGATTTTTCTCCACTAAAGTCAGGCTTATTTTTACCTCAGAAGCAATTCATGACTCATGCGGGCTCCCTCGTGAATGCTAATAAGCTTACGCAGAGTGCAGAGCGAATAAAAAATTGATATCTCGATGTAAGTGTTAGGTGACCCCCAGCGTGACGCACCCCCGACACGTGTGCTCTGCAGACACGTGTGGATTAAAAACAAAAAAAGGAGCAAAACCAAATAGTTCTCAGCGCCAATTAAATTGGTTTTACCCTGACCTCTCGATGGTACAGCTGCCCGAGCTCGACTTCTTCGCGACCCCCTCGCATTTATTCAGCTTCTATTCCGTTCCCTCTTTCCTTCATTGTATATCTTCATTTGCTTTCGGTATCATTTAGATGCGTCTATTATGTAGATATCGTGAATACAATTCACGCCTCGTGGCATATTACATAATATGTTCCAGGGAGGTAGGTTTGGTGATATAGCTTTTCCAAGTCAGCTTCGGAAATTTCCAAATCAATTTCAGACTTTTCCATTTCAATTTCAGAAACCGCTCCCACCCGGATATTGATCACATTCTGAAATTGAAATGAAAATTCTCATTCTTAAATTGAAATGGAAAATTCTGAAATATTTGGAAATTTCTGAAATTGGTTTGGAAATTTCCGAATCTGACTTGGAAAAGCTACTTATCGATGTATCATATTTATATCCTAAAGTGACGCCTTAACCTGTAATTTCTAGTCTGTTCCTCCTATATGCTGGAGTTGTCGGTGTTTGTGGTTTAAATCTTAGCGTGGACAGCCTCTGTGGGAACCGAAAGAGGTTCCTTTTGCCATAACTCAATTACCACGACTCCAATGGTCGGTGGCTATTGCTGCAAACATCTCTCCAATAAGTTGGCATCAAGTGCACACCATTAATCCAGTCTTAAGCAATAATGATGACACTGGTCATGTACTTGGTTGGCCCCGCTGAGAAGTGGTGAGGCGTGGATCTTCACCACCATTATGCATATTGTGAAAGAGGGAAATGAATTATCCTAAGAGCTGCTGCATTAAGGGAATCTGAAACATGAAGTACTGTCCTGATCAGGGCTACTAAATTTTGCTGGCACCATCGAAAAAGGGGCTGTATGTTTCAACCGAAAAAATAATTTATTCCCTATATTTTCCCACGAATCAATTAGTTAGTACTGTTCCCCACTAGGTAACAAGTGAAGATACAAGAACACGTGGTGAAGTAGCAGAGACAGGTGATTACTGATTAGAGTTCTCGCCTTCGCTGTTCTGCATTGCATGAGTGTCTTTATTTCTGTCGAACCAGCGATGGATAATACTTTTCTCCCCTCATTAAACCCATCTTTCATGGATTTCATGGGATAAACAAACACATTGTCTGCAGATTGTCTGCATGGGTATTGAATCTACGAGTAAACAAGGTGTTTTCTAAAAAGCCATGCCCTGCTTTACAGTAATGATGTAAGTTTACATTTTGAATTGATAGAAATTCTGAGAAACAGAATGTTGCATCTATTGCGTGTGATCTAGTTATCTATTGCGAGTATCTTGGATAAAATTTATGTATTTCGGAAAGGTTACAGTTTTCATGTGGAACGGTATCACTTTACATTGAGAATACTTCTTGATTTTATTATTCCTGGTTCTCTGGAACTTGGTAGGATGAAGTGTCTACACCTGTTATAGCTTTAGTCTGCTAACTTATTAAAGTAACAGTGTTAGCGGAGCTTCCTTCGTCAGATATAACTATATCGATTTTTAAATTGGCCTATCGCTTCGATCTCTTATCTAGACAGATTCACCGAGCCGCTCTAATTTATAAAGAAATACGAGGGAAGTCGTTTTGATTTGCTCTATTCGTCATCCGCGTTCCCCCACTAAGGCATCTCAACTGTTGAGGGCCTCAGCTGTGAATCATAGCCCTTATTCTTGTGTTTGCACCCCCTTCCACCAAGGTTACCGTAGGGCGCTAGTGACTAACGACGCCCCCTCACCCAACCAACCATCTCACTTCCACAATCAACCTCTACATAATCCTTCCTTTTACTGAATACCGCGTCGATTCAAGAAGTGCTCCCCATTGTTCGAAGAGGCCGACTCACGGTCCCCATACCGTGTTTACATTGTCACCCCACCGTCTTTTCTGGGGGTCCACAGATGGCTTTTCTGATTCCTCAGTCATCTAAGACCCATATACTCCCTCGTCAATCTCCACCATTCCTGCCAGAAATGATTAATTTCTTCCGAAGATACTGGGGATGGCCAATCCCACCTAATACAGCCATCAAAGTTTATTGCCTCGAGCAGTTAAACACGGACTTTCCACCCCATCTGCTGTCGTGTTTATGTCCTGACACCGTTTCTGAGTTGCTGCACTCATTCGTACTTCTACTCTCTCCATCAAATATACAGATAATATTAATAGTTGAGTAACGTCCAATTTATAGAAATTGCTAGAAAACCGGGTTGTGAAAGGTGCTTGCACATCCCGTTTTCAGCTTTATGGAAGTCCATCTAACTGTACAGACTAATAACGTTCATTAAACGGATTCAATGGCTGTATTTTATCACTAGATGCGTTGTGACGTGCACAAAAACTGTATTAACAGGGTGTCCCAAAAAAAGATAACCTTTGGGAATTTAATAAGAAATTCGCTGAATACAAAAGTTTCTATACACATGAGAGCTCAAACGAAGTCTTTCCAGTGAAAACAAAACAAAAAACTTGTTTTCTTACAGCCATTGAAAAATTACTATGAAATGTAAAAATTTGGACTTGACTGCCGGCGATGTGTCAGTTCATCGCCGAGATATGATTTTTTTAAATACTTGGTTTGAAATAGTGTTGGAATATTGTCGATAAATAACACTTATTTCTACCCAAAAAACTCAATAATACAATTTTGAAAATGAAAATAAATGGTAAATTGGGTATTTTAAAAAAAACAAATCGGATTGGAGTTTATAAAGATTTTCTTTATTGTGATATCGGTCCGAGTTGAAATCAAGGGAGCATGTGGATTATAAAGGAAACCGCAAATATGGATTGACACCAGTTGATAGATGGCTAGGGAACGACTGCTTTTTTCAACTAGTCTCTTGAGGGAGAGGAGGCGGAGGTGGAGCAATGAACTGCCATCGGTTCGCACTCGCGTAGCAGTTCCAGGAACTGCTACTCATTTTTTATATCCATTTTTTCCCACTCAAAACCTGTTTTTTACCCATAAATACCTTAATGTATTCTTTTCAATTTTTTATACGTTTGACAGCATATCCTAACTTAGATGTAAATATCTTCGAAGACTGAAAATCAGTACCCTTTTTTATAGGAACTATATTTCTTCATCGTTAAATTACGTATAAAATCCTTTTTTGAAACTGAAATTTTGAAACACAGGGATGTGTCTAATGTTGTACCGTAACGTTGACAAAGAATTATTTCATTTAATCCATGAATTATGAAAACATTTCCATTCACCCAATCAAATATTTTTGTAACACCAGAAACTTGTTTTTTCTTTCACTATCTCATGTATTTCTGAAGTTTAGAAGACGGCGGAAACCATTGTGACATTTACCAGACTCTTCCAGTCATAAAGGTGGGACAGACAATCCAAAAAATTAGTACATCTCCAGCTTTCACGACGGATATTCTTGGGAGCATAGTTTACTCTCATATTTTATAAATGTAGATTCAGTTCTTGCATGGAAGAAGCAGGAACCGATTCTTTAAAACGATTGACTTGGTGAAACCTACGAGTTTTAAGACTCGGGGCCTCGAAAAAAAATTGGAGCCAGAGCTGTGTTGAGCACCTGCATTAGTGCTTCTCCCAGCTCTCCATCAAAATTGATTATTGATGTTATTTGTGGGAATAACATCTTACTTAAGAGTAAGAGGTCCCAGGTTTTGATCCTGTTGCCATTATTTCTTTCTTTTTTAGGGGATGATGATACTCATGCGCCGGTAGCTGGGTAGTTAGACCTTTAGTGTAGTTTTAGGGGTGCTATGGGAGGGATTGTTAAGGGCAGTTCAGGTCTAATCTTCCCCTCTAGTCATATTTTACCAATGTTCAAGTATACAACTACTCGTAAAACGACTTGACTCAATTATGAAATAGTGACCGCAAATGTTCAAAACCATATTGCATTTCCCCGGTGGTATTTTCAAAGACTTTTTGGGATAATGCGGGTAAGAGCTGTCAAGAATGACTTATGTCCAAGTGTCAATTGTGATTGACCTATGAAGAGGAGTATGAAGAGGTAATCCCTAACAAAGAGGGTTTCACGTACCCCAAAAAGGGACGTCAGGTAACACCGCATTGTGACCACGAGCTGACTTTTATACGCATAGAAGAAATGCACAGCTGGTTTAAGGGCTTACTGCCAAACCATAAAAATGATCGAGTTAAAGATAATAAACTTGGGTATTTATGGGGGAAAACCAACTTTGCTTTACATTTTCAATTGTTGACATCAAAAAATCAAAAATGTCCTTGATTTTGGTTCATTATTCAATAATAAACCATTGTAATCGCTCTTGGAAAAAAAAAAAAAAAAAATTCTAACCTCCCCTGGAAATTTCATGTTTTACGTTTCAAAGGGTGTAGAATCCGAATCTGCAATAAAAATTTTACCATCCGTCCGCCTTACTCACGATTTCTCCCGAACGGCTGGAGCAAAATATCTGAAATTTTAAGGAAAAACGCTGCAAATTCTTTCACTGGGGTTTATTATTCAATTGGCTTGCGTTCATGATTTGAATTTCTACTAAGCTTTGGAGTGTGCGTGTTTCACAGGTGATGGAGCGTTACTGAATTTCAGGAGATATGCATAGTGCACGTAAATCTGTTCTCAACCAATATACCTATTTGGATTGTTCAGTTGATCATATTTGTGTGCCCAATTCTTTAGCCAGCACTCTCACTTAATTTAAAGTTGTCAAAGTTCTGTAAAATCCCTAAAAACCTCAAAAAAAGTCGAAATTTGGACTCTTTCTGAAGAACTTTCCATGAGGAATCGAATGAGCCCTTCCCCAGGTTCGTAGCTCAAACCATTCCCGATTTATGGTGCCAACATCGCAGTAACCTAGTGATGTAGTGATGTGGATACTGGAGTGAACTCCTAAAAGGCTTTGTAGCCGGTACACGGGTTGAAGCATTCTGATACGCATGAAACACTGCAAATTCTTTTTTAATGGAATCGATTTTGTTCGGAGGAACCATAGCCAAATTGGTTGAGAATTTAAGGGCTTTACCTTCGAACAAACAAACGACGTGTGTTAAAAATATACCCGGAATTTTCGTTTTTCGACTACAAAAAATTGATTTATTCATCTACATTGATGTTGTATTTTTCATAGTGAACCCCCACTAGATATTATGCACTTATGCCAACGCTTTTTCCAATTCTCATAACACTTCTTGAACTAGATGTTTGGGATAGCTTTGAGGTCTCTCAGTGATGCACGTATAGTGTCACCTGTATACATACATCACAAACACTAGCCGAATTGAGTGCTTCCCTTCTTTTTAATGTAGGTAAAAACATGTTTTTAATGATAAAACATCAAACAACAGTGTTACAATAGTGTATTCTTTCATAAAGTCCGGTCTGCAATGAACTGGTTGTTAAAACAAGTAGTTGGCCGAATTTAACTCCAAATTAAATGTATTTTCTGGTTGACTTCGAGTAACTTCCGTTAATGGCAGTACTTGGATTTATCCTTGGCATGTAGAAGGCAATTAAAAGTTATGGAGACAAACTGATCAGCTGAAGGATCCTTGGGGCTAATTTCTTGGGCGTCTAGAAAACAATTAAAACTGTGGAAGCGAGAGGCATCGAATTTAATTATTTCCGTCCTCCATACGGATTTTACGATCTCAAAAAGGCACTCTCTGACGTCAAGATTCGCATTTATCAATTCTGCCAGAACTTTTCAATTTTATTTCTAAAAACTGGATATGATCGGTCTTTTATAGCTATTAGTAAGTCCTCATTTACATCAATCATTCGTGGTATTTCTACCAACTCAACCTAATGAGTGGAATGATGTGGGACGATGAACATGGTGTAACCGCAGAAACTCCTGTTTTCCAACTGTATCATTGATTTTACATTGCGCGTTCTTTGAGTTGGACTTCGTTAATAAACTATTTATCCAAACAGAAAGTTGTTGCTAATTGATTCCGACCCTGATTTCAGAGTCATTGAGTTGCGCTCAAAACTCTGAGGAGACTTTCCGCGGGAAACTCGGGACATTTAATTATTAGTCAAGCCACCCCTCCGCGCTTCTCCCGAAATGACGTCATATGCGTGAGTCAGGGAGGAGTAATTCAAATTGAATACTTCCGCACGACGAGAAATGGGGTAGGTCTCTCATCTCTCACGAAGGGGCTTGAAGGAACTTAATTTCTTTTCCCTCGAGTGCGGTCAAGGCAGTGGTAATGGTAGATGGATACTGTTAGCATATAATCTTACGTATGTACAACATTCGTAATGAATGGCTCGATTGGTACTATTAACGAATCATTTCTTAGGTTGCATTTATGAGTAGATAGGGAAAGGTAATTGGGTTACGAAGTAAATAATAGGTTATTTCAGTTTCTCTCCTTACAACTCAACTGTTTCCCGTCACGCGTGGAGTGGCGTTTAGACCAGGCGAGCGCGAATGCAAACCTCTTCGCGTAATTTTTACACGTATACGTAGATGGACAGCCAGGAGTGACGTGACGTTTGATAGATATAGCTGTTGGTAGAGACTGGATGGATGGATAGTTACTTGGTAAGCTCTCTTAGCCAACCATTACCTACCTTAACTATATACCTATGTGGGGATCTAAGCAGGTAGGAAGTCTTCATATCACGGCATCGTGGTTTTCAACCTCTTTTACCCCATCAGGAGTAAAACATTGTGAAACGGTTTCTCCTTTATGCCTCCCCTGCTTTTGCCATTTAATGTACTCACCTTCCTGAAATTTCACCATCGTAACATGTTACAGCATACGGCGTGGTCTCACGTGTAGAGCTTCGTGAGCTTTCCACGATTTATCCTAAAAAAATTCGAATTCTTTGATAAAAAACATGATTTTCAAGGTTGGAATGCAATTTTGTTTTAAATTCATGTTCAAGAACATTAAGAATGTGCGGGTTAGTCCGAAGATGTTCACCTTGATTTATTTTGCTCATAAATCAATACTTCCATCTGCGTATGAGTAACAGTAAAACCCACACACCGTCATCTTGTCAGGCTCTAGTGGACCGATCTCGATGAAATTTGGAGATTATTAGGGGCAGATAGGTTTAACAATCTCATAAGAATTCCAACGCTATGGTTTCTTTAGTAGCTGCTGTGCATGTGCAATCTTGGGCTGTTAAAACAATCAACCACGTTTGGTTTTAAACGCAATTAAACTTGCTACCAATTTTTTTACATTCCTTGCCAAATTGTGGAAATCGTAAGAGTTCTTAGAGCGGCTCGGAAGAAGAACAAGTTTCATATGAAACGAGGGTACCAGTTCGACCAACAAGCTGACCTCACGGAGCAAGGGATGCATTTTTTCCCTGTAAACTCATCGTTTTTCCAATTGACGCAAAAACTACAGCATGCGCAGTTGGCGTTTTATTCAATCCACGTGTACGTGAAAAGAACTACGTGAAATTATTACAGAGTGAACCAATCAATCGGATACTTGGTGGCTAATGCGAATTCAAGTTCAATATTGGCAAGATTACATGGCTTAAGAGAGAAAAAGAAAATACATGCAATCACAAAGAGGGAAGAAGACAAAATTGGTTCAATCTAAAATAGAATAAGAACATTGAACATGTCTACCAAAGAGGCTTGCGTATATATACGGTGACCGTAGGTACTCCTTTTGGGAGTACAGGTCCTACTTTTTGTGTTTGTGTCCTCCTATATTTTTGAACCCATGAAAACGAAGGTAAGGTCCTCCTTTTTTGAAATGGTACTCCCAAGGTCCTACTTTAATAGGTTGTGGGTAAGCTGTGGGTTCATACACAACGTCTTTTTGTGAAAGTTACCTACGGAAGTGGAACGCAAATATTCAGGATCTTACCCTATTTTCATGGATTCTGCTCAAAAAACATTCTCATGGAATGAAGCGTCATGTGAAGCTTTTTCTGACATCTTTGCCCGATCATCTGCTAAAATTAACATAGATGCGATGTTTGACGAGATATCCCTTGTTAAAAACTACATATCGGAGGAGAAGATTGGCAAATGGAACGAGCTTAAAGCAGCCTCAGAAACGCGTTGGAGTGAAATTTTCAATCACACATGAACGCACCCATTGAACGCTTATTTTAAGTAATTAATAACTATTGGAGTGCAGAAAAAACAATTAGGCGTTGACACTCTGAAGGAGGCAATGCAAATTTACAACTATTTTGATTAAAGTTGCATACAAACGTTTGATTTTTTGAAGAACCACGAGCATCTGCTTAAAGCCATCCACGGTTCTGCCAAATATGATTGGTTTAAAAAATGACGACTCTGGTTTCATATTATTTTCACAATTTGTTCAACTTGTTGCAATTCCTAAGTTGCAATATGATAGTGACGTTTGGTTGGTGATATTGGTTGATAAAATTTGTGTTACACTTCTTATATGGTCCTCTTTTTCTTTTTCAAAATTATGGTCGCCGTACGTATATATGATAATCTTAATTTTTTATAACTCTCGAGTACACTCCATCATCATCAGGTCTGTATTTTTGAAAGGTATTTGCAGTAATGTAAAACATTGCTTCACATTCAACAATAGGTAGTTGTTCTTTGATTAATTACATCAGTAATGACCTATTTTGCAAATAAACGTTATTTCAAAGGTATGTCTTGTTAAATTAATCCAATAGTATAAAATTCACAACTTAGATATTCAGAATTCTCAAGTATCTGCTTCATACATGGCCTAGATTCAACAAAGTTATAATTATTTTTGTTCAATCTAATTTATTTTTGCGTTGGAGCTTCTGAAAATATCTTTTTTTCGCCGAGAGTTGGTGGCGGGAAGCTTCGAAAAAGGCGGTTTTTCGAAACAATCGATAGAGAAGCCGAGAGGACGGAAGATGGAGGGCAAAGCAAACGTAGTAGAATAAACAGGCCCCTGGGGACCACCCGGTGGAAGCTCTCGGCAAGACTTCCAGTCGACACAATCATTTTTCGATATACGTTCCGGAAACGATTCGAATGGCTTCTGTTAGTCAACTGGCCCTAAAAAGGACTTTCGCCTCCATTCGACACTCATGAAGTGTTCACCGTCCTTGTAACCAAGAAACGTGTCAACAAGAAACTTAATTTGTCTATTCTCCTTGGAAGGGAGTAATATTTAAATAAAAACGCTGCAAATTCTTTCACTGGGGTTTATTGTTCAATTGGCTTGCGTTCATGATTTGAATTTCTACTAAGCTTTGGAGTGTACGTGTTTCACAGGTGATAGAGCGATTATTGAATTTCAGGAGATATGCATAGGGCACGTAAATCTGTTCTCAACCAAAATACCTATTTGGATTGATCAGTTGATCATATTTGTGTGCCTCCTGAAATTCAATAATCGCTCTACCCAGCGAATTTGCAGCGTTTCATGCGTATCATAATGCTTCAACCCGTGTATCGGCTACAAAGCCTTTTAGGAGTTCACTCCAGTATCCGCATTACTACATCACTACTTCACCAGGTTACTGCTATCAAAACAAAAACAATAATAAACCAAAATAACGCAAATGTTGGCACCATAAATCGGGCCATACATCGGGAATGGTTTGACCTACGGACCTGGGGAGGGGCTCATTCGATTCCTCGTGGAAAGTTCTTCAAAAAGAGTCTAAATTTAGGCCGCCTTGACTTTTTTAGAGGTTTTTAGGGATTTTACAAAACTTTGACAACCCTTTAAGGGCACTTTAAATTAAGTGAGAGAGCTCTGGCTCAGGAATTGGGGCGTCGCCGGACCAACATGGATTTTTCCTGAAAATTCCAGCTTTTTTGCTCCAGCCGTTTGGGAGAAGTCGTGCGTACGGCGTACGACATACGGCGGACGGACGGAAAATTATTTATTGCAGATTCGGATTCTACACCCTTTGAAACGTAAACCATGAAACTTTCAGGGGGGTTAGATTTTTTTTTTTTTTTTTTCAAGAGCGATTTCAATGGTTTATTATTGAAAAATAAACCAAAATGGGTGTAAGATGTCAAAATCTGTTAATTAGACGGTCACAAGATGATAATAGATCGATTTCACGTTGCGCCGGAAGAGATAGAGTTCAATGGGAATCATGATTCCTGAAACCTTTTTACGAAACCGGATGAAAACTGTTGTGAGTTATGCTTGTTGTTAGGTTTCCACATTCGCCCATGCCCAGCAAATGATACGCTCATGTCGAAATTGATATGGAATGTTGAAATCGTTCTTTCCCCTAATATTCTCTGAATTTGAGCGTAATCGAACAATGACGATACACAGTGGGCTCAAATGAGATTTTGGGTGGGAAAAAATTATTTTGTGAGCTATTCTTAAAGGAAGTTTAGCGCTGATTCTGATAATACTCCATGCTCAACTTATTGAATTTATCGTAATTGATTATCTTCTTTGATCTATCTTAACCTGAATTTACCATAAAATAAGGGAGTTATCGAGTTTCGATGTCTCAGAACAGGAAAAATCCACTTCTTATGTTTTTGAGGGTTGAGATAATTTTCAATCGTCGCTGTAGCATCCTTTTGCTTCCGAGTCTGCGGAGCCTTGTGTTCACTTCCGAGAGCCAAAAATTTTTGTTGTCCGAATTCAAAATTTCCCCTCGCATTTTGCGTTTCAAAGCCTTCTGAACAAATTTGGTTCCATGTCTGTTGGTATGTCTATCTGTCGGTCTGTCTGTCCGCATTTCCTTGTTACAGCCATAACTTCCACATTTTTCAACGAATTTAGCTCTAATTTTGAGGGATTGTGCGGATAAGGTCTCTTGAGATCCCATAGGAATTTCGTCTCAATATAATCAGCGGTACGCTCTGCGTGGAACAGGTATAACTTTTCCAATTTTGATTCAATTTGGCTCGTACGATAAAGGATGTAACGAGGAAGCTGCTGTGCCATCTCCTTGTCAGTGTATTTTTCCTGTGTTAGCTCAATTAGCTCAAATTGAAAGATTTAAAGCTCATCTTTTGAATATTGTGTGATCGCTCGTGTCGTTGTGAGGTTGGGGGGGTCAATTTTAGATTCCGAAATTTGGGCGTTTGAATTTCTACGTATCTGACACTATACCAGTTGATCCAAAAATTACTTGTAAATAACACCCGTCTGGCTTATGTCAGTAAAAACCTTGAAAATCCATGTTTTTGGCCAGTTAGGACCAACCAGATCCCAAGTGGAGTCCAAGTAAGGAAGAACCGATTTATCACTCCAATTCTAAGGCTTATTACGGCCCGGAACTTATTTACTTGTACGGTAGACGGGCATTGCAGATTTAGAATCTACGCACCTTTGAAGGGTTTTAAAAAAATTGTTGCTATTCGAATACAAAGGCTCATTATTGAAAATAATAAATCGAAATTTAAATCGTCACTACCATGTTGTAGCCTCATTGTTTTTTTTTTTTTTTGGCCAAATCCCAACCAATATGTGCTCACTTGAGTAAATAACTTGGATATAGGAAAATGTTTACACATCTTTTTAGTTCACATTGGTAACCAGAATTCAACTGCACGGGGAGGTGAATTTTTCTAAAACTGCTGGCGACAGCGGTCCTGTGTTTGGAAATCCGCGTCCTACTTCCGCTTGTTTCCTCTTCAAAAATGAACGGGCCAGAACCCGGCGTCTCGTCGCTAATCATACGAAAAAACCGACACCTCCAACAGGTTTGAAAGGGGGAAGTAACATGAACCAATAACCAGGCGATAAGGAGTCAAGCGATAGCATCGAAGAAATCGAGTAAATTACATTTCTCGGATTCCTCCGAGATTGAGGGTTCGAGGGAGGGGCTGTTTGAATTGACGTTCTCAGCGGTAATTAAATTCCGACATCCAGTAAAACTAGAAATTCAGTTAAAACGTCAAGATAGTATGAAAACAAACCGATCTAGTTGCGATTGATCGGACCGGTTTTTTTATTACTACCTCATAAAGCATCTCTAAATCTTTGGAAATGGGAGAAAGTGGGTACTTGACGCCTGATAAGGTCTGAAAGGAAAGGAAAGTGCACATTCCTGTAGACAGCATACATTGAATTCATTGCGAATACGAAATTTCATGATGTTTTGCTTCGCAGTCTAGTTTTGTTTTCACTTTCTTTACACAACTCTTTTCTCTCAACACAACTCGCGAACAATTCTTTTTCACCGAAATCAAAATTTCTACTTGCGTTTTGCGTTTTAAACCATTCTTACCGACTTTCGGTTCGTGTCTCTACATTTGGATCAAATTGATCGAAATTACAGCCGAAATAGATGAATTTCCAGGGTGGTACCTACATTTCCTCTGCATGCTACGTAAATATTTTGGTATATTATTTTCAATAATAATTGTAATCGTATAGCAAACATTTTTTAAAACTCCCTCCAAACTTTACGTTACAAGTTGCATAGATTCAAAATCTCCCTTCAACGTTCTCAACCATTCCAACGGACAAGACAACATAACAGAAACTTTGAACGTTCGTTATGTTAATCTACGGACAACTCTCAGGTTGGCCCAGGGATTTCAGAAATCCGTATACGCGGGGTATCCGTATACTCATGAATTAAAAGCCGCAGAAGCCAATTCAGGTCTCCGAATTTCGTTTAGCTCCTGACAGATAAAACGGGACGTTGCGAAACGACACCAAAAATGCACCTCTAGCTGTATAGAAAAGTTATATGTTCACTCATGAACATTTTATAACATACTTATGAATAATTGGGTATATGTAGCCAATTTTGAAAATGATGGAGAGTTGTAATGTTTCGCTGGTCTGTGTCTGTTGATCACAGATAATGTCCTTTATCATCGCTCTAACTTAGTTGAAGTATTGGCTGGGTTGTCAGGAAACGCTGAGAATTAATAAAGACGAAGTAAAAATAATCCAGGACAACTCAGTATATATTTCTTCTGAAGAATCAAACCATCGTCCAGCGCTACACATACTATATAAATACCATGAATAATTCATTTAATTCATTAAGCTGCCGAGATGCCGTAATCCAGACTAATTCCAGTCAGGTAGCTTTCTTACACTGACCCAAGACAGCAGAGAGGCGCATTACAAATAGGCGGATCTTGTGCACCTTATTTGATAAATGGAATTGATTTGGCAAAAAAAGCCGAGCTTTTCCTGCATTCTCGCGAAAAGCTAGACAATGCCAGGCTGATTGTCAGACCGAAGTTCTTGTCACAAAAAGCCTAGGCTTTTCACAAAAAGAATGATTTCACAATAGCCCTTCGACGAATCCACATTTTAATAAAAAAAGGCATTGATAAAAGAAAAGAGTTTTGTTGAATAATATTTGTAAAACAAGAAATATGTGAAAAATTTTGTTTCTTCTTGAGGGAACCGGTATTTTTATGACAGAAAAAGTCCTCCAAGCATCCAAGTGCATCCGAATTTTGACTAGATATGCATTCATTTAAAAAAACAAGCAGCCTCCTAGATTAATGATTATGAACACGAGATTGTTAATTAAGTGAAAGTCTGAGGGTAAACTTCTTGAACACGATGTGGTTTACATTTCTTAAGAAGCAGGTTTTTGCTTATGTTTTGGTTTTGGCAAGTACGCATACATTTTACTAAGGGTAAACTCATCCTGAAAATAACTCAATATTACAGCATGACTGGATCAGTATAGCGCTACTGAAAATAAACAAAATTGAACGGTTCAACGGTTGTATCTTTTTATCGTTTTAGTCCACGACCTTAGCCAGTCAACCGTCTGCATACCAACAGCCTCTTGACATTGATTAACTAATTGGCAGGCAGAGATCAATCAAACACGTTGTTTAACACCGAAGTGTAAAAAACTGTTATTTTCGATCTTACAGGATCTTGAACCATCCATTCGAAGCCTTGATGGCAATGAACGTTGAACCAAAATCCATTCTATTCCAGTAAGATCAGGTGAGTCATTGAGCAGGAAGACGCTCGATCGTTGGATTGAATTCTCGACTGCATCCGCTCTTTATCTGAACGAATAAAAACAAACAAGTTTAATTGCCCGTTGTTATTTACAGCTCGGGACGCGAGCGGGAGTGCTTTAAAACAACTTGAAACACGAAGTTTTATGACGAGGGCTTCGCGAGATAAGCTTTTCTCCACATAAGCGATTACACTATGGAGATGTTCAGATCCGAGATGATAAGTTCGTGTACATTTTACGATCGGGAAAATAAAAAAGCGTCCTTATCGAAAAGGGAAGAGCACAGTCTGAAAGTACAGATAACTCTTGACGAGGCCTTGTAGGGCATTCAGGCACCTGTAAACACTGTTGTAAAAGTGAATGAGTAGGAATGAATGAATTGAGCAGATTCTACAATTCATAATTAAAGACTATAATTATTTTTTTATTTTTTTCGTATTTTATTTATTGCAATTAAACACTTTGTTAACTGGATCACACTTCACTATAACTATGAATTATGATGATAAAATTAGAATATCATCCACCAATCAACACAAATTGGACTATTCGAACTCTCCTGTAAACACGTTCCAGTATTGGATTAATCCACAAAAAACAAGTTCTGGGGCTGTGATTTTTCGGTTGGTGAATAATGTGAATGACTTGGACTCGTTCAGCTTCATTCTCCATTTCTTGGTACTTGTCCAGTAGAGAGTATGCCCGTGTCATCCTGGTGTAAATAATTATTGATTTTAACCTAAAATGAATGTTTTAACTGATTTTACGGAATACGAGTTTCGCCAAGAAGTTGGTATTTCATTCTTAGATGTGTTCTCAATTGGAATGGATTAACCGTACTTCCTAAGATCAATTACAAAGGTAGTGTAAATAACATTGATTTTAACCTAAAATGGATGTTTTAACTGATTTTTACATTTTGTGGTGTTCTAAATCGGAAACAAGTAACCGATTTGCTCCCTTCACGTACAGCTGATTTGCTGCATTGAATTATCCTTAGTCACCGGGTTTTTAAATCTTCTGTAAGAAAGAGTAGATAATTCAAGTTTTTCCAGGAGGGACCTCTTTCAGAAGCGTGAATTACTAGTTTTTATCTAGTTTAAATGATTAACGTTTTAATATTTGGTGCCTGAACATAAACAGGGAATTATATCTTGGATCGCAATCATATATGTTTTACAAAAACGCTGGGGTTTATTATTCATTTGGCTTGCATTCATGATTTGAATTTCTACTAAGCTTTGGAGTGTGCGTGTTTCACCGGTGATAGAGCGATTATTGAAATTCAGGGGCACACAAATATGATCAACTGATCAATCCAAATAAGTATTTTGGTTGAGAACCGATTTACGTGCTCTAAGCATATCTCCTGAAATTCAATATTCGCTCTATCCTGTGAAACACGCACACTCCAAATGCAAATGTTGGCACCATAAATCGGCCCATACATCGGGAATGGTTTGAGCTACGGACCTGGGGAGGGACTTATTCGATTCCTCGTGGAGCGTTCTTCAAAAAGAGTACAAATTTAGGCCGACTTGACTTTTTTTGAGGTTTTTAGGGATTTTACGAAACTTTGACAACCTTTAGAGGGCACTTTAAATTAAGTGAGAGTGCTGGCTAAAGAATTGGGGCGTTGTCGGACCATTATTGATCTTTCCTGAAAATTTCAGATATTTTGCTCCAGCCGCTTGGGAGAAATCGTGCGTACGGCGGACGGACGGAAAAATTTGTATAGCAGATTTGGATTCTACACCCTTTGGAACGTAAACCATGAAATTTTCAGGGGGGGTTAGAAATTGTTTTTTTCAAGAGCGATTACAATGGTTTATGGTTGGTTTGGTTTATTTTTGGTGGCAGTTGCTTATGTGTAACTGTTTGCCATGTATCCTTACATCCTAGCAACAATCCTAACTTCTTTAGTTTCCATTCGATTTAGATGAATTGTTCATATGATATACGAATAAGACTGTAGAAGATCCCCTATAAATGTTATCGCTTAGGAATCTATACGTTACTCTACGCGCAACCTCTTCTTGTCCTCCCTAATCAAATTTGAATCCAAACATTTTGTCAATTCGGATGTAAAGGGAATATTCGATCCCATTAATATGTGATAAATGAATAAAAACATCGAGGACGGACGTTCTTATCCCTTGGAACATCCTGAAAGGGCGTCCTCCAGGCCGCGGAATGTCCGCGGAGTCCGGGGCGCCCTCCAGGTTTCCTTATCCAGAAGCCCGTTCCGTCTCCGGGTCCGTCCCCTCATAACGACCCCCGTCCCTTCATGCCGGGCCCCCTCGCCCATCTCCGGAGCTGCCCTTCCCATATCGGGGGGCAACCGAGCTTTCTTTCCAAGAGCTCGATGCTCCGCTATTCGCACGACTTGTCCGAGAAACTGCAACGGCTTATAACACAATATCTTGATTGATGAAAATATAATTTCAAAACATATGTTCGTTACACTCAGAGATGGCAGTATTCGTATTTGTATTCATGAACACAGATGAAATTCTCAAATCCGAAAATACAAATAAGAATTTTTACTTAGCTTTCACAAAAAAAATAAGTGAGAGACAAATTTTTCAAGTTTTAAGTTTGAATTTCCTTTAGTTTGTGTAAATGTTAGTCAAATTTCCCCATTTCACTGTGAATTCTACTGGAATTCCATTTTTCTACCTAAATAGATACTAAATCATTTTTTAGTGAATTTTCCGAAAATTGCATATAAAAATGTGTACATTTTCCTATAATACCAGTGCAGGAATTGTCTAAGAATACACTATACAAAAATTATCCTTTTCTGTTCTGTAAATTCTTCTAAAGTTCAAATAAATTTTGTTGAACTCTAATTTTAGGTTAATTATTTCAAACAATTTCGTCGTTAAATAATAAAGTTTTAGGGAGGTGTTTAACAAATTTTTTCTCTTCGCGCTAAGCCAAAAATTAAAATGCAATAACATTTGAAAAAAAAAAAAAATGAATGTCAGTAAAATGGGTATTTGTCAAAATGGGTAATTAATAAAAGGGATCATTTTCACGAAACTTAAAAAAAAAAAAAAACATCGGCACTACGGGGAAATTTACACAAAATTTGAATTTAGTGGTTGAAAACTTCAGGATTGCAATTCGTATACTCAAAAGTCAGTAGAATACATTTTCGAACTATTGTGAACGTTTTGAAATTCATGAAAAAAAAGTTCATTATTTATGAATCTCAGTCCCTGTGAATTACATCGTAATTTCTGGCCCTGCGCATGCGCAAACGAAATAAGCTTAACTTCCACAGTTTCTATCCGTTTTGATAGAATGATTTTGATGGATCAATGTGCATTTTATCGCCCCCGAAGTGGGGAATTTTCTTGCATAGAACGTTCCTCCTGGATTCGTCTCTTGAAAAAGATTGTATATCCATATTATAGTACTCATACCTTGTGTACTTTAACTTATCGCTCCAACACACTCAACTTTGCTTTACGAGTTTTTATCAATTACGTCTCAAACTTGCTGATATTGCTGATTACTTTTGAAAAGGAAACTTGAAGATGCATCCATTCAGTAAGGCATTAGGTACATTCGAATGTTCTTTTCATGTTTGAGGCGTGTAAAATCGTTATGAATCGCTTGGGTGGATTTCCAAACCAGGTGTTATGTGCTAAAGGAAAATGCATTTCCAGAGGAAACGTCTGGTTGGAAGCTGAAGGCAGGAGAAGCCGGGGAGAAGCTCCCCCATAAGAAAAGGGCCCCAACCCATTACTTCATTGATTCCAAGTTTCTTAGACATTCTCTCTCCCCTTCATTCCTTCTTATACTCCAACCCCCGTTGGCTTTCCCTTGGGGTCGGAGGTTGTCAACATTAGGAACATCATCTCCGCCGTTTTAAACAGACACCATCTCCCATCCCCTGCAGCCTTCCTCGCCCCTACGGTCGATGAGAAATCCACCAGCCCTGGACTCTTTCGAGTATATGCGGGATTCATGAAAGGGAAATGCGGACATTCGATGCTCCCACTGCGTATCTATCTGACAGTCAGTGAACGTTCGCTTGCTCATACCATGCATATTCTCAATATTTACAGTATACACAGCAAACCTCATTAAAAACCATAGCCTGTTTGTCTGCTGAAACGAAATTTTAATTGTGTTGTGTTTTAGCGCATTTGCATACCACCAGTAAAGTGCCATCTGTTCAATGAAGATGCCGATGACCCTAATTTCCTATCTTATGAGACTAGCTCGAATTTCGATATTAAGTTCACGATCAAACATAATATCTGCTGCACCTTGAAGCCTATTACACTTTTTGTTTGTGTTGCTTGGATGTTGTATTGGTTATTGTTGAGTTCATGGTGAATAATTGGTGAGCAGATGTCAGCTGTAGTTTCCAACAGCAAGTGCAGTTCTAGTTCTGCACGTATGATCTCTCACGACAAGAAATGCGGACAATCGAGGCTCTCATCTGGTAACCTGTGATCGTTTCTTTTTGCATACCGTTAATGTCTGCATATTCTCAATATACGCAGTAAGCACACAAAACGTAATTCAAAACCAGAACCAGAATTTGTCTGCAGAATTCAATTTGGTGTGGATTATTAGTGCATTTGCGTTGTACCTTCAGCTGATTGCAATCTATTGAATGAAGATGCTAGTGATGATTTCCATCGGATCGCTCCCTCCTTAGACTGTGCAAAAGATCTCCCATCCTTCAAGCCTGCCGACATCTCAATTTCGGCCCTAACTCGTTGCCCATTTTTCTGCGTTCACTTGGTACCCCGAAAAAATCGACCAAGGATTCTTCAATTCATGAAGTGTTGCTTAGAATCCAAATCTTCATTGAAACTGAAGATTCTCATTTCACAAAACTAAGTTTAGGTTGAAATTCATCCCATTGAGTCATCTTTCAAGGTTATGGAAAAAAATTATTACTAAAAGTTTGAATACTTAGACCATAAAATCAATAATTTGATTGAAGACGCTCTACCTTATTACTTCTACAGTAAGTGAATTATACCCCCGTAATAAGTAGAAATTGGTAGTTATTCACAATTTTTTATTATAGAATTATTAATATTAATTATCTTATTAGTCTAGTTTTAGATCAGGAACTCAAGTGAAATCCTAACGCATGCCTACAAGGTGAACCCATGAACAGGTTTCCACGCCTATGGTAAATAGTTTTAATGACACTTCATAACATAGGATTCAGTATAATTCGTTTCTAAAAGTTATTAAACTTGTCGTTACTATTTTAAATAAATACATAAAATTAGCTTCGATGTGTTGGAATTAACATGTTACGAACAAGTTGCAATTTTACATTTTTTGCTGGGTATAAACCCACTGCATTATGCACAGGTAGTTTTAATTGATAAACCTCGGCGATTAGGACTTTTTATTTTTCAAAAGCTCGAGGTTCGAGAGTTTTTCAACGGGGTGTTGTAAGAAAAATGGCAGAACGGTCCGGTTGAAGGAGGATCGGTCGTATTAGCTAATAGACTTGAGAGACAAGACACCAACAAGGGAGCACGCGATGTGGAAGTGGGCTGTTCTCGCTGCTGACTCATTGGCTCATCCAGGCTGGTTTAAAACGAAAGAAATGTTCTTACACGTGTCCACGAGGCTCTAGCCTCGCAAACGAGGCTTATGCCACGTATTATGAAAGCCGAGTAAGCCTGATGTTTTATTATGACTCACTAAATTTTCTTCACTAAATAGATGAACAACTAGGAATACCGTGTAGAGCCAATTTAAATTTCAACGAATCAAAAATTAGTCAATTTATTTATACTTAGATACCCTAGATACACTAATTGAAATATCGCAGTTTCATGAGTATCTTTCAATTCACCTCACCAAACCGAATTCAAAATTCTAGTCTATCAATTTAAATGCAATGGAAATTCCACTTGCTCTATAAAAAGATCAAAATTTGAACAAAGTTTCCCTTGAAAACCCCAATAAAAATTATAAAAATTGGCTTTAAATCGGTAAATGCTTGCTTTTTTAAATTTGCCTTAAAATCACCGTAAATTCATTGAAAACTTAAATGTCAACTGAATAATACCTTAGGAAGAAAAGAAAAGTTTATCAACTTTGAGCTAAAATTAAAATATTTGTTGTGCCGAAATTGCATTGAAATAAGCTATGTAGAGCAAAATATCATAAACTTTCTTTCAGTAAATTGTTCCTTAACTAGTTTTCTGCGCTGTAGTTGCAGGAATTTCAATAAACTTTGACATCAACAGAATGCAAAAAAATTCGTTCGTAAAGTCATTCTGCAAGGCTGAAACCCTTCTTTTTTAGAAATGCAGTACATCGACTACTTGGTGATCCATACAGGGTCTTTCGCACTTGGTGATGAAAAAAAATTAATATTAATAATAACAAATAAAAATTGGGTGAACTAGGTTGAAATGAAACTAGGAAGCCCCCAACTGCACCTTCTCAAAATAGGGTTATACATTTTTTTGTATAAAACCGTGTTTTTTAACATAAAAACCCTTGTTTCTGCACTTTAAACAATTTATTTCAAATTTGGATCACATTTTGGATTCAGTATTAAATTATTGTCTACGCTGGTAGTTGTAGTACATTCATGATTTAAAACTAACTTCTAAGGATCGCAATTGCTGGTCGAACATTGAAATTTAAAAAATATTAGTTTCTGAATATACTTTTACCAAACCCGTGTTTAAACCTGTCAAATTTCAAATTCAGAATGGGAACTTCAAAATTTAATCAGATTTTTTGTGATTAGGCATTCCTTATCGAATCACCAAAAAGTTTTATTTGAATGAGGGAAAAACGGAGGGCACTAACAATAATAGGAATACCTATCAGGAAATTACCATAGGGATTATCAATTTCCTTAAATACAAGTGCGAAACACCCCTCATAATTTCACAAGTGTAGTCGTAGGTGCATTTCCTCATATTATTGTGGAGTTAGCGCTCCTCAGCGTAATATCGATCTGGTACACGTGTGGAGATTTGATGTGAACACGTGTACTTGTGTACGTGTGAAAATTTGTAATTGGACACGTGTAGAGAACATGAACCTTTTTACCCAGATTCTGGTGGCCGATGTAGTTAACCCTGTACAAGGCCATGTTCTCATGATCCCTTCGTTCTATCAGGATTCGCAGCGGACGAGGTAGAGCCCCCGCCGTATCTCCACAAATCACTTCAAATCTTCGCAGAATCTCCTCAAAAGGTCCGGAGGTTCGGAGATGACTCGGAAGAGCCGGAATAGCGAAAGCGGAGGAGCAACGGAGCTGACGTACCGGAGCTACCGGGAGGCGGAGGACGACATCGTCGTGCTCGGGGAGGACGAGGTGGCTGAAAGGCGTCTGAGCCTCGGTTTCGGACGCAGCCGTTCCGAGTCCAACTTGTCCATCTCCGTTTCCGTGTCTCAAGCGAGTCTGAGCCTTCCCCTACCCACCAACACTCTGCACAAGTGCCTCCGAGTCCTGAGCGGCTCCTGGAGAAACATATTCCACAGTAAGTATCCACCTACCTTAGATACCTACATTGCAAGAACCCACTTCTTCCACAGCTACAGAATGTACCCTCCTACCATAGGTACCTGCAGTAATTACTTCAGATGAAGCAGTAACAACGTAACCCGTTAAAATACCCAGTGACATTCGAAAGATTTGGTATTCAGAATAATGGCTTAACGCAGGCCTCCTAGCTTGGAACTTTGGGATAAGGGGGCAGTTTTCTTTGACTGGCGATAATCCTCTCTACCTGGCATCCGCCTCAGATGTGAAAAGGGGTTGTAATAAGTCAAATAACGAGTACCTTCCAGGACACAGGTAACCGCCAGGGCTTCAGGGACCGTCTCTCTAGTAACTTTTTAGGAATTACCACGTTATTTCAAGGATTTATTGAACCCCACCAGTCACTAGTTCTAGACCTGACTAACTTGTGTCTAAGAAGTAGTAGTGTACAATGCCTGCACTGTTCCCATGGGAACAGACAACGAGTTAGTAGGTATCTGCCCTTGTCCAATAATGTTTTTCATGTAATTATGTTGAAGGTTTGATTTTGACCCCTAAACTTACCTACCAGCTAGGTGTCAATAAGCACGTATGTATAGTCAAATTCAGAATTTTTCAAACAAATTCACATTGAAACATTCCAGACATTTCCAGATCAAATTCATTGTAGGGTATTTTTTTTTTTTTTTTAAATGACCAAATTGAATGGCTCCAAAATTTCAGGAAGCTGGAGGACCCCTCCTAAACTCAGTTTCATTCCCTCAAGGCTGAAATCCTGAATTATGACGTTTCGGTAATGACAGGATTGATAATTCTACACTTAAAAAAAACATTTCTTGATCTTCGTAGCAATAAAAAGATTGCATCGTTTCTATTAATTCATTCTCTCTTACTCGGCACCTCTCTAGTCTCGTTCATATTCCATAGCAAAGAATACTGGAGTAGGTAGATACTTGAATGTAAGAAAATTAGGTTGTTTGTACCGTGGATACTTATAGTAATGCCTACCTCTACCTTAGACATAGTAAGTACCCTTCGTCCATAGATATCAACAGTAAGTACCCAGTTACACCACACATACCCACAGTAAATACACACCTCTACCATGCTTACTTTCACTAAGCACCCGACTTCCATAGATCAGTACAGTTCGTACCCACCTTACTTAGGTATCCACAGCAAGTGCCTATCTCTACCATAGATAAAACAAAAGTTAGCAATTACCTACCATACAGTCCAGGAGCGAGGCCGAAAATTGTCTGCTTAATGGGTCTCCCTCTTCAAACTGTTCTTAACTACTTTTCTACGTTTATATCTATCAAGTTGCAGCTTAGACCCTTTTCAATGTTAATCAATGTAGCATTTTTGTCAAACAATAGTGTTGATTGTATTTTTGTAAATTCTTTATCCTTATGGCAATAACCTCCACGTTTCAAGTGGTACGCTTGCTTAATTCGTATGGGAGCACGTGGAAAAGTCAGTAAATCTCTCTCTCTCTCGCTCTCTCTTTCTCCCTCTCGTTCTCTCTCTTGCTCTATCTTTATCTCTCTCGCTATGCCTCTCCCTCAATGGTTCATATAACGAGAGGCGGAGAAATCCACGAAACTCGGTGCGAAGGATACCGAAGAATCGCGGATACCGAGAAGGGCGGACATCTGACACGCGAAGCTGAGCGGTGTCGGATTTCCAAGGATGTTGACGGCACTAAACGCCCAACTCAAAACTAACCAACAGGCAGCGGAGTCGGGTGACGGAATTTCTGTAGCTCACGGTTTCCACAGCGACAAGGTGCGAAGTGAGAAGTGACTAATATTCTCAAAACCCGAGCCGTTGGAATTAAACAGGGCAACTTAAATGGACAGTAAATCATGAACGTGATTTGCCTGCTTGCCTGAAAATTGAAATTTCTGAACCATGTTTGAGTATTAAACCAAAATCCATGGTTGAACAAAAACGAGTGACACATGAATCGGTCGATGTTTCTATCTTGATCAGCGGTTGACACGTTTGTCTATTACCCTCTTCATCCCCCTACTGTCAGCGAAATCAAAATTTTCGAGGTGTGTCTATTTGTATAGTACGATTGGGGTACGATTGGAATTGGGATCATGCGGAAAAATAATCAAGAAAATCGGTTGAGAATGATAGCCTGAGTAACGTAGACAAAAAACACGCTTTTTTGGCATTACACCTTCCAATTCCTCTCTTCCCTAGTGAAAATCGAAATTTCTGAGTTTTCTTCCTGATTCCTATCTTGTTCGGTCAAAATTTTAGTCAAGTTGAGTCACAAAATATGGAAATGTCGAACTTCATGAAGGAAAAGAGAGATTTTTGAGAAGGTAAAGCCGAAGAAGAAGTGTTTTTCTTTATCATCAATTTGTATTCCTAATAAATCTTATTGAAGTTGCTAGGGGCTACAATTCTCACCTGATTTTCGTGATTTTCAACTAATTCGATCCCAATTTTAGTCAAGTTGAGTCACCAACTATGGAGATGTTGAACTTCATGAAGGAAAAGAGAGGTTTGATTGGGTAAAGCCGAAAAAAAGTATATTTATCCCCAACAAATTTTGTTGAAGCTGCTTAGGCTACAATTCTCATCCGAGTTTTCAAGATTCTCAACTAATTTGATCCTAATTTTAGTCAAGTTGAGTCACAAACTTTGGAAATGTCGAACATCATGAAGGAAAAGAGGGTAAAGCCGAAAAAAAGTATATTTATCCCCAACAAATCTTGTTGAAGCTACCCCAGCTACAATTCTCACCTGATTTTCATTATTCTTATCTGATTCGATCCCTATTTTAGTTCAGTTGTGTCACAAACCTACCTGAACAAAAAGAGAAATTTTAAGGAGTGAAGCCGAAAAAAATGTTTTTTGATTGATCAGCCTACAATTCTCACATGATTATTTTTTCGCTCGATTCTAATTTTAGTCTATATGTACTATACAGTCAGAAACAGTCGAACTTTCCGAAATTTTGCTTTTGGTGAAAAAGTGAAATTGGGATCGGAAAAAGATCACGAAATCTGTTGAGAATTGCAGTTTCGGCAGCGGATTTTGTATTCAGTTATTCTTTTTCTCCTCAAGTTTCGGTTGTTCCATACCCCGCTGGATCAATTTTTATTGCTTGATTCTCTCTTTATTTCAGAGAGACATTCTAAAAACGATCTGTACAGCTTGTAACTCACGTAAATATTATCCACGTGTAGTTACCCACTGGTAAACAATGAGTGAACACACTCGATTTGTCACGTCATCCAACGAAATACGTGGCGTCGCTTCTAGATGGGAAGTAGGTAAGTTACTCGTCATCCGCGGCGGGTCTTTAATTTTAATAAAGTCCCCGTGACGCGAGAGGGAAGGCGTCTGGGAATAAATCACGCCTTAGTTAATATTCAAGGTGGAGAGTGTGTTCGAGATCCTCGGATCTATATCCTATATTCCTGTACGTTAAACCTTGACTACCCAACCCGAAGAGATGCTACTTTCTTGTCCGCTTCGAAAGATGTATGCGAATGAGGAGGAGTAAAATTGTCTGTGGCGTTTCCAACGTCTGGCGTCTCAATATCATTCATTCAGTCGGGAATTTCAATCGCGGTTATGACGATTGATTGCTCGGAGTGTTCGAGAGAATCTGCGTATCGTTATGAACAACCGGCAGGTCTATAGCGGGGTTGGGTAGCGAGAGTTGATTGCTAAGTGCTCGATAAAATCTGGAATCAATTTTCTCTTGGGGAACCCAAACACAAGAAATGAATAACTACACACAAATCCTTTTCAGATTCTTCCAAGACCACATCCCTGACGTAGGGTCCATATAATGCCTGCTTCACTTACCAATATGTTTCTCGTTGGCTCGGAAATTGGACATGCGTAGTTGACATTTTATTTTTCTTCACATCTACTTGGAAACTGAACAAAAACAGTATTAATTCTTCTGTGATTACTACTATTATGTGACAGCGCGCTGGAAAACTGTGATAAATTCTCCGTATTATGTCTTATTTCATCTATTATCTGCTGGGTTTAACTGCAGCCGGATCCTTTTACAAAGAATCTCCCACTCGGTTCGGGAGTAATTCCCTCCCAGTTTGAAACCGTTCACGTGGGCCGCTAATGGAAGGCTACGGAGCATGTAGGTGTCTTCCTAACTTGAAATGATTTTTTTCTTAATAAATTATCCCCATTCCAACTGCGTCAGATCGTCTTTTAAAACCTCCTTCAGCCCCGCTCTCCCAAATCGAGGCGCAAATTGAGGGTAGAGCTTCGTAAATGGTCGCGATAAGGATCTCAAATTGTCATAATCGTTTTGAGATGTGACGGGCCGTTAGTCCACTTACGTCGTTCTGAGATGGGGCTAAGTTGTTGGTAACCAATTGAAGAAGAAAGCTGTAATTTGTACATCAACTACGACGATGGAATGCAAGATGAACGATTTCTTTTAGTTTGTGATTCTAAAATCGATGACGTATTCTTATGTGACTCGCCTACTGAATGTCTGGGGCGTGACACGATTAGCTTTCCAGCATTTTCTGTATGATTGTGATTATAAAATACTCGAACGTATCTTAATATAATGATGTGGAGCACGAATTGTTATAAACTGAAGTGGAACGACTACTGCCTACATTTCATTGCTCTAGAACTGTGGCAGCTCCTGATAGCAGAGGCGCGTGTGCATCCCCAGCCAATAATCCAAAAAATAACATTTCAAAACCTCTCCATCCTGATTTCCAGAGCTTAAACCTACAGGCACAATAGATCTTCCCTGGGCTCTGCTAGGAATGCAGTCTTGTCTATGCTCCAACGTTACCCGCCCCCAAGGCGAAATTTCAGAGGATTTTTAGATAGAATTGAGGCGAGCATCTTTGATTGATCTTTCAGAGAGCTCAAAAAACATGGGATGGAGCATACTTTTGTCTGAGCTAGCTTGTACAGGCGCTTCTCATTGTTTTGGTTATTCTCCTCATGAAGGTGAGCTTCTTATCATAAAGGTGTTATCAGTTGCCAACCGCTAAGTCCTATTTCTGTTGTTTGTTTGTTCTTCCTGATTGTTCTCAGGTCTGCTTTCTGTTTCTGGGTTTTCGGGATTATTTATGAAGTAAGGTCCGTTTACACTAAACACTGTTCTCCAACAATGTTGAGCAGACAACTGAAAACCGTTCGAAAGTTGCAAAACCTGTTCGCGAACGTTCCGCCACTTGTCAGTAAATCTAGTGAAACAGAGTAACCTTAGAAAAAGTCTGTTCCACACGCTCCACGAGGCCAGAGAGTTTGTCCTGAACGGGAATAAAAATAATAACGGAGTAAGATGATTTCCACGAAAATGATGAGTTACAAGTTAAATCGATTTCGACGGTTAGGTGATAATCATTAACAAACATAAATTGAGGGTACACCACAGAAAGCACAACTTATGTAGGCCCAGGTGAAAGGAGATTGAATCCTATTGGCCCAGGGAAGTGAAAGGGGCGGGGAGGACCAACCAATGCCTCTTAAAGCTTACAAGGGAAATTATCACAAACAGTAACATTGGAGAGGGAAGCCAAACATATTGCATTAATGAACTCATTAATGTTGACATATGAACGGGGAGTTCTCACTACGTAAACCTAGCCTCTCACCTATAATCAGGTAATGGCTGAATAGCCTCTCAAGATTCCCACTACAATAATCAATCAATTTAAGTTTTTTAAACGATACCTATTTTATTCGGGCTTTTTATGCGTTCATAATCAATAAACATTATTAAGGTAATCAAACTGTTTTATGGACTTGGAGGAATCACATCTCTGACGTTTTATCGTCGTGATACGCCTGTGGATGGATTCATTAAACCCGCTTCCTACCATTAACGAATACAATTGTATTTATTTATTTTCTTTTCTTTTTTATTTCAGTTATATTTCCATGACTGGTAATAAATTTTAGTTGGAACCAGGAGGCCAATTTTATAGTCTCCTGGTAGATCCTACCCAATTTAGTACGCTTAGTCTTAATGAGAGTAATTTTGTTTGCAAGAAAATAATGAATTTCTCTATCTCATTTCTTCTGGGCAATGTTTTTGTTGTATCGGATCTTGTTATTGTTAAAATTGTTGAATGTATCGTACTTGAATAATTTAGACGACTGTAAGGGTTTACCGGTTCATTTTGGTAGTTGTTGCATGTTGACATTGAATTTATTTAAACATATTCGGTGGAACTTGAGTCAAGATCTTATAAAAAAAAGGTCGGAGACCTTGTTCAAAACGTGGTGAACTATTTCGGAATACCAAGTACTCGGTAAGATTGTTTGTGGAGGTGCAGTGTTGTGAGACAAAGCCTGAAATGGAAGACCCGCTCTGACTGTGGAATTAGGCGGCTACGTAGAGCCACGGAAATGATAATACGGGTGTTTATATACCGGCGACAGCCCAAACATTAACAGCTCCAAGGGAGTAACGGTGCTCAGACACTGAAGTTCACTTTGGACACCGTCGGTAAGCCCGTTGTATCCCTGGGCGGAAATATACTAAATATGGGTCATTCTAAAGTTATGGGTGATTTTAAGGGCAAACGAAATCTCGAAATCGTACTTCGATTTTCCCAACTTTTTTGGTCCATTCCGATTCCTGAATGTGTCCTTAGTCACAACCTAGACTGGGCACACACTTAACTGCAGGGGTGCTCAAACGGTCGATCGCGAGTGCTTTTTGAGTAGATCTCGAGAAGAAAAAATTGTGAATTCCATCCGTGCACGTAGCTTGCAACGGCGGCTCTTCAACTTGCGGTTGGAAGATCAGCTGAACACACTGATTTAGTTCTTCACACTGACGTCATGGTTGGGTCGCGGAAAATTCCTAGAAAGGTTTCAAGAATTGTTGCCCGAAATAACAGCTTTTCTAGACGAAAGAGGTGATGACACTGAGATGTTGAAAAACGAAAAATGGCTGACTGATTTGGCATTTTTGACTGACATCACAATGCACTTAACCACCATTAACTTGGAGCTTCAAGGTAAAGGAAAAACTATTATTGAGATGATTAGCGCAGTAAACGCATTCGAAAGTAAATTGCAACTTATGATAGATCAACTGAAAAGAAAGGATCTGAAAGCAAGGATTCCTCAGTTGAATTATGATACGTATGAGGCTGAATTATCAAATATTTTGGGACAATTCGAAATGCGTTTTTATGATTGCAGTAAATTGGTAAATATAGCATCATTTATGAGTTATCCTTTTTCATGTAAAAACATTGAGGAATTAGCTACTGAAGTAGCAAGTCAGTTTAATATGAACTCATGTTCTGTTGAAAATGAGTTGGTGCAGATTATATCAGAGATACATCTCAAAGCTACAGCATCTGATACAAATTTCTGGTGTTTTATATCTGAAGATAAATATCCGAATCTAAGACAAATCGCCCTTCAACTGACGGCAATGTTTCGGTCAACTTACTTGTGCGAGTCTGCATTTTCTGAAATGAAGATAATTAAGTCAGAATATCGCAATCGACTAACTGATCATCATGCTTGCGATTAGCACCCAGTGGGTTCGCACCATCTTATGAAAAGTATGCTGAGGACACGCATACTGCACGCTTCAACATCCAAAGTCTCTCCTTAGTTAAGTTTAACACCATATGTAACTCTTTTGTTTTGTAACAACGGAAAAACTCGCAATATTGAATAACTAGGAGTTTTTTCATTGATATTGTAGAGAAGAACTTAAGTAAACCTAATCCAAACCTTGACTAAAATAATTTAAATTGTGAAAGCTAATATCTATATATGCTACGGTACACCCTACCTAGGTAGGTAGGGTGTGTCGAATAAAAACGGAGTAGGATGGAACGTTGTCTACTATTTCCACGAAAGTAAAGAGTTACAAAGTTAAATCGATTTCGACGGTTAGATCATCATCAGTAACAAAAATGAACTGAAAGTACATCACAAAAAGCATAATTGAATCCTATTGGCTGACTCAAGGCTTACAAATGAAAGGGACACAAATGTAATTATTATTGCAAGATAAAAAAGATCAGTGTACTCTTTACTTTCTATATATGCTACGTTACTACTCCTACCTAGGTAGGTAGGTAGGTCGTGTACGTACGACAACCTTGCATCACACATACTTGCAGCCTCTCAAAGTCGATCGTAAGTCTAAAAATGTTAAGGTAGATCGCCAGCAGTTTAAGTTTGAGCACCTCTACTTTACTGTGTAGTTTTGAAGAAATAGAATTTGGGGGAATTTTCCTTTTTGTTGGGCGTGAGGTTGTAGGTTGTGAGAATTAAGAGGTTATTATGAGATGCCAGGCATTGTGTGGCTGATTGCTGGATAGAAACAATGTCATTTCAAACTTGACATTGATGTTGATAGTAACCCAATGGTCTTACCAAAATTGGCCAACTTATTGAGGAATAGCACTGTTGTATAGCAGTCTATCTGGTAGGCAACCTTTTTGTGATAAAAGCTTATTGCTTCCCGCGAACACAAACGAACCTGTGCCAGAATCCTCTCGACCTCTATATTTTTGTGGTGACCCAGTTCAAGGTTGTCTTATCCCGAAATCCACAATCCTCCTGTATATTAAAGAAACATTAAAATTCCAAAACTGATTTTGGGGAACTACTTCCACCTCCCGAAGTCTTCAAATGTAAAAATTTGTTTCTTCCACATCTCGCTACATGAAGTGCAAAAATATTTAAATTTCGTTTCATTATAGGTCTTCCTATCAGTAGATAGTAAAATGTATATCAGTAATAAAAATAAAAAGGCAGTACTTATCAAATATTTAGTGCGATAATGTTGTTAGAATAACTAATTTGTGGTTTCGTTGTTACAGGTGAGTACTTATCCATCTTCCACGAATTCGTAAGTAAGAGTAGCCAATATGCTAAGTGTACCTGATACTGCTGAAGGAAGAACCGTATACGAGTAACATTTCCAGAATGGTAATTCACTTTTCATTGGCGTATTTCGTGCTCTAAAAGGTAATGAGAAACTCCAACCCCTCCTAAGACGGCTGTTCTTCATCAATGAAGCTAAATGAAGAACATCAATGTTGGCACAAACTTGCCAAAGGCTTTGTTATTTCAAATTAGAATCCCATTTCTTATTTCAGATTTAAAATTGTGCCTAGACTACAGTATTTGAATACCTGAATGTGAATGATGCAATGCTGATGCCTGATTCATTTGATTTGACCAACAATTTTAGAAATTTACTTGAAAACCCGTTTGCTTGCTTAAATCCCATCTGAACCCACCTCTTCTCGTTCCTCCATCCTCTTCTTCACGAAAAAGTAATTTCTCGCGAAAAGCGCCCGCTTTGCTCGCGTCGCCCGAGGGCCTGGACAGGGAGGTTGCAAAGAGGCGAAACGTGCTCCTAAAGCTACTCCCCCCCTCCCCTTCTCATCCATTCTTTCCGCCGTATCCACTCACACGGGGATATTCTCCATTTGTACAACGCGCGTAAATACGCAAGTCACACACACAGGCGCTGACGTCTATGGCGGAGCTCATTAGCCGACACCTTTTGAAGAACGGACCTGCTCCCTTCGTCGGCCCATACGTGACCGTTCGGTCTGGCTCCTGCTTTGTGTAACGCCCTGCCTTTATATATATAATAAAAAAGAACGATATAGGTAATTCTTACATTTCGTTAATACTATTTATCACAGAGAAAAAGATGAGGGTTTTGTTTGTATCTCCTTGTGTTTTTGTTCCAAAACCTAAATTCCGCGCTCCCTTCTCACGAGTCCCTGCGAAAAAATGAGTTCACTTCTATGGCTAGTGTGCCATCCTGCACCACTATCCTTGAAAAACCAACAAAACAGCGTACCAATATCAGGATCCACTTTCAACCTAGCGAATTTCCGTACCTTCAGGGGTTTCAAATGATAACTGTGCTGAGGAAGGGTGTTGTCCCATCGCACCCATACAAAACGCCTGATCTGATTAATTTCTTCATCACTAAGACCATTTCTGTTCAGATCACTCCCCTATCAAACTGTCAATCAATAACCGAATCATTCAGAAGCCACTCAACCATACATTGATCTATCTTAAGACCAACTGGGTACGCTTCAAGCCAGAAATGTGCAAATTTATCGATTTGGGCAAGTCATTGCAGACCCAGAAAAAGTGGAGCACGAGTTCGAGCATCTTGTGTGCAGCATACAAACTGTTGCTTAGGAAAATACAATAACGATTACAAGAAGGCTCTGAAGTGTCAACTATCCACGGGAAGGCTATGAAACTTTGTCTTGTAACCAGACACTGTCTGCCAGACAGCCACAAGTCAGCTCGTTCCAAGGCGGAAACTAAACTGAGATCTTTGACTTAAGAGATCAACGGTGAAACTTAGAGAACAAGATCATGGCACTCACACGTCATCGTGGTATACATTATTCACTTTGCAAGGCTGTCAAATACCTCATGATACCAATAACACACTCCCATGAAAAATGCTGATAAATAGCAATCATTTTTGCAGAATATCTAGCTGAGATATGCACTCCAAATTTTGCAATGACAGATGAACTGTGCAGGACCCTCGATCAAGGCCAATTTTCAGTAACTCTGAGGTTCCAAACGTGAAACTTTGTTGAGGAAGAAGACCGTGTGACGTTATCAGTAAAAATCCGTCTACCAATTCTAAAGAATTATGATTAATAACAAAGAAGGATGAAATAACTGAATTCGATCGTGCAGTCGTAACAGACAAACATCGAGAACTTATTTTCGATCGAAATGCAAAGCATGCTGCCAAAAATTCTAAATCTCTCCACCCTTCAAGTCTCAAATGCTTACTGACGTTTCAGCAGCTTCTCCAATGAATGGTTCTTTTCCTCAGGGGCCTGGATCAGCGTTTTGTCACCTGCGTCTATGGTTACCACTGATTGTGCAATCAATATCCTAATGATGTTAGTAATTTATGTTGAGGCCCTTTCTAGTAGTGTATAATTTCTCATTGGGATTCTCTTCAGCACGTTCACACCAATGTACTCTTCAAAACTAGTTTGATGTGATCTTGCATGTGAGTGGAAGCTGTTGTTGGTTTACCGATGCTCTGTTCGAAGATTGAATGTTGTGAAAGCCTTAATAACAAAAAATCTTTCATATTCAGAGCATCTTTTACAAGTCAGTTAGTAAAATACACATTTTCGATTGACATTCAGGCCAGCTTTTATATCTTACCACGGCCTTGCTGTTTTTGCACCTAAATTTGAGGGTGTCAATGCGACAATGTTTTTTCCTGGTCTGTATCAATATAAAACTTTCTTCGTTTACTTTTCAGTGCAGGTACATGTATTACAAAAATCTGATGAAAATTATATCTGCCCGCCCGAAATCCGTCGCTTATTCTCTACAAATTGAAGAATTCGTAAAACTATTCACAAAATGTTAGTCATCACACAAATTCCAACTATGAGAAGGAGTTTCAACACTTGAAGTGAAGTGGCTAAGAACAGGAAACTGACGACACCACTAATCCATGACGACATTCAGCCCCACTCGACAATTCTTAGTCGTTGAAACCTGACAATTTACGAGTGGTACCTACAATTTCGAAATTTTTTTCTGAGTGAGCTAAATTTATTTAATTTTCCACACTGGAAAGCTGAAATTCGACAGTAAGAAACGATTGACGTGTCGGCCCCAACCAGATCAGCTGAATGTTACTGCCTATTTCCTATCTCTGGCCAGAAAATGTTCTCCAATTGAGGAGCTTACTTTCAAAAAGGCACATATCCAAATCTGGGGAAAACGTTTTTTTCTCCATTTTCTATCTCTGAATTTGAGTTGAATCAGATCCCCCTATCATTTCCGAACAAAACAGAACACATCCACGTCAATTCAGGGGGCTAAAGTTATGTGTTTGCATCAAAAGGTAACAAATCCGTCCCCTACATTTTTCTCAGTGCCTTGCAATCCAAATGGCACATATGAAATGAAGCATTGCGCCTTCGTCTTGACGTTGAATATTTACACTAGACTCGATAAATGGCCGACGTGACAAATGGAAATATGGAGTCAGGTAAAGTTTTCAATAAAACCTACAGAATGGAGAATGAATTCTTTTGTTTTCAAAAAGGCATAAATCCATGAGTTTTGATCAAAAGGGCACATTTCCAAAGTGAAAATGGATATACAGCCTCGTGTTTTGGAGAAAATTGATTCATATTCTGAGGCATCTTTATCTGTGCCTTCTCACACATTACTACGATGAGAAACTGCAGAAAAATATCTCCACTAATCTGCAAATCTTTTTTTTCACTTCCTGAACATTTTGTCGAAATGGATATGTGCCTGTTTGAGAGTAAGCTCCTCAATTGTTCTTCATAACCTTCCATTAATTTATTGGGAACGAAAATAATGAAATTTGCATCATTGTGTCAATAATAGTTGTGTACTGCTTGAAAGTTCTTGGGACATTGCATTTTGGCATATTTATATTGATGACATGCCAATAATGTGATGTCATGAATTCTGTGAGACAAGTCGGTGAATTGAAGTAGTTATCCTGAGACTAACGGGATGAAAAGAAAAAACTCGATCCGAACTAACAGTACGTTTCGAAGGCCTTGGAATATTCAACGAAGCAATAAGTAAAAGTAGACAATGGACCCGTCAAGTCGTCCAGATGGAAGCTGGAGTTTGTTGTTGAGGTCTTGACCTTAAAGACGCCTTCGATAATATTCACTGTGACAGCTAAAAGGGAGAACGTGATGGAAAAGGGGCAGGAGGAACTGGAAGTCAGCGTGGCCGCTCCTCAAACCCAACGAGCCCAGTCCGCCTCACAAAGCAATTGAAGTAATAACCCACAGAGCCTCTAATTAGGCGGTTGGCGTGTTGGGGAGTTGAATCGAAAAACCTCATACGTTGGACCATTCAGGCGACTTGATGCGAGAATTGAAGTGTAACTTGTGATGACGGTCTCGAACGAGTGTGTAATGACAATGAACAACCTCAAGTTTTGAACTGCGTACCCAAGACAATCAATTTACAGATGAAAATCGTTCTCTTTGTTGTTCTCCATCATCTCAGGGTATATCAGCACCATACCTTACATTCACGACTTAATAAATAATATTCTTGGACTTGAATAATATTCTTGGAGATCGGTCCTTAATTTTGTCTGCCTGATTGAATTCCCAACCATTTTCTACATATCATTGCATAACATTGCAGAAATCTCTTCTTAATTTCGAGGTTGTTTTCAAAATGATAACATCTTAACATTTACCAGTTTTTGTTATTTCACGGTTAAGGCAGTGTCGAAAAACATCGGTATCCTTCCAAGTGAAGAAAGTTTTAGATTTTATGGTTTTAAAAAACTCCTCGACGTGGCTAGGAACACTACTAAAATTTGTTTCACATTCCACACTTGAATTGTTTTAGACGCATCACTTAACCTGATTGTTATTATAGCTTTTCCGAGGCAAATTCTGAATTTTCCAAGTCAAATTCATTCAACTTAACTTGAATTTCAGAATTTTTCTTTCAATTTGAGAATACTTCTCAACAGGACTAATCCCTGGAGTTCTTACTCTGGACCCGTTCTGTATCAGGGGCTCGGGAAATCGAGATGGGCTTAGTGTCCGCTGCAACTCATGCTCAGCTCATGAAAAAAATCACCAAAATAACAGCTAACATTCGAAAAATTGCTATTTCTCAAACAATACTAACCCTAAACAATTGATCAAGCAACAAGGACATTAAATGTTTACATTTTAGACATCTGATCAGCGATTTGTTTAAAAAAAGTACTTAGATTTCATAAAAAAATAAAACAAAAGTAACTTTATTTGTATAATATTTTATCAATATTATTTCAAGATAGTTCACTTGCTATAAAATGTATAATTAACACTATCCTTGTCCCGAAAGTGCTCAAATTCAACACAAATGAACTTAAAACGCTTTAATTTATAAAATCCGCTCGGAAATTTTTAAAAAATTGAATTTTTATTAAAATATTTTATTAAAATAATGAACTATACGTTACGGGATCAGAACTTCATCAAACACACTCAAATATTGAAGGCATCCTGAACTTGAAAAGGATGATTCTGTCATTACCTTTGTAGTTTCTGAATATGGTTTGAACAATCACGAATTTGATTTGAGAAAACGATCTATACAAAAAATAATGCAAACTAATTGGTAAGGAAGAGTTTACTTAACGTACCCTTCCTTGACGTTTTGACATAGTCATAACTTTCAGAACTTCTTCATGTTTTGGTTGAACTTCAAGAGAGTGTGCGGGTAATGGGCTATGTTTTTAAAAACTGGCAGATTTACAGTATCTGCGAATATCCGAACGTGAACTGTTCATTACAATAATTGACTAAACAGTTTTAATTTGATTCTGTTGAAATGGGCTTGTGCGGATTGTGTGTGTATATATCAAGTGGGTAAAAACCAATATTTAGTGCCAAGTTTTGAATGTACAAGTGTGTTTCGAAGTTACAAGTTGTGAATGTAGTGCGAAGTTAAGCAACAGAGAGAAACCTACCTAATTGTTCACCGACACCTCAGAAGTTGCTCTGAAAGCTGCTTTGAAAGTTGGACGCCATCAGAACCATTTAGATTGAATTGTGGAAAGAAAAATCGATACGGGCCTCCCTTCTTAAACTCCTTTACTTGTCTTGTCACGGCCCGAACGAACGCCGGAAGATCCCTGACGATGTCTCGCGTGAGCCAAGAATCCCCAGGTTTTACTTCTATCGAATGAACTGAGAAAAAAAAGAAGAAGGGGGCGGAAAGGCAGAAAGAAAGAAACTCAAGAGAAGAGCAAAGCCGTTATTTGGCAGCAGAAAGCGGATCATAGGGTTGAGATTGTGCCGATTCCTAAACGGGAAAGGTCCTTGGCACAGTAACTCCGAGCTCACCCGACTTATTGCCTTCTCCCACAACACATGTTCCAGGAGGTAGGTACCGGCTAACAAGGGGCCGCTACAGTATCGGTACAACCCCCTGAAGGGGTCCACTTTCACAGATTTGAAGATTGGGTTTTCCATATTCAAACGCCCCTTCACAGTCGTGGTGGTGAGGAGAGGGGGGGCTTCTGAATTGCAAAAGGCCACCTATGAAAGTTGCATACCTACCTATCTCTGCAGGTACTTGCATATGTGATGCGGTTTGAAAAGCCGTTTCGATTCAAGACAGATAACGTGGGTGTCGATTCAAGATTTATACGTATGCCTTCATCTACATTTGAGCCATACACGTGAATATATATGCCCTCGAAAGCTGTAAGTAGGCAAGTTTCAAAGGTGCGCTCACACTACCATTCCGTGTGAAATAACGCGAGGCTTCACAACAGTTTCCTGATGACTAGTGTTTTTCAAGAAATGTAAAGTTTCTGTGAACAGTTTCATCATTTCACTAGTCGCTTCCAAGACCTCTCCAACATTCTTTCGTTGCAGCAAAATAAAATTAAGATTCAATTACTCGTTTTTTCGTCATTTTTCATTTGCCAAGAAAAATAGTTTAATGTATCCTTACATTCGGAAACTTGATTGTGAAATGCATTATTAATACCATTGAGTTGATAACAATTGCCTTACACTTGCTATTCTCACAAACAAATTTATGTGAAGTAATTTTATCATCATAAGGTTCCACCTATCTTGAAAAGCTTATGTTCTACCTAGAACCATCCTAACTACTAACTTAACTATAGGCCGGTTTCACCAATAATCCCTAATCTTGATCACAGTTGACCATTGTTTTACGAGACCAGAAATTAGAACATTGGTGTAAAACACTTTGAACACAGCAGTAAACAGTGAGCACTTGTTAACAGCAAACATCTTTTATAGCGTTTCCATGAAACGTCGAATTAAGTTAAGCTAAAGTTAAAGGAAGCTTTGCCCATTGACGTATCCACCTACTGTTTCTATTTTCGCTCTATTCCCATTTTTCTTCGAGCTTTATTTTACTACTCATCTTGCATTAGTCCTTCTTATCTGATTTCATGAATAATATTGTTCATGTTCTTAATTCTATATCCTTACCTCTCACTTTTATATTTGACGACACTTTCAACTTTTTCCAGGACTGACAAAACAATAGTTCTTGAAAGTCGCTAACACGTTACGAATTCAATATCGTCGAGCTCAAAATCCGCTGTTCTCTCTCTTATTCACCCTTGGCGGCTAATAGTAAAATCTTCATCATCCCTCTGTGGATCATTTTTTAGTGCAAAGTAGTCATTGTTTAGGGCGCTGATAATCCGAACCCCGTTGGTTGGTTCAATCGTATATTAAGCTGGTTTGATCGTTGATTTGTCTGAATGAATTTGGTCGTGGAGTTGTTGAAACCGACCATCGTTGTTTTAAAGTTGAGATCTCCAATTTATTGAATAAAAGTTGATTAGAAGCTTTGATGAAATTATCTACTCAAGAATTATGATATTTAAAAGTTTACCTACTTAGCAACATGAGTATTGATTGAGGAAGACCTTCCTGAGAGGTAAAATTCTTTGTACTTGGAAAAATGAAGAGGCCTCAATTCCGTTTTGAGGCATTCTGAAACAATTTCTGGATTTTAATTCTTAGATGAGTGGATAATAGATGTGTCTTGTCTGCATTTGAGTTTCCAGACATATTTATAAGTTTAATTAGAGTATTTGGTCAAGAAAAAAGTGACCTTCATTAAAATGTCTGAAAAACCTTTAAAAACATTCAATTGATGAATAAAAATCCTGAAATTGGTTTGTTGTGGTGACCAGTATGCATTCAAGGTGACAATGTTGAAACTCGAGGAATCGATTCCACACTTTATTTGAAACAAAAATTCCTCTAACCTACTAGTTTTTCTACATTTTTCCTTTTTTGACGATATTTTGGGAATCCTAGTTAAATATCCTGTCATTATCATACATGGGAATGAATGGTTGCCCTGCTCACAATTTTCGAAATATTACAAACTGGATGAATACAAAATATCCGAGTACATGGATTGGAAAGTGTGGTCACGTTAGGTGCCCCCCGAGAAGTGTAGACCACAAAAATCATAAAATCTCGATTGCGTACCAACTAAGTGTAAAATTGGTAATTTTTTCCTTGAACACCCTGTGTTATTGGTATCACCAAATCGCGCGGCAAATTTTCAGAAATTTTTCGGTTGGTTGGTAAATTATTTGTTGGAGATGAAAGAAAATTCCTGATTATTTTGACTCGATTCTAGATGCCGCGTTTATTGCGTTTGAGAACCATTCTGCAAGTTCTGAGAGCTGTTGTGTCGCTGTAGGAGGTGCCGTGACAATTGGGTCTTCTGGTGATTGAGATCCTCGGTAGTTGAAACAGTATAATTCCCAGTATTGTTGATTGCATAACGACCCGGCGGGCTTCGTATTATTGGTTCTATAAGCTACCTCCATTCCAGTTGCATAACTAGTTTCGATCTGTTCTAATCAATAATTTCTAGACATCTAACTGCGTGGTTATTACCAGGAAAATCTAATAATTGAACTCAAGTCAAACATTCTAATAATATCTTGGGTCGCTTCCAAATATTTCGCTTCCTCACTTCCTTTGATGGATTCAGGTGGATGCAGGAACTTGTGAGATTTAATCAACATTCCATGAAGAGGCTTTCAGGGACAATCTATATAAATAATTTGAATTTCATTACATCTGCATTTGCCAATCATCTTAAGGCATCCAATCACGTTATAATTTTGGTTAGACTGATAGACAGTGAAATTTCTTCATTTTCGTCCAACAGGCATGTTCAATATACTTGAAATTATTAAAAGTGGAATCTGGTAATTGTCCAAATCGAACGAGGAAGGGGTACTCAATACAATTCACCAATGGTCTGTTTTTGCAACCCTTGAAATCATTTATTCATAATTTTCAAACTAGTTTACACCTGCCCTCCCCACATCCTAATCACCCTTTCACTTTGCTTGCATTTGATTGGTTTTGTCACCCGGCACCTTCCTTTCTCTTGGCGAATGGGATTCCAGCGCCCCTTCATCTGTGGCTATGTAAGCATTGCCCTTTCTATTACAAGTACAGCTATTAAATAACTCATATATTCAGTAAAAATATACTAATTTTTCGTTGCTATCAAAAATTGCTAAAATTTTGCTACAAATAACTAAAGGGTAGGAACAAAATTATTTGAAATTCCGAGAAAAACTACTTACATTATTAGAAGAAGAACTTATATTTTTCAGAAGAATTTGTTTGTATGTCTTGAACTCAGATTGCACTTTTGGAAACAGAAGAAACAAACATCAGTTACAAAACTAAACCCTTTCCACCCTCCTCCGTATTAATAAATGGACAAAAAGATGGAGAATCAAAAAAAAATAATTCACAATAGGTTAATTTCACACAAAAATTAATTATTGATGAGGCATGATGCCAGTATTCCTTGAGACCAAGGCAATTCCTTATGCCATTGAGGCTGAATATTTATTATGGCCCTCGATAGCAAACTGAGTTAGAAATCGCGCGTTTCAAAGGCTGGTCATTACATCGAAGATTCGCTAGCTAATGGGAAGACACTCGAAACTGTCACCCCACTATAAGGATATATTGTACGACATAACATGGGTGGTGATGGGATAGTATAGTTGCCCGTTTCAAGGGCTGAGGCAATTAATACCTACAACATCCAGAGGATATCCCTGTCGCTAGAATCCGTCAGGTTTTTCTGAGGTGCAGCAGATTCAAGAATTGGTAATCGACGATCCATATTCATTACAACAGGCAAGCCCAAAAACCTGCCTGAACATACGGTGCTCAACTTAGGACATGCACTGCATTCATTAACTGTAATTCGGAGCTTTCAGAATAATGTGCTGCGCCCATGCGTCGACTCATGCAGGCACTTCACATATGATAGATTATTACACTACGAGTTGAAAGTTTCATCTGTCAATGAGGTATCCGCAAATAAGCTGACAACCACCTTTTCAAGCGTCTGAGGTCACAGAACACTATTACACAGAACATACAGAACAGAACAGAACGTTACACACAGAAGACAGGACATAACAGGACAGGACAGAACATTATTTAGAAGACTTGGAAGAAGAAAACCACATTAACTAAGTAAAATATAGTGAACGTCAAATCAATAAGTCTACAGTAAAGTATCTTAGATCTTCACCTTCTAAGTACTCTCACTTTGACTGAAAAGTGCCGATTGCGTAGTTCGTCGGGCTATTATTTCTTAACTCTCAATCTATTTCAGCTCTTTTATGTCGCAAGTAGTTTTTATTGGGTTCGTGTTCGCGATTAACAAATAATCTTCAAGCCGCGAGATGCTGTCACGAAGTGGTCAATGGCTATTTCTGCCAGTGATCCAATGATGACCCCCTTCTTGTCGGAATTACTCCGTAATCGCTTGCAGCTCAACCGCAACACAACTAGTTATCTATCACCCGTTATCCCTCGTCACGTCTATTTCTGGTTTCGCCCTTTTCAATAAATCCAGGAAATCGGAAATCTCAGGACGGTGTGGTCCAAAACTCGTACTGCAAAAACCGTTTTTCAATCAAGAATTTTCAGTAAAACACACTGTAGATTTCAAGACCGTATCATCTCTGTGATTTGTGTACAATTGAACAGGCAAATGTGTTGAAAACGTTGGCACTGCAACGTTTTCATGCATTAATGCTAAATTCAGCTGAGCGATTTCGACTGGAGCTGTTTAAAATGGTGCAATATGAAGGGTATACGATGATCGAAGGTGCTCGAAATAGCCTTGTAAAGAAAGCTAAACTTAATTGTAGAGGAAGCACCTAAATCCCACGGTTGCATTGTGAGTACGATGAGGGGGGTTCCTCCATAGCTTACAACTAGGGCGCCATTTAATTCTCTTTCTTCCGTTTTTTGTCATCCAAATTGATCAAGTTATTGAGGGAAAGTTATCCAGGGTTTTCAAGAGGGTGGAATCCGAATTTTGGTAAAAAAACGATGCAAATAACTATACAAAGGTTGGTCACTTCTGTATTAGAACCCTTCTATGGAGGTAGGTATCGCGTCAAGTGTTTTTAGTGCTGATTTTATGGTCAATTTTAGGTTCCGAAATTGCGGTTTTTAGTCGATTACAGTTGATCCTACGCCCGAAATTCCTAGGAAATGACACTCCCTTTTGGCGATGCCATAAAAAACCACGTTTTTGACCCTTAACGTCTATGTGTGTGAGGCGATCTGGCTGGCCTGACGTTTGGACCGATTTGACTCCTAATGGAGCCCGTGCGTGAAAGATCTTTTAACGGATTTAAAAATTCGTTTTAAATCTAAAAGATCAAGTCTGAAACCTTTTAAGGCCTACAGGCAGATTTAGAATCGACGCACCTTGAAACGTATGACAAATCGCAAAATGTGAGAGTGGGCTATAAAATTGTTGCTATACGATTTCCAAGGCTTATATTGGAAATGAATGAACCAAAATGAAATGTTTCGGCTTAGCTGCCCTTTTAAGTCTTTGAGTTCACACATTCAAACCCTTCACGGCCCCTTACAGACCTAACATCCTGCAGCCTTCGCGAAAATGGACTCTCATAATCCGCGATTATTTGTTTCAAACGGTCTCCAGGTGGTGAGTCAGTCGACGCGCATGGGCCGCATCTTGAGTTGGTCAGGACGGCTGCTCCTCATTACTTGGCTTGAAGGTTAAGGTCAAATCGTTTTCCAGTGACGAACTCCGGTAATCATCCCTCACTTTCGAAGAGATGAACTCAATCAAACATTTTGGTTTCAATTTCCTGCAAGATACAAATCGCACAAATTTGTGGTCTCTGTATTGCTTGCGTAATTCCCAGGTTTCATAATAGTAAGAGTTAGTAATATTCTTGAGTAATCACTCTGTAGAAGAAGTGCCAACTAGCCTCCAAAACGACGAACAATGAGGAAACCATTTGCAAGTCACAAGGCTCTCAAGATGAGACGAGTAAGACATATAGGACTGAGAAGAAATAGTGCCTTCAACTCTGAAAGACGTGAGCTGATCATTATAGAATGAATCGATGGATTTATTATTTTTGCCCTACACTAGCATAAACAGTCCAAAGAGATACATGAAGTCTTGTGTTTGTACATATAACCAACCGACCTAAATGAGAGCCCATCCGTAAAAGGGAGGTGGTTCAGAGCCTCAAAATATTTTGCGTACATCATTCATTAGTTTGAATAATTAATACACTTATACCATCCTCATTAGATAGTGGTAGCACCAATAACATTGATCTGTTGAGGTTGGATATTAGCCGCTGCTTGAGTTTCAACTCGATATTTTCTAATGTAGCAAGTAATATCTTTTTCTAACTATAACTAACTATATAGACACTGCTGAAACATCAATAATGTACCCCCTGATGGAGGTTTGTTACCTTCGGCAATTAGGAAGTAAAGATGTGATCAAATGGGCTTGTATTTTGGGAGAATTGGTAGCCTTTGTTTGATTCCCATATGAAAAAGCTGTCCTGAGACTCCTCTCACCAGTTCCCTCTCCCGTTCAGCTACCTCTCGTGGAAGAGTGTTGGAGTATCATGAATGAGCGGTTTGTTGGTTCCAACCCAGCTCGAGCCAACTACGCTAAGTGCCGGCAAACCAGTGGCAAAGCGAAGCCTCATCCCGACAGATCCGTCGAGATTACGACCAGTTTTATTAATGCGGCCTCCCCGAAGATATCTCTTTAAAAGAAGAAGAAATATAAATTGAACAAAATAAAAGAGCAACTTCAAACATCCAAAGGAGCGAGAAGTCAACGGACGACTTCCCAAGCAAACGTAATGACCGGTCATTATACAGTTTCGGTATTAGGGCGATAGGGAGAGAGGGGGGCGTGGCGTTCCTCAAGGATCCACCCTCGAACCTCTCCTGTCATCATTGGATCTCGTCTCTGTCTTTCCCTCCAGGCCGAGCTCCCAGACACCTTCTGTCGATTAGTTGATGAATGTTAACTACCGGAGATGATTAACATTATACGAGGAATTTTTCATCCTTTCTCTCGAGGGAGAATGAATTGAGTGGCATCAAACAAACTAATGACCAGAGGGGGAGCTCCCTGTTATGTTGATATTACGTGAAAAGTAGTTCCTCTTGCCAAATTGAACTCTTACGCGGAACCATCAATTTCCCTGTCATGGATCTAGCTGTTACAGCTATATGAATATTCTATCCTCGCCCGATTGCTCATTTTAAAGTCCAACAATTTCCCCCATATGTTAAAATATGGAAGGTATTTCAGTCTTAACGTATAACTAGAAAACTTCACTATTATGCAGGGTGGAAGGACCGAGTGTGAAAAAATATTTGGATGGAACCAACCACACCTTGCTATCTCAATCCGTTACCAAGATCGCAAGTTTTTATTTCTAAAACACAAGCTCTTCCACTTTAAAACAGTTTTTTCACCTTTTGACCGCATTTTTTTTTTTTTGGATTTAGCCTCAAATTTCCTACAGCCGTAGTTCGTATTTGTATATAATCAAAAACTTCCCCCTAAGAATCGCAATCGCAGTTCAGAGCGTTGTGCAACTGCATTTCCAACAATAATGCTGGACGCTGTTAAAGTTCAGAAAAGCTTGTAAATTTGATTAGATTTCTATTGGAATGGTCAGCTTTGCGATTCTCTTTCGATTCCACGTTGAAATTCAAGTTTGAATGCGAAAAAACAGTGGGCTCTGTACATTCAGAACTAATTTTAATTTAATTTTATTTATTTTTCAATTTTTGACCTACAATTGTAGTCGTTAGAAGTTCAATTTTGACTAGGTTTGAGCACTAATTGTATAAGAAATTTAACTGAATCTAAAAATGTGGTTAGAAGCTAAAAAAAGTTGTTTTAAAGTAAAGAACGACGAGTTTATGGCAAAAAAAAAAAGGTTCTAATCTAATGCGGGGAGGCCTCGTGAATTATAATGAAAATTAACCAAAGGTGGAGATGGAAAATTCTGTCCTGAATTGGCGGAAGTTTGGTTGGACGACGGAATTAAAAAACTACCGAATTGTTACGAAAAATGTTTGGGAAAAAATTATGTACGTTGGCAGTTGATTGTTACTGAATACAAATTATTGCTTGAGAGCGTTTTTCAATTTTGCGCTTTTTCAAGTGGCGTTTCGAGACCTCTGTGACAGCCAATTACATTGGTTTTGCGTTCACCTGAAAAAATTTAATCAAATAATTTGATTAAATCTTGATCTAATAATTTGATCTAATTATTAGTTGCGTCATGCTGAATTACCACACTCGTTAGAACAAATTTCTCTGTTGAGTGGAGAAATTGAGATTTCTTAAGCCTGTTATCCAATATTGATACTGCATTTTCCGAGTATTCGGATGTATAATAAAATTCGATGCCTATCCATGATTCGATGTTTTTCCATAATTAGGAGAATTTCTAACTCTTTTCACTTACAACCGATATTAGCTCATCGGATATGTGCTTCATTAGGAGAGTTCTAGGAATTATTTTTCCAAAGAAGTGAAAGGTAAAAACAATAGTTCATGAAAAATAGGTAAAGAAACACGCTTACGAGAAAAATAAAAACAACAACAAAAAAGATTACAGTAAAATAACGAAAAATGAAAACTAACTTTTACGAAGTGCCGACTTAGAAGTATATAGTGAATCAGAAAAAAGGTAAAAATCTTGATTTGAGATACTATTAAGTAGTCTCTGGGCTCGGTGATGTGGATTGTTAAATAAATAATTAGTTGTTGAAGACGGACAGTAAAATATTACGGTGTTCCTAGTTATTTATGGCGGTGCATGGAAGTTAAGTGATCGAAGCAATTGGGGGGAGACTATTTTATTATGGAATAACTTATATGGAAGTAGCATTAGGGTTTTAGGACACTTGTTGGAGACAGCGGACCGTCAAATTGTATGTAGGTGGCGACGAATTTTGCGAACCTGTTGACGCGAGGGTGCGGTCGGTAAATCGCTCAAAACCGTGTAAAATGTGGTCAGTTTAAAGGGCAAGTGAGCCGAGCAGACCCCGTCCACGTACGATTAGGATAGGTTATATATACATAAATACGTAGGAGGTGCTCGTGTGGGCAGAGGTGACAGGTAGGAGTTGTGTAGGATGAACCCCAAGGGGAACCGACACTGCACGGTCATCTCCCGCAAAACCCCTAGCGAATACAAGAAGGACGACGTATGTATATAAATATAATCATATACCCATAAATCTGGGATTCCCATGGGTGAATCTCAGATTACAGGCCGTTTTGAGGTGATCTAATTCCTCGACAAAAGTTGATAAATTTTGTTGCATGATGGAGTTTCCTTCTCTGTGGGCTTTCCTGATGACGATACAAAGCTTGCAAAGAATTAAAACCAAATGTATCCGTTAAATTTTAGTTAAATTTAAACCGCCCCATTTTTTAGTCTTATGGTGATGACTCACTCACATGACATGACGGAAAAATATTAGAAGCATGCCAATCATTTTTTAGTTAATGATTTTATTTATTTTTAATGCGATGCAGTAACTATATGAAAGTCACCAGGTAATTAATGAACTTTCAAAGCTGGTTTTCTCAATCGGTAATTTCTTGTTTTCTGTCTCCGAATCTCTTATTGTCTAAAATTTCCTCTAAATTTAACCTTCCTTCTTTAATTTACTCTTTTTTTGCAGCTCTGCCGTTCTTTTTCTCTATCAATTTGACGTAACACAGGGCCCTACTTCAATCTAGAAATAGGATGGACTGTTCATAATCGAGCGGTTGGTCATCCTTATAACAACATTCATGATTCACAAAGAAATAATACAGCTGTAGTGTTGATAACGGTTTTTGGGTGACGAATATTTTATTTAAAATTAGAGGCCCCAAATAATTTACAAAGGTAATAAAAAACGTTCAACTTCAACAGTACCCACCAAATCTCTCGAAATTATCTACCACGTAAAATTTTTCAATTATTTAACCAACACTGTTAACAAAACATCATTACCTTAACAAAAAGGAGCTGCTACGATAATGATAGAATTCCGGTTCTGGAGTTGACATTTGAGGTTTTATGTACTTAGTTAAGTCTTTAGTCCTGAAAAGAACAGACGAACATGTATGGCATTTCTTTACTTCTAACAATATAATTCAAAATAATTGAAATCATTTCGATATTGTGCTCTGAAAAATTGTGATTAACTGTGCGAGCCTGAAACTTGACCTTCCAAGCAGAAGCCGGGACTGCGGCCGGCAGTTTACAACATGTTTCCGGCGAATTTTGCTAGGAGAGGGGTTGCCAATTGTTGATAATTCGAGAATTCACCAAATCCCGTTTCTTGGAGAAGGGTTGGCTCTTCGCCTATCACGGAAAATATGCCTTAAGGACGTTCCAGCTTCTATACCTGGATATTAAGCTATGAATATAGAAATATACTTCAATATGTATACATCTGATCAAACACTTTGACAGACAGTTTGAGGCAGCTGAATGAATTGTTCTTTAAATGGGGGAGAAAAAAAAAAAAACTTCAGTCGAAGGGTTAAATAATGACATTCCTAAAAGGTGTCACAAAGGAACGTTTCTAATGTAATATTTCCACATTCATCTAGTTGGTACAAAAACCAAATCTGTGCTGAGTTCCTGAAATGAGAGTGGGGATTGAAGTAACTTACAGTGGCATTGAAATCAGATGACATGTCTATCGGAATGTGTTGCTGTAATCCCGACTTTGTTGGTTTAATTGTCAAAATTGGTAGATTTCAAGTACGGAATAGAACAATTTAAATAATTCCGTTCGTTTTCCACGTCGGCTTTTCTCCCGAAGTACCTGGACATATGTAGTTATTGACGAAATTTGTCTCAATAACCACATGTTTGCCAAAGATGTGCCTGAACTCTTAACAACACTGAAAGTGGGGAGTTTTCTAAAATGTTTCTTGAAGAAGTTCGATTTTTCTTGAAATTGTATAGATTTGAATCCAGCGGATGGAATGCGTCCATTCGGAGCACCCTGCGGCGAACCGGTTCGGAATTTAGGATCCATTTCGACGGCTTCATTTTGCTGTAACAAGCTGTACAAATTCGTTCCACCAGAATAGATTTACAACTCGGAGCAATCCTACACAATTCCACGTTCAAGCCATCTCGGTGAAGGTGTGGGATTTTAATGGGGGCCAACGCATGAGCACTTATTTCTTCTCGGAAATCATTTAGAGAATGCTAAACAGTCGAGTTAAGTGGAAAGCATCACGAAAGGCCCCCTAGCCCCAGCCTCCTACACGTGTAGGCGTTCGGAGTGCAGCCGCTGACCACCTGTTCACTTAGAACCGTCTGGAGAGCAGCTTAGATGGAATTTGCCGATAAAACACGGTACGAACAATCCACTAAAAGTGTGATTTGTGGAGTGGCATCGACCAAAATCCTCGCTCTACGTTATTTAGCTGGGAAAAAAGGGAGATGAGGTCTCGAGGGAGTAGGATATCTAACTGGAATTAAAAGCTCTGGCCGGCGCCGAAGTGAGCGGCAAGGTCGCGATCTTGTTTTTTAAAACAGGTGAGCCCACGTTGTCTGCCGCCAGGACTTGCTGGTCATATCAGCTGTTTACTTCTGATACGTCGTCTTATTGCAAACCCTTTTAAATCCCCCGGCCTACACCGTATTTCTATAATTATTGTAGCGTGGGCGAGTCGTGTCCCGGACATCAGGCCGCTTCTAACCACTTGTCAGAATCCTACGAAATTCCCCTGATGGTTCCACCTCGGGTCATTGCACTCATAAAGGCATCGGTGTAGGAAGGGCGTTCGCTCTGGTATCTCCCAGCAAACCTTTGTTAAATAGAATTATTTGACCTATTTTCTATGGAAAGAATAATCAACCTAAATTACCCAAATGACTCATGGGTTTATTGTTTTTTTTTAACAATGCTTGATTGTTTTTATCATTTAAATGATTAACAGGAGTACAATCAAGTTCTTAGCGACCGACCCGACAGCCCCCCCCCCCCCGCTCAACACTCCTTCAACTAACCTTCGGGTAGGCTCCTTCCGCCCTTTGTTATCCCAGCATCACCACTTTTCTGTCCGCCCGAGGGGGTCATTCGTGGACCCGCCACCTTGGTAAGCACTAGCCTCTCTTGTGCTTTGGTTGAATCTACAGATTTTTCCAGGTAGTTGGTTAGACTTACTAAGTACCGTTTATGAACACAGAATGCCCTTACGTAAACCCTTGTTAGCCCCCCAGCCGTAGCTTTCATCTCTGTTCACTAGCTCCCCTCCTATGAGCTAGAATCCCATATCTGTAGGTTGCATAGGCAATTTTTCATCTTCGGTACTTCACTGTGTAAAATTAATCATTTAAATGATCTGGCTGTTGAACCATAGAGGTCTACTGTCCCGCTTTTTTGTTATTGTGATGACACTTTTAGGTTCAGAAATTGCTAACATTCGCTATAGGTAAATTTCTATGGATCTGCCCCTGTCTGTCCCTGCCAATTTTTTGTCCGAAACCACCATTAAATGACTCCCAATTTGCCTATGTCAGTAAAAGTCCCAAAAACCATGTACTTTGACACGCTTCAGGCTGGAACTTCTAGACCCCAAGTAGAGTCCGTGCCCAAAAGAACGGATTTTTCATATCAATTTTAAGGCCTTTTATGGCCCTTATAGCGGACAGACATTCCAGATATTAAATCTCCGCATCTTAAAACGTAAACACAAAATTTGAGGAGGTTATACAAAATATAACTCTATCAGTACTGGAATACTGGTCATTACACAGGGCAAAATCTTATCATTATTATTATTTTTGACCTCTTGCTTGTAAAGAAGCTCAATCTAAATGTAATGCCTCGGTTTATACACTTTTTAGAATTGACTAGCGAAAAAATTCTTGTGCAAGGTACACAAGGCCTTTAAGTTGTGTATAACCATTTAATATAAAACATACAAGTTGCCAAGTCAAGTGTTGCACATAGGTTCCTCGTGTCGGTAATATGAATGTATAGATCATTAAAATGTTGTATTTATTCATAAAAAGATCGAAATCTTGAAAGATGTTCAATAAAAGCTTGTTACAACGATTCATAGGACAAAAATGCTGAGGACAAGATACTTATTTCCTTGTCTACACTTGATAATATCTTCCTAACTTATAACAGGTAAGCTGAAGTAACCTGAAGCCAAAACTTGATGGTTATATCAGCTGTTTTTTATCTTCCTCATCTGTGTTTGCATCACCGTATTGGCGAACCCTTCTGAATTTGCCTGCCTACACCCACTTTCCATAATTATTTTGCGTGAGGGTGGGCGTGTTCCGAACATCACGCCACTTCTAAACGCTTGTCAGAATCAGACGAAATTCCTCCGTTGGTTCTACCTGAGATCGTTGAACTTGAAAAGAATCCTTATAAAAACCACGAGCGGTAGACGATTTCTAACCATGAACCAATATGTATGCTAATTTTTTGGTGTTTAGTATAGAATAAGTCACCAAAACTCTAATGATAGTACATTCAAACCTCATGGATATGAGAAATCACAATTACTGTAGCTAAGTGCCTAATGATCTTACTTGAAGAATACTTGTGCGCTGACCTATCTTTATTTGAAGTGGTATTTACGTCATCTTGAAGTTTATTCAGGAGCGCAATTTGTAGGAATTGTGAAAAAAAAATTATAAACAATTATACGAGAAATTGATGCAGTAGGACTTTACAGCCTTCATGCTATTCGAAGTCTACTAGGGGATTTCTTATCGAAACTTCATGCGTTTTGTATACAATTTTCTCATTTCTCCTCTAGTCTTGTCAATCGTGCGATTGTTAACAATGGGACGTACGTCTCCATATTCTCCATATTCCCTGGACTTGTAACTTTTAAATTCTTTTTTATTTCATGAAATTTCGGATTACCGCCAGGACTTGTTAATCTTACCGCACTCCTGGAGCATCAACTTATTTCAGATTAAACCCTTCTAAATTTTATAATTATTAATGTTACATTTTCGCTTTATTGACATAAGCCTGTCATACTAACTGTATAGAGTGAAAGAAATCACCAGCTAAATTGTATTATTTTATAAACTAAGATTGGTAATTACTCAAGCTTCCGGCGTTTTAAAATAATTAAAGTACTAATGAAAAGTTTTTCATAAGTTTTTCAAACCATTCTGTTTACGTTTGTACAGTACAGAGGAATAATGGTTTTTGTCCATTTTTCCCGAAAATTGATGATAGAGTGCCACCTGTTGCCTATTCAGCGAATGAATATCGTCACAGGGGAAAAATAGTTCCTTCCGAAGATATTGCCCAGAAAAGATTCGGCACACCGGGGAAGAACGGTTCCATCTCGGGTGGCAGCAAAAGAATAGTTCTTGTCGCGTGCTATCTCCCTGGGAATTTCCGAGGGTGGTAGGTACAATCATAAGTGATAGTAACTTGTCCATTCATGTCGTTGACAGTACTCGGTAAATGGAATTTTTCAACTGGGCCAAGCACCTATCAGGGTTTAACGTTATGAAATGTCGACTCCGTACTCTGCCTGTTAATAGTAATTCATGTGAACAATGACGTTTCGAAAATGTCCATTAATAACACTTATTTTGTCAACTTCACCCATTCCTCATTCATGAAACAATCGCCAATCGATGAGCTTCAGTAGTCAAGACACTATCCCCAAACCCGGACCATCATTCCCAAGGAGAAGATTCATACCTCGAGTCTTCCCATAAAGCCAGCCAAATTTGCAGTTTCTCAAGAATTTGTGTTGAAACCAGGATCCCAAAAATTCTACACATCATTCTAAAATGAAAGAAGCCAAAAACAAAGGACCACAAAGCAAAAAATAGAAGAAGGCGCATAACGAGGAAATCGAGGACGGTTTTATATATGATGAAGTGCCCGTTGAACCAATTTGAAGATCCATGCAGTCAATCAATCCCTAATCATGTGAGTTTGGAGACATTGATACAGGTAGAGAATTAATAAAAAGTATAGGGCAAATTTCTTGAATAAAAATATTAAAAATTGCAATACGGTTACAGCATCTCTATTCTTGAACCAAGATCAAAATTGCTTGGGTTATTGATGAACGTACTTACCACTTCCGACTTCTTAGGCTTTGCCGCTCATTGTCAACTGCATAACCCAACTTGGAGTGATGAAACATCCCTAAAATAGTGCGCAACTTTCGTTTGGTTGAATCATGGTGAGAGAAGTAATTTTCTAAGACATAACCCACTTACCTCGTTTAGAAAACCTCCTAGAATGTCGAGGAGTTCTGGAGGGCCGCCAATTCTTCTTAGTTTCAGGTAGGCACATCAAGTTCTAATTCGGCTGGTTTTTCCTCATTAGAGCACTTTTGATTATCAACTGCTTGATACGAACCAATAACAATTACAAATCTCATGTAATACAGTTTCATGACGCCGAAATGCAATCCTTACATTATTTTTACACACATGTCTGCACCATTCATGTTAATATTTTGTCAGTTATATTTCCCGGACAGTAAATGAAATATTGTTTTGTTTCAAAAAAGTATTTTCTGGCTGAAGTCGCCTACCTGACAACGGTGAGCCTGAAGCCCCTCCTCAAACTCCCAAAAAATCCTTCAAGTTTACACCTCCTAACCGTGAAAAATTGTTCGAAACCCCGTGTTATTAGGCACGACCTGTGCGATCGATGGGTTGGTCCCTTTAAAAAAAAAAGAACCCAACCCTCCCAAACCCACGCAAAACTCCAGGGAGAGAGAAAAGAATATAGAAAGACAGTGAGGGTCATGTTGGGTCGAAAGGTGTGAATGCCATACGCCCTTCAGACTGGAAAAAATTGTGGTCGCAGCCCATGTTTAGAAGAATGGACCATTATGGTGAACCCTAATGCTAAATAATTGTTAGTTTCCATTCAATTCAAAGAGTCTTACCATAAAATTAACGTCCAATTCTGAACAAAACGAGAAAAATTGTTTTGTTTGTTTCAGTTGAACTTAACTGAAAACCATCTGGTGATTTCCTCAAGTGGTTTTGACAGCAAAGGGAGATTCGAATGTAATTTTGCTTTAGTAACAAAATAGTATATTTTTGGATGCTCTTAAATTCTTGACTTTGCTATGTATTGTAAGGAGAGTCCTTCTTGCAGTTCCTCTCAGGCCATGGACTCTTCTACGCCTACTTGCATGGGATGGGGAAAGTGGATGACCCAGCATGCCCGTATTGCAAAGAAGAGGATGATGATGATGTGTTCCATGCTTTCTTCAAACGTGAATACTGGGCTGCCAACAGAAATTGGCTTCAGCAGGCACTGGAGCTATCACCTCAGGACATAACACCAGAATGTATTTTAAGTAAAATGCTTGAGCGTGATCAGAACTGGACCGCCGTGGCATCCTTTTCTGAAAAGATCCTGAAAATGAAGGCTGTGAAGGAAAGGGAAAGGCAGAGCAGGGAGAACATGGACCGAGAGGAGTAACAAATCCCTCCCTAGAACCAGCCTGAAGTAATGTGTCAAACAGTTCCAGGCTGAGTTTCGTCGTGGGAAATGGAAGGTGAGGTTTTAGTGGGTTTGAATCCCACATAACCCAAAGTGCGGTCCCTTTTGGGTATCTTAGGAGATCCGATTTCCACCTAAGAATCTCAAAGATTTCCTCACCTGCCACCGAAAAAAAGGAGAGTCCTTCAGAATGTTCGTTAACACAGGAGTTGTTATGAGAGTATGAAGGGAAGTATCATGGTCTTCTAGGTTGCTTAGCGTTCGGATAATGTCGGCACTTCTAGATGGTAGACTTGAGGTTTTTGTTGGTCCCGCCTTCAGAAATAGGTCCACTGGTAGTTGAAGATGGTTGGTTCATCGTTTATCTTCATTGAAAATACTAGCTTCCAAGGAATTTGTGTGGAAGTAGTCTGAATTCAGGGTCCAGATTCCCTCCAGTAGTTTGACTCCTCTCGTATGCGTGCCACTCGAATAGGATGGTGTCTCGTAAGGCCCAAGGAACTTGAATGCGAAAGGATTTCTTGGCTGCAATGGTGTTGGTGAGGTCGGTGTGCGGACCATAGTCCTGTGGAGTCTTGGAGAGAAAGATGATGAAAGATGATCTGTCTGTTCTCATTGGCGAAACCAGGTCAACACTTCTGGCATGGTAGATGTTGCTACATCTCCTTGACACGTATGCTTCTCATCTGTGTAGTACCTACTCAGGAGTAGATATAAGTGTGGAAGTTGTGTTGTAGTTCTAGAGCCGATCTCGTATGATATCCATCTCCTCAATTTTATTCCATCATGTTTGGCACTGTGCTGTTGTTACAAGGAGGTTATATTTTCTTCGATTTCATTTCTACAGAACTAAAAACTATCCTTCATAATTAAAAGTCTCATTAGAGAGTCCGAACGAATGAACGACCAATACCGACCCTTTCATCCAAACTGATGTTTTTCAATTATTTTCATCAGTTTCGTCTTGGTTTATGTTCTAGTTCTCAATTTTCCATTCCGTTTGAAGTAAATTTGATCTGCTTTACCGTCCTGAACCGAGTGGCTATTCAAAATTAGAGGGGACCTTTTGGAGCTAAATTACAGGCCATATGAATCCACCAACCAAACCTGTGGCTTGTGCAGCAGTGGAGATATTGAGAATTGTTTCCATTTCATAGCTAGGTGTAGTGCACTGCGTGCTGTGAAAACAAAATATTTGGGTGTTTTTGAATTAAATTGGGGCGAATATATAAAATTAATAAAATATTGTATGGTGGCGTGGAATCTAAGGTATAAGGCGAAGATTGAATACGGTTTTTAATCGTTCTTGAAAGAAAGCTTCTAGCTATGTCATTATGAATATGTTATGTACATTATTAAGCATTATTTATTTGTTATATTATGTGTTAGGTATATCCTTTTTGTAAAATTCGTCAAGCAAGCAATTGAGGACTTAGCTGGAAGAAGGGGTTATAATCCAAAACAGTGTTTCGAGATATCGACCATCAAAGTTTTTCTAATGCTGCACTGTATTCCGCTGGCTACCCTTGACATCATCCACATTTAATTTGACTTGAAAGACTATTCATGAAGAAAGAAAAGAAGGTTGTATATCGATAAGCTTCATAGTTCAGAGAAATTCGAAAACATGTTATAACCCCTTTTTCCAGAGAACGCAATTTTCTTACCCCCTTCTTCCACAAAACATCTTTTCATACATTTTTGTAACTAATCTAACACCTATAGATGATACTGATTCACTATTTTTGCTATAAATGATATTCATATTTTTGAACATAAGACGGAAAAAACTGGTCATTTAAACTCTCAAAACTTCATGTATCAAAAAACTGTTGAAAACTATAAACTCTTAAAAAAAAAAAAAAAAAAAAAAAAAAAAAAAAAAAAAAAAAAGAACACAAACTTCTCAAAACAACAATATTTCACCTTCCAAAACCGTGACTAGAGAAAAAGGAGAAAAATCACACGTGAAATAGCGTTCTCTGGAATTAGGAGTTAACGAGCAGGTTTTAAAAACAACCTCCCAGCATAATGGAGCATATTTCGATGAAATTTTCAGGGCTGCCAATTCAGGTGTCAAGGAAACCAAAAATAAGATCTTTGGAAAAAGGGGTAATGGCGCCGTAATCCCTTTTGGTTTATTATTCAATAATAAACCATTGTAATCGCTCTGGAAAAACAAAAATTCTAACCCCCCCTGAAAATTTCATGGTTTACGTTTCAAAGGGTGTAGAATCCGAATCCGCAATAAAAAATTTTCCGTCCGTCCGCCGTACGCCGTACGCACGATATCTCCGAAACGGCTGGAGGAAAAAATCTGAAATTTTCAGGAAAAATCCATCTTGGTCCGACGACGCCCCAATTCTTGAGCCAGCTCCCTCACTCAATTTAAAGTGACCTTTAAGGGCAGTAAACGTTTTGTAAAATCCCTGAAAACCTCAAAACTAGTCGAATTGGCCTAAATATTTTCCTATTTGAAGAACATACCATTAGGAATCGATTAGCCCTTCCCCACGTCCGTAGGTCAAACCATTCCCGATGTATGGCCCGATTTATGGTGCCAACATTTGCGTTTTTTCGTTTATTATTGTTTGTTTGTAACCTAGTGATGTCCGGCCGATAGCGTCGAGTTGTAGTGAATGTGGATACTGGAGTGATAGCCGATGTGAATACTTGTAGTGTAGTTAGTAGCCGATACACGGGTTGAAGCATTCTGATTATATATAAGATAAATATTATTACTGGGGTTTATTATTCAATATTATTACTGGGGTAAATAAGTATTCTTTCACTGGGGTTTATTATTCAATTGGCTTGCGTTCATGATTTGAATCTTACTAAGCTTCGGAGTGTGCGTGTTTTACAGGTGATAGAGCGATTATTGAATTTCAGGAGATATGCATAGACCACGTAAATCGGTTCTCATCCAAAACACCTATTTGGATTGATCAGTTGATGATATTTGTGTGCCCCCTCTATATCTGTCTACCTTTGGCTACATCGTTTAAATTTGGATTTGGGGAAGTTTTAACGCAATACGAGTGGTGAAGGACTTGATAATTTATAGATGTTTTTATTGTGGGGGGGTATTGAGGTTCAATAAAAACGCTGCAAATTCTTTCACTGGGGTTTATTATTCAATTGGCTTGCGTTCATGATTTGAATTTCTACTAAGCTTTGGAGTGTGCGTGTTGCACAGGATAGGGCGATTATTGAATTTCAGGAGGCACACAAATATGATCAACTGATCAATCCAAATAGGTATTTTGGTCGAGAACAGATTTACGTGCTCCATGCATATCTCCTGAAATTCAATAATCGCCCTATCCTGTGAAACACGTACACTCCAAAGCTTAGTAGAAATTCAAATCATGAACGCAAGCCAATTGAATAATAAACCCCAGTGCAAGAATTTGCAGCGTTTTTCCATCTACGTCCTCAATTATTATCATTTCTCTGCCTATAACTATGTTTGACGGCGAACCCTTCGGACGGTCATTCTATGACCACGATAATTTGCATGACTACCTTGATTATATTCATCTTCTGATGCATTACTAATGTACTTATCAATAATGCTTCATCTATCTGTCTGATCTGCTGGAACGAAAAATTAGCGAATCTCAGTGGAGGACTCTATTAGAGAAACAGAGTATCTGTCAGGGTGATTTTGCAGGTTTCTTGTGATCGTACGCAGTAAATTCTGACCCTCATCAATTTCCTTTTTCGTTTCATAGTTGTCCTCCTGGATTTCACATTCGAACCAAATAAATCAAGGGAAGCGGAGAGATGAGAGATCGATCCAAGGATCTGGAGCTACGTTCGAGCAGTAGGTTACGTGTGTTGCGCAAGAAACTCGATAAAGAACTGATGGACCATATGGCGAGAGGTCACCCTTTTCTTTTCGAGGTGCCCAATCCATCGAATCCCATCTCCGCATTGACCACCCGCAAGACGGGCAGGACCCGGTTGTTCGTCCTTTATTTATGGCACAGTTTTTTGTGAGTCTTCTATGCTGGAACAAGTGGAAAGTTTGGCGAGGCAAAATGTTGAACAAGAGACAGGGCTTGTTAGCTGCAGTGATTTGATGAGGGTTCAATGGGGACTGCATCAAACATATGTTTCAAACCCCTTACCTAACTATCTGTACTGTTTGTAATTTTTAAAGTTAGAATTTCAAGTTATTAGTTAAGTAATAACTGCAAACTGTGTGACGTTTGGAACCAAAATTTCATAGGCCAAATTATAGTTTTTTTCTCGTTTTGCAATACATGAACGTCCTTCTCATCATTTTATGAGGTTTCGCGTTGTGGGGCTGACGAAAAGGAGTGGCGTGACATGATTTTTAGGTCCGTAGCTCAAACCATTCCCGATGTATGGCCCGATTTATGGTTCCAACATTTGCATCCACATTCACTACATCACTAGGTTACTGCGATCAAAACAAAAACAACTTTTTTTTTTTTTTATCGCAGTAACTCAGTGAGGTAGTGAATGTGGATACTGGAGTGAACTCCCAAAAGGGTTTATAGCCGATACACGGGTTGAAGCATTCTGATATGCATGCTTCGTCTTAAGAAATTTAAAATTTTCAAACAGAATCTTTTTCCATTGGAATCGCTTTTGAAAAAAAAAACCGCTGCAAATTCTTTCACTGGGGTTTATTATTCAATGATTAATGATTTGAATTTCTACTAAGCTTTGGAGTGTGCGTGTTTCACAGGTGATAGAGCGATTATTGAATTTCAGGAGTCACAGAAATATGATCAACTGATCAATCCAAATAGGTATTTTGGTTGATAACCGATGTAAGTGCTCTATGAATATCTCCTGAAATTCAATAATCGCTCTAACACCTGTGAAACACGCACACTCCAAAGCTTAGTAGAAATTCAAATCATGAATCATTGAATAATAAACCCCAGTGAAAAAATTTGCAGAGTTTTTTTCACATGCATTCGTGGGAGTTTCTGGTTTTAATTCGAACGTGCCTTTGAGATTTGGTAATACCCAAATTATGGAATGTTCACCAAGACTTTCTGAAGTAGACATATTAGCAATTTTGACAATTTACTGTAACTTTCTGTTGAGTTGTAAAACCATTAAATTTTGTCGTAAGTAGTGGTTCTAGCAGATATTAAAGACTTGAAAACAACAATACGTGCTCTACATGTGTGCTACATGTTGTTGTTTAAATATTTTATTTACAGTTCGGTTGGCTCCTAGCGGATATAAAACCTGGAAACAAAGTGTACGTGCTCTATTAGTTCTTAGTTATATTGCTATGTGCTGTTATGTTTTCTCTTCAGGCGAGTTTTATTCTTGAGGCTAAAGCCATTTAGTGCTGATGTTGAACGGTATTTTGCTCGTGTCTGTAGGATACCTATTTGTTTGGATACCGATTTTCCTTTCTGTAGAAACTTCTTCTTCCTACTAATCATTGGAATGAACAGGGACAGTTCGTTTGTGACTCGAACAAACGTGATATCTCCCTGATCCAACAGATTTGGTGGTAGATGTGCACAATTGAGGAGGTAGGTCGTGAGGCTAGGTCGTTTTAACCTGTATCGTGTTTTACCTCTGGGTTTTGTGCTCGAAAATTAAGCGTGAGTCCTCATGAAGTACTAATTTTCGATGTCCCTGGAACTAATTTCTACGCATTTCCACTCTGAAGCTGTAATTGTTGTAACTAGACTCATATTACTTTTACTTGACGATGAATAGGCCCTGAAACAGCAGAGTGGCTCCTAAAGCTAATATAGATTCGGTACATTTACCACGGTATTTACATTATAAGCTAAAATGTAGTATGTAGACTCCTTAAGACTTTCTCTTGGCGATGCTCATGCCCTGAATCAGCTGAGTGGCTCCTAAAGCTTATTTCTTCGCTTTTTACATTCTGAAGCTGCCATTTATAGCTTTCGTTTTACGATTGCCCCTGTATCAGCTGAAAGGGTCCTAAAGCTAATTTCTACGTCATTTACACTCAAGCTGCAGTTTGGTATGTCAGCTCCTCACGGTTTATTCGTATTGCTACAAGATTGTTCGTGTAATACCAATCACATTGTTTACTGAAACCCATAGTACACATACATCGTCGTTACTTTCAACACATACATTACGGAGTAAATAAACATGATGCATGATTTTTATTTATTGCTTGCAACAGTAATGTTAATGAAGCTTGATATTTTAACCGGTCTTAACGATTATTGCTTCGGACTCAGAGACTGGGTTATATCATACGCCAGTCAACAACGTCATTTCCCGCCCCCTTTCGCCAAAAGGGGCGCACATGTGTCCCTCGCAAGTACCTAACGCGCTGGCTGGTCTTGGGAGACCCCTCATCCACCTTGTGAGCCATATAAGGCTCAAATTGGTTGCCTAACCCGACCCGAAGGTTCCCTCGACCGGGAACACGTCCTATGCCAATCGGTTTCTTCTAAACTTCTGCGTCCCAAGTATTTTTCTAAAGGCTGCGCACCTCATTGAAGGCGCCCGTTTTCACCGAGGGTTGAACCGATTTGAACGGCACACTTGGTATCCTTCAGAAAGACCTACATATTCTAATGACCTATTCTTGTACATACCTATTCGTTAATGTTATGGACACAACCTAATTTTTTGCAACCTAAAATTAAATGGGTGATGATTGTATATCGTATGCAAATATATCTGATAAACGCGATAAACCAGTAATAATTTAACTCCTTGTACAGGGTGTCTAGCGGTCGGGAAAGTCGGGAATTAGTAATGAATTTAAAAACGGTCTTGAAAAGTCGGGAATCAGCTGAGAAATTCATATAGAAGTCTGAAATTTGTTACCAAAACAATATAGGTTGGAATTTACTAAGATTCAATAAGTGCCTTGCATTCTATTTCGTCAAGGTTACATTTTATTTTATGAACTCAACTTTAACTTGCATTAAGGTGAGTAAATGTTCTTATTCAGATAATTAATTGTACATTTTCTGTACCTTTCACGAGTGTGTATAAGTACGAATTAAATAATAGTAATAAAAGTAAATAATCTGAACACGATAAAATTTTCTAGGTTTGTCTTGAAAAAGGAATCATTTTTGTGCGATAAGGCATGATCTTGAAACAGGGTCAAATAAAGAAAACATCATTTGAAATAGGCCTATATTGATGGCCTTGAAGTGATTCAAGACATTTTACTTCCATAAACTGTAAATATAATTAAATGTGATTTATTAAAGTGATTCAAGACTTCCATTCAGTAAGGTATGTCCACTTGGTGTGGTTAATACTAATGATATTTTTTCATATTCTCGCATGTTAACCTGAAATAAAAGTTCTTTTTATTTTAATATAAGATGAATGTATTACTGTCTGGAAATTTGTGGAAAAAGTCTGGAAAAAGTCTTGAATTTATTTTTGAATAATTTCTAGATACCCTGTTGTATCAATTAAGATTACATGAATGAAGCATTTAAGTAGGAAGGGCCGTTTACTGAATAACATTATTTGGGAAACCGAAATACCGTGTATAACAGTACAATACCTTAGTAATAGCGTTCAGATATTTATGAGAAGAGATTCCTTGCGAACCCGTAGGTATCAACTTAGATAAGTCATCTCTTCCAAGAAAGAAGTGACTCAGTTGGAAGTGGCGCCGGCTAGCGGTGCTGTTCCGCGAAATCTGGCTCTCGATTAGCATCTGATCGCTAAAATCAGAATTTCCGTCGCTGTAATTTCCCCTTATAACGTCATTATAATAATTCCTATTGTCGCTGAGTCAGTTATAATAAAACTTTCTTCCTACGGCGTGAGAAGCTCGAGTCCACAGTCGCCATGTAACCAAGTGAAATCAATTTGAAATTCTTAGTAGTGGGCCGATCCGACCTCATTAAAAGTTCTGAAAAATCCCGCTGCTTTTTGGAATCCTTTAATCGTGGGTTTCATTCATTAGGTACTTGATGATTTTCATGGAAGTAGTCCTACCACTTCAAAACATTGGGTTTGTGTTACGGGAGAGAAATCATTCATTACAGTATTAAATTATTCGTAATATAATAAACAACATGAATTCTGCTTTTCTGTGTAAAGTGCTCTGCTTTTTTTACTGAAAACAAATACTTGAGGTATTTGAAGACTTAATTGGATGTGAATAATAATTGAAAGAAAAATAAATTGAATCAAACTATACCTATCAAATATTGCAGATAATTTACGTTTGAAAGATAGTTTGAACTCGAATCAAAGCTTCTATTGATAAGCCAAGTGTACCCATTTTTTGGTTTATTATTCAATAATCGATCTTGAAAGAAGCAATTTTAACCCCCTGAAAATTTCATGGTTTACGTTTCAAAGGGTGTAGAATCCGAATCTGCAATAAAAAATTTTACGCCGTACGCACGATATCTCCGAAACGGCTGGAGCAAAAAATCTGAAATTTTCAGGAAAAATCCATCTTGATCCGACGACGCCCCAATTCTTGAGCCAGCTCTCTCACTCAATTTAAAGTGCCCTTTAAGGGCTGTAAAAGTTCTGTAAAATCCCTGAAAACCTCAAAACTAGTCGAATCAGCCTAAATATTTTCCTATTTGAAGAACATACCATGAGGAATCGAATGAGCTCTTCCTCAAGTCCGTAGGTCAAACCATTCCCGATGTTAGATTTATGGTGCCAACATTTGCGTTTTTTCGTTTATTATTGTTTGTTTGTAACCTAGTGATGTCCGGCCGATAGCGTCGAGTTGTAGTGAATGTGGGTACTGGAGTGATAGCCGATGTGAATACTTGTAGTGTAGTTAGTAGCCGATACACGGGTTGAAGCATTCTGATAATATATAGGTAAATATTATTCAATATTATTACTGGGGTTTATTATTCAATATTATTACTGAGGTAAATAAGTATTCTTTCACTGGGGTTTATTATTCAATTGGCTTGCGTTCATGATTTGAATCTTACTAAGCTTCGGAGTGTGCGTGTTTTACAGGTGATAGAGCGATTATTGAATTTCAGGAGATTGTATTATTTTATGTTGGAATGAGATTATATTAAACAATAAATATTCAAGTAGAATTAAGAAAGTCGTCTTCAGAGTTTCATCCGAGACTCTCGAACCTTTTATTTTATCGTAACATCAGAAACATATGTTTATAATAAAACTGTAGTGTAACGTTCAGGAAGTAACCCACTAAACAGAGATATGCATAGACCACGTAAATCGGTTCTCATCCAAAACACCTATTTGGATTGATCAGTTGATGATATTTGTGTGGCCCCTCTACATCTGTCTACCTTTGGCTACATCGTTTAAATTTGGATTTGGGGAAGTTTTAACGCAATACGAGTGCCAAAGGACTTGATAATTTATAGATGTTTTTATTGTGGGGGGGGGGGGGGGGGGTATTGAGGTTCAATAAAAAAACGCTGCAAATTCTTTCACTGGGGTTTATTATTCAATTGGCTTGCGTTCATGATTTGAATTTCTACTAAGCTTTGGAGTCTGCGTGTTTCACAGGATAGGGCGATTATTGAATTTCAGGAGGCACACAAATATGATCAACTGATCAATCCAAATAGGTATTTTGGTCGAGAACAGATTCACGTGCTCCATGTATATCTCCTGAAATTCAATAATCGCCCTATCCTGTGAAACACGCAGACTCCAAAGCTTAGTAGAAATTCAAATCATGAACGCAAGCCAATTGAATAATAAACCCCAGTGAAAGAATTTGCAGCGTTTTTAAAATTGATTTTACATTTGCGAGTGAGGGTCTTTTATTTGGCATCTTACACTTTGAAGAATCATTGGTACTTCATCAGATAATGCATTTTTTGAGGATCAAAGTTAATTTTTTGCACAGGTACCACAGTCTTGGTTTTAAGACTCAAGGAATAATTTTCATTGCATCGTATCAAACCAATCCGGGTGTTTACGGTAGAACCTTAGTGATGATTTATATTCAACTGGTCTACTGTGAATTATGAGGCAGTGCTTACGGAAATCGCATTTACGAGGTATTTACATTTTTTCATGACGAAACCTAAATTTTCCATTCCATCTTTTTATATTCCAGCTGATATTTATACTAGCGTATGTAGTGTAGCATTCGAGGTGGTTACCTAGACGGTTGTGCACAGCATAAATAGATCAGTAAATTTGCATTTTCAGTAGCAGTAAAAAATAAGTACTGCTTAACTCTTAACGGAAAAGGTAAGTACGTTATTAATTCTTACTTGAACATGGCAACTTTGAGTTAAAAAACTATTTTTTGATAAAATTATGGAATTATATTTTTGGACTCTTTGGTAAAAAAAGGGGGAAAAACTCACATTTAGAGCACGAAATGTAAACAAAAATCTTGAAAATGAGTATAAAGGGGAAACTTGCACGATTTTCCTAACCCATGTTCAACTTCTGTGTTAGTGGTTGAGAAAGGAAAACGCTGTAAGTAAAATGGATTCTTATTTATGAGAACTGATACCAATCAATCTATGATAATATCGACTACATCTTCAATACATAACTTTTTTTCTGAGATTCATCTACTATCGGTTGGAAACCTCTAAATCTGATTGTAAAATCTCAAGCGTGGGTAGAGAAAGAACAAAACATCATTCGATTCTTGTCACTCCGTTTGGATCCAAATCTATCGGTGGCCCCCTGCCAACAGCTGTGTTACCTGGCAGACCGAAATGTCAGAAGGAACAGGAGTTTTTTTCTTCCACGATGCAAATGGAGCGAGGGGATCGGAACAAGTGGACACGGACAAGCCTATTGTGGGTGGACCACCCGGCCAGCTTTATAATATAGAAAAAAGGAACTGGACCTAGCGGCTATCGCCAATACAATTCTAACGTTAATTGGAAAGAAAATATACAATAGGTAGAAAAACGTCGACGGAAGAATCGATTTCGAAATACAAGAGAAATTCAGGCTCGTACCTGCTACCAATTCCAATATTCTTTTCCATTAAACGGTCGTAAAATGTTTCATATCATTGTTGTTTTTTCCTACTTCGGAAGGTAAGGAACCTTAGTTTCGTGCAAAAAGACTAACAAATATGGGTGATAGTGGTCTCAACGTTGACTCAAACCCCTGCCGTTAGATGTGATAGACAGGAAGATATCCGCTCACACTTCTTCAATGATATGGATGGATGGTATATATTACGATTTCAATACCATCAGTACGGTGACATTGTCGAGTTGTGAGGGTTCAACGCCTTCATGGGTTCATTGGGGCTCATGAGGCTCCAAAGTGAGCACGGGTGATGGTAAAGCGGTTGGAATCACCAGGTACACACTAGATTTCTGCCTACAGCAATACGAACAAATGGAGTTGGCGCGATGGAAATAAACATGTTTGTCAAATGGAGTGCTCAACATTAGAGCCCTGCAGCACATGTACTTCAGTTCTGCTCTTCAATATACTGAATCCATAAATGGTTGTGCTATGATTGCCTGGAACACAACTGTGATCTGGAAGATTGTGGATAGCGTCCTGATTTGGCAATGGACAGTTATTGTCACGGGTCAAAAAGGAGATCACTAGCGTGCATCAATGCTGTAAAAAATAAGGAACAAACTCTCTACTCCAGTATCAACGCGTGTATACAGAATCTCAACAAACCAAGGTGATAGGTGCAAATGCAACTGTAACGTGGACTCGACGGTGGGTCCACACAATTGCCAAATGAGGATGGGAGGTGTTACGCGGAGGTCAGTGTTTTGTTTAGTTTGGACGTCTTGATACTACGCTTAAATCTCAAAAATAAGGAGGAACAAATATAATAAATGATCAGTTTTAGTAACATACACATCAGTTGTACAAATAGGTCGAAACCAGTAATAAAACTATCGCAGTGGAAAACTAGTGGCCTCTATGTTGACATCTAATACGTCGCGGCCTCCGTTTAATACCCAATGCAAAATGGAAATTGAGCTATTGCGCTTGCGATTATTGTGTGTACCCACCGTCGAGTGTAACGTGGTATATGGTACAAGAAGTCATTAACAGAACTGATACAGGTGGGCATTTCTCCCGTGATATTGAAATGGATGACCACCCATGGGGAAATGTGAAAGGCTGGCATTCAGAAGGATGCTCTCTGGTTTCAGTTTTGTGTTCGCATGCCTGTGCCAATTTATTGTGTACTTTAGTGGTGAATGGCAGGGTTTAACACGAATTATCTAGGAAATCGATTCCTCAAGTAAAAAGGTTAAAGGTAAGTTGGTAAAAGGCCTCAGAATGATATTATACAAAGTTCATGCAACCGGTTCAGTTGCAGTGATCTAAAATAAGTTGTCACGCTTTTGATCTTTTGGAGTTCTCTCCTGAAGAACCAATTTTGATATTTCGATTACTGCACCGCTTATCAGGTTTACCAATCATAACTACGCATGTAGAAATTGGCATTTATGCATATTCTGGTTTCTCTCGATATGTCAATGATTTTTCCTCATGTTTTTTATCTTCCGCATGTACTCTATGTTACAAAATATGAAGAAGCTATTCTGCCCTCCCAACTTTGCGCGTGTTTTCCTCATGATATTCTCCTGTTTACGGTATCCTTGTATACGTTGTCTGAGAAACAATTCAAGGTTGTCCGAGTCAAATTCATGGTTTTCCTAAATTAATCTATTAGGTTTTCCATTTCAATTTAAAGATTTTCCACATTAAATCAAAGGTTTGTTATTTCGAATTAGAGGTTTTACCTATCAAGTTTCTGTATTTGTTTAGTAAGCGATTTACAATTAAAACAACGTTTTCGAGAGGTTGTATTGACTAGGAACAATTGGAAACTCTAATTTGACCTTAGAAAAAATGTATTCATATGTTCATGAACTTTAATTTTCCTTTTCACAGTAAGTTCATTGCAAATTGATGGTAGGTTCTGCCTCTGAAAGTTGTAGCATCATATCCATGACGTAATTTGCGGAATCCGTAGTGTTGATGTTAGATCACTTCGACTTATTTGCACAAACTGAGCTCATCACGCCGTGCCTTGAGAAGATCTCTGGCAAACCATGTTCTTGGAAGGACGAGAAAGGAGAATTTAAAACGTGAAACATTCAAGGGAATAACAAAACCTTAAATTTGACGTGGAAAATCTTTAACTTAAAATGTAAAACCTTGGATTTAATGAGGAAACCCATGAATTTGTCTCGGAAAATCTTGAATTTCGTTAGAAAACTTGAATTTGACTCCGAAAACCTTGAATTTGACTTGGAAAAATATATTGTAGGTGGGGTCAAACATCCGCTTGTTTTGGTTTTTAATTTTTCTAAAGAAAGAAATAGCTCAAACCGCTGAGATCGGTATCAGATTCAAAGGAATGGTTGTTGGTAAAACTCCCACGACAAAGGAAAGAGAATCGAACCAATTGGTACTTGGGAATTCAAGTTTTAGGTAGGACGAAATTTGGGGGCTTTGCCCCAAGAATTGTGATAAGTTCCCGAAGGTCGTGGCTGTGCGGTAATTCAAGGTTATGAGGAAGTAGACTAAAAAACCAATGAGTGAACTTTTAAAATAATCTGTGCATATTATAAAAAATAGCAGGCTCCTTTAATTTCGGATTTGTAAAAATAAGTTATAACGCTTATTCCAAATAGTCCTGACATGGCGGAATCAGGTAACTCGCTGTCATACCGATTAATTTTAATAGTGGATGACCAAGGAAAAGGATGATGACGATGTGTTCCACACTTTCTTCAAGTGTGAATACTGGGCTGCCAACAGAAGTTGCTTCAGCAGACACTGGAGCTATCACCTCAGGACATGACACCAGAATGTATCTTAAGTAAAATGCTCGAGCGTGAACAGAACTGGACCGCCGTAGCATCCTTTTCTGAAAAGATCCTGAAAATAAAGGCTGTGAAGGAACGGGTCCCTCCCTAGAATCAGCCTGAAGTAATGTGTCAAACAGTTCCAGGCTGAGTTTCGTCGTGGGAAATGGAAGGTGAGGTTTTAGTGGGTTTGAATCCACATAACCCAAAGTGCGGTCCCTTTTGGGTATCTTAGGAGATCCGAATGGTGCTTGGGTTCGCCCTGCCTTCATACTTTCAAAATGGAGATACCCCAACTATGTAAATTAATGTAGTGGGGGTTTTGGTACAAGAATGTGAAACTAAGAAGTGTGGTTCATTCCACCAAGTTGTACTTTGAAAACAACTCAGACCATTGAAATAATTAACGTATTATTAGACGAAAAATTACATGAAAACATAGAAAAACAAACGACGTATTCTCTCGAATTTCGGTCTGTATTAAACTTTCGCACGGAAGTAAAACTGACGTCACGCAGCCAGCTCAGTCGCATTTTGGCCACTACTGGAAACTTTCGTAATTTGATGTGGACATCTTACTAGATCAAAAAACTCAGTATTCGCACCGAAGTAAATTAACGTCTTAAAGCAATAGTAAAAATTGTGTCTTTTGATAGTTTTAGGCAATGATATGTTGTGACAACATTCGGGCATATTCTAAATGAGTCCCAATTGTCAAAACTAAAGAAAAAAATGCTTAACTGTGGCCACTACCGGTACCGTTACCTTATGTAAATTAATGTAGTGGGGGTTTTGGTACAAGAATGTGAAACTAAGAAGTGTGGTTCATTCCACCAAGTTGTATGAAAAAACAACATTGAAATAATTAACGTATTATTAGACGAAAAATTACATGAAAACATCGAGGACGAAAACCGCTCTAGTTTTGCACAGCAGCTGAATTTTATCTAGAAGGAACTGCTGCTGAAATTATAACTGAGTGGATTCTCGTCATGAAGCTCATCTTTGCATGCTATTTCCCCCGCCTACCCTATGTGTTGACTTAATATTGTTTCGATAGCTCACTAATTTGACTGTTCTTTTGTGTTTTTTCAGTTGGCGGCATGAGTAGGGCGGGGAAGCCGGCGCAGGCCAAGAAAGTGGCGCCCCCGGCCGTCCCGGATTCGGCGTTTCGGAACAGCGGCTCGTCGTTCGGCTCGGCGGGCTACTCCAGCGCCGGGGAGGACGTCATCTTCCACGACAATCGAGGTGATCTTAACAAATAATGTGTTATTATAACCAAATTCAACAGCTTTATCTTACTGCTGGGGAAAACAACATCATGTAAACTTCAAACAAAGATTTCACTTCAACTTAATTGCCTGGTTACTTGAATTGAATGACAATTCATCAATGCAATTCCGTAATGGTCAATGCGTTCCACATTTTTGAAAGAAAATTTAGTAACGTTTTTTAACAGTTTGAACGTCGCACTATAGGCATTTAGGTTAGTTAATTTCCCTTAAACTTGGCGGCTCAGTAATGGTCAGCAGAATGAGGTAAATTCTCTATTTGTGTTCAAGGAATGGAGTGCATAGTGATGGTTTGCAATGCTTTATGGATGCATTTTTTCATTATTATAGCAAATATTCTTTAGATATATCAGGAAAACGTGCAATATCACATATCGAAAGCCAGCAGATGGCACCAATTGTGAAAACCTGTTTTTGAAGTCTAGCAGTTCTAAGTGGTTGCAAAGTGACTTGTGGGTACAAACCCAGGAGGCGGTATGGTTTTAGGTTTGTAAGATCTGTATGAACTAAAAAACGAACTTTTCACGTGAGCACCACGAATTTCTAATTTTTCCGTCCTAGCAACTTCGATGCTCCCTGACGTCAGCGATGTTTTGGTTCGGTCCACTCGTAGGATCAATGGTTCTCAACGGAAGGAAAGGGTTGTTTGTCATGAACCGGAGCGACCTGCGCCGTCGAGCTTGTTCGTTCCTTCTCCGTATATGAAGTTGAAACCTTCCCATTTACGACTGCTCTTCGGAACCTTCGCGATGTCATAACCGTCTCTCTTTAAAGGCGTTTCATCAACATTTCCCCTTCATCAAAAACGTCATCTGTCGACCTTTAATTAACGTTCTCAGGTGTGACATTCTCTTAGCTGGGATAATCTAAAAGCATCTTTGGTAGTTGCGAAACGTAGAAATTGTAGAACGCGGTTTCCCTATGAATCGCTATTACATCTCTCAGAACTACATTTCGTGATGAGTATGATCTTTTAAAGATTCAAGTGCAATGTTTGACGTAACAAACAAACTTTCAAGTTTTATCCATTTCAACTTAAGTTAACTTTATCCTTTTTAAGCCTAAGTTTATTCCATTTCTTCGTAGAAACCCCTGACATCATGTCATTTGTACCTTGCTGACTTCTATTTTCTCTTTTCGTGCTCTTACAGAAAATAACCTCTGGATGTTTTGCTGCCTTGTTGACAATCTCCTTTGTATTGATTCACTTTTTCCAAAATTCTTTTTTTTAAATTACGTTTCTTAAATTGAGATATTATGAAACTATTCCTGAATTGACGTTTTCGTATGTGTGTCATTCCAGATTAAATCTTTTACTTTCAATTGAGATAAAAAAATCCGTCATAAAATAAAAAGCCATGATCATTAAGGAATGAAACGTGGAAAATCGTTAACCATCATGTTCATATTTGGCCCTAGAAGTTTATAGGTGGTTTTTGGATTTGTTAAACGTTGGAAAAGTATGACTGGGGATGCATAGAGATGGTTAGGGATAGATTCAGGCCGCAAATTAATGTGGGGATATAACGGAGAAGAACTTTATTCAGAAAATTATTGATATAATGATTCAAATTGAGAATATTAATGAACATAACTCGAGGTTTCCTCCTTAAATGTGGTTGTTTAGCTAAATTTCGTAAACTTTCGTAAAGTAGGTTGGGAGAAAAGTTTTGGACAAACATATATTGTAAGTTTTCATTGCATTTAATCTACTGGCTTGAATTAAAATTGGTTTTCTTGGTCACTTACGAGTAAAAGGGTTCATGATCGAAAATATTTACTGATGTAATCTTGTTGTCGATTGCACATGTTCATCAACATTTTCTTTGGTGCTGGATTCTTTAAAACGTGGAATGTGTAGAAATGTCTCCTTGTTTCCCTCCGTTGATCTTTCAGCGGCATTTTTGATAGAACTAAACCGGTCACTTTTCTGAAATAACGACTATCTGATTTGGGATTGTGTAAATGTAACGCTTCTGGTTGTGACGCTGGAAAGAAGTGCAGATTGAGAAGAAATTGACGAATACCTTAGCATCGGGAGAGAATTAATAGATACCTTCGCTGCGGAACGCCTTCCCTTCTCCATCACTTTATTCATTCTGAGATCTCAGATGCTCAGCTCGGATCACGTTCAAAACAAGCTCTCGGAAACTGCATTTATCCTTTGGGAGTGTCTTGATGTATTTCCTAAGAATACCAAACGTCACGATCCTGCGGAAGCTAAAGAATAACCCAGAAATCTGAATCAAACTCGAAGACCAAAGGTGTCCTTCTATTACGCCTAACGTGTTGAATAACCAACGTCTAAATTAATTTATTTGTAATCAAATGGTAGAGGAGAGTGACAGTGTTTAACGTCTTGCTTTTCTTTATTACAGATGGTTACGAAATGTCCGACGGGATATACAGCATGGGTCCAGGGAAAAGCCCAAGCACGTACCCGTATCCCGCTTTCACGTTCCCCGGCCCCCAGGTGAGATACTACTAGATCGTCAACATACTGAAACATTACTTCTTATAAATAGGTGGTTTCCTCGTAAGGCTTAATTTAGAAGAGTCTTCATTTAACTGTTTTCAAAAGGTAAACAATTTCCAGCAGTTGTAGCTCTTGTATTAATTAATCAGCCTATTGGGAGCATCCATTTTAATGAAAATGATTAGTAGGTGCCTAACAAGGGAATGAGAATAGAACAATTGATGATTACATATTCTGAAGTTCATCTTCTCCTGAGGTATAACGCATTTTGATTTCCTGGTTCTGTTTCTTACTAATACAACCGACAGATTTATGACCTGCAAACTTCGTTTGAGTATTTTATAGCACTATGCGTGACGAGAGATGCCACAGTAAACAAAAAGTTGATATCCACACTGTGCCAATAACAATTCTTTTGTATATGATTAAGCAATCTGCAAATTATTAGTAAATGTAATGATGATTAGTGAGTAATGATTTGTAAATGTTGGCACCTACTTCTGAAGCTGCTCTCACAGGTACGATGACGGCTCTTATTAAAAGATTAATAAATAAACAAAGGAAACACTGGTACCTATTGTTTCGTTGTGGTAGGTGTTCGTGATTCTGCTTTAAGTAAATCAATCACTCAACAACAAAGTTTGTCACATTTGTTGAAATGCAAGAAATAATTATTTATAAAAGAAATTGTATCTTTTATAACTTTAAACTTATAAACTGAAGTTGCCAAAAATATTACCAAAAGCACTTATTAGATACGACCTTTTTGTTTTGGTTGGTACGATTCAGATACTACAGGTTTTGTCTTTTCGCATCTTTTTAAAAGTTGGGGTGCCATGTTCCGGGATTTTGCTATACATGATCACCATTTAGATCACTGGACGTCAATTTATAAAATCATCGTTTTTGTTCCTAATACGCTCAGGATTTCTAGTATTTCATTTTATTAATATTTATGATGGTTTTATTACAGCAATACAATCATGTTGGTAAGAGTTCCGCTTACTACCACCAACTGTCTCTCCAAGAGGACCAAGGAATTGACATGACCCAGGTGAATATCATTCACTTATATTATTACCTTTGGATTGGTGTAGTTTTGAAATGTGGTAGTTGGACAAATAAGTACGGTATACCGTTTAGGGTTAATAGTTTGAATCTGAATTTTATGACGACTGAAGTGGCCGAGCTCACTTTTTTAAATTTAACATCAATATCTTTAGAGGAATTCGGCAGCTCCAATTACCGTTTACAGTGCTTTGAATGCAGCAGGCGGTGAATGTCTTCCTAGAATGCTGATCCTTCTGGCACAGCCATACATTCTTGCCAGTTTTCATTAATCTTCAGACGAATACACTGTGTTTTCCACCTGAAGTTATTTCAAGGCATGCTGAGAGCACAGATGAACACACGATGCTGTTTAATGAATTCACAGTGGTTGCTGGTAATTCCAGCCCGTCAAAATCATGGCTGAGAACATTAATCAATAGTGGCTCCTAGCCTTGAATCATTGGATTGGGCAAGCTCATCACGGTTTCAGCATTTCTACTGATCCGATATATGTACAGCCTCTAACAGCCAAATTCTTCCTCTACAAAACTTTATGGGCCAACTGGAACTTCAAGATGCTCATAGCTTGATCAGTAGCCTAATAACTGCCCCGAGGCACCATAATAAGAAGCCTTTTTCCAATTTTTCTGCCCAACTTATTGACAAGTAACTCCGTATCGACTTCGACCATGTTGGCAGTCGTGGCACTCTTATGAGGTTGGTTGTCACTTACTGCAATTCATTGTGTTCAGGTCTGCACCATATCCAAGCTGCCTCCAACATCCTCAACTTCCAGGATTACGGCAAACCCACCAGGCATGATGGTTAACAATAACTTGCTTCTGACTCTTGTCACTTGGTATTATCTTATCTCTAGGCTGCCTTAGCCTTTCTCCTTGGATAACGAAAATTCAGCTTATTCGGTAAAAAAGATGTAACATGTAATATGGCCACTGTAAGCTTACACTCATCGTTACATATCAGCTATTCTCATTGTCATGCTAACATGCGAATATATTCGAAGATGATTTACAGTCTGTTCCATGGATAGCTCTCAAGCGACCACCTGAGTGAGGTTCAGTAGTTGTGGGAGCAAATATAATACCCTCAGAACCCTGATGCCCCATGATCTCTTTTAATAAATGGATTAGAGCGTACATATATGCAGTCTTCTTCTTCACAAATTTCTTGTTATGCATTGTTATTCCGTATAAATGTTCTGATAAATCCTGTTTCCTTAATCTAAATTGTATGTTTACAGAGTCCAGGGAGAGACAGCCCAGGAAGCAGTGGTTCTGGATCCCGCCATTCCACTGTGAGTCTGGACAGCGGGCGCGCCTCCTGCGCCATGTCTTCCCACCACCACCGTCCCAGTCTCTCGTCTTCCTCCGTTGGCAGTGGCGAAAGCTCTGCCCCGGCCAGGGTGGAGCGGATGCTCCTGCAAGGTGTACCAGTAAGTCCTCTGAAGCTATGTTCTTAATTTTTGGTTATTCTGATAATGGTGATGTTGTTGAAGAGGGCCCATCCTGCACAAAAGGAGTTTAATGACGTAGTTTCTCGCTAAAACTTTGAAAAAATATAGACAACATTGAAGGGTTCGTTTGATGTCGAATTTCTTAGGATGGTGTCTACTTTCTTTAAAAATACGATGCAAATCTCTCATTCATTTTGACTATAGTAATCTAGACTCTGGCTTGATCTCTAGTGATAACGAGGAGCACATGTTCGTGCACTAAACCAACTAATAACCAGCCAAATTGTTTTATAAGTAGTTATTCACGGTTTGTACTCCTTAAAAGTTCTAAAACATCTTTAATTCAATAAATTATTGATGTGTCTCTGTGAATGGTTAGAGATTCGATATGGTTCTTTGGTCACACCGAGATTTCCTGCAACATTGTGTGACCTCGATGAAGTCAATTGATTGACAATCAACTCACTCTAATACAACCTGGTATTATTCTTTGCTCTTATTCAAGATTCCTTCTGTACCTAATACAGTAACTTAATCACATCATCAAATATATTTACTCCAAGTGCTGACTGTACATTTTACCACCCTCTTAACCCTCATCTACATGGATTCTGGATATTTGCAGGACCAAGAAATTCTCCACACTTGGCTCACTGACCTCCACTTCGAGGAATACTTCCCCCTATTCGTCAATGCTGGTTACGACATGCATACGATTTCAAGAATGACTCCTGAGGTAAGATTAATTATTTTGTTCTAATCTCGTAAGCAACCGTTTTCTAAGCCAGAAGTCTGACTGTCTTCAAAAGGCATTGGAACAGTTGAGCTCATTCACGTCATAAATGCTAAAATGCACCTATTTCTCATGATTAATAACCAACCATCAGTCTACTCATCTTTTTCAGTTCTTCTAAGGTGACTTCTTTAGAATGTTTGCTATGAATGACTAACTGAATCTGTTAATCTTGAAATTATCATATTGCAGGATCTCACAGCGATAGGAATCAAAAAGCCAAACCATAGGAAGAAATTGAAAGCAGAAATAGCTCTTCTGAATATATCTGATGGACTCCCCGACTACATACCCGTAAGTTTGATACATGCATTTAATGTTGTTTCCCATTTATTTTGTTATTCCTTCTAGACTATTTAGACGAAATAGTTTGTTGCTAGACCTGAAAGAGTACATTTGTAAAGCAAACAAACGTACGTCAAACTACTGAATAGATTTGTAAAACTAAATGAGTAAGATTTGACTGTACGGTGGACAGAAAAGTAAATAGGGATCTTTAGAGGTGGACATAAAAAAGAAGAGGAATCTAAACCAACGTTCTGTGGAATTTGCCATGGTCAGGATTTCCTTTTACTCCTGTACCTTTTATGCATCAATCAGCTTAGGAAGTAGCTACACCACCAAACTAAAAAGCAGAGTGGTGCTTAATACGATAATTATATTGTTCTACCGTACAGCACTAAATGTGCGTATTATTTTTAAGATGAAGTGGGTATGTGCAAACAACGGTTTGAACTGTCAATTTCTCTGTACTGCTTGATAATCGCTCGTTATTTTGGTCGAAGGGTTCGTTGAACGAATGGCTCCGGCTCTTGCGACTTGAAGAGTACGCCGCGGCTCTGCGGTCTCAGGGCTACACGACCGTCGAGGACACGACGCAAATCACTTGGGAGGACCTCGAAGACATCGGCATCGTCAAGCTCGGGCATCAGAAGAGGATGCTCCTTGCCATCAAGAGAATCCAGGACCTCCGAGCTGGGAAAACCTTCCCTCCCACCCCCTTCACACCGACACACGTAAGTGAACATTCCTTACACAACTAGTGGCACCCCCCTACTCCAACACTTTTGCCCCCGTGATTTCACTCCCCTGACAACATCGCTGATCGTGGCTATTTACAGCGTTGAAAATAGTACGTTTCCTTCTTGTAATATAGATAAACAATTTGAACCACCCAACTTTCTGACCCCATCCTTACTACTTGCATAAACAAACTCCAGATAGGAAACACGGTACATGTTACTCTGGAAAAAAAAAAAAAAAAAAAAAAAAAAAAAAAAACGTCTGCCAAGTGGGTGTGTCACATAGCTTCCTCGTAAATCATCAATCTCATCCGCGAAGATATTGTAAAATATCCATAACATGACTGTATAGATCATGGAAAATTATTATTGACTAAAGAACTTCGTTCAATTAGGCGAAGTAAATATTGAATTAGGGTAAATTTATTGTTATGCAGGAGCATAACTTGAGAAAATAAAGGTAGGCATGTTCAACTATTGAACAAACTATAAAATATACCAAATCCGAACAATCCCTGAAAATTTCATCGAAATTGGTCAAAAACTCCCGGAGTTATGCGCGTAACAAGGATTTCACGTTTGAGGATGCGCAGAGGCTTTTATTGATCCGGGGGTCGTGAAACTTATAGGGGACCATCTACACATGAAACCGAACAATCCCTGAAAATTTCATCGAAATTGGTCTAGAACTCCCGGAGTTATGCGCGTAACAAGGATTTAACGTTTGCGCATGCCCAGAGGCTTCTATTGATCCGGGGGTCATGAAACCTATAGGGGACCATCTACACCCCAATCCCCACAATCCCTGATAATTTCATCAAAATCGGACTATAACTTCGTGTAGTTTTGCCCGTAACAAGGATTTGCTGACAGACAGACACACAGACAGACACGGAACCAAAATTGTTCAGAAAGGTCTGAAACGCAAAATGCGAGTGGAATTTTTGATTTTGGAGACAAAAAAAATTTCACATTCCGAAAGTGAAAACAATGCTCCCGCTACCTTGGTAGACTCGGAAGCAATAGTTGTTCAATTATTGGTACAAGCTATTGTTGCAATTTGAATGTCTGAAGAAGCCTTAGTTTGAATTTCAGCTCAAAATAGTTCTTTGCCCATCAAGCCAAATTTCAGGTTTCCTGAATGAGGCTGGAGAAAAACTAGTTCCAGCTAATATTCCTTGTATTTTCCTCAGATGAGTGGGAAAGAAAGTAGCCTATGTGTCACAGGAGGCAATGCCTAGTCATCATTCCTGTATGAATTTTCCTCGAATTTCAACATTGTACAGGGTGAACTAGAGAAAAATTCCACTCATCTCTTTTGAATCGTAACAAACAATCCAATTTGAGCTATAAAATCAACTTCATTAACTAACTGAAAGTGTTACCTTAAGATTGTTACACAGTTAAAATTGATTTAAAACAATGAGCAAAGTGAAAAGCTTCGGTTAAGTGTTACAGTAACTATATGTTTAGCAGTGCCCACCTACAAATCACCCCAAAAATATCTTAATTGTAGCAGGGTTATCTTTAGATTTTAGAAAATATCTGAACATTGAAACCCAATATCTCTCAACACGTTTTGGTACGATTTCAATCCCTCTGGCACCTACATGATCATATTTACCCACCCACTGGAGTGCCATCACTTTAGTTATAGGCTCATACTTCTCATGTAATAGTTTTGTACATTTTAGACGCCTCACCAAAGTATTGCAGTTTGCTTTCTGACATGGAAACTAAAACAATGCAACTGACTAATTTTGTAACTTAAGCTTGACTATTGCTTGTCAATTTCGCCTTTTTTAACTTGCTTCTTTGATTTTCTTTTTTTAATAATCATCCTTTAAATTACACTTTTTAATATTTTTGTATGCATCAACAATTGTTTGCTGATTGACGAAGGTTTTCTCAAGTTAATCACACGCCCAGCATAGCATCTGCCCATTTTTTAGACATCGACATCTACTTCTGTGTGCATTAATAAGTCTACCGTCCTTTACACAACGAAGGAAGCCCTGAGTCAGGCGTCTGGAAGGGCCTCACTGAACGATGGTAGTAAAATAATCCCACTGGACTCTCCCAGAGATGTCCAATTTGCTCATTTTCAAATGGTCATTGGCCATGAATACCTAAGGAAGCACTTATACACCCTTTGTGCACATTCAGCGATATTTACGAGGAGATGACAACGGCCGATCTTGACTCGCGCCCTGGCTTGGTGGGCATACAAACCATTGCGACTTCCAGTGCTTCAATATATGACTGCCAGTGGAAGCAATCCGCTGCGCTTTATTGGTCTGCTAAAGATCAGATGCCAGGATTAACTGACGAAGGCTGAGCCTTGCCTCTACCAGAGCTTCATTCGTGACAGAAGAAAAAACTTCCGAGTCATTACCTGGTTTTTCCTAGAGATGGTGTCAATACTACAGCACAATCCTGCTGACTCCAAGAATTTTGATATTGTTCCTGCCTATGTACATTTGTCATAAGGCACAGATGAATCTGGGATTGTTCACCCACCAATATCGCCAACGAATCCAATAATTTTGATCAGAAACCTGTCTCAATCTGTTTCGCTTGTCTATAAGAAAACTGCAATACTGACTCTACCGTTTAAAAATCTACCCACCCACAATCAATAGATTTTTGGGCGATTTTTTGGAAAGTCGATTGGATTTTCTTGCGCCGTAGAACTCACATGCATCACCCAAATTCACTTCATTCGTGTCATCATTATTTCGCCTGATACTGCCGAATCGAATCATCTTGTGCATCTTGCATTTGTACGTAACTCCCTTAGATTTGTTAATGACTTGAAAGCTTCAAAAACAAGCTTTGATAATCCTGCACGATGGAATTCCTATTCATGTTGAATTTCCTAGACGCAAGAATCACAAGCTTCCCATCCATCAAGCACTGATCATTTTATCATTCATTTTTAGTGTTAACCTACAACACTATCTACGTAGGTCATTATTAGCGTTTGACATAAAGCAAATCCTGCCGTAACATTACATTAGAACCGCGGAATCTCTTTCGGTTCCGATCATAACACATTCTCTCCTTAACAAAAACATTCCCTGTGCAAGATGGAGTTTTTCAAACCATCTAATAACTTCGTAAAATAGTTAAATCTTTTTGCCTATAATTTCAGCATAAAGTTACAAAGTGAAAAGATGAAAATTTGAATAGTTTTGAATATTACCACCCGATTGTACGCAGGATACTACAATTTTGAACTAAAGATAGAAACATTTCGGACTTGAGTATGCGTCATAATGACTGAATGTTGTGAACACCAATATCGTTCCTGACAAGATACGTCGATCCAAACATATCAACAAGTGCACACGCACCTAACATCTGGTTAAGAGATGATTCGTCCCAGATCGTACTTCTTAACTTTGGAATTGGGAGAAATAATTTTGCCCTGATAAAATCATCAATATAATAAATATCACTTTGTGAGCTCGCTTGTTTCGTTGCCCACCACCACCGCACATGTACCTCGTACGTTGTTTATGCACTTTTCCGTTATGTGAAGTCTTTGATTTGATAGTTTCCGAGCTCGTTGGTTATTGTCCGTTACAGGAGATCAAGAATCTTGAATTTTGAGTTGAAGCAAAATACCGGCTCCATAGACCTGGGATCTCATAATCTATTGAAATATCTATGTAACTCACCCTTCAGGTGTGAATTCCTTTTAATTGGGAGTTAGCCTTGTCCACTGGCTTATATAAAGCAATGGATTACTAGTTTCAAGACGATGTTTGTTGTTGAGGACAATTCTGCGCATTTGCTGATTTAATGATGTCATGGTTCCAAAGCGTTCAGGCACCACCCTGTAAGTTAGAGTGTCTTGCAATAACTCTTGAGTTCTGATCCAGTTTTTAAAAGACTAGTAGTTTCTGCATCCCAACAACTCGGAAACTCTAACAAAGGCATCCGTCATCCCTTTTTTGTTTTGTCACATCAACCGGAACCTTCTCTCACAACGAAACGAGCGATTCCCAGCGTTACTGTGGTACATCTAGTGCATGTGGCATGTTATTGTGTGAAGGTTGACGCTGGCGACCCGTTCGTTGACTGCGATTGTCCAAGAATTCACACGTCCTACAAGACGTTTCACCAGCCATGGGAGATCGAAGGGCATTCCCACCTCTTCTATACCACTGATGTAGTCCCCATTAAGGTAAGTGCTTCATTTTTTTATGCAGCGTGTTGTACGGAGATGGGTTACCTACCTACCTATTTAACGCCTGCTTTCATAGGCCCCTCTACATGGTGCGCCATGCTAATTGCGGTTTTGGCGCAGTTGTAAATTGGAATGGTCGTGAATGGCCGGCTTCATATCCCTTAGATTTGCCTTCTGTATGAGCAGGATGTACTGATCCAAGATCCGCTTACATGATTAAGAACCAAGTACCTTACCACTACTAAAAGCTTGTTTAGACTTTGATCGCTTATTGCTTCTTTATTGATCAATCAATTTATGCAAGCTTTTCCACCCATGTATTAAGATAAAAATGCATCTGTATATATATGCATCTGTCCTTCCACAATTCTCACGTATTAAATCCTATCACAAGTCGAGTGTGGTACCAATCTTCACAATTTTCGAATCTGCAACTTGTGTATATTGAATACCTAGCTAAAGGTTGTTACTACTCCATTTCGTACCATGGTTGCTGTAATGGCCTTTAAAATATTGCAAACACTCCCTATCAGGGATTATTGGTTGATGGATTTGAGGTAGATCTTATAAAATTGATCCTACGTAGGAAAAAAACACTTTACTCCAGAAATATGCAATCATTTTTTTATGAGACTGACATGCTCAAAAGTCTTTTTCGATGTCGGATGCCTATCTAAGCTGAAGGAATTCACCCCTCCTTCTCCCCATAACACCTTGCCCGGATTCTTGAGCTCTCAATCTCTCTACATTCCATCCCCCTTCCAGGGTAAATATCTCATGATTATCTTTCGCGAAATTATTTTGCGTATCTAATTAAAGAACCATGTAGCGTGGAGTAGATGGGGTAAAGGTGTACGGATTGATAATTGTTTTAGCTCACAGTGTCCGTTATACCATCCCCTGTGCTGATTTCCAAAACACCTTGCTCTATAATGCTCTTCTCAATACAAAAATGAAATGCCTGCAGAAATCAAGAACTGAGTGGATTCTCAGCAAATGCTAATTTTCTACACGTTTGAAGCAACCCCAAACAATCCAATGTCTGTATTTAGTACTTCCTTTAACATTCAACCTTAACTTGAACCCATCTTGCTATTGAACATATATCAGTTCCAAATTAAAAATCCGAATAGTTTTCAATGGAACCATTCCAATTGATTGATGGTTCTGGGTTGAAAGGGTGACCTCAGACAAGTCATCGAGGTAGTAAAAGTGTTCCACGTTATTGAGCTGACTATGATTACGGGCTGTGGATAGCATTTCATGTATTTTTTAGTGATTTTGTTGAGAAAAAATTGAGCAGTTATGTTTTTGAAACGGTTGTCAAGAATATCAACATACGTTAAAAGTCACACTTGCTTGGAAAATCTTCAAATTGGTATGTTGGTACATACATGTAAAACACCCGTATCCAATATTTTTGTTATGTTCATGGAGAATAACCCTCATTCAGGCTGGTTTGGTTAAATCGGCCTAGAAGCTCAACCTATTAGAATAATGAACTTGAAAGAAACCTCCCTTAATAGTTAGGGCAAGAATTCAAACTCCTTCAGAGGTATCAATATTTTTAGGCCATAACAGTGGCGCAGTCGATAGGACCCGAAGTAATGCAAAACATTAATAATAATTAATTAAATCGCTCTCGTTCCAAAAGACTGTAAAAAGCACATTCCATAAAGTTGAATCTTTCAGTTTCTCACTCACTTGAGTCAAAACACACTTCGTGACAATGACATTGCTCGATTGCTGACTTATTCCATCGAGTATCTGCTGAGCCAGTGGCTTGCAGTTTCATTTCGTCCAACCTCAAACCACACAGGACGGCTGGAATTTGACTCCCCTGAAATGTTATGTTCAATATGAATAACCTGAAGTTCTAGAGGTTTGATTACATTGGCTTCACAGGTTACATGAAGAAAAAAAAACTAAGGATGCGAGTATGAACTTTATCAGAGGTATCAATCCATTTGGGCTGTAACATTTGCATAGGTTGTGTAGTGAGTTCTGAGCTCTCCGTGGTTAGAATCCTTGGAAAATAAGAAACTATAAAGCTACAGATATAGTAAAACAATGTGGAAGACAAAGACCATCTAATCTTATAGCTTGTATTGTCGTTTTTGTTTCAGATTCGAGGCATCAGAGGTAAATCTCTGGAATCCTTAGAAGGAGGTGAGGCAGACTGTTCCACCGGGGTAGTTGGAGGGACTAGCAGCTTCACAGGGGCTGGCCAATGGGTGCATGGAAGCAGGCGGTGCTTTGAAGACGGAGACATCACTCCTACCAATGAAGTTTTCCCGTTACACCAAGGAGGGGGAACCCTACCAAGGCCGAGAGCTCTCATGAAACCTCGACCTCAGGCCAAATTAGCTCCTGCTCTTCATTGTTTCTCCCAGTAAGAGTGATTTCAATATTTTTGATATATACGGATAGTTCCCCTCTCTCGATTGTTTGAACTGCTACTGCTGAGCATAAACCCGACGTTTTATAGCTTCAGAGATATCCTCTGGTTGTTGCAGGCAAAAAGCCTCAGCCCTAGGGTAGGGGCAACTATTCATTCCACCTCCTCCTTGTTACATGTTAGAGAGTCTCCTAGTAATTAAATTCTTCTTGAGTTATACATGTAGAATTAAAATGCACCCAGTTGCCACTCAAACTCAATTTTTATAAACCTGAAAAATAGTTACAACCTATTTTAGCCTCTAATTAATGGAAATGATTAATCAGGATTTTCTTTAAGAACCAGTGAGGTTTACTAGTAAACACAGTTGAATATAATCAGTAAAATGCTGAAGCAAGAGTCCCATTCATGCACATTACAAGTTTTCTGACTACTGTATAGTGCATTTGTTTATTCGGAACTTTATCGTTATACCCCACCACTCAATTGTGTTTAGTTTAGTGTCCTAAATGCTCGCTTTGCTCACATCTCAAAAACATAAAAATGTCCTAAATCAATCATTCTAGTGGAATATAAATTATTTGGACAAACAGATAAACAGTAGTGAAAGTGGGGTAGTGACCTCGTCCTCAGCCGCTTCACGGCTTTCTGTCGCAGATGATACGAACATTTATTCCAATCACGGAGTCTGATCTATTTGTCCAAATAATCTATATTTTACTAGATGGAATGATCTAGGATATTCTTCAATTTTTGAGATTCGAGCATCTAGCCCAACAATTGAACAATCGAATTTCACTTGATATCAACATTATACTAACCGAATTATAAGCGTTGTAACCATGTCAAACGCCACATAATACAGCCAGCATCAAATAATTGCAAAGCGTTGCTTATAATCAATGGCGAGGCGTGACATTTTTGCTAGGTCATCACCAGTGGCGGCGATTAGTAACCAGAAGTGGGGGGGGGGGGTCTGGGGGGCACTCCCCCCATCAAAGAAAATCATATGTCATAAACGCCAATCTAAGGTGTTTTTGACGTATGAAATTCACAAACCCCACCTTAAGGTTGAAAATCGCTTGCTCCGGTAACCCTGTCGTTGTGACTTTGAACCGAAATTCCATAGACGCCACCGAGAAGTCACAAGAGCTTCCAAAGGTTGCCGGACTCGCTCGAAGTTGCGTGTTTGAGCACGAGTCTTAAAGCGATTTGATTGGTCGATGTTTTGGAGGGAATAAGAGGAGGGGGCCCTCAGCGGTGGGTACGGGGGGGTCTGTGAGATACGCAGAATGACAGTGCTTACACACAAGTGCTAATGTCGCCAATAAGGCGGTAATTGCCCCTACTGCGAGCATGAACATCTTTTTATGAAGAGGAAATCGTATATTTACCATTAGTAAGTACTAACTAATTCTTTGAATTTATTAGATTCTCTGGTCATCGCCGAATCCAAAGATGACCACAGGCTTCGACATTGCTTATAATCAATTAACTCCTAAAATCAACCATCAAGTGACAATACATTTTCGTGTTAACCTCCATCATGTTTTCATCCCAAATGAAAATGAACAAGAAATTTCGTTGTTACATTTAGCAAATACACTCCAAAGAAATCGTTCACCAATCATGGGAATCGGCTGATTTGAGAAAGATGTTTATGTTATTGAAATTGTTGGAGCTGTAGGTCAATTCAGTTGCTCCTAAAACTAATTTCTACGCTTCTAGTCGTACGAAGATGTAATTTTGTTCTTAAGTATCAGCTCTATTGAAGAACTAATCATCTTTTCAGTGAGATGAATCACGCCTGCGGCACGCTGAAGAGGCCAGGACCGATCCCACCGACCCGTACATCCAGTGAATGCTCTTCACAGAGTGTTACAGTTGTAGCAGATCTCCATTGTCCCCACCCACAGCAATACAACGGTTCCGATGCTAGCTTTAAGGTAAAATCGCTTTATTCTACTGTGTTCTTATTCTCTCCATTTTCTGGATATTATAGTATTTAATAAGTTATTTCAGAAACTAAAGTGATACCATTATACATGCATTGTTTCTGATTCTTGAACAAAATATGGTTATTCTTTCGTTGAAATTGAAGGAGCAAGAATGTTGTAAGGAGTTAGAATCTTTCAAACAAAATAAAACCCATTTTTTCAATAGTTGGCAATATGTATTATTTTCATTAGGTAATTTATAAAGACCATACGCTGGAATTTCTTGAGCTTAATTCATTTGGTATGCAGTTTCATACGATATATTCGGATTACACTAGGCTTGGTATGTTTATGTAAAGGTGAAAAAACATCTAGCAGATATGATTCTACATGTCAGGGGGACAGGTTGTCCGAGCGAGCTGGGGCGTCAGTCCTCTAGCTGTTTACTTTCAGTGGGAGTACTGATTGCCCCGGTTCGAATCCGGCTAGCACCAATGATTAGGGCCAAAATCCTATCAAGTGTTGTATACCTGTCCTGTCGTTAGACAGTTCACCTCTGATCTCGATATCACGTGAATCCAAAACGCTCCCAACCCAGGGGCGTGAGGCAATGGGAAGCCACGAGCGAAATCGTCAGACCTAGTACCAATCCTCTCTGGAGGATGGCTGGCGACGTCCGCGACACCTCCGGGTAGTCGGACGAAAATCCAAGTTGAAATTCCTTGTTTACTTTACTTTACTATTATTCTACATCTATCCTATTATACTGATGGTTAAAGTAAAGTAGACAACCCTTAAGGCATTTGTGTTAAGAGTATTATGTGTTACCTTCTCATTACACTAGTAAAAACCTGTCTTTCTGTTACAGTCGAGTTCTAGTACCGAGTCAGATTCCATCCCATTCGCAAATGAAAACGCTGGAACCATCAAACAGCGAGCTGGGAATAGAAATCCCACAGGTAACCTATCCATTTAATTTCATCCCAACTCAACATGTACAACAAGAATAGTACCTTTACATATGTGAATTTGAAGCGATTAATATTTATAAATATTGTCTGTGGAATGTTAAGTAATTTTCACGTCTGGATCAAAACGAATAATTTCGTCTTTTACAGAATTCATTCCTACTGTAAGAGTCCAGCCACCTGAATCGTCAACATCCACCTCACTTTTGCCTCCAAGGTAAGGTTTCTAATTACATTTACGCTCATATAAGCGATTGCACACTTAATTCATCCCAATATGATATTTGATTCTTGATGATATGATCATAAAGCTTCTCTCCTAAGAAGGGTGAGTCTCTTTAAACGAAAAAGTTTGGGAAAGTACAGTAAGTCAACAGGCTTTTGAGCTAAGAGTCAAAATCCACTCTTTGGAGTTGTCTATACTTCCATACGTGATATGGTGATCTGACTTCATACATAACGTGGAAGATTCCAATGCCCCTGCCAGTTGCCAGAATAATGCTCTCTCTTGTAGAATCGCTGAGTCCCTTCAAAACACCGCCACATCAAGAGATGGCAGGCTGTTGGGGAAGTCAAACCTGGTAGTGAGAAGCTTTTATTCTCTGGTCCACCAAGTATTAGGAGAACTGAAGGACATATTCTAAACACATGGAAACTAAACCCAACTCCAAACTTACTGAGGGTGCTATTGAGGAAAACTGTTTGGAGCGAATGCATAGGAGTGTAACGAGAAGAGGTAGAGCTACCCTAGTTAGCCTGCAGCACCTAGGCTATGCTGAAAAGATCCAGGTTAATGCTCAGGCAGATACAAAAAACAGAGTGGACTGACGCAGTGTTTACACAAAGTCCAGTCGGATGCTGGCTATGTACATAGACAAACAAAGCAGCATCCAATGGAGACATCGGTATCTACACATTAACCTACTCCAGATTGTATCTCTTCAGGGATGGAACCTAATGAGTTCTATCCAGAAGTGAACAATTAATCATTAAGTTTCACATTTTTCATTAGAGGGGCGAGTGTCTATCATTAAACGCAAACGTTTAGGAAAGTACAGTATGGAAATAGGCTTTTGTGCTTGGGGCTCAAAATCTCTAAGAGTTTCCTTTTACTTGGACATATATGTTGCATTTTTTTCTAAAAATTCTGCATTGATGTTTTCTAATAACTTCATCTCTCCTTTGTCAGGAAACCTGGTCAGGAGCCTGTTGACGTACTGAATGACATCGGCAACATGCTTGCCAACCTCACAGACGAGCTGGACGCCATGTTGGAAGAAGAGAAAAGGCAGGGGCTCACCGATGATTGAAACACCGTATGGTAGGATACACGATATAGCTGCTAAAACATGCATGTATCATATATATATTACTGTACATACCGCCACAAAATGAAATGAACGCCATAACATATAAATAAGAAACGTGATTTGTCGAAACATTCGATACAAACTCGAAATGAAAAACAAAAACTGTCTATATTTGTCTGTTTTTATTAACGACGCGGGTATGTAATATTTATAGCCTGCAGTCGTATTTTCTACATTGCCATAAAAAAGGACATTTTTTTCATGAAAACTCAGATCACTCACACTTCATGATTTTAATAAATTCTGACACTCAATATTGATAACGACTGATTACAAATTGCATGTATTCAAACCTGTATAAACAAAGACCCGATAAATGAAATGAGTCTCTACAGAGAATCATCAAGTCCAAAAAATAAGTCTACCTCTCTCATCTTCCAATATTTATTATAAATCGTGAACAAAAATGTCCAGTTTTTTGTAATTAAATCCATTAAAAGTTTATGAACCTTCGACGATAATTCAAAACATAAATTTGTGAGAAAGCGTAAAAATATGCTTATAAAATATTTAAAACTACATACCGTATTTGTTAAATTAAAAGAAAAAATTGTGTTGTGCTACAATGAAAAAAAAAGAGTAATCAACTGCCATGTAATAAAGCTTGTGTGTAAAAAAAATAATACCTTGTAGTGATTTGAACCGTTTGGTTTTTATTTCGGTGATGTTGAATAAAAAATGTAAATTTATTAGTGTAGGCGTGGATTATAATTATGTTTATTACGTCTCGTTTATTGTCATGTGTGTACATAAAAGAAAAAAAACCCTTATTTGGTTGAAAAAAAATTATTGTACGTTATAAATTTGTTTTTTGTCTTCTATATTTATTTTTATTTCAGAGAAATTTTGGAGGTCCTCCGGACTATTTTTATGTTGTAGGTTTTTTTTTGTTGTTGAAAATTTTGATTTCTAGTGATACATACAACTATAAGAAAATGTATAGAACGAATAAAAAAAGAATTATATACATATATATATTTATACTAAACAATTTTGATCGCCCTCAAAACCTGCCTCTATGTTATGTGTGACATGGTATATGGGTGATTCTCAAACAAAAGCGCAAATGGTATGTTATTTTAGGATTCCTTCAGATATATGAGATCCTGTGTTGTACTCCTCCTTTTAATATATTTCAAATACCAATGTGCACAATAATCAAGGTCAATCACGTATGTTTCTATTCATGAACCATTTTTTACTTGATGTTAAAAGCCCAATTTATCATTACCACCACCTGTAACGATCTCATTTCGATTCATTACATCCTTTCTTAGAATGTGGGGCGTGTATTTTTTGTTGAAAAAAGATTTTGGAAAACATTGTTCAATTTTTACAGAAATGAAATCACTTGCTTTCTAACGTGAATGTGATTCCTATGGACTAATGTGAAAGTTGATTACTACAAAAATTATCATTACCGCCCCCCTAAGGGAAGCAAACAAAAGAATTTTGCAAAACTGACAGTTTCAAAAAAAGTGGGTGGCAACACTGCCAGAGTGAGGAGGGCTTCCCAACTAACCTCTCTCCAGTTAGTCGCCAGCAAGCGTGAAGGGAGTTTATCATTAAGTTGTGTACATTTTTAGATCTCATTGCCACAACTCTATCAATTTTCAATATTGAAACGTATGCATGTTTTTAATTCATGTGTTTGGTTAACCTTAAAATGCCTTTTGAAAATAAACCGTAGTGTTTGAGAAACCTGTGATTTCTTAAGAAAGGGCAGGCTCACAAACTCCATATTCTCATTACCACCATCAGAGTATTGAATTGATTAAATTTGAAATTGTGATTTGAGCATCATATTGTTCTTTGTTTTGCTCTTTGTGATCCCTGGAAGCCATATGCAATTTTGGAAGAAATTCGGAGATGTTTCAGAAATTGCGCTTTTTTTGAGAATCACCCATTTATATATATATAAATAAATGTAATATATGTGAGCTCCATTCACAAGGACATGTGATTGGTGCCCGGTGCCATTCAAATGGTAAATAATACCTAACCTATTATTGTATAAGTAATTTTTTCTCCCAATACTTTTTCGCCTTTTAAATTTAAACCTTGGAAATTCCATACTTATACCTACGATATCTTTATTGAACAGAAAGGTTTGTTATCGTTTTAGTGTCATAAAGACCCCCCCCCCCCCCTTTCACCCTTCCACTACTTAAGTTTGTCCATGTAACGAGAGACAAGTGTAAAAACGGTGCCTCTTTTTTCACACTGAAGAAATAAAACGTCAATTTTGTAATAATCGGGTAGAAATATTTACCTAAGCGTTGGACTGAATTTTTTGTAAAATGTGGAATGAGGGTTGTAGTGTTAACAATCGCGAAAGAAATCTGAACAGCTGGCAAAGAGTGTCTGGAAAAAGATTATTTATTTCTCCTGTACAGGGAACATTGCTTTTCTCCCACGAAATATCTGAGTGATTTTAATCTACGAATATGAGAATCATGATCGGCGTTTATGTTTGATTAATTAATTAATGTGATTGATCTTGAAGTTCAAACCGGTTTGATGGAATCAACAGAGTAAAGCCATCTAATGTACAGGCACCACCTGTACATATGTTTAAGGATCTTTCATATTGCTATCAAAATTCCCTACTCCGTAAATTATTTGTATGAAAACTGGTTTTGGGCCCCTTTCATTAGCAAAACCCAAACAATTTTCTTTCATATTGACGTTTCTATATAAAACATGCATATTCACTAGTCTGTGACATAGAAGTGTGCATTTATGTTTGACATTTCATGAAATGTGTAATAAAGGAAGGGAAAATTAAGATTAGTTGAACAAAGATCAAAAGACGTTTTAATGGTTTGTTCGACTTGTATCTAAAATTAAATATTTGTCTACCTAGTTTTTAGCGAACACATGAGAATCAGTTGGAGTTTATAAGAAAGGCGGGAAAACACTACGTTTGACTTTTGCCCTTCAATTCCTAATCTTTCAACCCTTACTAGAATCTTGAGGATTGATTTTAGCTTTAAGAAAGCTCATACTTTTTTCTATTGGACAAATCATTGACTGGATATGTGTGTTTTATGTAGAAATGTCCTATGTTTCTATGCATTCAAAGGTAAATTGAATTCCTGCAGAGAAGGTAAACAGATGGGTTGGCAACATTGACTCACGAATCAGTGCTGCCAATAAGACCAACAATATTTATCCAAGGTATTATAATGATACTTTGATTATCAGTGAAAATCAGTGATTTCTCTTATGTTGGATGCCAAAAATGAAAAAGGTGGAATAGTTATTTGACTGTAAATAGTTATAATTCCTTCTCTTGCAGTAACAATACCTGGCGTATCTATTTATTTTTTTTTTTTTTCAAAATCGATTAGCGTTCATATATAATCGATTCCAACGTGATCACATTCCGTGGGACAGATATTTGCCTGTTCAGATTTCTCCCTTCCTTTCAACATTAGCACGGTGGATGAATTTTCCGCATCTCGGAGAAACTTTAATAAACTGAACACTCGTAAAACGATAGCAGAATAATCGATATTTTATACTGCCAACTAGATAGAAGAGAGCATCACGCCTCGATTGGTCGAAGTTGACCTTGTATTCCTAACCCTAGTTTCATGGGCTGGTTCCACTAAATCCGTCTTGAATTAAACAATCGCTTGAATGTTGAAAATAAAACACGAATATGTCTTTTGTGTTGATTTAAAACTCGACGAACCTCAAATCTGGAGAATTTATTGTGTGAAATACATTGACATAGGTACTAGCGAGAAAATATAACGCTTTGATTCCTATTGATAAAAACGCGAATTAAAAAGTGCTTACATCAAGTTAATATTAGTCATGACTTTGCAAATTGTCATGTAGATGGAAAAGGAATTATACTTCTTCTTGAAATAAAATTTTTGTGTTTTCCTGAGAACAAAAATTCAGAAGGTGAGAATTTTCAATACTTATCGATTTCAACAACTTAAAAAATTCTAAATTCCCTTCAATGTCAAGTGATTTCTCCATTTTGAGCATTCGTCGTGTTTCTATTGTTTTTAAGGAAGCAATATGTTTTCATTGTTGATGTATGTATGCACTCATTTCTTTGTATTAGCCAAGTAGATATCTTGTAAAATACCATCGAATAAGGATGTCTGCCTTAAAACCAGACACCATGATACAATTGAGCAATTGAATTGCGGATTGTATAAATAATGATTATTTTGGTCTGTGAGTGTATTTCATTGAGAGTTCAAGGGGTGAATTTATCGTTGCGAAGTTGTTCTCTCCAAGTTGAGTTGCGTTTTGTAATTTATTAAATTCTTCTGAACTGGATACATCCAGCAGTTGCTTATATTGGCCAGCACTTTCAATTCCAAGGATGATGTACATTTAAATGACAACCTCAAAACTCGGAAAAATTAATTAGAAGATGATTCCTCTTTGCCTTTAGTGAACGCCCCCTTACTTGCTTGCCCAATAACTTGGTGAGCAATATGGTGAAAATCAACTATATCTTTTGGTTGAAAATGGATAATCGTGTCTGTGTTGGTTCCGATCTCTTCAAAATCTAGAAACATTCTGCTTACCTAGGAGCTAAGTATCCACTGTACTAGCGAATTCACTATATGGACAAATGTTTATAGTGAAATAACTGGACATTTGATTAAGCTTCCTCCTTTATTACAGTGGCTTAGGTGGCACTTCGTTTTGGCGTAAACCAGTGTGTCCCAAGAATGGTGAGCGATCTAAGTTAAACAAAAATTTAAGCAGTTGGCACCCCCAGATTTTTTTAAAATTCATATATTTATTTTTTTAATATACAGCAGCTATAACTATACTTTTCTATATTCAGGACTAGATTTTGCAACGTTTATATATTCTGGATTTTCCATATGTTGTAACTAGTAAACCGTGAATGGGATTTGGACTGTTGGAACGCTCGGACGATGACATCAGCTGTTGTCTGTACGTCTGTACTGTACAAACGAGACGGAAGTTAGATTGATGTTTGTAGTAACACATATTGTTTAATTTACTTGGGTGATTAAAAAACTATTTCTTGAAAATTCTTTATGAAATAATAATTAACTAGTAAAAGTTTAATGTGCATCAGATATCTTGAAAACACGTTTTTTAGCGTGTATTTTTCCAAATATTTCCATACCCCCCCCCCCCAGAACTGGCACCGCCAAAAATTTTGACCTAAATCCGCCCATGGTTGTAATTGAAAATTATTCCCAGATTTGTTGCGCTCAGCATGATACAAAGACATTAAATGATTAAACAAATTTTGTTTTATCACTCTCTGAGTGCATTGTATTTGCTATTTCTGCAACCTTACGTTTCAGCAAAATTAGTTTTGTCAATTATTGATTCCTAAGTGACATGACATGACATGATGTGGGTTAAATGGTGAATTCCCTTCTGATTAGCGGTTAATGCTCGCCACCATGCCCCATTTCCCGGCCTACAGACAGACAGGATGAAGTGGTAACAGTACAGTTCTAGCGAGTCTAAGCTATAAGTAAATAACATGAGAGCAGCTCATCACGCGGGAAGACGTTGCCACCTCCGTGAATTTTCCAATCTGGTGTTACCCCATTGAAATAAGGTCGTATTTCTTTTGCCAAAAAGATGACCCGCACCTTAGCTTGCAACAATCCCAATTGCTCTCCTGTCATTTACATATAAACTACTCTTGCGCGAATAAGCTGTGAGCTGAAATCAATTTATAACAACGTTCTTTATACTCTATGGCTGGAAAGCGCAAGCTTGGTATCTAACCTTTTCCAGCGAGTACACCCTACACGATAACAATAAGAAAAATCCGAGATTAATTGTTAAATTAACTACAGTTGAGTGATGCCGGAGAATTTGTCTTCTCTATTGAGTGTATTGTATTTATTTACGAGAATATAAAAAACATAATTAAGCGTAGGCCCTTCAAGTTAATTTATACGTGGATAAGGCCACTTAGATGGTGGACTAAATCACTGATCAAGTGATATCACAAGGGTTTTATCCAATCAAGCCGTCGGATAACGTTGTTGTCTAGGAGCGCTGAAGTGTTTCAGAGCGTATGTAACCATGAAGTCGCTATCACTGTTTTATTGCTTGCTGATTAATCACTTCGCTCACTGTTTACATTCCAAAGTCCCTTATGATGATTGTTAATAACATTTTTCATAAAAGTCTGAATTGTCTTGGTATTGGTATTTTTCATACAGAACTGTACTGTACGAAATTTGTAGGGTTGATCAATTTGGGAATGTATGCCTGTTAAAATATACCATTTGCAAAATTTCATACAATTCCTTAAGACAAGTTCTAGCTAGTACCAAAAGCCAAAATTAGCCCTCAGGGAGTCCACACTGCATCGATAATATTCCTTTTGTTCTGAGCCTCTTTCTCTCCTCTCAATCCCTCATATAGCACCTCCCACGAGCCCTTGCTTCAAATTTAAAGATAATGCTACGAAATGAGTGCATACTAACCAAATTTCCCCGAATGATAAAGGGAAAACAATTTGTTCCTACAAAATAGGACCGACAACGTTTTCAAATTTCCCTATTAAGCGAAAAATGATGAAACCATTGAATAGTTAATTCATATTTATCGTGGTATTCTGTGAAAACCACTGCAGGGTTGAAGACAAAGGGTCCTTATTTGTAATAATAGGTGTGATTAAAATAAAATAAGCTTTATTGCCTATCATATGATTAAACACAAGTCAAGCCCTTTCGTTTTGTTGCCCCCCCAATCAGTGTAGAGTTTAATGTTGAAAAAGACTGGAGTTGCATTTTTGTGCGGTGGATTTTTAGTTATTGGTAGAATAGCGGTATTTGTAATGTATATTAATCGACTGTACGTACTTAGCGCAGTTTTTAGTTTGTAGGCTCAAGTGTATAATAAAAATAGACTTACTACGAAAAAAAAGAGTGATTTTCATTATTTCTTACCTTCGAGTTCTTACTCGTTACAAGCTGAAAATGGTTTCATTTCGAGTTTGGACAATGAAGCTCTTCTCGATTCCTTCAGAAGGACGAGTGGGGTACTTCTACGAGTGGCCAGGCCGGAAGGCCTACATTGGGCACCCGGGCTTTCGGAAATGAGAGCTGGAAGTGGGGAGCGACGACTTTGCCAACGTCATGCTGAGGGCGGCAGTTAAGCGGAAAGCAGGTGAAGAGCATTTCCACTGCTCCTGGAAAGGTATGTGGTGTACTTTTTTTGTCGGTTTTGTGGAGACAGTCCTAAGTCTGTGAAAGAGGGAAGGCAAATTTAGGTGTTCAACGAGACGCAGGTGCCCAACGTAACAGGGCGCCGAAAGTAGAGAGTTTTTCCTCCCCACAGTGGCAAACGGTGTTGAACGCAAACCTAGGGAAACGAAAGGCAGATGCTAATTTTTCAAGAGGTCACGTGGTCTCCTTGCAGTGTCTCTCCCCGTCGTCAAACGGTCTTTATCATAACCTGACATCCATGTTTTGATTTGGCCGCCAGCAAAGTTTACTTGAGTTATAAATTTGGCACATTTGGCAGTTGTCACTCGCATTAGTATTGTGTCCCAAAATAAAACTCGTTTTTATTGAAAAATTAGCTGGTTATAAATTTCTAAATTACACTTAGGACTGATTCTGATAATGGGTGCTCCTGTCGGCATCTCTCGGCATTCTACTGTACTCAGTACAAGCTGTACTCAACGATACTCGTACATGTATTTCCCTATATACCTTTGATTTCCTTATATATATGTACTACAAATGAGAGATAACTGCAAAATTGCAGAGAAAACTGTATGCACTACAGGAAAATAACCAACTTTCCTCATTGATCGGGGTGAATTTCGATCACCAGTGGCTAACAGGTTGCATTTGAAAGCAGTTTTGAGTTCGTCGTCGTCAATCAGATCGCCGCAATATAAACCAATCAATTTAGCTTCCATCATAAACATTGCTTAATAAATAGTACTAAATAGAATTGAAAAAAGCAAAGACGATTGTGGAGGTTGAAAGAGTTGAGAGATTCTCAGGTGAAGAGGGCAATTATGGTTCCGAATACACTCTAGCGGGATTTCATCCAACCATTTCGTCCACTCGCCTTCCCCGTCAATTCCTCGTGAATAGTATCATTCCTTGTGAATAGTATTGTTTTTGTAAATTAATTCGCTACAAAAATCTGTGTGACAATGTCCTCCCAGTGTTCCGAGTCATTTTCTCTTCTCCATTCAAGCTCAAGCTCCAAAGAGAGTGGAAAGAAGATTGATGGTAGGACGAAATCCCACTAGGATGCAATCGAAACCCTCATTGCCGAAGAATCTGAAAGAGTTTCGAACTCTATAACACTGTTATCAGTGAAACCTTCCTTGAGACCATACGGTCTGAGCCCACACCGCTCCGAGTTCCCGGTGTGTTCAGTTGTGAAAAGTCTAAGTCAGTTGGCTAACGCTAGGTTTCGCTAGTATCACACCGCATAATCGCACCGTACGGTCGCCGACCGCGGGGAGAGTAACGGTTTTTAGGGCCCGGGTGCCGAACGTAGGGCTCCGACAACGCCAGACCTCTCAAGTGGCGATTTGCCCGTGCATAAACCCGTTCGTTTGTGAACAGCGTCTAAGTCAAGATGATCGAGGAGCCGAGAGGCGGCTATCGTTTGTGTTCATTTACGATGACCTAAGGTCGAAAACACGAAAAAAATCGCAAATAACTCGGAAACGAGGCTTTTGGCAAAAATTTGCTACGAGGCATTTTTGTTCGGAAATGAGTAGTAGATCACGTAGGATTCGGATTGTGCACTCCTGAGACACCCTGTATAACTAAAAAAAGACCTAATGTTTGACAATTGGGAAAGCTACGGAGGAGGCATTGTCTTGGTCAGGGGGAGCATATGCAATGACCCGCACGACCCCCCGGTCTTGAAGGAGGGTTTGCTTTGTGCGCCGAGTATTATCAACCCCAATCTGATTTGGCCTTAGCAATGGGTGTTGCAATGTTGATAACTTGTTCTTTTTGACCAAATTCAGTGAAATGTTTGTTGACTCAAACATGTTATCCAGTTGTAGGACAATGGTAAGATATTGGGGTTTAAATCGAGTTCATATAAAGAGTTAGGGTTTAAACCTGATTGTTAAGACATAAACCAAAAAATAAATTTATGAAAATGAATGAACATTCGTATGTGAACAGCGTCTACGGCATTCCTAAGCTGTCCAGCCAAAGTCAGGATAATAGAAGAGCCGAGAGATGGCTGTTGTTTGTGTTAATTTACGATTGATTGCGATGACTAGCTTTCAGTTGAATACAGCCAATTAGCCAATTTTTGAGCCTCTTTATCTCGTCTCCTGTTTGGTAAAAAATCAAGTTTAACTAGCTCATTTCGTCAGAAATTGTTTCTACTTTAATTTTCCAATAGAGTAGTTTTCTCGTTAAAACTCATACTTTTCCAATAACAGGAGAAAAACCGAAAAAATCGCGGTTTTTCGGCCCTCCTGAAGTTGGCACAAGGTTAATTTGTTCGAATTTTTGGTTATAGCATCCCTGGATAGGTAGAAACAACCCACCAAAGTTTCGGCATTTTTGTAAGCTTCCTCCTCCAGTTTGTCACCGAATGACTGCAATACGAGCCCCTCTAGGCATTCAATTTACAACAAATCTCGTTAATTCATTTAGGAGTGAAGGTTAAATAGAAAAGAACACTTTTGATCAAACAAATTTTACTCAATTAACTGCAGTAACGATGACATAAAATGAAGCCCATTGCCCCAAGAGACTTTAACAACGTTTTTTGTATTAGAATATAATACGATAGCTGGTAGGTACACAATATTAACCATTTTTACAAACGGGATACTTTTTTCCTGGCTAAAGTATTGATAACAAAAAGCGGATGGCAATTCGTCTTCTAGGATGACGCGACCGTTTCCAACAAGTATAATTGTACGTTAAAATTTGCAAATTTAAATTATTGCGATAGGGGCCTCGACCCCGAAAAATTAAACCGTATCAATTCAGTCTACGCATTTTATCAGATATGTGTTACTAATACACGGTTCAATTGATCGGTATTTCATGATTTTAGAAACGTCACAATTTCAGGATAATGCAAGGGCTAATGGTTAGGAGAATGAATCATGACTGACATTGGTACATATACGAACGTGTACAATGTTGAAGTTTCAATTGAGCACCAGTACCTGCGTTAATTTTTTAATTTTATAAAGCTTTAGTTTGTTTGACAAGTATCAAAAGCTACTGAAACAACAAAAAGTCCGTTTGATTAATAAATCCAACAAACGCAGCATTTTCAGAGCAGAAACGATTACAAAATATATTCAAGGAAATTGACAATTTCATACAATGCTTTAGTAAGCTCTAATTAACTGATTTATTTATGATCAGTTGGTATATAAAAGATAACCAAGAATTTTTTCAGGGAGAACAAATCAATATCAACAAAACTGGGAAGGTTTTATCGGTTATCGATTTGACTCCAAGAACACCTGATAATTAAAGAATTTATATGAACTTCTACCACGTTAAAGTGTCTAGGCGATGAGAAGAACGGGATTTGGATTAGTGCAAAATTATCGATTTATGAATGGCCATTCCACTCAAATGAACTTAACCTTCGAATTCCTGGTCTTTTAATCCCTGGCGTTAGTCGGATTTTCCATATTTTTATCTAATGAAGAGTTTAAGTTTAGGTCGGTCCATGATCAACAGTGGAATTCAAAATGAACCGCTCTCTTCCTCCGTGGCACTGATTTTCTAAAAATCATTAATGCAAGAAGTTGAGGTAGGGGTAGCTTACATTATTATAGAGAAGCATCAATAGAACAAGAGACAACCTGTGCACCACCCTCCTCCTATCGGACTGTGTCTGGACGAGCAGCCCTTTTGCAGTTATTGCGTGTGTCGTACCAATCGACCTTTTGGCTGATGAGAGGAAGCGGATTCATGCCAGAAAGCAAGAACATGCGACCAGAGAAGTAGAAAAAGAAGAGAGAGCAGAGACCCTGCAAAAATGGTAGCAGAGATGGGCAGCTGAAACCCGGGGAAGGTGGACAGCACCAGGGAATGGTCTGATCAGGGAAGTGCAAAAATGGACGGAGAGGAAACAGGGTGACGTTAATTACTATTTAACCCAGTTCCTGACGGGGCATGGTTATTATCGGTCGTTCCTAAAGAAAATGGGGAAGACTACCGAGGCAAGGTGTGTGTACTGCCGGATGGGGGACGATGATGTAGAGCACACATTCTTTATATGCCCAAAATGGCAGCAGCTAAGGCAGGAATTGGTTGGAGTAATAAGTGATTTTAGCCCAGAAACAGTAATAGAAAAGATGATACAATCTGCGGAGAACTGGAGTACAGTCAGCACGTACTATGGTGCTCAATGAGAAGGAAGTGAACAGAAGCTGGGAATGAGCCATGGTAGAAGTAGTGAAGACCAGGAGGAACCCTCACGAGGTTAAAAAGGGGACTGTCCCGAAGTAATGCCAAAAAGCAGTCCTGGGACAGTCCTAAAAGACGAGGGAAACACATCTTTTGATATATCCCCTCACTGTCAGTCCAGTAATGGATTTTCCACCAACCTCTATTAAATAAAGAAACACCATTCTCCTCCACGTCTCGAAGACACGACCATCGAATTTAATTAATATAATGCACAAGAGAGAAATGTACGACACGCAGCGCAGGCTACCTAACGTTGCTGAAATAAGGGGGGGACTAGGTGGTCTTACCAAAGGTGGTTTAACTTCTAAAAACGAACTCTTTGGAGCAACTACAATCACGTTACGAGTCGCTATATAAGCTGTACTCCAACTTAGATTATTAGATGATGGCTAACCTCAAAGTGGAATCCATGCTCTTCAAGTTGTCTTCAGTAAAATTTCGTATATAGGTGACGTTACGTAGAAGTACTAGCTAGTTTTGTTGGTCAGATTCGTTTTCAAAATAGGTGTGGTTGAGCATAGACCTGAAATGTGACAAGCAGTTTTGATATCAAGATGTTTTAGAAAATCTTAGGACGTTAGGAAGAAATCGGAATATGGTTCTTCTATGAAAAGACCGGATATAATGCCAGATTGCCAAGGTCACAGGTTTATTTTTTATTTATGTTAGTCGCGTTAGCATTGCGAGGCTGGGTCTACAAGAGCAATTTCAACTACTGCTAGCTGAATTCCTATCCCCAGGGTGTGAAAGGGTAGCCGCTCGGGACAGACTGTGAATGCTCTTCCGATCAAGTAGTTGCGAAGGTTCAGAAAATATGAGTCTGGTAGCGCACGTTTCAATTTGTAGAGAAGACCCCAAGTGCCACACTCAATAAATGCATTCTCTGTGTCGGCAAACACCCCGACACACACCTTATTTCGTTCAAATTGATACAGAAGTCGGTCCGCGACTGAATCAATGGTCTTACTGGACATGGAGTGGAAATTTCGGAAGCCGAATTGTGTTGGTAGGAGCAGATTTCGGAGTGGGAACTTTCAAAACTCACGGTGAAGGCAAATAACTACATCAACATCAGTTCAACTTACGCTCATAACATTTTCCTGTGCATAGTTACCTTTGCATTCCAGACTGGTTAAAATATCTTCAATACTAAATGATTAGGTACCTGGTTATGTAAAGACAAGACGACATACGAATACAAATCCAGGGAAAATAACACAAATATATTTCCAATTGATAACGAGACACAATGGGTTTTCAACGTTAATGCAGTGATTTAGGAATTTCCTACAAAAAGGTGGAGAAATTGAATAAAATCGCAATAACTATGTTTAAATAAGGCAGAAAAGTAAAAATAAAACAATGAAAAAATACCTGTCAGGTAATAACTAGTTTGAGCTAACAAACAGTGCACAGTTGAAATTGCTATGAAATACAGAAGTGCATTTTTCTTCAAAATTTAAAAATAATAAATTTATTTATTCGAAAGCAAATTTAAAAAAAATTATAACAATAAATAAATTGGATTGACGAAAAAGAATACGGTTTGAAGGAAGCTAACATTTGAGTGGGTTTATAGACCAAATCACACGATTCGGAACAAATATTTGGCAATATTTACTTACATGTAGGTCAGATTTGTAAAACCTTCCTCGAAATAAAATGACTAAATTGTAGTATGAAGAAAATTATTGAAGTGGAGGCGAAGTATGGAGAAATTAGCTGGATTTTAAAAAACAATCTCGGAATAAATAGAGTACGTAGGTAATAGTTAACATTGTGGTAAAAAAGTTGAAAATATTGACTGGAGTTTGAGCCGTTTGTATGGAAGAAACATCTTTATAATTCAATTTGTTTCGAACAGAGTAACTCGGCCTTTACACCACCGAAAAATTCCACTTACTTCAAGATTCCATGATCACTACCAATGAAATAATGACAAAAATGGGTTCTCCAGAACTTCTAGCAAAATAACAAGATGAAAATAGAAAACTCCTCACGTTTCAGGGTATATTTAATTTTTAAGCGACTTAGATTAATCACATGGGACTTCACCCATAAAGCTCAAAAAACATTAATAATTAGATATAATATTGTTATAACCTTCGTAATCATAAACATACTAATTTCTAACTCAATATATATATATATCTTCCGAAGTAAATGACAAGCGGGTTTTTCACTTAGTATTAATGTACTCTTAATAATTATTTTGAACAGCATTTAAAATATTTTTTTTTTCCAAAAAAAAAAAAATGCATAATTTGATATTAAAGTCGCGTTAAAACAACGAAAAATATCTTGTGCAAAATAAAATGAGAATAGAGGAAGAGCACTACGATAAACAACTTTCTGTTAGTGTTTCTTTAGAGGCACTCAAGTTTGATGAGTAGGAAAATTTACAAATAACGCTGGTTTCAAACCAGATCAATAAAAGATGGATTTATATCACATGATTTTATATACATTGCGAAAAAAGAACACTAAAATTTCATTTTGTTCAAAACGTTTTCAACAAAATTGGAAGACTACAAACTGCGTTCTAGCTAGCACAATATTAGAGAAGTAGGTACATTTTTTTGTAAGTGTTTTAAATTCTTGTTTTAGTCGTGTAGTGACAGAGAGCAACGTTTTTCGATCAAATTTATTTTTGTTAGTTATTTAGAGTAACAAATTTAACGAGAAGCAAGACGTCTTAAGAGTAGTTGGTTGCTTTTTCGAAAAAAATGTCAACAAAATGTTCGAACAGCAAGGCCCGCACCAAACGCAGGTTCCTCGCCATCACAAAGAATCAAGAATTCAACAAAACTGGTAAGTTTTTCTCTTCTTCTTTCTAAGTGACGGATACTACAATCTAGATACAGACATTCAAAAAATGGACGTGAAAGAGATGAAGTGAGTTGAAGCTATCGGGATCAGGAGGGAACAGTAATAACTTCGGAAAATGGAGTCTCCTGAAAAACCCCATTATCTCCGTTATTGTACAACTTACAGCCGAAAAAGTACCAACTACCCTTAAAGTAACAAATTTAACAGGGAGCAAAACGTATTAATGTACGTAGTTGATGCGTCACTGTTGGTTTAATAATATTTGTATTGTCTATTATTAGAAACGCTTAGAAGAATACTATATTTATCATGTCCGTGGTATTAATCCAATTTTTCATTTAATCGCAGATTCCACTGGATTCTATCATTCAAGGACGAATGCTACAACCTTCAAACTTTTAATGAATTGAAATAATTACATCGACGACGTTCTTCTAAGTTTAGACGTTTGAGCAGCGCACTTTTTAGTGAATAGTAAATTATTTTGAGTTAGCTCTTAGAAATTCGAATATTATCATACGTGTAGGTAATAACATTGGTATCTTATACAAATTTAATACAACGTACATACCTCGAGGCCTACATTTTTTCGTATGTCTGATTGTTTTTACGCTAAAACTATTTCATTACGTTCAACTCTTCTGATTAGATAAACAATACTGGATTTGCAAGGTCAACAACTAATCAGTTAATAGTTTAAGTAGTAATTCAATATGGATAAAATAAGAATTTAATATATTCAATGCGTGATCCTACATTCCATAGCATAATTATGCACGCATGAAGAATTTATAGTAAGACGGGGGACCTGGTAATTAAATTTCATGATCTTTCATAGGTCAAGTTGAAAGTTTTATCTAAGTGACTTACCACAAGCTTCATAGAGTTGAGACGTATACTTTCAGTCAGGACTTTAATGATTTTTGTTTCTAAATTAGCACTGATATTCAAAAACTAAAGTCGCTCATCATATTAGGTTACTTGACAGGAATTATTTGCTTGATACTCATAAGGATTGTTAAGACAGACCGTTCTGAACCAGATTTACAAGACTGCGTTCCGAAACTGCCTTTCAGAACGGTTCACTCAACAGTAAATTGTGCTGAGAGGTAAATAACTGGAATGGAAACGATGTTTTGTTGACCTTACCGCTAGAAAATCATCATGCATGACTTGAAATAGAGTTTTCCGTAGGGCCTGGTAAGTTGAGTGATTTGATGATTGCACCGATTACCTATAAAGTCAACTCTCCAGCTGCCTTGGAAAATCTTAATATGTTACGATTTGTTCTACACATTCTTCGCTTATGGGAGATTGACGATTGTTGGGAGTTAGGAATACTACCTGATCATCAATCTACATTTTCTCGAACTCGCTTAGAGAAAGATAATCATTAATCCAATGATTGATCAAAATCATCAATGATTGATCAAAAACTTACGTGAATGAATGTTTAAACAAGCCGGAATTTACGCCAAAAAAATTCTATGCACATATGCCATTCTTGAAAAAATCCAGAGCATGTTCAATGCGCTGTTCGGAACGTGCTGTCTGAACAAACCTTTAGCTGAATTCTAACTGAAATTAAACGCCTAAATTTGGAGCATTATCTGTAAACCTATAAAGGGTGTCACAAAAAGATTAATAATACATAAACGAGATAATTCAAATTGAAAATTAAATTCATCAAGCTCAGGACCTTACACTAACAGATTTCTAATTTAGGAAAAACTTTCCCGTGGACAGTCTTAAGAGTTATATGAGTCGACATCGCGAAGATATAGAAAGACACGATGAAGGAATTAAGGTATAATCGACATGGATCCCTTACATAGTGAAGGTATTGAAGGATAAGATGAAATGATTGGGCACATAAGAGTGTGAGATATAATTTGAGAGCCAAGACGAGATAATGGTAACGAGAGACAATAATTCTACGAAAAACAGTAATTATTTCTCAGTATAATTTGAATGCAACTTTAAGAAACGCCATAAAGGGGCTTACGATATTTTACGAGTTAAGATACATAAACTTATATGTAGCACTCGCCCTTTGTAACAAAAAGTCTTAACGAAAGTGAAAAGAGCTGTTTTCCCCTTCTCATATGGTTATAAGAATGACAAGAGTGGTTTTTTTGTAGGTTATTTCCTTTTTTCTAGGTCGTCCAGTACTTACAAACTTAGGTTGAGAGGAGGGGAGAACGTCAAAGGTCAGTGCTTTCTCTGGTTTTGACAGGGCTCGCTAGAGGTGGCGGCGGCGGAGTGGGTCGAGGCGGCCGCCTTTCAGTCGTTGAGAACCCTAAAAATTATGTATTGACAGTGTGAATTACTAATAAGCTATGAATTCATCATGTTGTTGAATAAGAAAACGATATACAGATTGATTGTACAAACATTTCAAGAAATAAAATAGGTTCCAACCATTTACAATCAAAATTTCGGGTTCTAATTTAAGAATGAAATGGATTCGTTCTTCTATGTAGATGGATTGCAGTGTAACTAGAAGGAAGTAGCTCACTAATTAGGGTGTGCTTGTTATTCTAACTTGCTGATACTTTAATTTGCTGTCACATTGAATCTGAGCTGGGTCAACGGATGAGAAGTTATTCCCTCATCTCCCAGAGAACTTACATTTGGATTTCAACTGGGCAGGGAGAGTAGCTCACTCAACTGATGTTGATGGGTGCTTATAATTTATACTTAACCTGGAGAACTTTGCTGTTACTTCGTAGGGTAAGCAGAGAAATTGGTCTCTACCGATTGACCCACCAGTCGAAAATAGTTAGTCTGCCTCCCGAGCCCTCGACGACATAACAACGATGCTTGCAGCATTTAAGGGAATCGAGGAACAGATAATTATTGGGGTGTTTCATTGTGGAAAGCGTTCTTCTGAAATGCGAAAGAAAGCTTTCGCAAGCATTTGGTACGAGTCGCATTGCTCGTTTCACTCAATTTCATCCTTACAATGCAGCAAGACCCAGTGTTTCCCTTCTCTTGAACCTATTACATTTCAAGTAAGTGTAAATATTTATAGTATGTTGACAATACGGACATCCGACCATTGATTTTTGTTGGCATGATGTGCAGCAATTTCGAAATGGTTGGAATGCATCGTTGATTGATGAGTTCCGCAAATTTAGCAACAGAAATACGGTTTTTGCTCATTATTCTCAACAAACAGAATATGAAGGGAATTGACATGACGTTTCTGCACCCATGCATACAGAATAGCTGAACGAAATATTACTTCTGGAAAAAATGCTTTCCCAGAACTCAATTTTTAGGATGTAGTTCTTCAGCCATGATAAGAAACGCGGAAACGATTGCAGTGGACTAGAAAATCACGAATCACCCTGACGTTACTCCTTACAACGTTCCGTGTTTGATATCTGCGATCATTTTCGAGGGCAACCAATAACGTGATAAGTCTTCCCATTACCATTCTTGATGTTTGTTTAATAAAATTAAACTTCTTTCATTCTCACAGGTGATCTTCTGAACTCTCTCCCAACTAAGGAGGTAGTAGTCTATTTTCGACTGTCAGGAGGCCATCAATAAAGACCCAGTCATTCGTACCCAGCAAAGAAGCTACTTATCTCATTCAAGCAAGAGGAGTCAGACCTCCACATGCAGTTGGTAGGTACGAAAGTTTTATTTGAAGTACAATTTCACTAAAAATCTGAGTTTGATAAAATTTTGGACGTTTTTCATTTTATAGTGAGCCAATATGATCGTTCAACTCGATAAAGTAGCCTACAATATGATTCAAAATAATCATATCATAGTGAAAGAAAATGGTTAATTGCTGGAGGTTTAAACTTCAATCATTCCAGTTAGAATCCGTTCAGACCTTACTGGATAATCTTAATTTACCAACAATAATAAATGAAGGTTTAACAATAAATACAGCATAATTGAATTTATCAAATATTTACACTATACACGCCACACATCTGTCAGTTTCTGTATGGACTAGGTTCTGATATACATTCAGTGATCTTTGAGGGATTAAACACTCTGGAGCCTGATGACACGTCATTGTTGTGCTGTTTATTGTCATTTACAAGTCATACGCTGCATTTGTATGATCCATGCCACCGTCTGCTGGTAGTTCGCCTTCGAGGATTAGAGAGTTCTTGCAGCCCACAGGGTGTGACAAGTTAGTTCCACCTTAACCGACAACACAACCAAAAGGTCGCAGCTCATTTGTCACAGATGAAAGGGAGCCATTCTGTAGTACTCGTATGTTCAGTTGTTGTTTGTTACTGATGATGACTTAACCTTCGAAATCGATCCAATATTGAAACTCTTCATTTTGCGGTGCTATGGTTTATATTGTCAACTGGTAGAAATTGGGAACTCGGTTCGATTCAAGTTTAATGTCAAGTCAAGGACGGTCGAGGAACACGCTTATTATATTAAAGGAATAAAGTGAAAATTTCAGGAATCTGTCAGGCCTCCCAATGGATAGAGTTGATCGACAGCTGTCATGAGACCCTGCTAGTATAGTATCCATAAATGGAACGACAAGCCCCCTTGTGAGCATGCAAAAACTCTCTATTCACATGTTTAATTAATCTAAAGAACAGCATTTAAAAATACGTTGTACTCACTGTTGTTAACCAGCAAAATTGTTACATAGAAAATATTGAGTTAATATAATTTAGAATTACATTATTAAACTGAATGCTAATTTAAACAAGGCAATTAGGTAAATAACGAGAGTATCTGTATTTACCAATATTCAACAATCGTATTAGTTTATTCCTGATTCATTGTGTATTCTAAAACCCTTGTCAAGGTGAAACCATTGCAATTTCAGAAGATTAATTTGTATAAGCCACCACAGTAAGCCATATTCCTCATGACACAGCTAAGCAACCACCAAGATTATGAAACTTAGGAGCTATATGATATTTCCCCTCCAACCTAGAACCTACAATGAACGATTATTTGTAAGTGGGAGAGCTAATATAAGCAGGGATGATTTAGTCCTTAGGCAAAGCAATAACATTATTCATGTTCCATTTCAAAGAAGATAGAACGTGCCGACTGGGAAAAAGAATACCATTTCCAGCAGTTTAAGCAGGAATCGACACGCTGAGAGAGCCTTCACAAAATATCATGTGGAGTAACTTTTGGTATGCAACAAGGAGGTGGCCTCATGCTGGACAGGGGCTTACAGACTAGAGCTGAGCTAAGAGCAAGAGTGAATAGGATAATGCAGATGGGTAGATGAAGGAGCACAAAATGGGGCAGCACTTCAAGGTCCAAAAAAGATGTGAGCAAGTTAAGAGCGAAGAAAGCAAGCCAGTTGGTTTTAATTGCTCTTAGAAAGCAGACAGCCAGACGTTCAACAGGAAAAAAGTGGATTCCTGAGTACATAACGCAATAAAGTGCAGCACAAATTGGTGAAGGCGGTCAAAATGCATTTAAAATCCAATTTGGACTGTTGAGCTTCTTGCTGTCTGGAGGTTAAGAGCAGCAAAACAAACTTGCTTGCGCTCTTAGCTTAAATCACTTCTTTGCTCTACCTTGAAGGGCGGATACACTGTGATCCTTCATCTGCCTGCCTAGATTTGTTTTTCTTCCCTACCTTCCTTTGCTCTTAGCGTAACTCAAATCTGCAAACACTTTTAGATACTGTACAATAAGGAAAGCCACAATAGATACCAGAGAAACATTGAAAGCGAAATAAGTTACTTCGATCCCGCAGCCACACCCTAGCACAAACTTAGATAAGCAACTCCAACCACAGCAGTTATCGATAAGTATTTGCATTTATAGGATTTCCAGCGTTATTCCACCACAATATACATTACTCTAGGGATTATTTCCACCGATGATCTTCCCAAACATTTGATCTTTTTACCTGTGTCAATTATACTTCCTTCAGAAGCAGCCCGGTGGTGGCCCGATTGACCTAACAGAGAATCAGGTTTTTTTGGTTTTTCTGGTTTATCACCGCTTTCCCTCCTTTCCCGCTCTAGAATGAAGAAAACAGATCAACTGACAAATCGCTCAACTCATGACAATCTGTCTGGCAGGTAGTTGCAAAAAAAGCTCTTTTGAGCAATAGATTTTGACACTAGCCACCCTTGATGGAAGAGGTATTTTCAAGGTTGTATTAAGTAGATTTTAAAATGTTTTTCTTCAAAAGGGTTACGTTCAACAAATACTTCCTCCACAGGAAAAAATTCTTCTCACAAGCCCTTGATGGCAATTTTGTGAATATGGCCCATAACTTTGGTTATGCACTTCCCAAAGATTATATTACAGTCTTCAGATTCCTAGAATCTCCAAGCATGATGAATTAATGCTTGATCATTTATATTTCAATGCAAGATGCTTGTTATGAATACAGGAATCTTGCTGTCAATATCAGCCACGTTATTTCCTTCAATTCAACTTCATTTAAACATGATAATAATAAATAAATGATGAAGAATTTCGAGGAAGAACAACAAGCCTGATAACCATGCATCATCCTACACTGATCATGGATCATTTGAGTTTTCAAGCCGAAATATTAAAATATGAATTTTTATACCTGATTTTTTGTCGGTAGGAACTTTATCACTTGAAACTTGAATATAAGAAACTTGTTGCTTATCGAGCGAGAACACATGTGCCCTTTCTAACGTACGGACTTCACCCTGTAAGAAAATGTATCACATTTTCAGAACACACAAGAAAACAATTTCACCGTTGGAATAAGACACAAGACTCCAAAGCTTGAACAAGGACAATAAAAAAATCGTAAAAATAAGAACAGACAGTGGAAATCAGTAGGACAGGAAAATACGTATCAAGATATTCTACAATGGTACCTCTCCGTTAATAGATCGCTTTTTTAGACGAATTAGAAACATTTTCCATGAGCGAAACTTTGTTATCGACCAACAACATATTTTTCTAGCATCCTCCCCGATTTAGTTGGATTTTGTTTTTAAGTGTGTAGATTCCATGGCACTTTTGCCTTAGAATTGAAAAAATTCGTGAAATTCCGGAAACAGATCTTCTTTGAGAACTAGTTTCTCAAAACAGAACATAGTTCACGGAACTAGGAACATAGTTCTAATAGGAGATAATATTCCATTAATGGAGTAGTGTTTAAATGTAGAGTCAAAATTGTCGAAATGTAAATGAAATTTTCAAATGAGGCTGAAACCAAGATTACATTAAAATATCAACTGATGTGGTTCAAGCTTCCACAACCTCAGCCAATATACAAATATGATTGAGCACTACAATTCGTACGTTCATTAGTGAAATAACTACTGAACGAAGTATAAAATCATTTTTTCTGTTTATATTTTGGAAAGCAATCAGGCACCTCAACTTCCGAAAGTTAAGAAACCGCTAATGTCTGATAGCCTACCCATTTTGGGAATTTTAATTGAAACCCGTTCTAAACACAACTTTCTTTAATACATCAGCATAGCAAATTACTGTTCTTAACCTATACAATTATTTCCAGTATTATTTCAATATGCTTACCTCGTTTGGTGATGAATCAAGAGGAGGTCTGACTATTCTGAAAGATGAACTCAAAGGTCGCTGTAGGGCGGCTGGTCTTTCAGGTATGGCTGGTTTCAATTCACCAGTAGCACCACCAGCTTCTAGAGACACTCTTGGCGCTGGAGTCGGTCGAGGAGGTTTCTTTCTATCTAAGGTAGCATAAGTCGCCATCTCGTTGCACCTGAGTTTCCTCAAGTCCTCCCCTGATTTGGAAGTTCGCTTGTCCAAATCCCCGAGCTTCTTTTCATTAGAAGAGAAGACAGCGGGGAAGTGCGTTTCCAGAGGGGCAAACCCTTCAAAACCGATGTCGGGTCTCTTGGTTTCTGGGTTGGACGAGATTGGAGGTAGACTCTTGGGTTCTTCACTGGCAACCGGCGGACTGGTGGAAGTCGAAGCAGGTGGACTGCTGGGAATTTGCACAGGCTGACTCGTGGGAATTGGCACAGCAGGGACAGGTGATGGGGTTAGTACCGAGGTCGGAGCAACTGCTGAGGAAGGTGGTGTTGTTGGAACAGCTGGCGGAGGCACTACAACAGGGTATGCCGAACATCAAGGATACACACACAACCAAAGATACAATATCTCGGTGAAATACAAACATTGAAAAGCACACACAAACCCAATTTGTAAAGCTACAGCTAACTCAGTCGGTACCCACCTCTTCAAAGCTGCAGTAGCTTTGACTCACAAAAACAATATATATGCGTACAATAAACGCGAATTTGAATTAAAGATAGGAATGGACTGCGGATCGTGTATCACTGACAAAATCAGAGAGGCACAAAACTGGTGAGAGATTTTATATTATTTCACCCAACCTTAGCTGAGGGAGATCAAGTAACAGCAATATAGGTCCCAATAATCTGTTATTTACACACATGCACATCTATATCACATTTTCTACCCTATATTACATTGCAGAGCAGTACCATAGCATGACATAAAATTTCGTTAAGCTACCTGCCTCTAGGACCATGACAGTTATAATTTCTATTGTTAACGTACTTGTTATGTTGTATTCTGGCGTTTGTGATTATTTTTCAAACACTCATAATCGCTATAGAAAACAATTAAACCCCCAAAATGTTTTATTGGAAGGAAAGTAGAGTGTGAACAATTATTTAAACCCAGGGATGTAAATACTCCTGGTTCTTTAATATTGGAGTTATTCATAATTCTCGTGGAGATTGAGCATTCTTAATTAACTCGACTTCATTCATGCAATCATAGATACAGGATACGTAGCATATTCGTAAAGGTCAAGATGCTAACAAAAAACTATGGCTACTATATATGAACCATGACCTTTATGAATATGGATCATTGATGCAGTCGTAGATATATGAACTGCAGATAAAATTGATTATAGACATAATAAATGATGTTAAAAACACACCATGAACACCAGAAATGGTCCATCGTTGTTGCCTATTAGTAATGTATAAAGAAAAATGTTAACTTGATAAAAACGATCTGCAATACCAACTAATATCGTACTGAGCTCTGACCGTCCACAGATGGATGTCAACTATTTCAGAGCCATATTAACGTCATCAATAAAACAGCCAAATCAATATATTTGGAGTCTTGTAAAGCTTCTTCTCAGGGATTAGTATTTAGAGACCTGATAGATTATTGCAGATCTTTGGAGACAAATCATATCAAGTACAATTCAATCGGCAGCTAACATAATCTACGTAGTGTATTTCGAAAGTTGAAATTTTGTACCTGATGGTTTAATACTAGCTGGTGGCGAGGTCTGGGTCTCCACTTCTTCTTTCTTCCCATCTCTGGACTCCAAGTTCTTCTCAACTGCCTTCTTCGTCTCTGAAGGAGGAGGAGGTTTCTGTTCCAACACTTTATCTTTGGGATCTTCCAGGGTCTTGCAGCTGGCGGTTTCCTCTTTTTGTTTGGCAGGACTTGGTTTGCTCCTGTCTTTCGACTTGTCTTCCCCAATCGACTTCGGTCGGTCTTTTGCCTTGTCATCGCCATTCCCCCGCGGCTTGTCTTTGGATTTGTCGTCACCACTGCTCTTGTCATCTCGATCTTTGTTGTAGCCGGGCGGGTGGGGTGCCGTAGGTTTTTTTCTTGAACGAGCAGCTGGTTTCGGGCTTCCTTGAGGCGGACTGTCACGACAAATGACCAACATTGAATCAGAGTTATGTATAACTGAAGCTTATACAGTTAAATCCCTCAACAACAGATCTAAAGAGCTATTCAGACACCTATGGTGCAGATTTTTGTTTTGTTAAGTGAAAATGTTTAACAATAGTAAAAGTAACAAAGCCTATTCCTGAGAAGTTCAGGGGGCTCAGGTGGGAGGAAATTACAAGGAATGACTTTAGAACTGTAAATTTGTATAAGCAGAGTTTCTACCTACTAAATTGAAGGAAGACCCTTGTTTATTCACGTGCTCCGCTATGTTCTATATAAACTTGTTTATGTGTTCGAAATGGTATTCAAACGAGCAAGTTTTACCCCTTGTTTTGAACAATCAGGTTAAACAAAAGGTAGGAGAAAATTACGATTCATACAGATATATTTCAAGCTGTATTCAAAAATCTCTAGAATATTATTGGTAATGACAAATTAACATGAAAATCGAAGAACGAACGATACGAATTGGGAGAGTTTTCTACGAAGGACAAATGGTGATGCATAAACGGATTCGCCATAAAAAACTTCGGTATGTAATTGTCATTATTGTTTCGATTTAAAAAAAAATTGATTGATGTAAAATGGTCAGGCAAAAATGAAATGACTCATGTGATTTCCCACAGTGAGAGTTCTAGGACGTGGGAAAATATTTAAAGGAATTTGCTGGAATACAGACAATAAATAAATAATAATAAATTACTTAACTTAAAGAGGACAAATTAATGTATGAAGTAACGAATAAGGATGTAGGGGAATTCGAAGATTGAGGATTGTACAACTTGTGAGAACACTAAAATGAGCTAAAAACTAAAACTTAAACTGATGTTCGTTCTCGTTTGTACGAGTATTTGTGAGAAAACGGAATGAAATACTGTGACACCCCCTATAATCAAGGAAGGGTTGTGAAAATAATGAAGTTGTGTAGGGTTTCTTGGGTGCTAAAACTCTAACAACGACATGCTCTTGATGATAATAACATATCAATCAAATGTGGTAACAGAAGAAAATAACTGTGTTTCCGGCGTAATTGTGTTTCAACATAAATCAAAGTGCAACCACACTATGTTGAAAGTGGCTGAAAAGTTAGTATAATACCATGTAGAAAATGGCTCGATGAATCTTTCAAATCGGCAAGGCATCCACACTGCATTGCTGTTTAGACAATGTGAAGATATAGAAAACAGAATCAACAATCAACCCTTGTATTCAGACAAGTTTCTAAAGATATGCGTGATTCCATCCAATATATATTGGGCCTGTACAGAACAGCATGATTTTTTTTTGTTTTGAATCACCTCAAGCAATTTTAATGCCATGAAATGCATGTTAATGCTGCCTCATCCGTCATTCCCTATACCCAATAAAAATAGCAAACCTTAATTCTAAGTAATTCAAGTTTCAAACATTTCTTCAAGTACAGGGTGGACCAAGGGGATATACCCAAAAGTAACTTCAGGATGCGAGGGGGAGGTTATGATGGGCTTATTATATATTACCGGCTAATCGGATATTACTGTTCAGTTATCACCTTAGACCGGTGGTATGTTGTTCCCTGCACGAATTATTTGCATACAACGTACATGTGAAATACAATGGGTTTGTTCGCCTAAAAGTCCAGAACGGTTCAGGACCCCATTTCTCATGGTCGTTTAGCCGCAGAACACGTTCTATACCGATAGTCCAATGTTTGCTTAAGCGTTCAGAACTAGTTCAAACAAAACCTTCAGAACTCACAGTTTAGACCATGCATAGTTGAGGATTACCTTTTCTTTGACCCTCTACCATCTTATGTGGCATAACTCCCTTAGCTAAGAAGAACTTTATTAATTTTGACGAGAAGACCAAAATATTCATGTGGGTAGGTTGCAGAGAAAGTAACAAGCTCCTAACGACGCAGTTCTGAACTGACGCCTAGCCTTCCCTTTTCAGAACGCGACTCTATCCAGAAATGATTGGGGGTCTTTAGCCAAACACTTTCCAGTGAATCAGTAACTTCTGTGCACCATGAGGATAAAAGCAGCTATCATCCGGAATTCGAGTTGTTCTGATTGCCAACAAGTCCAGGAGCAAATGCGAAGAATCACCTCACGCGATCCACCAATTTCTCAGTAGTTAACAGCAGAAAACTAGGGATTAAGATGCTATCTCTTTTTGAAGTGTATTGACCTTTTCCACCTTAATAGGCAAACTTGAAGATACCATGTTCCTCAAAAACTTATAACTCGTCACGAACGACTGTTGCACAATCCTGAAGTTACTGTTCGGTGTTTTAAGGAACCCACGACATAGGTAGTATGAAACAGAACCTCCTTAAATAGATTTGCTTCGTGCGACGAACAAAATGGACATCACATGGTTGCTTCAACTTCTAAAACATAAAATGGTACTTATTTCTCAACCAGAAAATGTAAATTAAATTAATTTAAGCAAAAAATATCCTGAGTTATTGCACTTTGTTTTCCAGTCAATTACCTTGGACCACCCTGTATTCTCGATGGAAGGAGAACAAAAATAATTAAATACCACTCCAAACTCGGTGTTTATAAAAATAAGTCTTCATTTTGAGACTTTCATGATAAAATTAGCTGGTCACGTAAAGCTTCAAGCACACGAAATTTGGCTTCCAGAACCAAATACCATTTGAATGAGAAAGAACAAGAAGAAAAATGAGCACAATCTCTTGTTGTATTTTGATTTTGTTGAGGAATAGGGATAGTGATTTAAACCACCCATTTTTCAATACATAAACAAACAGGTCAAACACAAGACACATGGCATTTTCTGATGCAGATCGTAACGGGGGAAAACAAACAAATCCGTATTTTGAAATTCTCAAAAAGGGGATGATAAAGTTTGTATGGCCGTTGAACGGAATTCCATGCTTCTTATCTTACCGATCAACACTGGTCATTGATTTGGAGGACAGAACGCCTCTAACAATCCGTCTGAAATAGATTTAAGGCGAATAAAGTAAAATAAGAGGCTATTAATGAATTTTCAGCGGAGAGAAATTCTTCGGATCGCTTGCATTTTCGGTTCAGGTAAAAACACCACTTTTTAGAAAAGATTCTGGAAATATAAATTGTATGTAATATCTTCAAACACCTTGATGATCTTCCAGGCCGAAAACGGGTATTCATTTTAGTTTGGGGAGACTGAAGGTATGATTGGGGTACTCTAATTCGAAGAATCAAGGAAGGCATTCCCCCAAATAGATATAGTGCATTATCAAGAATAATCGGAGCTGTCACAGTCTTTATAACACTCATTTACAGTTACTGACATCAAATTTGACAATGTGAGGACAACCACTCTAAATTATGAGTACTATTCGAGATAGAACTATTACTATATCGTTCTTACGATCTTAGGAAATGGTGCACATTCACACATAAAAAAAGCAGTTGTTTGCAACCCCTTAGGATTAGAGGATAATTCATACATTCTTGGGGTTACATCGCTCCGTTTTATGCTCTACAATTTGGTGTGTAAATTTTGAAACAGTTTGAAATTTTAGTGGAGAGAAAATCGAGAATATGCAATTTCAACTATGTTAACGACACTGCCAGTAGTAACTATTTTATGTAGTAACAGTTTTGAAGTGGAGAACTAAAATCTTCTTACGCTAAAGGTATTAAAATTTTACAATATCGTCGGCAGTTTCTTCTGAAATATACACCCATTTCCTGATCCAGCTCCCGACTACATTGCATGATAACCTTTCACAGGATTTATAACGAGGGAGGCAAGGATGGTGATAGACCTTTTATATGAATGAAGAACAGGGTGGTGGTTTTAGAACATTTGAATAGACTTCATGTCACGTAAAAGAAAGTGAGTAGGAATTAGGGAAGGCAGAATCCTTTGGTCTGTTAACATTCTTCTTTAGAAAGGGTTCAGAGCCTGTCCGGTGGCCCAATAGTGAGTAATTCAAACAATAGTTCAAGCTGAAAGCCATAATCTCAGGTTTTCAAAAATGTTCAAAGCAGCGAATTCTGAAGAAAACCAGCACATTTGTCACCCATTACACCGTACTGACGCACAGAACTCAAGCACACAAAATGTCTTCACTCCATATCGACCTGTTCCCCTTAATTCGACATCTTTTCCCTTTCTCATAATTCGGCATTTCTAAACAAATAATCTGTGAGAGGGCTAAATGAACTCACCACGCATACCTCTACAGCCCCAGAAAGAAAAATATTACTTTTAAACTAAACCAACAGCTGGGTGTAAGATAAAAAAAGGTATAAGATACCCCTTCTAAGCAGATCAGTGGACTGTAGATTATTACAGTAGTATAGTATCCACCATGATCAGAGGGCTGTCGCAAGCCATTTATTCCAATATGCACTCTTAATAATTGCATTAAAGACAACAACCCTCCTAATTTTTGTCAAATGGGAAGTAAACGGATGCTGAAGCAGCAACTCGAGTGGGCTCATTCAATTCACCAAACTTACTTCTAACCAAATTAAACTAAAAAACTACCCTAATACATCGAAAGTTTTTGGGATTTCGATTTTCTATTCTTCCACCCTAGAATATTACCTATTAGAGTTGATTAATCAGGGCCGGAATTACGGGCACGTCCTAGATCATTTCACAAGGAATAAAGACGATTTTGTTTTCAATTCGAATTTTTAAATCTTGAAACATAAATCCCTGCTAAGTGATGATACATCAAGTCTCTCAAGATTCAGTAATAAACTCAGCAACATTGTAAAAAGCAATTCACTACTGTAACTACAGTAAAAGGTATCACTTTTGCTTAGGTTTCATATTATGGCAGAGTTGTCGTCCGCTGATTGGTACAACAAGGTAGTTTGTACTGATGCCATGGCATCTTGTTGAAGATACTTTGGTCAGGAGGAAAAAAACAATTTGTTTCAGTTCCGTAGTTAGAGATTGTACAAGAGATGTACCATAAAATGCATTAGTATCGACTAACTAGTTTAGACAATGAAGCAGCGTCATTCATCAACCTGTGCAGCTTTTCAACGAAAAATATCAACAGACTATTCAGCTGCTGACGAAAGTAAGGCGATATGTAAGAAATGGTAGGTTCCATACCTATTATGGTCGGACAAACTGTCGTTGGACTGAGTTCTCTTGATGTCTTGAGGAGGAGGATCTGTCGTCTCGTGGCCGTTGAGGAAACCTACATTGTCTCGAGAGAGAGTCACGTAGAAATCCATTTCTAGAACATCATCAACATAATTCTTTGAGTCTCAAAAAACATAGACTTGGTTAAGTGGTATAGAGATACAAAACTAGTTTCAAAATGATCGAATACCTACACATGATATTACATAGAAAGACCAATATAGCCATCTATATGTTGCTAGCGACATGACATTCGTGCCCACCCAATCGATACATTACTAGTTGAATCATTGAATTCAATATGTTATTATCTTGTCGGAATCGAAAAGTTCAATATTTGAACCAATACCTTGACATATAGCTTAGGGAACAAGCAGTAAGTGATTCAAGGTTGCTAATGTAATACAATTGCTGCTGCTAATAAACAACTTCATTCAAATACCTCCAGATATTATTGACCGAATATCCTTAAGTAGTAAATTAGAAAAATAAACTATACATCTTGGTGATGAAAACAAACCTCCTTGGAAGAACCAGTCTGCGAACGTCACGAGGCTGTCAACAATGATGCTGTGCAAGTTAGCAACGTTCATATTCATCCTGTAAAATTAACAATGAAAAAATTAATTGAGCGAATTACTTATAAAATATATTATTTTTAAATGACAAGTCAAATTTATAAAACAATGGAATCAAATACCAAGTAAAAGTCAAGAAAACTTTTCCAACGTGGTAGGTGTTCCAAATTTCATTTTACAAAGTCAACATCTTCCAAACCCCGATCAGGGGTTCCCAATATAATTAGACATTATGACGTCCCTATTGACGCTTAATAACGTATCCAAATCCATCCAAACCGATTCCCAGAGACATTTAAGTCATTAGTTAACTGAAAATCCATGCATAATAGTCACTCCATGATACAAAACTTTTATGATGACTACATTAAAAAACCGTATCGTAGCAGAACAACAAGCTTATGTACTTGAGGAATGTTACCAGTACTACTGAAGAGGATGATTCTGGGAAAATCATGATGTGTAGAACGTGGTTCCAAAGCTCTGCTGGTTAGGCAATTAGAATGTAATTCTGAATTATAATAAAATAAAACCCGTAAGCCACTTTATCATATTGAACTAAATAAAGTCAATGTTGACGAGTAACGTACGTCAATGAGCATTTCGAGAAGCATATAGAGGAGCTTAGTTATTGAAACTTCTTAGTCACGACAGGATATTGGAATGGCATGGCATCAGTAGAAACAAGATTTGTGCTAATGATTTCAACCCTCCCTTGTATGAATATTCCTTTTTCTTCCGTACTTAATTGAAATTCTCATTCTAGAGAATGTCTGAAAGTGAGTAAAAAGCTTCTTCGTACCTCTTCAAATGTCATGAATGTACCAGAATAGCAGTGGAATTCATTCCACACCAGCAGTGTGACTTACGTACATAAATTACATGAGTACATTCGTTCATAAAAGGGCGCACACAAGCAAGAAAGCATGACATGATAACCACTGACAATCCGGATTTCCTTCAATAAAGCCAAGATACTCGGAAATAGATACTTTTACTTACCTAGATGCAACTGGAAAGGGTACATGCTATTAAAAATAATGACAACTACAACAGGCAAATAACTAATATTCTGGAAATAAGTTAGTTAAAATATCTATTTAACATTCAGGCATTTAGAATATTAGCGTAATTGTTGTAGAAGTATGTACAACGGTAGTTCCTTTTTATTAGGCAGATGAAGTAAATAAATTGATAAAATCAGTAAAAGCGTAGGGTGTAATGATTATTACTGGAAGTAAAAAAAAATGAAGTATAGGATAAATTGGGAACATTCCAGGACTTCCATTCAAATAAATTAAAAGGTTAAGTAGATAAGTTATCTTCGGATTTTATGTAAGAAGTAATGCATATAATTCGTGGCTCTATTAGCAGCATGAACCCACTGACGAATGAAGAATATATTTGACATATTGATACTAGCTGCAGTGATCAACTACAGGTACCTATAAGCACTGAAACAATCAACCCAGGCAAGTGTAAGGAGTTTCCAGTTTGGTGGAATTGAGATGACAGTCGGCTGTGTAAAACCAGCCTCCTTCATATTCCCTACACATCTGTCAGCAGAGAAACTATCAAGAAGGAGAGCATGAATCCAACCAGGTATGCTTTGGATTCCTAAGAGAGATTTAATACAGGAGCCATGGCAACCATGGCATTCCATGTTGCGCCAGTGCAACACCTGCGATAGAAGGTATTCTTGAATGTTTCAAATGTCGGATGCACAGAAAGTTAGAGCAGAAAGTAATTGTAACTAATAACTAATTATTAAAAGTATCAGCTACTCGAAAGGGTTCATTATCCATAACTAAACTGGTGATAAGTCCGTACCTAACTAATCATTACTAACACCATTCACTAGTCCCTTTGTGATACATTGTATGTACCGCGTCATTCCTGAAGAATTGAATGTCAGGCCCAGGAATACGAATGGATTTGCCAGCATCAACTTTTATTCATTTTAATCAATTTCAAAATCTACAGATTCCAGGTAATGGGAACAGAGAGAGTTTCATTGAATTCCACAACTCCAAAATCAAATTGTATTCTTTCTGCAAAATGTGACATAGCTCGAAACTTCCTGAAGCATAATCATTACTTCTGCATCCCGATAAAATTCGGATTTGAAGAATATTATCCGATGCTCAACCAAACAAGAACATGCAAAATATGTTTAGATCTCAGCTTATAACAGGCTAAATTCAACAATAAAAAGTAGAGATACAGGATGGCATACAGGAATTGCCTACCTTGTTCTTAAAAGAAATTATAGGAATTATTATGGAATAGATCAAGAAGGTTCGGGGAATACAAGGAATAATAGGATGGCCATGCAATACAACACGATATACCTACATGTACAGTTGTGTTGAATCCAATTTGTTTCCAAACTCAACTTTGGCACTTTGAGAAGCAGCAGTGACAAGAAATGTACAATCAACTGAGAGCTCAAGAGAACTTGTTGTACAGAGTGAATGATTATGGTTTGAGGTGAGCGGGAAAGAGGGTTCGTGGAATACTTCCTATTTGGCAAAACGGGGGTAAGTCAGAGGATCCTATCCTTGGTGTAGAATGTTAGTCCTTTCAAAGAAATCTCCAAGTAGATAATCATTCAACTAAATCTACTCGCTCAATCTTTCATCATTTCTACGAATACATGAAACTAAGCTGGGCATGTCAACAGATCTATTCAAGGCTTTTTGAACCTCACGATTCTCTGAAACAAATAAAATTCTTCAAAACTGGTATGTACCTGCATTACAGCTGTTTAAACGGCTAACATATTTTCATCCGAATAACCAGACAATTTTTCTATGATGTGATAACTGGGATTGAAATAGACAATACACGATAATGTACTAGCAACACTGGCGAAGAACGATTGAATTTCTCTGATAGCTAATCAATAAAGGACAGTAAACCAAACAATCAAATAATGAGAATATAGAATCCCAGACGAGGCAATCTTAATTAAACAGATCTGGTCCAAGTTGAGTAAAGGACAGTGGAAGAATAAAAAATCTGATCCAGACATAGTTGACATGGGGAGCTTCATTCAACGCACTAAATCGCCAGTGACAACATTTCGGAAACCCATGTCAAGAAAAAACAATTTTTTGTAGAAAAAAAATTACGTATTTCAACAGAAATAATTACTCATTTCAATTTTGTCTAAAAAAAACTCCGTTTTGTCTCGACTTTGTTAAGATAAAAAGACTTTTGGTTGTATAGGGTTGGCAGCATTGCACCTCCCTCCCTCCTGTGATCTGGCTTCAGTGTACCTCCATCATTATTATACTTGTTGTCCCCGCGCTCGTCTAGTTTGCCGTCTTTTCGTAATTGAATAAATCAGTGTCCGATATCCGTTGTTTCTTATGAATACACCCAGTTTCCAATTTTGCATAAAATACTTTATTCAAAATACAGTGTTCAAGCACCTTATACAATTAATTTTAAAACCAGGCATTAACGTCCCTCCCATTTTGATTAATAATAGTTTATTTCTTCTTGATTGTGGCACTTTTAAAATTAACTTTAAAAGAATAAAACTTAGCAGGGAGAGCAGATTCGGTGAAAACAGTCAAAATACTTTTGGTACAGTATCGATGTTCATCAGGAGCGGACAGTGAAAATGGGCCCAAGGTTCCAGTACTGGATTTTTGTTGAGGAGGAAGGGAAGGACACAGATGGCAATTTGAAAGAAAGAGTTAGTGATAATAGTGAAGGAACCTGGTAAGAAACAATGGTAGGAACAATCATTCACTCTCACAACAAGAAGAGAAAAGTTTACCACACCAGTCAGACACCATAGACACAATAACCTACATATAAGCAACGATATTCTCAATATACCCTGGTAAACTCACCCGATACTATTTGGATCTTCGTTGGGGCTCCAGATAAGATTCGGAGCCACGACGATTGCGATGTTCTGCGGCGTCATTTTGTTGCTGTGTTTATTACTAGCGAGGCTCGACAGGAACTTGACCAAGTACTGGAGATTGTCGAAGTTGGCCTGGGGAAGGTTGTGGAGGACACTCCAAAGAGCGTTTAGGCCTTCTTCCTGGTTCCCGGTAGACATAACCCTGCCGCAGTCAACATAAAATTGCCATTCAGGAAAAATAACAGCCATTTAATTGTCAAAATTGCTACTTCGAAACTGTTTGAACACTTATAGGCATCTCAAAGAGACCGAAATGTTGACTAAATTGTCCTTGTGTAGGAAATCTAAATCTACATCAAAGGCGGTATTGACTCTTTTATCGGTTCCTCTGCCCATTTAACGTTCGTAAATATTGCAGCATATTGTAATAATAATGATAAATAATCTACTTTAAAAAAAATATTACTGTTCTGGTTGGAATCAAACGTTGCACTTTTTATTAGAAACAGAGAAACATGGTTACGATATTTAAGTATTTGAATAACAAATGTTCATTCATCTCCACATGGACGACTTGGTTTCTGGATAAGTTTGGCAAATGTTTTCTATCAGTCTTATGGTAATGGGTTCTATCAATATTTCAATTTATTGTTCCTCCCTGCCCTTTGAATACTTCCGACCAACAGATGTATATCAATGATGCAATAACTGAAAAAAACTGCCCACAATATTCCATGGAAGAAAATTTGACTCTCCAAATACCTCATTCAGAAGTCAAATGTTCTATTTTATGGTAATGAATATTTCAAGTTGAGTTTACTGTTTTTTCACTCTATTTGGAAAAAGTTCACTTCATACATTCATGGAGTTCGGCAAGGTTTTCTATCATTTGATTCACCCAAAAAAGGTTCTATCAATATGAATCAATTTATTGTATTCTCCCTGCCCTTATGAATAAGATATCAAGACGCAATATCTGACAGGTTTCAATATTTGCAAGACTTTGTCTGCTAGCTACACAGAAGTCAGATGTTTTTGTCAAGCTCATGAGACTATATTCATGGGCACATACTACATCTTATTACAGCGATCAATGCGTCCTTCGGTTGTGATGATTAGAGTTAGCCATTGGACTGAAAAATTTGTGAATACGATTTCTTCCAGAGACTTGTGATAATTCTAATGACTTTGTTCAAGTACATTAATTTTAGGAAAAGGTAATAGCATATTATACGATGTACCACATCCAAGTTGCCGATGTTTTCCTAGCCTTTGACCACACTATGTGTCTACAATCACATCTCCACAGTAGCTGACTACAAACTACGATCACATATGAAATGATTGACAGATGATTTTAACCAATACAGTGTCACTAGACAACATAATTACTGCTACATTATTAACCTTGCAGCATTCATCCACTGGTCGTAGAGCTTATGCGTAAGGAGAGGCTCAGGAAGTTCACGCAGGTAAGATTTCAAAACGCCAGCAAAAACGTGAGGGTCCCGGTACTGCAACGCAGTCTCGAACTGAAGGTAATTCGCATCTAAGCTCATCTTCATTCTCCGTAACTTAGACGCACCTGTTGAAACATAATTGAAAATTAAATTAGGGAGGAGGTAGAGACAAAGTCTGTTAGCGTGACAGTTCAGTACATATCAAGAAATATAGATTTTTAAAACTGTTTTATTCCTGGTTCCAACAAGGGAAATTCGTAGGTTTTAGGGTCAAACAGATATCACCTACAAGAATTTTGGAACTCCTAAGCTCAAATCAAAGAAAATTATCTATTATTCTGATTTCTTGTTGAGGAAATACCCTGCGAGAAAAATGTCGTCTGATAGAGAAATGCTTTCGGACGACGAAGAAGTGTTCGTTTTTGCGGTAGTTCTGGAAGCTGAAGAGGAAGAGGAAAGTAGTGCAAAAGAATGGGAGAACGTAACCACCTTTTCCGAAATTTGTGCGATGAAAGGAAATTCCTCCAATATTTCCATAATGGCAAAGAAAAAGTTGTTTCAGCCACACGAAAAGAGTTGCTGAACGCATAGGTGCTGATGAAAATGGAAGTTGAGACCGAAGATTTCGGACGCACATTCACATAATTAAATGATGAATGCATGAATTCAGCATCTCGCATTAGTCTGTTACAGATTCTATAACAACATTCTTAATACTCATGAAACCTGAAGATTTCACGCTCTTCGTAACATGAAAAGACTACGTTATTTTCTGTATCGTTCTCAAATGAAAGAAAACGTTTTTTTTCTCCTTCCCTAAATCAATCCACACCCATTAAGCATTTATGCCTGTTCGTCCAAGGAAAACTGTCATTTTTTCTTCCAACAACTAATTATCTACGAATTGGTCAGGGGCTTGCCAGCATTCGCACCCCAAACAAGGACGCCTAGAGGCAGACAAATCAAATCTTGTACCTGAGTAGGGTAGCAGCTTAGCAGGTTACTAAAAGTTGTTGAGTCAATTTAATCAATGTACATACTTAAATGTCAAAGAATACATAATACTTAGGATAGAACAGCGTATTCGGATGAAAATCTAGCGTTATATATAAATTATCTAGTTTTCTTGATTTCACCAAAAATGGAAAGCGAAATTTTTCTGTTATCTACCAAGTTAGGAGTGAAAGAAGAAGCATCAAAGCCATTTAGGGAAAATATTCTCAGGAGAACCACTTGGAAAATATTCGATTTTGTAAAACACGTCATATTCCAAAATTTAACTCAAATTCAACATTAAATAACCGAAAAAATTAATCCAGACATCGTAGTTCATCACTTAATTGGACTAAATTAAGGACTTATTATAATTTAAACTAGAAGGAAGAAAAATACAGCCACCCCAGAATTCCCTAAGTCGAATTTATTAAGTTCATATAGACATTTTTTACCAGGTGCTACTCTAAATAGGCCTTCTTCCGCAATTCCGAGTTCCAGCAACCCACAAACGCACAGCTCAATTGGAAAAGCTATTTTTCGGCCTGTCACCCTCAAATGCTCTTCCAGAGGTTTGCCGAATACCGGCTTCATTGCACTTTCACCTGCAAAAACCAAACCATTCAGTTGAATTAGGAGGAACCAACTAAAAATTAAACCAGATTCAATTTACACATTTAAATGTATCAGTTATTTTACTGACAAACGTTAAAGGTTTATCACTATTTAACGAAAATCCTTTTTAAGCTGGTGGATTGCGTGCTGTCTGTTCAAAATTGAGAGCTTTGACTTAGCGTTCGATCGAATTGAGCTTGCTTTTTCTATTCCAAAAGATATTGAACATTTTCACTCATCAACAGCCCAAGTACTTAGATAGATGAAATTAAATCTAAATTTGTCGTCAATCAATTCTCTCGCATGACAATTATCAGTGTTACAAAACAAAACAGATAGTGGGTAGCAATTAAGTTTGTTCTCCGAAGTTAAATAGGATGTGAGAATGAACAATTGACTACGCAGCATGCACGACAGCTCAACAAATAACAGTAACTTTGTTTTATAATGATATCACAGAGCGAGAAAAATCGCTAAACAATTCTTAGGACTGTATGAATAACAGAAAACGTACTAGAAACACTGATGTTGCATTGAATCCAATTGAGGAGAACATGACAAAATTCATAAAACGGGACTGAGGACCCGAACCCAACTAAATAACATAAGAGACTTACTTATAACGAAATAAAACAGTCATTATGATTTCGCTTGGGTTATTCAATAAATTCTTTCAATTTTCTGACGATAAACAGCGGATTTACGCTTGAGACCACAGTTTCGCTACGAAATACTCAAATTCGCGACACGATATTTAAGGAATTTGAACCTTTCCATAGTAAAAGGATTTGCTCAGAAGCTCTTACTTATTAATACTAAATAGTAAAAGCCTTATTATCGACCAACGATTGGTATTGATCAACGAATCTGCTTTAGATTGACAAAAACATGAATCGACATAACGTGATTGCTTTCAGTTCTACGATGACATTACTTTGTATACATTTTTTTTTCTTCTTCCCAAGTTGACTAGGTTATTTCAGGACAAAAGACCAACAGCTTCTCGCTGTTCCTGACAGAACTTCACGATTAGTCAACCATAGGCACCGATAGGACTTTGCGCCTTTTGGAGAAAACATATTCCAACCACACGAGGAATAAAGATAGTGTGGATGTGAACTCTATCTATTTCCTCTAAATATATATTTTTCATTAACCTCCTCTTTTTTATTGTAATTAGATTTCACAATTTTGTCGCGATAATTTAGTTTACATCTATACTAACAGAGCTTTCATACAATAAATAAATTAATATAATAAATAAAGTTGTCTTATTACGAACAAGAAAGCACAACCTGAGAAAATGACCATAGTTTTCCCGTAAGCGCTCACCACCTTGAAAATGAATAAGCCTTATTTTTCTATTTATCAGGCTATTGATTATGAACTTAGCTTAAGAACAGATGATTTTTTACTGCAGCAAGTTTTTCTAAACCACGTCTGTCGACTTTACAATAAAGTACGGTGAGTAAAAAAAAAAAAATCTTACTAATGTGGTTTTCCATTTCAGGGATGATTTCGTCCAAAATGGCTATCGCAGTGACGTGGTGATTCCTTTGTATTCGAGCGTAATCCAAAATGAGCGAAGAAAGTTCGGCTTCTCTCGATATCAGTTGAAGCATTTCACAAGCGAGAGCGTCCTGTGTACAAAGCGCAAGAATTACAATGGAGTTTCGGGGACCTTTCAAAAGTGAGAACCGGAAAACTAAGATTCCTCGACTGTCGTTCTAAAAAGATCGCGAGTTCATTGTGCGACTTTGGGACAGTGATTCGAGTTTTTGCAGGGAGATCAATCATTGCAATATAATAAATGTAAAACATCCGGTTTATGACGATTTCAATATGTACGGTTTTCATAGAATGTCTTAAGGGAAATCATGGCCTCCACAAACTCATCCGGCTGATAGCCTGGGAATGATTAAGAATTTACAAGACAGTCCAGAGAATCCACTTTCCTGAAGAGATAATATATCAATTCCACTTTGCAGAATGTCCATCAATAGTAAAAGACGACAATGTTTTGATTTGGGGCCTGAAAAGCAGAATAGATTTGTTTCATATCATCGTGAGTCGAATTCCGAAGCAATCCATAGGTTCTACAATAGACAACATCTTAAATCTGAATGCATCAACATGCCGAATCCAGCTGGGTAAGGCAACAGCAAACAATTAACACTCTCGATGCTGGTGTTGTCTTAAGACGACACGCTGAGATACGCGCCGTGCTGGTGTTATCTTGAGACAACATCGCATCCTAAAAGCTTGAGTTCACTTCAGGAGCAAGCACACATTCCAGGAAGCGTTTTAGGGGCTAGGTGAGGTAATGTCTTGGTTCAGTAGTTCCCCACCAACGGCAGATAGTGCGCCGTTGTCGGATAGCTCATTTCTGACTCTAATCATAAGAAACCGAAATTAAAACGCCAATACAAAAATTTCCGACATTGTTAGCGTTAGCAAGGACGCGTCAGCCGACTTCAGGCCCAGCGTTGAGAGTTAACGGTAAGGAGCACACAGTTTTTCTTCAAATTCATATTTAAAAAACCGTAATTCTGATACAAACAAAACCCCATCCTAAAAACTAGCAACATATCCAAGTATTGACAGGGAAAGCATAAAGTAGTTTGTCGCTCTACTTAGCATTCTTTGCTAAAGTCCACTTGAAAGATAAAAGGCTTACCCGGCACTGCTCAACTTTTCCTTCTGCTTCTTCCAACTCATCTTTAATGGAATCGACTTTGGAACTATTGTTTACTACGTTATGTTTCATAGCTTGTTGGTATCTGAAAAATCACATAAAACAATTGTTATTTATCGTAAGAGATGCAAGTTCTGAAAATCAAAAAACAAAAATCCGTTATTTCGCTGTACAAAGCTCTTTTCTACCCAAAACACTGGCCCTTAGATTGGGAAATTTGAATTGACTACGTCATATCGATCGGAAACGTTTCTGAAACCATCAACAGTACTTTCAGACAACCCCATGGGTAAATTGTAAAAAATCAGCGTCTTGATAACTTTTGAAGGAAGGGCATTCTTCTTTTACGCCAGCATTCAATACTTCCAACAACCTACATTGTAGTTATTTACCCCTGTACCCCTGTGGTGTTATTTGCTTACTGACTCTTCAATTCTGTGACAGCTTTTTGGTAAGCTTTGGTCACTAAGCAGAAGTTGATCGTTAAATTTATTAATAACTTAATAATAATATTATGTTACATGCTTTTTTTTTTTAACATTTTCTAAGGCAAGGGTTCAACGGTGACAACTAATGTGTGACTGGTGATGCCCATTAGTAACAAAAGTTATGGTTTTACTCGTAAGCGGCCCACAAACAACCGTACTAAAGTTGGACAGTTGTGATAATCGAATGACCACAAATGACTCCCGATTGTCGGCCGACGGTTGGATTGTCAATAATTAACAATAATTAATTAGTTCATTTGTTTACATCAATAGCAATGTTTTAATCATTTTCCACAATAAGAAATCATTCTTTGAATAAGAGGTCCTATCAACGAACAGCGCATTTTCAACTCTTTATTACTAATTTTGACCCTCAAAATGCATACCATTCTAGACCACCAACTTCTGGGATACAAACAACTCAAACAAGGATGCCCTATTCAAGAAGCCCAACAGCAACTGATAATGTCGACTGCAGAAGTACTCGAAAGGTGTCCAAAAGAGACAGATGAGTAGCGGAAGTGTTTTGATGGAGGACAAGAAATGGGAACATCTCTAGTAGAACAAACGACTATTGCAAGCTTAGCTCTCGACGAGGCCAATATTTTTCGAGAGCGCTTGTACATGATTAACAAAACAGTAAATGAAAGGTAACGATTTGTCACTACTTCCCCTCCACAACCCAAATAATTTAGGAAGAAGACAAAAAATCTAAAAAGACGAGTAGAAGTGACAGTTGGAGACCCACAACCCAACTACTTTATCATTACCAAGACTTGAGACTTTATCATTGTATAGGGAACTTCTATAATAGGAGTACAGGGGGAGTAACTTACCTAGTTTTTGCCGAGTCCATATCCAAAATCAGCTTGGAAAGGTTTTTCTTCAGCTTGATTATGTTGGGGTAGTCGTTGTCGACCACGTTGAGAAGTGGCTCTGCGACGTTGTTCTCCACCCTCATCTCGTGGTCGACTATAGCGTTGGCAAGGCATATTTGCAATTTCCCACAATCAGTCACAACTTGCCTGAAATTATGAAATGTAGATGGATTAGTTACCTAACTAACTTTAATGAGTGGATTTTGTTCATGGAATGAATTATGGTAATAACTCGAATTGATGTTGTGGGAAACTCAATCAGAAACAAAGTTTTTACCAGAATGTGTTATAACCTTACTACAGATGTTGCCTTCAACCAGCTGAATCAATTGCAATAATCTCGCGAGTGACTTAGTCCGTGCAATAATCTGTTTGTAGAGCTTTCAAGGAAGAGCTAACAAAGAGATGTCTGCACGTATAAGCAAAGTCTATATTACCAAACGGTAAGAAGCCTGTGCAGGAGATTGGACATTCCCTTAGGTAGGGCGAACAAAGATGGATGCAAATCCGAAAAGCTAAATTTCATTAAATGTAGACGTCTCATGATGCGAGTCATCTTGAAATTGTTTGTGTTTGAAGTGTTTTATCAATCAACTTTAAAATGAATCGTAGATAGGAACTTGTAACAAGAATGAGAATCTAACCATTCGTGACAGAATATAATCGTTAGCCATGCATAAGGACTTTCTGACGCAGAGGAAGAAATAATTCAGAGCTGGCTCCATATACATCATCCCAGAGAGCAGCGTGGTGACTAACCCGCGTTCCCCTTGCTACACCAGGAAAAAACACGGAGTTCGTTGAAAAAACGTAGTCTATTTCCGCAAAATTAAAGAGTGTACACGTTAAATCGATTTGTATGGTTAAGTCATCATCAATTACAGAATAATACCTGAATGTGCATTCGAGGAAACAGCGGTTTTATAGTGACAGGTGAAATGGAGCATTAATCCCATTGGTCAAGAGATGTTTGGGATGTACCCCCCCCCCCCCCCCCCCCAACACCTCTTGACCAATGGGAAGAAGCTGCCTTTCACTGTCACTATACAACCACTGTTCTCGAATGCACAGTCAGTTAATGTTCTTTCAATGATGATATCATAATTGTGGAAATTCATTTAACTATATAACTCCTTAATTTTGTGGAATTAGATTATGATTTTTCTACAAACACTGTGTTTTTTCTTGATATGGGTTTCCATAATTTCGTCGGCCAATGATTTAGTGCATATTGCTATTATACTATATGCTACTATATATTAGCAATATAATCACATCTTCACAGCCAGAGGTAATTGTGCGATCGATTCATATCCCCTCTCCCCTTATTGCTGTGTTGTCTTATGGAAAGATTTTCATTCCTTAACGAGTAATTGAGTCAAGTCAATTTGGATTTGTTAAACATCGGGAAAACATGATTAGGGACGTTTAGAGATGGCTTGAACCACTCCCACTAATCCCTAACCATCTCTAAACGTCCCTAAATCAATTTTACAAATATAACAGGGTTTAAAAAATTCAAAATGACTTGACTCAATTACTCATTTTAAAAGAAAACGCAGCATTAAGTGGAGAAGTGAGATGAACAGCCACAGTTCGGAAAAAGCCAACATCTGGCATTGGGAAAGGGGGAGTCACCCGTACATAGAGCAGGGTTAGGTAAGTTACACTTATTGTCTAGTATGGGACGGTGGTTGGTCCCATTTACCTGCTCATGCGCGATTGAATCTCCGATTCACAAAATGGGGTGTCATTTCTCTCTTTCTCTAAATATCTCGAATGTGACAGTTCTCGTTTAACTGGCTGGTTTATGGCCAACCCACGACCTATGACAATGTACGCAAACGCTTCCTTTACGTGCCTTTCAATGTTCTTTTCCACATCCGGAAAAGAATCAAGGAATATGAGCTTTGATACGTGGATCACACTATTAAGGATCACACTCTGGTACCAAAAGGTCAAATCTGATAACAAATTTAGTGTAGATTGCCCCTTGGTCCTAAAGTCCCCATACTAACGAATTGAGAAAAACTAATAAGAGTTGAAATGAACGATTCTGAGTTTTCACGAGATCCGTCAGCACTTGAAAGCCGGTATAAAAGAATCAAGGGACCAAAATAACTCAAAAGAAAGCGCATTGAGTGTCAACAGGCAACGAATTGATAAGATAGCGGAATGAGAGGGTTTATCACAGTACTGGGCTGGATTTCACGATGCCAACTCAAGCGCTCGAATCTTGCTAGAACTTGATTATAACTAAGATTCCAAGAGGGCTCATATCACAACACATGTTTACCTCTACCTGACTTTCTTTTCTTGTGATCGCGTTGGATTCTGCCTTGAGCGTACAAGTGGATGCAAATCGTTTCATGTTGTATCGTGGTGTAAAGGGAAAAACAGACAAGAAATGATTAACTGATAGTGAATCTGATTAACTGAAGTGAACGTTTTACAAAGGACAGTTCTAGCTGTTCGATTTTGCTCACGTCTACTATACTTATGGTTGAGGAAAAACGGATAAAATTATAACTGTGATTTCAACCTTGGATTCTTAAGAGCTAAAAACCTAGACCATAAGACTGTTTCAGGCGATTCCAATAATCAACAATTTTAAATTCTACGATATTACCATGATTTCTGGACATTGTACTATTTGGAAGAGGGAAAATAGTTGGAGTAAGCAAGGCATTCCATAAAACCAAATAATGCGAAATAACATTATGTCTAGTCAGCTTCGCTCTTGCACTAACACGTTGCGCCTTTAATCAGGTCTATGTATTAAGGAGTTGTCAGTCCAAAATATGTTTCTGAAAATAAAATCTGCTAAATAGTGCTGAAAGTACGGTCATATATTTCAGTCAAGCACACAGCACAATAAACCATATAGCTACTAACCCGTAATCAAGGAATTTAGTGGTTCATATAGTTATAGATGACGAAAAATTTTGGGTATCCATCCTGGGAATAGTACTGTATCTACTCTTCACATATCTGAACTTTAAGCTCCAAAAGAGATACAGATTGTGCAGGTCCAATATTAGAAAAACTCCCTTGAACTTCAACACGACACAAACAGTGATACAGTCAAGGTACTGACCCTAATTTTTCTGTATACATAGCTAGCCACAAAACCCAACGTTCAACTGATTTTTTTCACTAACATATTCTCTGTGGGCTAATAGAAAAGTGGCTCCTACTGATTCCGTCCTAACGACTTTTGACGCTACCGAACTTCCAATTAAGAATTACGGGTTCTTACAGCGATCTCTCTTCAGAAACGTTACACCAAATTTAAACACATAAACAAGCGGGAACTGCAGATATGGAACAAACATTAGGACACTATTAATTTTTAATGCCCACTTTCTGCGATCCCTAGAGAGATTGCATGCCTCTGCCTCATCATTCCAGATCTCGCCATCTCCATTATCCAATCTTCCGAACTCTTAACGACTTCAGACCGTCCAATTTATCCGATTGTTCTTCAACATGAACAAACTGCGTCGATTCAATTCTCAACTATTTTGAGCTATCACGAAGAAAAAAGTTCAATTAACTATACCTACTTGACGCAAGAATGAAATACCTAAATGAGAAAATTGAAGTCAATAATATATGTACCAAATATATAAATTAATGCACGAAAACATTTTAGGACACACAATTCTCCACATTTGTGTTTCAAAAATAAGCACATTCATTTCACAAATTTCCCAATTTTACATTTTACAAACAAAAAGTTAAAACTCCCTCAACATTTGTTTTGATATGAATCCATGAATCGAATTTATTATACTGCAAATTTGTACACTGAAGTTATTATTTCTGTATTATATAGCCCTTATACGTAAATACTGATCTATGTTTGCTAGACTTAGTCTGTGTGACATTACGCTAATTCGGCACCCCAAGCCTCCATATCTTGTAATTTCATTCAACATGAAAATAATTGGGCTGCTGCCACCTGAGCGATCTAACTCAGACCTCCCGTTGAACAGGTTCTTCTGCCCGGCTCTTCAGATCGACCGCCAATCTGACTGATTTTTCTAATGGTGAGCGAATGGATGATCGCACAGCAACGCGAGTGTTGTCATTCGATTCACGGAACTAATTTTTATCTGAATCAATCAAAAAGCGAAAAAAAAAACGAAAATGTTTTTATGTTCGTTATTGATCGACCAATAACTTGTCAGTCAATGAATAGAATGAGCCCATTCGGCCGCTTCACGTTCATCCATTCGCTCTCGATAAGAGCTAGAATTTTGGCAGAAAAAGCAGACAACACAAACGTAAATGTGAACGTATCTGATTATAGTAAAAACCATGTAAATTATCAAATAGAGATTTATTATTTCTGTATTAGATAGCCCTAAGTAACGTAAATAATTGATCTCTGTATAAGTATTAGACTTAGTACATGGTACATTATCAAAACTTGACACCTCATGGCTCCATATCCAGTAATTGCATTCAAGGCAAAAATTCTTGGCCCGCCGCCAGCCACGCGGTATAGCTCAGACCTCCCGTTGAACAGGTTCTGGATGCTTACCGTCTACGTAACCTATTGTTCAAATTGTTAGCGACAGGATGATCGTACATTAACTGATCGAGTGGTGTCCTTCGATTCAGGGCCCTAATTTGTATTTGAATCAAACAAAAAACTACCCGTTTCAATCAAAAGTTTTTGAAATTAAGATTTTTTGGTAAATTAATCATTAAATGTAATACCTTAGGGTTGATTGACCAAGATGCAGAGATTACTGTCAAATCCCGAATCGATGTTGGATTTGTGAGCCAAATATAATAAACTTTGGTCCAGTAGTTTCGGAGAAAAGCTTCAGACGGCCGGATTTTTTAAATTCCTTTTTTTAAATCTATGTAAATTGAAACATGAACCAACAAATTTTGACAGGGGTTGAAATTCTGTTTTATTGGTCGATTTCAAATTTTCAATTATTGAAAATAATAAACCAAAATCGCTTAGTCAATTGTGACCATCGAATCAGCTGATGTAATTGCAGTGGAATTTAGTTTTCAAGAGATTTTCATAACTTACATTATGTATTTGATGACAAGTAAATCGTGAAATTTCAGTTGTTCCATTCCTGGGTTTTAACGTCCGTGTCGATATACAGTATACTGCACCATTGCAGTTATTTTACGTAATGAGGGACTCTTAAAGTTTTAGTTTTTACGGAGTTATATTTATCACGAAGTCATCTTGTCTAAGGGGCATATAGGATACAATTAGAAACTACGGAGACACACTGATCAGCTGAATCACCCTTGTGGGTTCTTTCCTAATCGATCTATCGAGCTGAAGTATAAATGGAAATCTTTTCAAGGCATTTAGAATACAATTACAAGGTATGTACGCACCGAGTTAGGATTATGTGCTACGGACTAGGTACATCGAACAAACTAAAAAATAAATCCGTAATTTACGTGGCTTTTTAACAAAACCGAAAAGATAAACCTTCATGTAATAATTCGCAACATCTTTTCAATGCACGCATGTCCATTTGAGTGTGTTACGTCACACAGTGGAAGATGAAATATGTGTTGAATTGAATGAACGGGGCCTGTCCATTTTGAGGCCATGTTACGTAGTGGTGTAGTTCCAATATTTCACCCGATAAGCGATTATATAAATTGTCTTCAACAACTTAGCTGTTGGAACAGTGATTCAAAAACTTACGACTGAATAAGAGCGACAATAAACATCGCTTGTCAACGCGAATATAAACAACTCGGTCCATCAGGAGATTCCTTGTGATTCGAGCACATAATTTTCGCGAGGAATCAGCTAATCGCGAAGAAACTAACGACCAGTAGATGACGAGACAGCTTAATAAGAGAAAACTGTGATAATGACGATATAAATAAAAACAGAGAGACTTGATTATTTAACTGCAGGAATGTTGACAGCCAAAGGCCTCCACGAGAATAGCTCGTATGAAAATCAACGCTATTAGCGGGTTCGGAACAATTAAGATTTACATGTTTCGAGGCAGGTGAGTCACTGGCTCGTCTGAGATCACTCCTTCCCCCACCCCGCTCATCACCTTACGGACGAAAACAAGTCAAGCTCGCGAAGTTGTAGCTTTCTCGAGCGGATTCCTTCTCGATGTGTAAATATCAAGACGGTAAACATCGAGAAGAGATGATAGCTAGAATTCACGAGGCAACTCTTCTTTATGCCTCGCGAGAATTCAGCGGTATTGTTCCTATTAATAGTGAGCCGAATAAGAAGGAAATTTGAAGTTTTACGAAATGGTGATGCGAGGCTTCACATAATTTTCAACATTTCAAGTAGATGCAGGAAAGAATCAAGCGGCATTTCCTCTTTCGTTATATCAAGTATTTTCGCTCGCGTCATCACGATATGATGCAATTAATCTATAGGTTTGTTTTGACAAGAGGTTCAGAAGTTCAGAACCGAACACGCCCCTTTTTGGCTGTTTTGACACGCCAGAACTAGTTCTAAAAAAGCTCGAACCTCTTGGTTCGCTGTTCGGACAAGGAGTCCAGAACCACTTCGAATAGTTCAAGTGGTTCGAAGATTTTTGCCAGAACTTTTAGTCCGAGACATGCGCAGTAGATTTATCGCGTTATCAACGGTTATCACCCATTCCCGCCCAAATACGGCCTACCTAGACCGTTGAGGTTGTCAAAACAAACTTTGATTCAAGTATAAATTCCGAGGTTTACAACAATGTCTGGTTCGTCATCAAGTTCGAGTGATGAGTACCACACCGTATAATAGATAAGCGATTAATTCTTCCCAACTTACCTTCCATTGATGAGCAGAAGTACAGATAGAGAATCAGTCGATTAGTAGATCAGAATCAAAAATACAGTCACAGTCAGAAAATGAGAAAAAATAGGTAGTCAAGTTGTCATTTTTTGGTCTCGATGTCTGACGGGAACCATGCGGTTCCTACTGAAATGGGTTGGCTATATTAAGCGATAGCCTATTTTTTAAGAAGGCTTTTAAATGTAAAACCACAAATGCTCAATAATAACAAGAAATACATCTTTCAACTCTGTACAAAAAACTACAGCACTAAATATGTACAAAACCAAGGATGGATGGTTGATTTTCTTACCTCAAGAGGTGGTCGTCTTCGGCAGAGGCACATTCCAACATCGAAGTACCTAGGAGGTACTCGGGATTTTTCTTCTGTACATCAGAACAAAGCAAGCCACAGAAAGAAAAATCATTAATGTAATGAAATTTCACTGTACAATACACAATAAAGAAGAAATTTGTCCAGAGGAAGAAGAATCACATTAAATATAGATGCATGTACGAGTATATTTACATAATTAGAAATCCGTAGCCCTTTCATCCACGAAATGAAATACAATTCGTCGGAATAATCGAGAATGTTGAAAATTAATGCGAATTAAATGACTCGACCATCCTTGTTTTAAAGCCAATTTTCGTTGTAATAAAACTACCAGTCGCCTTCAGGGGAAGGGGGGCTTATAAGTGAATTTTTATATTTTTTACACTTGTTTTTTCTTTTAAACAAAATCATATTCAAATTTCACACAAAATTTATTAACGTTTAGCAGGTTTCCAAGTCTTTTTCGCTCAACTATGATTACCTTTATTTCAATAATGATTACTGAAAAACATTAAATGAAACACAAAATTAACAATTATTGTTATTTTTATCTTTTATTTAATGTTTTTCCAAGCCGTCATGTACGTATTGCGATGTTTCATTTCATTGTTGTTATTGTATGTAAAATAAATTCTTTTCTCGATGCACGTTCAAATTCACGGTTAATAGATTTGCTGTAATCAATAGTATTCTGTAAAGCAATATCGTAAAATGTGGAACATTTTCCGGATCGCACACTCTAAAATTTGTGCTCTAGATTTTTCGTGCAGAAAAATGGAATTTTATGTAGATTTTGTGGTCAGACATCGCCTGGAATGATGTCTTCATTCAGGAACAGGCTTTGACTGCCCTAAAACGGATTTAGATTACAAACGTATTCGAAAATTCCATTTTCAAGCGATTTCAGGTGATTTTAATAGCCGCATTTTCTAAAATAAAATTCAGACAAATTTTTTCACCATCAATTTGAACATTACAAGCTCCTGCGGAAAAACACCTTTAAATATACAAAATTTGTAATGGATTCAATACATTAGCTAATAACGAATTGCATTATAAAAATTACAACTTTCAATTGATTATCTAAAGATTTTAATAAACGTCTGGAGCAAAAAATCTGAAATTTTCAGGAAAAATTCATGTTGGTCCGACAACGCCCCAATACTTGAGCCAGCTCTCTCACTTAATTTAAAGTGCCCTTTGAGGGTTGTCAAAGTTTTGTAAAATCCCTAAAAACCTCAAAAAAAGTCAAGGCGGCCTAAATTTGGACTTTTTTTGAAGAACTTTCCTGGAGAAATTGGATGAGGCCCTCCCCAGGTCCGTAGCTCAAACCATTCCCGATGTATGGCCCCGATTTATGGTGCCAACATTTGCGTTTTTTGGTTTACTATTGTTTATGTTTTCATCGCAGTAACCTAGTGATGTAGTAATGTAGATACTGGAGTGAACTCCTAAAAGGCTTTGTAGCCGTTACAGGGGTTTAAGCGTTCTGATACGCATGAAACGCTGCAAATTCTTTCACTGGGGTTTATTATTCAATTGGCTTGCGTTTATGATTTGAATTTCTACTAAGCTTTGGAGTGTGCGTGTTTCACAGGTGATATAGCGATTATTGAATTTCAGGAGGCACACAAATACGATCAACTGATCGATCCAAATAGGTATTTTGGTTGAGAACCGATTTGAGTGCTCTATGCATATCTCTTGAAATTCAATAATAGCTCTATCACCTGTGAAACACGCACTCCATAGCTTAGTAGAAATTCAAATCATGAATGGAAGCCATATGAATAAAATTGAATAATAAACCCCAGTGAAAGAATTTGCAGCGTTTCCACTCCAAACAGAATCGTTTTCGTAAACTAAGAAGGAAACTTGATTTTTTCCAACTCAATTTTCCCGTAACTCAGTTAAATCATAATGATTAGTTTGATTTTCTTGAAATATTCAGATATTTATACAGTGAAATTAAAAACGGCATATCAACTGACCACGATGATAATTTTTTGCGAAGAAGAAACTTGAGTTCCATCTAGGTCGACCCACGGGGGGGAGCGAACTCCAAAACTGTTGGAATCAGCGATTTGTGATTCTCGGATCCTCAAACAGATAAGGGATTCCATTTGCATTAAAACAACGTTGCATTCGGATAAGGAACACGTCTGTTTGCGAGAAATAAACCGATATACGTGGTTTTAAAAAAGATCAACGACCACCAACAGGTATTCAGTTTCTTGAGGAAAGATGGAACCCACTGTTTGTTATTTCAAACTAAATCAAACCGAGATGATGTCGCGGGCACCAACTTCAATGAAAAAACGGATGTTAATTTAAAACAGTCATTTCCACGAACAGAAAATAATTGAAATGTTACAATAACTAGGAATACTTCAGAAGAAAAAATGTTTGTTATCAACTTTTGTTTCCTCCATTGTTATCTCATTAGGGAAAGAGCTTTTGTAGTTGATGACGAGGGATAAGACGAGTGTCAGGCTTTCGGACATGAATAATAATGTGTGGACCATAGAATGAAGAAGACTCAATAAGAGACACAGAGTGTGGTTTTAGAATGGATTAGCTGCGGATTCTTTGTATAAAGAATCATTCATGGATAGCGCAGTATCATCTAATTCAAACACTTTACAGCTGCATGGGTACAATGACTGACAGATCGATATTATTGGATGCTTTTAGGCCTCCTGGAGAAAAACTGATGGTATCTACACCTACTAAATCGAACCAATGAGTTCAGAAATTACATTTTTGGTTTATTATTCAATAATAAACCATTGTAATCGCTCTTGAAAACAAAAATTCTAACCCCCCTGAAAATGTCATGGTTTACGTTTCAAAGGGTGTAGAATCCGAATCTGCAATACAAATTTTTCCGCCCGTCCGCCGTACGCCGCACGCACGATTTCTCCCAAACGGCTGAAGCAAAAAAGCTGAAATTTTCAGGAAAAATCCATCTTGGCCCGACGACGCCCCAATTCTTGAGCCAGCTCTCTCACTAAATTTAAAGTGCCCTTTAAGGGTTTTCAAAGTTATATCAAATCCCTAAAAACCTCAAAAAAAGTCAAGGCGGCCTAAATTTGTACTCTTTTTGAAGAACACTCCACGAGGAATCGAATGAGCCCTTCCCCAGGTCCGTAGGTCAAACCATTCTCGACCTATGGCCCGATTTATGGTGCCAACATTCGTGTTATTTTGGTTTATTATTGGTTTTGTGTTGATATCAGTAACCTAGTGAAGATTTGATGTAGTAATGTGGATACTGGAGTGAACTCCTAAAAGGCTTTGTAGCCGATACACTGGTTGAAGCATTCTGATTACCATAAAAAACGCTGCAAATTCTTTCACTGGGGTTATTATTCAATTGGCTTGCGTTCATGATTTGAATTTCTACTAAGCTTTGGAGTGGTCGTGTTTCACAGGTGATAGAGCGATTATTGAATTTCAGGAGATATGCAAAGAGCACGTAAATCTGTTCTCAACCAAAATACCTATTTGGATTGATCAGTTGATCATATTTGTGTGTCTCCTGAAATTCAATAATCGCTCTATCACCTGTGAAACACGCACACTCCAAAGCTTAGTATAAATTCAAATCATGAACGCAAGCCAATTGAATAATAAACCCCAGTGAAAGAATTTGCAGCGTTTTTGGATTTTGAACATTCCTTTGTGTGGAAACAGATTAAAAACGTGGTCAAACTCGTTCAAAACTGTCCACAATTTGTGGGTCCCAGGCGACAGAGAACGGAGCCCGGAAGACGAGAGTATTTACTTCACAAAATGTGAATTTTCATGGTGTGCCCGAGAATTATCAGGACGTTTCTCGGGAAATTAAGGATGTTCAAATGCTTTACTATGGAAGATGTGCGAGCAATTGCATTTCCTTTAGTAGTTGCCTACAATGTTGTGTACGTTTACGATTGAGTGCTGTGCAGTGACGCGACCTCATGTGGCATAATTCGATGCAGCTTGTAAACTTACAAAGTTTGAGGTGAAATAATTCATTAATTTTTCAATACTAAAACATAGGTATGCTGTTTGAAGAATAACAAACCGAATTGCGGCACATTATTAGAATGTAGTAAGGCTCGAAATGTGCGATCTTGCACTTTATGTGACCTTTTACATTCTCGTTTGTCAACGTCATCCTGGCCTTCTCATGTGGTAGGTAGGTACCAACCTATTTACTTCTCCTAAAGGTAGAGCGAGTGAATGATACCGGGCGAATATTATTTCGGGGGTTTGGAGCAATGAGAGTTATTCAATTTCCCTCAACAACGGAGAGTTATTTATGCAAGGAATCAAACAGTGAGGTTTCGGCAGTTCCAATGGCGCTCCGAATATGAGGAATGCAACACAGTGGAACGCAACTGACCCAAGTATGGTTCAGCGATCAACTGTTATTTCAAATAATCATCCCTTGATAAAACTGGTCTGCTCCTTTCGTTACATCCATGTAGACAATACAACACAAGCAACGCACATATGTGCTAACTTGACAAGGTTACAGGATGTTGGTGAGTAATGAGTCAGAGGGAAAAAAAACAATGCAGGAACCAAGACCGTATGACTTCTTCGGATTGAGAACGGAGACCAGAGAGAAATGGTATAATGAACGTAGCAGAGAAGCTAGTAAGTTCTATTATAAGCCAGACAACCACTCACGAAGATAAACTAAAGCTAGAGAATTCTACTAGCTTGGCTCAACGAATGCATCCATTGTATGACTATTCGTGTCATGCGCGTGTAGAATTAGTATCTACACCATCAGTGTCCCTCGGGACAGATATGTGATCCCGTTGACTGTAACGAATGAGTCAGCCAGTTATTCCGAATGTTTCATACTACACATAGCCCAATGTTCATTCCATACAGAATCCATAGATATCAGTGAAATAGTCTAACATACACTCCTAGCCTAATGTCGCGCTGATATTTCACATTATAGATACCTGATAAATCCGCAGTGGTAAGGTGAATCATGCAATCACCACATCTGAAATGCTTTGGGACCGATGCTAAAACAGCTTCCCCAATTTTTCGAATGTATCATTAAGTATACAGAGGGTCCCCGCAACAAGTTTATCAAACTTCAAGGATCAATTCTAGAGCTCCTTACCAATAACAAAATGCTTCACAGAGTTTTCCCTTTATAGGCTTTGTTTCTGAGCCAATATTTTCCAATGTTTCCGATCTCAAGACACTAAAATGACCACAACTTCCTTCAACTACTTTCTAAAATCAATTTTCGAGACACCGTTGTACAGAGCGTTAAAATTCCCATCTCTTAACGGTAAAATAAGATATTTTCAAGTTGAAAAATAGTCCGAAGAGCAACATTGGAGAATATACGAGTAAACGACTTTCCACGTTTTCTTTGACTCAAAATAAGCAGGTTTAGTTACTACCACTTCCCAGGGAAAACTTACCCACAATCGCGGCTTTGTAACGGTATAAGTAAACCACTTTTTTCATAATCACACTATATAAAGACGAGCTTATCAGAGTATATCGACGTTTCAGGGGGGTGGGCGGGTGGAATTCTCGCCCCCGTCTCCCAGGGCAACCGACCCGCTCCCCCCGACCCCGCCAGTGAAGGAAGGAGGGCCCCAGCGGGGGGAAGCGTCTCCCAGGGCAAGCGACGTGGTCCTCTCCTCGGAGATTTGGGGTATACGATTTTTTGACTTTGCATGTTGTTATTATACTCCCTCATTGTGTTATTCACCTATTTATTTTTAAGCTGCGTAGCAGGGCCATTAAACTAGTATTACATATTATGTAATTATACCGTCGTTTTTCGCCAAAAATCGACTTGCTGGAAAAGATGAGTTTGGGATCGAATTATACGTAACCTACTTCTTTGAATCGAATGGTGATTCCGTTGGGCTCCTAGCCAGAGGAATAACGTACACCCCCGCAAACCCCACGATGCGGGGGGGCCCGGGAACCCACCCTAGCCAAATTCCGAGGGAGACCGCTCTAGCAAAATTCATTTTTTTTTAAATTAATTGATTAATTAATTCATTTATTTATTTACGTACGGCTTACGCCAATTACAAAATGAAGAAAGAACAGTAGCACACAAAATAAAGCGGAACTAACAATACACAGAAAAATTCCATTATGTAACATCAACGGTAATGTAGGTCCATTGATCAAACATCTTTTGGTTTTCGAATCGTTATAATATAAATTGTATACCATATTGATACTTAAAAATGACTGAAGGAACTGATGTGTCTCTGGGAAAAAGTTGAGTTTTATAACACACGGTCATCCAAAAGTTTGCTACGTAGACTAGAAGTCTTCGTCGTAGTACAAAAGTAGGTTAAATTGTTATATTATATTATGTATTTTTAGTTAGGTTATCGTAGCGTATTGTACGATCACCGTTTGAAAAAGTGCACGCTTACAAAAAATAAATAAATATTTTGCGGGGGGGGCCCGCTGAAAAACGTTACGCCGCTGCTCCTAGCTCAGTAAATGAAGGATTTTGAGGACCTTCCCCCTGATCGGAAGGGCTGAATGACTTGAGTTTTGAGGGAATAGTATCTTATTAATTGACATTGTCAACGGTTAATTGATCCCTTATTAGTTGCATAATGGGGCTCGAGAGAGTCACCTTTCGATTTAGTGAAAAAGGAACATAAATTTAAATGCCAAATTCATTCTTTTGTAGCAAATCGTTTTTGGGTGAAAAACGTCAATTTTACGGGACAAACAAACGTTTTTCCGCAAATTAAAGATATTTTCTTAAAAAAAATTCATGCGCAATTTTTTCTTATACTGTCGGAAAGCTGAGATTCTGGAGAAGTTTCTGATAGGAAGTAGGAGTTGAAAAAACCTGTTTTATCACGTATAGACGAAAACCTGGAAAAAGTTATTTGTCATAAATTCTCAAATTTTGATCTTCCGTCCAATTTGTCTAGGTTCTAAGTTACATGGAAACTATCTTATGCCCTCAGGAGATAGGAAGTTTGACGCTTTCAACGGTGTCCTCAAAATTGATTTTAGAGAGTACTTTGAGGGAGATTTTAGTGATTTATGATCGGAAACACGGGGAGAATCTCAAAAATGAAATAAATCGGAAACGAAGCCTCTAAGAGATGAAGTCTATGAAGCATTTGCGTACAGTGAAAGCATCAAAACTGGAAGACATAACCCTAGCCTAATGTCGCGCTGATATCTGCAAATAAACGGGAACACACCTATGTTAAATCTATTTACCAACGATTTATACTTGAGAATGAACAATTTTATATTTTACTGCATTCTATACCAATTACAACAGTAATTTCTGAATCTGTATTTTATACTATCCATCCTGCACCGGTAAACCAGTGAGAATGAACTAAACCGAATAAGTTCAACTGTAAAAAAGGGGCAGGGCCGCCTACCTGCAGAAAGCTGAGGTTGCCTATGCTGAACAGCAAAATCCCGGCTTCCAAAGGCCTCGTAGGCATTTTGTTATTTTTTGCGGAGCTCCGGGGGACCGAAAGCGCTGGGCCGGCGAAATAGTTGAGGCCGACAATCAAGTCAAAGGACAATCACAGGGCTAACGTTATTGAAAGCTTCCGCCCCGCTCAGATTTGGCTGAAGGAGCGAGCGTGTTAATGAAACGCCGTCAAATTTCTTTCGGCAGCTGCTTCCTCTGTATTCTGGACCGTAGCAGAAGCGAAATGTCGGTGAGCTCTCGAAATTTACCAACTTCTCAGACTGGAAGTTCTCAACATATTTTTTGAAAGGCAGTCAATAGGTGGATTTGGTCACCTTCATTAGGGAAATGACCAGATGAATCATAATCATCAGCACTTTAAGCGTTTCTGGGTTTTAACGATATGTCAACCAATTAACTCCCTCATGAGACCTGATGAAGTAAGTAAAACTTTCGAAAGTTCAACGAAAGAAGTTGAACATTCACGTTTGATCCCAGTTCCAATCACTGCACGCACAAAGATGCACATTTCATACGGAAAGAAACAAAAAATGAGAACAATTTGAGCTAATTTGGAAAAAATAGGAGAGAGAAGAGTGATAAGATTAGATCATGAACCCCAGAATTCGAAGGTGGGTGAATATTGTTGAAATCAGGAATCATTGAATAATGCTCACCACGACTTTTTTCTACAAAGACCACTTTCATCGAAAATGATCAAAAAGTAAGTTTACATTGATTATAACGTTATAACAATGCTGTGCAAATAATGCGATTAGACGGAAATATTTTCCATAATGAAAAAACACCAAGAAAGTGTACATATTCATCCACAGAATCTACAGAAGAGGTCATTAAGAAATTTGTAGGAGTTTTTTTTATGTATAACTTAGACAGTTTTAGCCATATCACTTTTGGAAATACTACACTAAATAAAGTGGAGGGGAAAAATTGCGCAATAGGTTTCCTTTTTAAATAATGCGTGATTGCCAGTGTCATTGTGAGGTTGGGGGTTACTCATAGGTTCAGATTTTGCTATAATTTGCTAAGGGTGAAATTCTACGGATTTGTAACCTTTCCCAGTCGATAGTACGTAAAAAATTAATAGGAAATGACACCCCAATTGCCTATGTCAGAAACACCTCGTTTTTGATCAGTTTTGGTCTCAGAGCATCTACGAGCATGGGGCGATCGGGCTGGGGGTAGTGGAGATCTTGTGCGAATGAACATATTTTTTACATCAACTATAATGCTTTCTATGACGAAAGGACATAGCAGAATATTGAAGATTTGGAATCCACGCACCTTGAAACATAAAATTACCTAATTTGAGAGGGGGCTATTTGAAATTGTTGCTATACAATTACAAAGGCTTATTATTGAAAGTAATAAACCACAACAACAACAACAAAATTGTTTAATGTTGACTTCAAAACTTGTTTTTCAAATCCCCTGCAAATTTTAAAAAGTTCTATGACTCACAAAATATTTGTCTTGACTGTTACAGGCCTAGGAAAAATTCCAATCAATCCTATTGCAAATTCTTTCAGTGGGGTTTATTATTCGATTTTATTCAATTGGCTTGCGTTCATGATTTGAATTTCTACTAAGCTTTGGAGTGTGCGTGTTTTATAGGTGATAGAGCGATTATTGAATTTCAGGAGATATGCATAGACCAATTAAATCGGTTCTCAACCAAAACACCTATTTGGATTGATCAGTTGATCATATTTGTGTGCCTCCTGAAATTCAATAATCTCTCTATCCTGTGCGCACACTCCAAAGCTTAGTAGAAATTCAAATCATGAATAATTGACAAGAAATTGAATAATAAACCCCAGTGAAAGAATTTCAGCGTTTTTAGCTTGTTTTCCTTTGTCGTGTGTCCACTAATTCTTGGTGTAATAAATTTTACACACCGTGAAGATTAATATAAACTATTTTAAATGCCGATTTTTTAAAATCGCTTAAAAGGATAACAAACGGTCAAAATACTACACATCGTGTATATCGATTGATATCTATTGAGAAAATCATTTACAAACAATTATTCAGTGAAAAGCACAGGGAGCATCGAGGATGCCTCCGCAACTCCTGAAAATGTCGAGTGAAATCGAAAGACCCGCACGAATGGAACCGGTTTCCAGCTATCAAGACGATAATGGTTACGCATTCGCGGAAGCTACCGCGATGCAATAAATGCGAGCAACACGTAGGAATCACGAATGAAATTACCAGCACGAAACATTGAAAGGAATTTGATTAAGCTGATTGTATACCTAGGGTACGAATTCAGATTGCGTCAGTTCAGAAAAATCTGTAAGTTATAGTTTCTATGAATTCTATAGGGATGATGGTCTGTTGATATAAAGGTTTTTCTATACCAATGTTTAGATTCAATTTATACATTGATAAAGACGTTTTTGAGGTTCAGAAAAAGCGTTGAAAGGTATTGATTTGTATTTATTTTTAATCACACTAGTTCAGGTTTTTGGAATTAACCTATAATCTTCCATTTCTACCCTTAGATGGCGGAAAGGTTTGTTTTTACTTGCGGGAGATGATTTTTTCGTTCTCTGTAAAATCAACATTTCCACTCGAATTTTACGTTTTAGATCATTCTCAACAACTTACGTTTTGTGGCCGTCTGTTCGTCGTGTGACCGCAAATCATTGTACCAACCCTAATTCCTAGAGTTATCATCCGATTTTGATAAAATTTACAGGTTAGGCTCTAGATGGTCCTCTATGAATCGCACCGCCCCAAAATCAACAATCCACCAAAGGCACGGAATCCGGGTAACGAATCTGTTAAGTATCAGGTTCTCAAGGACTGATCCTGCTAAAATATGGAATGTAAGTGGAAAAAAAGCCTATTTAATCATCTCAATTCAATTTCAATTTGATTGCATCTTTACTGTGTTCGCTATGTAATTAGCGCCACCTGCCCGCAATCAAGATGAGCAATGACTGTTACAATTCATGTTACTACTACTACAGTTAACAGTAATCTAATTTGCAACGTCTTGTTTTGTATTGGGGCTTGTTTTTTTCTTCTGAGATTCAATTCTGTTTAGGATGAAGCCATCCCGTGCTTTCTCCTCGCACACTTTTCCAGATGCTTCTGCGACCAACTTAATACACCTTTCCACTGCTTGTGCATGGCAGGGAAATGAGAGCATATGCACCAAACAAGCAGGGGCAGTCAAGGCGGGCACGAGTTTTCCTATGACAGGCGATTCTGGCACATGCCTTACCGTATTCCAGTCTATCATTTGAGTGTAATCCTCAGCATCGATGTTCAAAGGTGCCATTTTAAAATATCTTGTTAGACTAGCGTTTTCCCGTGATTTCTTGATTTAGCCCAGCGCATATTATTTGACCTCAAGCCTGATTTTGAAAAACCATCAAACCAACAAACAAATTTCCGGGTGAGCCCAAAATCCGTTTCGCTCAATCACTGGGTGAACAATGTCATTTAATTTGCCAGGAAGATATCTTATTAATTAGGCGGAACTGTCAATCCATTCTCGGGCGTGTTACTTTTTCCAGGCAGCAAAATTTCATTTTTCCAACTAAAATTTCTAGATTTAAGAAATTTGCACCACTATAATGTACCTACATGTATACATTTCTAAAGTAGGTGTGCCACACCCAACTTGGCAGACATTTTTAACAATTAAAGTTATTTTATGATTACAATTATCAAAAGAGCCTGATTACTCTCTAAGGTGCAAAGATTTGAAATGGAGCTCCTTGGGACATCTTGAATTACAAGGTATGAAGTCACACTTCGAGATTATGCTGTTTGCAGAACATCATTTAGAAAATTTTGAATGTTTAGGTAAGTACGTAATAATTTTAAATACAAATATAGTTAGGAAACTCGGGAAATTAGCAGAATAACAGCACGACAAGGACTGATTCAAAATTAAAAATACACGTATGACCTACCTACCCGCTATAAAAGGAAAAACATTGAATTGGAACTCAACGGGTCAGGGTTTCAGATTACGGCCTACTTGAGTGGACTAGTGACAGATAGCTACTCGAGAGAGAAGCTTTTCAAATGTAGGAGTAAACATCCTGAACTGATAGCAGACACACGACATATTATTGTGAGCAGTTTCCCCAAGCTAGGAAAAATATCCGCAAATAACCACAACAGTTACAACTACTGAGATTTAGACCAAGGAGTGGAATGTAGCCTCCGTGATGGTCTGCCTTCAAGTAAAGCGTACCACTCCGACGTCGATTGCGTTAAGAAATGGGCAGAATCAATTAGCAAAACAAGGAATAACATTAGCATAATTGGGCGGTGGTTCAATTACAATGGCTACCAAATAAGACAAATTTCAACGCATTTTCTTTCGGTCCACTTTTCCACGGAAGAGGTCAAATTTATAGGCCCTCAGCTTAGACGCGATTGTTATTAAAGTTTTGCTAATTCGTGTATTTAAAGAATTTAAGGTAGACAAGTTTCAATGAAGCTTTCAAATGAAAATTAACCCTTTCGTGAATTGAGCATTTTCCTAGACATTCATTTAATGTCGACCAAAACTACTTTAGCTATTAAAATTGATTTGGCAGAGATGTAATTGGCAGGGAATGATCTAACTTAATCCACATAATATCTTAGAACATGTAGCATTCACCAACAAAATTAACCATTTCACGATTAAAGTCGTTTTAAAGCAGGTGTAACTCATCCGGTCAACTGCAAAGGGTTAACTTTGTGTGCGTCCTAACTGTAATTTACGCGGGAGACATACACGAAAGTATGTCAGAACAATTTAAAATGTGAAATGCGAGTGGATATTTGTATTGAAGAGGACAATATTTTCACCTCCCGTAAGTGGTCATTTGGTGGGGAGACTCATAGGGAAATCAACACAGATAAATGCGATCACCTAAATCAGGGGTCTCCAAACTATTTGCCCCGAGAGCCGTATCAGAATGTGGAGGTGACGGGTCGGGCCAACCGGGGGGTTTGACAAATTCAAAATTGAGTGATTGTATTTTTAAAATTCCATAATTACTTTTGTTCAATAAAAATGATTAAAAATTTAATTTTCAGGAACATTGAGAGTCAGACCCTTAAAAATATTGTTTTTAAACACTCCTAGACGATTTTGACAGAGATTTTTAGCTGACTTTTCTTTCTATTCTGGTGATCGCCTAATTTTTTCCATTGGCGTCCGCAGGCGGCGTGCCGGACCAAATTTTTCCGCGGGCCACATCCGGAAAAGTAGTGTGGAGACCCCTGATCTAAATCAATACCAATTAAATAGATATCCACAGAACGTAACCTATAAACTACAATTGTGGTAACGTCAACTATAGCTACGGTATAAGGAACGCTAAAAATGATGTAAATTTCATTAGAAATAAACCAGATTTTTGGTTCGAGCACGACTGTCTTCTTCCAATGAAGAATTGTTTTGTTGTGCAACAGTTCGGTGAGGTACATCACATTGAATCCCAGTGGATCTGATAAAACCTTGTCACTTGAAAAAAACCACTTTACCAACATTTGGATAAGATTTGATACATTAGACACATATTTTCATTTTTACCGTTCTAAACATATTGATTCCGTTTTCATTAACTCAAACTCTGTTCAAGATGGTAGAAAGACCCAATTGAATAATCCTAGAACTTAACAATTTACGTGGGGACTTAGTTCCGGGGAATAAAGTTTTACTGATGTTATTCACATACTTCAAGTCACCAGTCACTTGACAAAACCTTAAAAAATTAGTTTTTCATGAACTTTTTTCGCGTTTTGGGTGCTAACATACTGTTGACAAAAGCGTCCACATCAGGTGTTTGAAGAATTTAAACCAAACAGAAGCCAAAACCACAAAACGTGCAAGTCAATACGTTCGATCGAGGTGACATTTCTAACTTAGGAGACAGTTTGATTGATTGACAGTTTTTTGGAGCACCATAAACTAATTGAGTTTATAGAAAAGTAGCTTTAAAAAACAACCACAATAACGACGAAACAAAGCTATAAACAGTTCACCTCATATTTCACTGAGGAATACTATTCGGAGAGAGGTTGTCATCCATAAATCAGAATGACAGAAGTCTATGTAGTCAAAACGCTCAAATCTAAGAACAAATTCCAGCAATATATCTCTGTAGATACCAAATACCATTTCAAAATCAACTGCTTGTTGATGCTCTGGAAAATTCCATTTTCAACAATAATTTTCGAAATCACACAGTATCACATGCAGCGAAAAGGAAGAGTACACAGTGAGTTATATACAGGGATTTGGGCGGAACACAGCTAAAGAAAAGTTGGAATAAAGGTTGTTCCTAATACTTGACTTCAACCATGAGTACTTTACTAAATTCATATGAGGTATGATGAGCTACACTTCAAGTCTCTAAAAAAAATTACTGTGTCTAAAAATTAAAAACCATTGTAAATACCGAAGAGAAAGGACAACAAAAACAACTTTTGGGACAAAGACATTTGTTCAAGTTTTAATATCATTAATTTAAAAGCTCGAACTAGAGAATATTGAATGATTGTCAAATTAGGATTCATCTGCAAGGGGGTATTAGGACACATATAATGCTTAAGCAGTAAGGATAGTACAACCCTTTTACATCAACTAATATGAAACGATCGGGTAGGATGAAGCTAAAATGATGTATATTCAATATTTACGAGAACTTTTAATTCAGGTGGCACATAACATACAATTGTGAGAGGCTGACCGAAGAGTAGACAACAGCAGTATCCACGGGTATTTTACTTTCAATGGGAGCAAGGTGCTATAGCATCAAGGAGTCACAATCACCCTAACATGAGACGCTGTTCCTTCCTAGACGGTTGGTAATTTCTGATTCAACGTAACTTCTTATTTTATTCAATGAACTACCTACAATAATTGACAAGGAAGAATACCAGCTTATAGCGAGAATCAAATAACTTGAATCACAATCATGGCAAGTTGTACGCTATTCATTTTAGGTTCACTTTCAGGGAGTAACTATGCACTTAACAGGATTTTTCAGTAATATTCTGACTTCAAGGCAACCTAAAGGGAGTGTTTAGTTCATATACACAAAGACTCTATATGAATTAAGTATGGTCTATTTAGAAGTAGAAATCGTGCCATTGAAGCATAGGTTTGCATACAGACAGATAAAAAACAACATAATTTGACAGGAAAATAAGATTTCCCTCCATTCATTGACACGGACATGCATTAGTGGAGCGCATCACTCCTACCCTTCAGTAGGTTTGGAGCTAAGTGTACACGCCTATTCGAACAACAGCAGGATTCAGTCAAACAATTTTCTGTTGAAGGATGGTGCACTACTCCTCTAGTGTAGTAAAAACACAGGGGAACCAAATTATTTCCTTTTCAACTCCCATCACTTGATAGATGTGTACATATGGCAACTTATGCTCTAAGCAGAATATCCATTTCTGTTCCACAACGACAACAACTATTGTCGACGGTAGATTTTGGATGAGAAAATATATGATGTGATGGGACGCACCCGTCAGTCGTACCTCAGGAACTAGGGAAGCGTCTACCACACTATAACACTAAAAATGTTCCTTTGTACGCAGTTGTTTCATAAAGAGGAGGTCACGTACCAAAAATGTTCTATTTCTGCAGTTCGAACAAACCTCTGACGATGATGAACGTGTAAAAAAGAACTGTACCATCACTTCACGCAGATGTTTTGAGTCACAACTGTTTATGTCAAACTTATCCAGATATAGAGAAACATAACTCAATTAGTTACTCGCGGAAGACCTCCTCTGACGACAGTACCCAGTTTTGTAGCTGAAAGAATTAATCCTAACCACTGCCTTCACTTCATTCGACCCCTACACAGCAAAAGGGCATTTCATCTGACTTACCAGTCTTTTCTCTTTGACAGATGTCAGGTCGTGGCCCGAACTCGGGTTCCCCAGCTTCTTTCCAGCATTGAGACAGGCCGTCCTGATAAACTCAACTTTGCGTTCAGCATCTTGCAAATCGTCCGACAAAGCCTCAGTTTTTTCCGCTCTAGGACCCAAACAAAACACAAGTTTCAGGTGAGGCGCAAATCATCAATTTCCCCTAACAGAATCCACCGTTATCTATAGCGGTGTCGAGTGTATTCTGAAAAGCTTACCTCAAAAATCTTTGATCAGCGAGCTGCTTGACTCGGAAGAACTGTTTCTTCATCATGAATGTCAACAAACCAAGTGACTCATTCCGCAGGTGAAGGTGAAGTCATAACTGCCACATATAGCCCCTGTAGGAGGCTATAAATTTGTTCCTAGGTAGCTTGATCACGAACTGCTTCCCAAGTGGATGTAAGGAATTAATGAAATAAAATAAACGAACCTTTTAACGAATAATAATTTCACCCCACCCAAGGTTAAAGTCTAATTGAAGAAGACACAAGCACGGTGCGGATATGAGCGTTTACTCGTCCGATCCAGAGACTTCTAAGATACAAATATCAAATTAGGAGTTGGAGCTACTAGTTGCATTCTATATTTGGATAGAAACAATCACGATTAACGACACAATGGAATAATTTAGCACAACACACATCACTTTCGCACTTCCATCTCGAAAACTCAAAGAATACTGAGTACAGAAAAGTGACGGTAGAGAGCAGACGAGTATTCTCAGTGTTGATAACAATATAACTCTTTCAATCCTCAAGAAGTAATCAAATCGTGTCTATTCAAAAAGAAAGCCTTTAATAAATTATTGAAAATTTTTAGAAGAAGACTGAAATTGGGTAATTCTTAATTTCTCAATTCTATTATTATTCCAACGTGTGTTATTCATACTTACTTTGTGATGTGTTTTAGTATCCATGTCATTCCATCCTCCATCTTATCCTTGGTCGATGATGACGCATTTTGAACGTTGCGCGGGAATCTTTTCAAGTGGGCGCTCGCTCTGTGAGCCATATGTCTGGCGAATTTGCTACCTGTTGAAAGTATAGTTGTGTTGTCGCGCTTCTCGTTGCAATCTTCTGGAGAACCGCAAATCCAATCTAAGAAATTGAATTTTTCAAGTTTAAAAGTGATCGAGGAACAACCAAGATGAAGTGTTTTGACTGTTATCACTAACATTCGAAGTAGGTAGTGTATTTACTAGCTATTTTACCATAAGTTTCTTTAAAACTCACCAGTTTTGAATATTTAAATAGTGTGAATGGAAGGCGTTGATTGTTAATTGCAGCTAACGTTTCAGTGACACCCTTAGTAGGATCAATTAAATGAAAAAGAAAGAAGGACTATCAATTGTCTCCTGTTGAATCATTCTTAACATTATTTATATTACTCCATTTGTTAATGGATTCTGTCCTTGTCAGTTCTATCAAGTAGTACATCTAGTAGGGTGGGCTGAAAAAAACGCACCGAAAGATGATTGTACTCGTGTTTTGAATACGTTGCTGCTCGCAACAGTAGTCAGGAATGAAGAAAGCTTTATAGTAGGGCCAGAAAATATTGGCGGGTGTCGATGATTGCTACTTGCTATCACCCACGGTGACTAGAGTAGAACTACTCAAGTTACCGTGCTATCACCGACCTTCCTGGAACTCCCTGACATCTTATGACTCATGATATAAAGCCAGAACAGTGCATTGTTTCCGCCTTCTGGTTCAAGCTGAGGTCCTTCCAGTGAGTGCTCATAAGTGAGGTACAAGTACTGCTGTATGTTTCCGTGGGCCTTCGATTGATCTTGAAGTCGAAAGGCTTCTGGCACTGGCTGCCTTTACGGAACACCAACGGTAGGTAGTTTTACATGCACATGAGATGTAACGAACCTCTTACCTCCAAACGTTACACTTTGCACAATGTTTCGATTTGAAGTATTCATTATCTCATGCCCTTAATCGTTCACCTCGTCCCTGTATAGAAAATCCCCAGAGCTCCCGTGCGCTGAACAAGTTCAGATCACACCGGTACAACAAACATCTTGAGTTTTACGCTTCTAAGGGAATAAGAGAGAGGAAACTGTTAGGTACAGAAAAACTATCGCTCTAAAATCTGTATAGCAATAATGCTTAGTCTCATCCATCCCTTGTTATCCCATGGTGAGGGATCCATAATTTTTTTTAGATATTCAATATCAGCCTTGTGATTCGATTTGTTGTAGGAAGGTGTGAAAAAGGATGGCAAATGAGGTTTCAGTTTAATCCTGCAATTGGACGTTCACAACTCCATTCAGAGAAGAATTAAACCTTTCAGAGAAGTGTTGGGTCAGAGGTGGTGAAATGATAACTTGCTATGATGGCAGCTTTCCAATGAGAAATCGAAACTTTATGCCACGATTCGTTGGTACTGCTTGTCAGGGTTCCCGTGCGTCTACCACATCAACACTTCCATTACTACTTGTTGAGGACCATTCAACATTTGGAATATGTTACTTATTAACCTCTTAACCAGGAGGTTCGGTAAACATTTCCAGTTAACAACAAAGGAACGGTTTTCTCTCAGATCAGATCAGTGTAATGTGACAATTTTAGCTCAGTTTTACGCCGCTGTTAAGGAGCACATAATGCTGAAAACCCTGATTCACTGTTGTTGTGGCTGCAAGCCCTTAATGCTTCACAAAATACAATATCGCTGTGACCTACCACCATTGGTGATGTACCACAGAGGAGTTCCTTTAAGTCTGGTGTCTAGTAGAGAAATAGATCAGCTAAAAAAGCGAAAGAACGGGAGTGCCAACAAGTCCCAATGTCGTGGAGGAAGGATCTAGCATTGTATTAATTTTATGAATGTGATGCACCACACCAAAGCATGGCTTATGGCATCTAGCCCTTGAAGCTGAGCTAGTTCATTATGCGATTTTTTGAAGTCTGAACTAACCTTTTCAGTGGTAACGTTTGGTTTTTTGTGGAGAAGCAACATGTAAAGGTTATCTACCTAGGTTGAAATTGTCTGTTATGGAATAGGTACATTACGCAGGGTGTCCTTGTTCAAAGTACTCCCTGGCCTTCATTTTCGGTATATTATTTTCAATAATAAGGCTTTGTTATCGTATAGCAAACATCAAACTTCTCGAAACAACTCGTCAAGCTTTGTTGTAAAAACTTCGGATTTGAGTTTGGTTCAGTATTATTATTTTACTTGAAATTTGTAAATTAGGTAGTTAAAATTTCAACGAAAACTCAATAGAGGATTAGCATCTTTTGGAAAATTCCTTTTAGATCATACTTTTGGAGTGTATCTTTTAAAATTCCAATCCACTCTGCAAATTTGGATCATCACTATTTCTGCGCATGAAACTGAGTTTATTAATTGTTACCTGGTTCTGATTCTTCAGGTGTTCCCGCCATGCCTACTCCGAGGAAATCTTTGAGAACTCGTCGGAAAATCGTAGAGACGACCTCTAGCTCGTCTTCCAGTGAAGATGACAGCGAAGTCGTCACAGAATTCTTCACCGGGCTGAACGTGAACGATGACTCACCAAACAAGAAACTCAAGAAAACACAGAAAAAAGCTGCAGAACCGGAATACACTACCAGATCTGGCAGGAAAGTAGTTCCTAAGTTTAGGGCGTCGACTGTGGGGAAAATCAGAAAAGATGATAGCGATAGTGAGTCATCTAGCGTTTCCTTTTCCAGTTTGCCAGATAATGAGAAACCCTCCGTTTTGTTTGATGACGATAAGGCAATCGAATCAAACATGTTCGGGTTCCAAACGCCAAAAAGAAAGCAAACTATGTTGGCTAAAGCTTGTGATTCTGTTACCAAAACTCCTAAAGATAATGTCAAGACGCCAAAAACTCCGTGTTCAACTAAAAGGGCTCTCAAATTACCGGTTGGTGTTACTCCGAGAGCCACTCGATATCAAATTAAGAGGAAGATCTGTCGAGAAGCTGAGAGGCAGAAGTACAGTGTAGAAAGCGAAAGTGAATTCGAACCTTCTGAGTCTTCGGAAAGCGATGATTCCTCCGATGAGGATGTCGTTCCATTAGAAGATGACAAAGAAGTGGAAAAGCCACCAAAGGTTGAGCCAACAGGCATGGTTACTCGAAGGAGAAAAGCGCCATGCAATGACTCAAATTTCATCTTTACGTCAGACGATTACTTTGAAAGGCAAGGTACTAAATCCGTGACGTCAAATCATAATTTGAATAAGTTGAAAAATCCTCGGCTGCAACAGGATCAGCTGATGGCGTTGTTGAAAGACGTACACCCTCGTCATAAAACCGTGTTGAAGGATCTGGACACGGAGAATCAAAGCATGTTCAGAAGATGGTTATTCGCTATGAGCGAGGGCTTCAATGTTTTATTGTACGGCGTCGGATCAAAACGAAATCTGCTGAACAGTTTTCACGCAAAACACTTGTCTTCTTCGCCCGTTTTGGTAGTAAATGGTTTCTTCCCTGGTATCACCCTCAAAGATATCTTGACTTCTCTAGCGTCTGGGGTCCTGAAGATGAAAACCGTTCCAGGACAACCGCATGAAGTCGTGGAGTCGGTCGCTGCCAAATTGAAGTCCTCCAATGAGCCAGATGTATTTATTTTGTTACACAACTTGGATGGTGAGGTCCTCCGAGTAGAGAAGTCACAGGCAGTACTTGCAAGCCTCGTATCTCTACCTAAAGTCCACTTAGTCGCATCCATTGACCACATCAACTCACCGCTCTTGTGGGATCAGAACAAGTTGAGTCAATTCAACTTCATCTGGGAAGACGCCACTTCGTTTCTTCCGTATTTTGAAGAGACAAGTTTCGAGAGCTCATTGATGGTTCAACGTTCTGGTACTATCGCCCTTACTGCCCTGCGTAACGTCTTCCAGTCATTAAACGTGAATGCACGAAAAGTAAGTGTTTCATACTGTCTCTATACCGTGTCAATAGATTTTAGCCAGGGTTCGAAAATAAGAGTTAATTTTCCTCAAGAAACAATAAAAATCATGATTTGATTTTTAAATTCAAATGTTTTACTGTTAAATAAGTTAAACCACGGCTCATTTCCTGTTGAGAATATGTCTCACTTTGGGTTCAGAATCACAAAAATCAAAAATAAAGAGTTATTTTATCTTTCATTTTAGAAGTCTAGAATAAGAGTTATTTCGCGGTTTCTATTTGTTTCAAAATATAAAACGCTGCTAAGTATTTCTCAAAGGTTTATTACTTTTTAATCCCCCCTCCCCCCACCTTTACTTTCTTGACTCTCAAGTCGTCAAAAGGAGAAAATAATTGACATTCGAACCCATTTTCACCCTTATAAATGAAATTTTCCAAGTCAAATGAGCTCGTACTGGTCTGGGACCCATCTCAATCGATTCCGCGTCGAAAATTACTCGAAAAAGACACTCCACTTGCTTATTCAACTAAAAATCTTGAAATACCACGATTTTGGTCCATAGCGTCTACGCATGTAATGAGATCAGACTGGATAAACTGACACCAAATGGAGGGCCCATGTGCGAAAGAATGGAGTTTTTCTATCAGTTTTAACGGACATTTCAGATTTTGAATTACTCACCTTGAAGCAACAAATTTTGAGGTGGGGGGCTTTACACAAAAAAGTAGCTATGCGATTACAGTAGTCGATTATTGAGAAAAAAATTATGGTTCAAATAATATTGTGGTTTTGGTAAATTATGGTGGTCATAGGACCGTTTTTACTCGGCGTTCAATTTCCTATCTGGCAGAGTCAATCGTTGGGGCCCACACTATATGTATGAATTTTAAAAATGTTTGCGATAACTTCATTTCCTTCGAAAATTCACTACAATCAAGATATCTATGTGGTACTAGTTGGTGTCACATTTTAAAGTACTTCTTTTGTTGCTAGGTTTTCCGCCTCCTGATGGATGACCAGCTGAAGCACGGCAGCAAGTCGTACCAGGGGATGCTCTTCTCGGATCTCTACCGCGCCTGCCGCAACTCCTTCATCGTCAGCTCCGATCTTGCCCTCCGCACTCAGCTGACCGAGTTCTTCGACCACAAGCTCGTCAAACACAAAAGGGACACCGACCACCTGTCCATCCCCGTGGATCCAGCCGTCCTCAGACAGTTTCACGATGAAGTCGCAACCGAAGATTAAGGGTGGTCGCATCCGTTCCAGTGAAATCAGCAATCGTGGAGAATGTCATACAGTACTGTTCCAATCCCTAAACGTTTATATTTGGGATTGCTTTGAAGGCAATGAATCTAATTAACAATCCAGGGGAGTGTATGTGAATATATTGCATGGCCTCGTGTAGTAGAGGATTCATTCGAGAAAGATGCATCACATATTTATGTTACTTGAAATAATGAAAAATCCGGTTTCAACTCAACAATCGATAGAACTGAATTTAAGTTTGAACCAAACGAGCGATCTGAATGGGGGTTCCTTATTCCAACGTTTCTTTGCGGTTTTACTTCATTTTTCAACCAATTGTCATTATAAATTCCGATATTTTACTAATTAACGCTAATATTTACTTTGAATAATGGTTGTTTGTTCAAATTCAATAAACCGCCCTACAAATCTGTTTTCAAGGAAGTACTAAAACGTGCCAACTGAAACCAAAGCTCTCAGGAAAAAGTATATTCTTACAAAACTGGCGTAGTTATCGCTCAACTGGTTCAATGTTTTCAGCCTAATCTTAACTATTTAACATGTGTCAAGTTTTATTTACCGCTGCGTTGTGTACGCGAAAATTAAAGCTACTTTCTTCGCTATATGAACTTTCTAGCCGCAATATATTATATAGACTCCTTAGGAAGTTAACCTGACTATGCATAGGGCCCCGGGTCAGTTGAAAGGATCCATGAAGACGTAAGAAAACATGATTTTTATTTATTGGTTGAAAAATTAAATCGTCCGAATTGTATTTACTACTTTTGAGTACTAAAAGCGAAAGCCTCTATTTCTTTTCGTCTTCAATCATGAGGGATTTATGCCCTCTATCTGCTTCTCCAAGTGTCATTAATTACAAATAAGTTTATTTTAATGAAATCACAGGCTTTTTTACCAAACAATTTTTTGTAATAAGTAACCAAAGGTAAAAGAAAATAGCTGTTGAATTTACGTGTTTATTTCAACTAAATGTTTTTGTTGAATTGTTAACGCCATACACTTGAATTTTTGGCGAAAGAACGAATTTGTTACCTGTCTCGATCCCAAAATTAAAGTATGTCTTAAAGTTAGTGGCTACTGAAATTTAAATTAGCGACAATTCGCTAATAATGATATTCTTTTTTTATTTATTTGTCAAATGCTTCGTATTGTAACAAAGCTGTCTCAATAGCTGTGATGTGCAACATACCCACGTTGCACTCTGTGACTGTTACTTTTCCACATGAATCTTGGTGGTTTGAAAAAAAAGCAATCCAATAAACTAGGTAAAACATAACAGTAATACTTTATTCGACGCATCCTTCCCATATAATTACAGAAATGTCGGTCCTGGAGCAGAAAGTTTCTTAATGACATTTACTGACATCGTATTATGATGTTTATATAATAATTTATTTAATAATTAATATTATTAACATTACAATATCATTTTACTAGTGAAAATAATTTTTTGAGGCAAGTTGTAACAATACCTGATGAAGAAACAAATTAACCCTTAGCACCATGAGAATGGAATTAGTGGACAAGAAAAAAAGGTTTTTGGTTGTAAAAACCCGCTCCAGTTTTGGTTAACTAGGAAGTTTCAGCACGAAGCAATAATTTAGACTATTTTTATGATTAACTTCATAATTTTGAAATGCTGGAACTGGGCTGATTACCTCTATAGCCGGGTCTCCATAAGAGGTTACATGAGATGGGTCAAAAGAGAGCTGTCTATTATCATTTCCCTACCACCTACGGCTGCAGGACCATGACCCAAGTATTTTGATAGCTGATAAAACAGCTACTTAACAACCATTGGAATGACAATAAAAATCTCATGGCAATTATAGTAGCTGATTCAATCATCAAGGTTTATCAGGAGGGGAAATGGAAGGTGAGTAAAGAGAACTGACGATGTCAGTTGATTACCCCACCTTGCCTTCTAGTAAATTCCTATATTGACCTGACTACAGTTTCATCAAAACAATAGAGAGTATTTGGTGCTAACAGGTGAAGTTAACTTGGGCTGTCTTACTAGTGCAAACAACGAAGATGCTAAATATTGAGTGGGCTAACGAAAAATACATGAAGGCACAGAGTAACAGTCCACATGAAGGGTGATTTATATTTATTGATAAGAATCGATTTTTATATTTGTTTGTATTACTTATCTCCTTATTATTATTATTATTTTTTTTTTTTTCACACGTTAGTTTTGTTGTTGGATGGTTTTTATGAAAATCTTGCACAATTTCATTGATCTTCACAAGAATGATGTCGATAGAGTGTTCTATTGAGGGGTACTACTTGACTCTAGTGAAAGACAACAGTGCTCAGAATACAGTATCCACAGTTTGCATTAATTCTAGTCAATGATGAGGAAGTTTAAAGAAAAATGACACTCCTTTAGGAGTACCTTCCCTTTTAGCAGTGATGCTTACAGGTTGGTACAATAGATTATTGACGTCATTGAATTTTATAAATTGATAATGAATGCTATCAGGTATCTAGCTCGTAAACATTCTAAAAGGCAGTTAGCTACGTAATGATATAGTGCATAACATTTCAAATTTAACCGCAGTAGTGTTATATTACTGGAAGGTTATACATCTAAAGAGGCCCGTCTGGGTTGGCAGATGGTTGACGTTAAATGAGCCAGTCTCAAGGGCCCAGGACCCGTCGGTTGTCCAAGTACCCCCACAAGTTTTTTTTGCACGCGGTAGCAATAACGAACGTCCGTGTTGTTGGTCAACAATCCACAAAATACAACTTCAACTCAATAACACAAACTTCAATCCACAATAACGACAGTATACAACTTATGAATGTTGACGTCACGTTAAACGTCTTCAAAGAGGTAGCCTTGATGTTATTCGTCATGGAAATGTTAGCATCTAAAGTCGTCGTCCACGTACAAAAGTCTCGTTAATGTGACCTTAACTGCCCAAAAGTGGCTACCAAAAACTCTCCATTGAGTGACACAAATAAAATAATATAATTTCTGTTATTTTTCCATAACTAAAGTTGGGCCATTCCAATCACAAGTGGCTAACTACAATACAGCCTTTGGAAAATATTGATTTTTCAATTGCTCCTGTAGATATAACCTTTTATCAAAACGAAAAACTTTCTAGATGACAAGACAACACATTTATACACCATCTCCAACAAAAATTATAAAATCGCTAATCAGTCACGCCTAAGACGATAAAATCTAAAAAGCAGATTAAAAACATCAAATACGTCTAGTAGAAAATATAAATTTCTCACCATAAGAACAAGTAAATAATGTTGGATTCGTTTCCTAAAAAAATAACTGTTCAATCCATTACCAACTCATGGCACTGGGAAATGTTTTAGAGAAATCATTAATATAAATATAAAAATTATACATATAACATCAGACTGCCTAAATGTGAACACGTGAATGCATATAAAGATATCAAATTAAGTACTTAAAAGACGACTGATAAACTTATCTAATGGGGAAATCGTGTTTAAAATTACGAAACCATTCGTTCAATGAGGAACTAAATGTTGCAATAATTACTTGCAAATTTATATTTAATGAGACGCCGCCCTTCAACGGCACATTCTACAGCTACTGGGCCGCAGTTTCTACCGTTGCAATATATAATTATGTTTCTACGAAGATAAGTGCACTTAATCGGTTGTCAGCTTATAAAATAGTACGACGATAAATCATTGACTTAGTTTGGCTTGAGAGCGGATCCCTTGAAATAGAATGTCTGGTAGGTACGGAATGCAGGACTGAGTGGTAGTCTTACTGAAAGGGTGTTTGAGGGTTGACGTTTATGACTTCAGTTGTGCTGTAACATGAAAAAAGAAGAAATTTAGTGAACTTATAGGATATATTACAAATATTGTGCAGGGGCGGACTCTCATCCTACTAAATGAGTGATATTTACCAGTGGGTCTAAATTTAGATACCTAGTCATCACCAGTGATACCTCATTTGTTATCTGCATCACTAAAGTGGTTCAGATGCTATCTACAATTTGAATATGCCAACTTATTTGGTGCAAGTTCATGATGATAGGGTGCGATCTTCTTATACTCTGTATCTCCGAACATGTTTGAATTGGAAATGCCAGAATCGCTCGTTAGAGAAAGGAGTAGAAGGTCGAAAGGACTGTTATTGATTGGTGGTGTTGGAGGTGCTGTTATGGTCAAGGAGAATAACCGAAGAGGTTCGATTAAAAAGGCTCATGGCAGCTCAACCCATTGTGTTGCAACTAGATGGATTTCCCCTCACTAGTAAGGGTATAAGTTCGAACTCAGTCAGAGGTATTAATATTTTGGGCGGTAACAAGGCTAGTATTGCAAAAAAACCGTTAATGATTGGCACCTCAGCTAATCCTTGTATCCAAATTAACAAGGAAGGGCGAATGCTATGCTAGCTGGAGATCAACCAGTATCGAGTGAAGATGACCAAGGTGACCACGTCGAGACCAAGACACACTTATTCCACTCATTGAAAAACATTGTGAGAAAAATTAAGAAATACATCCAGATGAGTACCACAGTTTGGTAAGTGAAGATTGGCAGACACTACAGACGGGTTAGGTCACGTTGCATTGCCTGGTCCGGTTCGGACACAGCTACAGAGCTTAGCTACATTTTTTGGGATGCAATGCGACCCAACTTGAACCACCTATAGTATCCGCATACCATAAGATACAAGTACATCTGCAAGACAGTTAACATCCAGGAAAACCCTATGGCGCCATACCCAAGCAATTGTGCGTTCCTGGTTAAACGCAAAAATAAGAATTTTGACGATCTTGAAAGGAGGGTCCAATAACATGCTCCAATCGCACCTCGACCACGCCTGCTGAAATATGCTGAAAAAGGCCAGTCTAACCTATTTCTTGCCTTCTTAGGTGATATGAGACCAGATACTGTTAAGTAAATCCATTTTTACTTCCTAGAACACATAATAAACGCCAAATATCCACAGATCGCTTATTGAACATGCATCAGATGTAGTTGGTATTGAGCAAACATGGCATACATTTTTGCTCCTTCAAGTATCACTCCTTTACCAATGAATTCCATGTTACAGGCGCTTTCTGGGAATTATTTTGAAGACACTTACTGCAACCATCCCAAAAAACGTTTTCAACTTTCCAAAACTCCATAACCTTTCATCATTTACTGTACAGATGGAAAGAACTCATCTTTGCTCGCATCCTGAGGTAAACTTAACCAGTTCATCGAGTTTATATCGTTTTTTTCCACCTCCAATAGTTGTATGGACAATCGTCAAGAACAAGGAAAAATCATAAATCTATTCGAGTTAAGTACCTATTAATGAACGATATTGCGTTTTCAAATTGAATCAACAAGAAATCACCTTTGGGGTTTTTATCAACCATTGATGCCTTATGATCAACCCACCGTGATATATGACGCCTTATGTGTAACTTCTAACCTTTAATTATAGTTTTGCGTTATAATCTTTATAAAATTAAGCATAACTAATAATGTATAATGGTGAACTTTTAATCTATAATTAATATGTATTGGAGAGAATCTTTTTGAACTGTGTGGCTCGTAAAAAATGCAGACACCATTGAAATATCCTGATTGAAGAAAAAAGTTTTAAATGCCCATTCAAGAGTAAGTAGGTGACTTAATTTATAGTAGGTTACCTTTTTCCGCATCGTATATGGATGAAGAGGAAAATAACTCCGAGAAGCAGACACATGCCACCCACAACAATGTACGTGATGCCTAAAAACGTGTTCTGCCCTCCCAAGATGGATGTTGTGGAGAGTATCAATCGCTTGGTACCTTGGAATGTTTTGACTCCATAATCTGTGGAAATAAAAGTACAACAAACAGTGGTATCAGGCTCGTATTATCCGAACATATCAAGTGTATTTCGAGGAAATAGCTAACAAAAAGTAAAAAAAAAAATCAACCTAGGCGTTCTTTAAACGTATGTTTCAATAATGAGGGAACCAAAATAATACCTACGAATGATTTTCAATCATGACTGTTGAACATAAATGCATATTGACCCTAATGTATCAACGATACAGTTCATTGCTGAGTACTATATTTGGTTCGTTTCAACAGCAGGAGCCATTAACACAATTTAACAGCTTTGAACTAATGCGTGTACGGTAATGACAACTGTCAACAAGAAGAAGCCGTTGACAGCAGTTGGATGGGCGATTCCACTTTATTCATCTGTCAAGAGCAGAACGAGTTGTCTTTTATTTGAATCACATAGTTGCATTGATCAATTAACTATGTATATACAATGGAGATTAAGCATACAACGACTAGTGAAGTTTGTATGATCGACCCTGGACACCAATCAGCATTTCCTAGAATGAGTGGATGAGCTTTCTGTCAAACTCTACTCTGTCAGCTACGTACTTCAGGAGCAGCTCCATACTTCGAATACAGTATTGTACACTGGGTCAATGCTTCAAACCCATTCACTATTTCCGTCTTCCAAAAACGAATCCCCTACATAACACTAGGACGCCCAACTCATCCTGCCACGGCCTCCTCGAGAGCAAGAGTTCGCAAGTTTAATGATCCTGGACGCCTTCACGTTTCATATAAAACAAAATTCTAATTTTTGGTCATGTCAATTTTCCCTATAGTTGCTCAACCAGAAATCAGACCATTCTTTCAGAGCAATCCCACTCCCCAGAATTTTCCCAACCTAGTTGCTAACGTTATGAACATGTCAACCACTCTTAATCAATAGAAAATTTGTTGTTGTTATGAATGGCCTATATACGGTGAAGAACTTCTTTGTCACATGCGAAATATTTCGAGTTGACGAATAATTATTGTTCAATATTAATAAGTAACTTAAGCACATTCATGCCGATTATTTCTTGAATAAATTTTGTGACAATCAATATATATTTTTGTCCTACGTAACTTACTGTAGTCAATAATGTACTGATATACTCCTGCAGAGAGACCATTCTTAGAAGGGTCTTTGGAGACGTCAATCCGCCTATACAGCTTCCTGAAGTTGGGCAGCGCTGCCGTCCTCATCCACACAATCAGGTCTTCATTTTGAAACCCATTGTTGTTCGGATCGAGCGGGTCCAAATTCCAGACTTCTTTCTGCCAATTAATGGGTTTCGCATATCCGGCGAAAGCTGGAAACGAGAAATGAGTATATTTCAATCAGATATGTGGATTCCTGATGTGACACAGAATAATCGGTATCGATGGATGGTTGAACGAATATACACTTCTACTCTATGTAGACTCACCATCCTTTAGAGTTTTCCCAGGAGGGTTGCGAAATTTGACGTTTTTATCCGACTCCCAAGCGATGCCAGTTCTAATTAGTTTGATATCCTGAGGCGTTGCTCCCATGACTTTCTGGAGAGTAATAGAATCTAAGAAAAAGACATGAACGTTAATGTAAAATAATACAAAACCCTATTCGGTTTATTCAAAATGAACAATTACTACAATGAGCTGTTAGTAGTGATAATAGTATTGTTAGACAGTGTACTTATTCCCAGAGAAAGACCTCAACTTTGAAGTATTATCTGCTGAGGTTAACTACCACCACAGAGGAAGTTTCCCTACAAGTTAACGTACGTTGACGAAGAGCCAAATATCAATCATCTTTGGCTGAAATGGGGGAACAACCAACAAACATGTCACGAATCCCATAAAGTTCGGATCCAAAATCACCATCAATCCCACTCACAAAACCTCCTAATGCGAGATTCGAGTTATGATTCTTCACTAAACAAATTGTTTCGATAGATAACACATAATTTCAATAGGTTTTTCATTTTTATTTGTATCACTGCCATCCAATTCGGACTAGCATGAGCTTTATTAAACTCCTGCAGTATGTTCATACTGTTCATACAGTAGGTTCATACTGGTATTTGTATGGTGGTACTGTCCTTTATTGTCAACTTCTGCTCGTCATCTGTTCTTCACTCATGAACATCAATGGTAAGTTGGGGTTACTGGCCAGTTACCTTTCTTCCATTTATAACGGGTCCCTTCAACTTTTAACGAGGATCGGGACAGTTGGGTGACCCCCATCTATCTGATTGAATGGATTCGCTCAAAGATGCTGGGCATTTGAAGTGATGGTCTTTGCAGAAAAAGGACAAACAAAGGAAAAAGGTTCTCAAACCACCCGAACTTTAATGCGAAGAAGTCAATCAGTTATGAGCTCTTTCAGAGTGCTAACATCGTTAGTCACACTGAAAGCTGTTCCAACTGTTGAAGAGCGCTGACAAAAAAACTGGCAGGAAAAGGTTCTGGAATCCATCTGGTGTGCCACTGAAAGCGAACATTATTAAAACATTCAAAGACTACAATAATTGTCATATAACTGTACCTACCGTTGAAAAGAGAATTTGCAATGGCTCCACAGGGAGCTATAGCTTGGCTCCCCACTTTGCGATAAGGTTCACAATCACTAGATGGTTCTTGACTCAGTCGTCCAAGCAACTGGGAGTCGTCCCGACTCTTAACGTATCGTCTGTGGTTCTGGTAGAAGTTTGTGAGGCCATAGTACAAATATACAGGTCCCTAAAACAGAAAATACCTATATTTCGCCTGCCCCATAAGTTGTTCATATAAGACTTAGTTTAAGATTACATCAGGTTCAATGGAATCCTGGTTCCTTCTGATTTACCGAGTGTTTTAATTTATATTTGATGACTCTAAAATGAAAATCTGGTGAACTAATGGAAGCTTGCATGGATGATAACTGGTACTAACCATTTGATGACGAACGCTGAAATTACTGATGATAACTAAGATAAGGTAAAAGACAAATTAGCTTTCCTAATCTATTTTATAATCACGAATAACAGCTTGTTCTAAAAATTGTATTGTATTTGTTCAAAGCTTGAACTATTGGGCGATTTTGAGACCATAATATGCGGAATAATTGGTCAAATAAGGTATACCATTACGAGTTAGATTAAGGAATAGCTGGTTGAGAGGACCATAAGGTTTATGGTCGTGGTGACATCAGCCAACCAACCCAGGATCACCAGATGGAAATATGAACACCACTTCACATACTGGAGAACATGAAAACCTCTTCATCCCGAACGCTCGAGCTCATTCATCTGAAACTACCAACTACTCTGCAAGGTCTACAATTGCATCCTGTTTCACTCAACCCAAGAAGATACCAGTGCAGAGGTGGCATTCCAGTGACTCCAACCCACTGGAAAAGCATGGCAAGGCTGGAATGTAAGGGGCCACCCAAAACAGAAATATCCCAGCCCATGCATACAGAAATATCTGGAGACGAAGAATAGTGGTGACACACTACTTGCTTCAAATGCCTGTGCTCGGAGTTTGTACCAGGGTTGCACGCAACACGGTAACAAGGCGCTTGGGCCACGCCACTCAAGGTGAGACAAGAGCTTGTCAATAAAACAGCATTGCTCAAAGGCGCCTAAGGCCAAGCCGTTCATGACGTCTGCACCAGTTAGTGCCTCAAATGTTAACAACGACATGGAAGGGGTCGTACTGGAATGGATAGTACCTTCCATTTTAGTGGTTCACGAGCTGGTATCGAGCATTTGTTGTTACAATTTTCATCAAAAGCTTTCGCCTCGACCTGAGGCAGATGTAGCAAGCCACCTCCCCTTCCGTTGATCCCCAGGTTAACAGAGAGTTTTTCCTCCCCGCGGTCGGCGACCGTACGGTGCGATTATGAGGTGTGATACTAGCGAAACCTAGCAGTAGCCGACTGACTTAGACCTTTCACAATCGCACTGGGAATCAGATATATTCGGACCGTATGGTCTCAGGAAGGTTTCATGATAACAGTGTTATAGAGTTGGAAACTCTTTCGGATTCTTAGATGAGGGTTTCGAGCGCAAAGCGGGATTTTGTCCAACCATCAATCTTCTTTCCACTCTCTTTGGAGCTTGAGCGAAAATGACTCGGAGCACTGGGGACATTGTCACACAGATTTTTGTATTAATATTCACAAAACGATACTATTCACGAGGAATTGACGTGGAAGGCGGGTGGACGAAATGGTTGGATGAAATCCCGCTAGAGTGCATTTGGAACTATAATTGCCCTCTTCACCTGAGAATCTCTCAACTCTTTCAACCTCCACAATCGTCTTTGCTTTTTTCAATTCTATTTAGTACTATTTATTAAGCAATGTTCATGATGGAAGCTGAATTGATCGGTTTATATTGCGGCAATCTGATTGACGACGACGACCTCAAAACAGCTTTCGAATGCAACCTGTTAGCCACTGTAGAGTACAGCCTGAGTAGAATGCTAAGAGATGCCGACAGGAGCACCCATTATCCGAATCAGTCCTAAGTGTAATATAGAAATTTATAACCAACTAATTTTTCAATAAAAACGAGTTTTTTTTTTTTGGGACACAATACTAAAAGGCGACTTATTGTGATTGAGATGTTCGTGTGAGCCAAAGTTATAACTCAAGTAAACTTCGCTGGCGGCCAAATCAAAACATGGATGTCAGGTTATGATAAAGACCGTTTGACGATGGGGAGAGACACCGCAAGGAGACCACGTGACCTCTTGAAAAATTAGCATCTGCCTTTCGTTTCCCTAGGTTTGCGTTCAACACCGTTTGCCACCGTGGGGAGGAAAAACTCTCTATTAAAACGGGAGAGGTAAAGGATCTCCTCTCATTCGCCAAAACGTGGTGGGGAAGGTTGGACCTTCCAGCTTTATCTGGGGTCGCCACAACAGACTGGGATGGTAATGCCCACCCAGTAATTACCAGGCAGCTAGTGCTTGGGTCCCAGGCAGCTCCTGACGATGGGTACAAGTGCCGTCCACTGGGCATTCAGTGCTCGGTTCAGCAGGGTGCTCAGGTCGGGTAGACAAATGTGCCTGGGAAGGAGTTGGAGGTCACGACCTCCTCTCCAGCCACAATAGGTCCACCAGAGCCTCAGTGGTTTTAAGCAGCCTCCCACTTCTGTATGAGCCTTAATAAGACATACTCGCAGTATGTCGTACTACGAACCTCTTACCTAAAAATCTCAGGATCATTCATTATCATACCAGGATGATTGTTTACTAAGAAATAGCTAAATGAATACTGTAATGGTGAACGTATTACGAAATTATAATGTCATGATTTATCAAAGTGTCAACCGTGACTGCTGCTAGGCTGAAGTTTCATTGCCATCACTCGATCAAGATTGATTTTATAGATTGGTAAGGGTCAGGGGAATGACTCCCACCAGCTAGACCCGTTCAGCTTTCCCAATTGTAAAAATTGTGTAGAAACTCAAACAGATAGTCAATAATGCTGCTACTTAGTAAATCGACCAGCGAGTAACTAATTGCGACCGTGAAATTAATTTGGTACAAGAATAAAGCAATTCAACACTTGATGGGGAGAGTAGAGATAAATTTGTGCAACGGAAGTTTCCCCAAAAATTACCAACAAAGTACACAATAATACAAGCCATCGATGGATACCATTGAAAACTTACCTTAAAGTCTGAAGTCAAGTTAAATTTTACGTTGCATATGCAGTTAGTAGCAGGAGAATTCTGGATGACTTCCCAACAACGTCTTCCTTCTGCGTTTTGGCAATCTGTGTAGTCAATAGAGTGGTTTTTCACCTGTAATCGAGAGGCAAAGGTGTTTAGATGTACATTAAACGTAAATATAATAGCGGCTAATGAATTTGAGCATTATTTAGTAGGTACATGAAAGATCGTGGAGAAAGGCCTAACGTTGATACGAAAACTATTTTCACTAGAAAATATAGAAGAACAGGCGTAATATGATTTATAAATAACAGTTGGTACCTATCTAAGGATGACCAAGAATGCTGTTTGCTAAATCCAATCCAAGTGATCTCGAGCGTTGACAGATAAAATACTCGCAATTCCCGTCAAAAGTTCAGAACCCAACTGTATTGAAGCATCCTAACTACAACCAATATTCGAGAAAAATCGAATGGGTTTAAAAGACACCTTTACAAAGTAATTTGTATAGCTTACAAATTTTGGGCATTTACAAAGAAAATTAGTAGCCAAATGGCTTGAGTCATAACTGAAAATCCTAAACTGCCGTATTTTAACAAGTAAAATTGGTTTCAAAGTGTTCCCAGAGCTCACTTGCAATGGTTCGGGTCGATTGGTCAAATTTCATCTCCTCATTTGTGTTATATTCGGAGGAACATTGTAGAATCCTTGACAATGCAGATTTGGATGTTTCAGGCTATATAGTTATGGTGCAATACTACTATAGATCAACCTTGAACTGTATAAATCTTCAAAGCACCAATCAACCACCTACCTGTCCCGAGAAATACAAGAGCGCGATTCCAATTGGGATGAATGTCAAACCAATAACGAAGAATGTGGGTAGAACAGTGCCGGCAGTAAGGATGGGTTGCCATGCTGGTAGTCTCTGTTGCTTGAATGCACTATCTGTAACACACAAATGACTGAATGAAGCGCGTTATAAGCAGAGGGTATAGTGACATCTTCCTATGGTATATGACAGTGACTTGTGGCGGCTGCAGCAGAATTGAGGGAGATAGGGAGCGTAGAGAAAATGAATTGAGGCATTTCCAGATCAACAATGTGAAAGGCACAGAAAATAACACAGGATAAGTCCCAAGCGTGCCGAAACGGCACATTATGTATATGAATAAACCTTTTGGATAAAAGAGATAAGATTAAATATGAATAGCACATATTGACACCAAAAACCAATAATTAAAACCAAACGAATTGTAGATAAACCAATCCCTAGATGAAACCTCTCAGATGAGGGTTCTGTGAGTTATTCTTAGATCTGTTACAGTGATTTGCTCCCACGTAGTGAATGGGCGTTTTACATCCATCGATGAGAGATGCGTATATTTATTCCAGTTTCATTAGAAAATATCCTGCATAGCCCCTAGGAAGTTCATCTTGTTACTTTGCATAATCCCACTCCCCTGCAATATTAATCTTCTCAGCCCATTTCATTTTTAAGCTTCACATTTAACTGCATGCTGTGATGGACATAGATAATTCCCTCTTTTTGAAACTGCTGTCGCCCCGAAGGCTATCAGGAGCGTTGTGGCTTCCTTGTTGTTGCAGGCCTAATCGCCCCTATCATAGGAAGGGGTAATACTTTGTCGGCTGGTAGCAGAAGGTAGTTTCGAACACGACTCTTTACCTGATTCTTCTTTACTGTTCTGTGACATTCCCTCTCTTAAACTTTCCCCTAAGAGAAAATGGGCAATAAATAATCAACTATTACCACATTTTAAACGATTACCCCTGCCTATTGCAAGCCATTGCTTCCACTAAGACACCTACCTACGTCCCTGGCTTTCGAAAGCCTGGAAATATGATGAATATGGATAGCATGGATGCCTATTGCATTTTCTCAAAACTTTTGTCCAGGAGTGGCTGGGAGTCTTCCAGCTTCCAGATATCTCTACCAATGTAGCAGGCTAAGCGCCCCAATCCTTGGACGGGGTAACCATTCCACCACCTCTTTGTGAGCCGGGAGTTGGTCTGACAGACCTCAATCCCTAGTTTCCTGTAGAAAGACAAGTTTCAGAGGAGATTTTTATACTTGGCGAATCGTCGAAGATAGATAATGGAAATTTAGTGATTCCGGCAAGTTATAGTGCTTCGCAAATTTAAATGGTTTGAAACCTCAATTATCAATCAGATGTGTTCTTCCTGAAGTCCTCTGGTTGCAAAAACCTCAGAATATCAACTCTGAACACCAAAATAACACAAACCAGCCATGCTTTATCCATGCTATTTTTGCGGTTTTCCTGTCGCTAACTTCTTATCATTCTGCTGGTTTCAATTAGCTATTTTCGTTCCTGCTATTTCGGCTTTACCTATATGACGGATGCGCCCAAATATTACTGATCTCCGTGGCCTACTGATCTATCTATCGTAATAATGCTGTTACTCTGATTATGTAAATGAGGGCTCACAGCTCAAGTTCTCGCAGAACTATAAAGGATTATAGCGCTTATAATGACTCACCACTAACTTCCATAAAAGGAAGTAAGTACACTATTCTTATCTATATAATATCTCGCGTCACCCTCCAGCGTTCCACTTCCGCGAGACGTTTTCCGGCTAGTTAGTCCAAGGCTAAAGCATGTTCCACGCTAAAATGTAAGAAACCTTTCGTTTTTCCATATTCTGTGCTTGTAATTCGTTATACAAATTCTATGTTTTCACTTGAAAACGGGAATCGCCAATTAGTTTTCCATCGCTCCGATTGCGACCTTCAGAGGCCTAGCTCATACTAATAGGGTTAATGATGTTCAATTAATTTTGCGACTCTGTGGAGAAAACTACTCATCAGGTTGCTAGAAAATTTGTAATTGAACAATAACTAATATAAAAATTGTTGAGGGTGGTCTGAATGAGAGTGGAAATCTCTAAGAGTCTTTTATCTATGTATCTATAAAAGTGGGCTTGGTGTCACGGTGAGTAAAATGGAATCTGCTTTAGTTCCATGCCTACTAGAAGTAAGTTTTCCAGACCTATGAGACTCCCCTATGCTTTACGAACGACGATTTCAAGATAATTGTCTGTGTGTTTGATGGCGCGATTGCGTGAAACGTCTCATTAGTTTTTTTACACACGTTATTTTTCCTATTTATATAAGATGTCATTCAAGTAGGTAGTTTAAAGTAAATTGTTTCAAGTATCTAACTTAGCATACTACCTTGGGTGCAAAACTAAATTACTTTTCTTCAAGTCTGTCATTATCTAGAATTTAGTAAACCTTGGGTGTACTTATTACTATTTGTCTTCCATGGGCATCAGAACTATTTATGGAAAATCGACGGAATCGAACAACAAAAAAGTAAAATAAATAAAGATTACTTGAGTTACCTGAAGGTTTTTTGGACTTCACACCATCATTCATCTTGTTTTCTTTCTACCGCTTACAGAAATTGGTGATAGGTTGAACTTATCCGAACGAATCCCAATTACGATGAAAATTAACTGATTCTTAGTTATTTAGAACTCACACTGACACTGAACTGAACTTTATTGATTTGAAGTGGAAATGTCAAATATGGAGCAAGGACATACCATGAATCATGAACGTTGATAACGTAATTGATAACAAAATGAACCACCAAAAAGTTATAAAATGTACTGAAATTAGTGGATTTCAATTACAGAATCATAAAGTTGAATTCATATGGATTTTCAAGTTAGAAAAAAGGTAAATATATAAGTGTCAAGCGGTTTTTGTAGTTCTATAATTTAATGAAGTAATGAATATAACTATTTTGTGGCCATTGATCAACATTCATTTCGAAGGTTGGAATTTTCGCAGCTACGGTGATCGCAACAACGATTATTTATCGACGATATTACTCTAGTTTCATCACCAAGTGCACCTCCTCCACTTATGTGTTTTGTAAACACAAACATTTAACATTGTTGGAGTTTTGCGGTGTTTAGAGTTGTCGGATCGATTCAGAATAATTCAATTTGAGGTGAAGAAAATATTTGGGTCAAACCTAGGTGTTTTCAAATGGCTCGCTTCCTCAATAAGACCAAACCTGTCAGCCAGGTAAGCCCATTCGATCGGTACAAGTTTTCTCCAACAAGTAGATGGGTATTTTAATGATTTATAATTGTTTTTCCGTGGTTAACGGATGAATTTAAATGCCACTTCGCTGTTGAGGGTATCTTGAAACGTGTGGTGCGTAGTCGGATGCAGATTACTAACTTCAAAAAATCCATCTTCTTCCAGGACTAATGCATTGTTTATCGTACAACACCCTTACTTCTCAAATTAATTGTACCTAAAAATAATGTGGTTGCTTTATTCATCCTGCACATTCGTACTTTACTATTACCAGGTTGCACGGAAGCTAAATCGTGATCCCCTTCCTGGTATGAAAATCGACCTACAGGTAGTTACCGACTGCATTACTGTGTAGTGTTATTTTATACTCGCCGCAATGAGTCAAATGGAATGCTTGCCAAATACCTCTTCGCTACTATTTGAATATTACCGGACATACAGAAGCGAATACAGTTAGATACAAAATCAATAATAGTTCGTCGCGCTTTAATCCGAAAATTTTACAATGATTTTAAACGGTAATAGACTTTATGCCAACAATTGTTTTACTGTTTGCACTACCTAGGTTTTTCATAATGTGGAGCTCCGAGTCCCAAATGTTATGACACCCTTGAATCCCTCCTACCTGTGCGGGACTCCCTAGACGAGGGCGACGTCACCAGTGCACTGGACATCATGGAATTATAAAAGTAAATCTAGGTTCACTAATAGGATGTTTCTTGTCAAAAAATTCAGGCTTAAGTATACAATAGTTTATAACCGGCTTTCAAGTACATAAGCTGAGATCCCATTCATGAATTGGTCGAATGAGACGTTCGAGAACACCCTCTGATCGACTTCACCTCGAAAATACGACTCTTAAATATAGTTTCAAGTTCTTAATCACTGGTTCAAAAAAGATGGAAAAATTTCAGTTTGAATTCATATCACTGCAAGTATAACGGATCTTTGTTGCACTCATGTTTGCTTGAACAGAAATCTCTCTAAATACCATAATTTCGGACGAATAATGCTCAAAGAGGAAGCGAAGAGTGAATTGCTTGCTATAACCATGGGCCGGTCAAGGAACCGGCTGTTTCCACTGACCAAAGAACGTGACCCAAACATGAAATGTCAGCCTCTACGCTTCCATTTTCTCTGTTTATTGATGCTGATACTGTTAGGGTTTGAAGTATCCACGCTTTCGTTCTTGGCCCCTGACGCATTTTCGCAGACCCCTGTAACGAACCACTCCAGGAGTGTCCATGATCTGAACCAAAGTGGAAACAAACCTTGTAGCTGGCAGGTAGGATGATTTCCTGCCCAACCCTTGGCCACTTAACTCTTTTCTTATAGATCATCCCCTGATTTTGTTATGTTCAATGATATATTAAGTTAGTTGTTGGGCACATATCTATTGATAGATGGTGGTAAAAGTCGCAGTTTGAGTTTTTGCAAGATGTTACACCTTTGTGCGATAAATTGGAATCCCAGTTCTGGATTCCAGAAGAGCAGATGTAGTCGATCAATTATCCAATTCAAAGCCCTATTTTGAGGGTTGTTTCTCAATGCTCAAAATGTAGAAATCTTGTGAGAATCTTCAGCAACTGAGTAGCAAACCAGTATCGTTCATTTTTCATGAAGACACTTAAATTTCTAGATGAGAGTGGAGTCGTTTTCTTACAATAAGAATTTTTGTCTTCCATTTCAGCATCTCCAACGATCAGAAAAATAGGAATTCGAAGGAAATAAGAAGAATGCGTTCTTTAAAATGTACATTTAGGTAAACTCAGGCAATAGAAAAGGGTACATAAGCAGTGTTTCTTTATATCTGATACTTTAACGACCAGAACAAATGCAGAAATATAAAAATACAGAAAAACATCGCTATAGTTGAGCTTATTGCCATTGGATACTCCAAAATCTGCATTTTAATCATTTCCTTTGAGATCTTCATGAAACGATGTATGTTTTCGAAAGCGGGAGTTCCTATGAAGATTGATTCAAATTTTCTTTTCGAAAACACCGATCGTAAAGAACGCTTCATCAGAGGTTTCCCGAAAAAATTGGCTGTAGGGTCTTTCTTGAAGAATTTCAAGTCAGATTCAGTTCCTTTCTGCTTGGTATCCTGGTTATATACAACAACTGTTGACGGCAAGTTGAAAAGACGCTTCGGTTTTTCCAGAATGTTGGTCGAAACGATATCATCTTTTAGCAGGTGTTTGATGTCGATTTTGCTGCTTGTTGCCCAAATTGAATGCCTTTCTAAATATTTTATAGGTGACAAAAACTTAATAAAACCTGTATGAACTGCTGAATGCCGTTTCATTCTCTCAAAGCTCTTGATCAATCAGACTTACTGGGATGAGCCGTGAAATCGTTGTAATCTGAGTCTCAGGACTAATCGAATCTGACATTGTCTTCAAGCTGTTGGCAAACAACCTTCTTTTAACTTCTTCTTTATTTCTCTTCGTCATCTTAGCGTTTTTATTTTATCTTCAATGAGAAGTAATTTGTGGCATTATGATAAAAACAATGAAAAAGAGAAAGAAAATCGTTTCCCTACCTCTAGAAGTCAATTCCCATTCTACTCCATCCTATTCTATCCATTACATCCTCCTAGCTTAAATGAATAAATAGAAAAGTAACCCAAAAATAGAAAGTAGAAAACCCAAATTCACTCCTTAAGTTCCAATAAGATGTCAGGGTAAAAACTGGGATCCAGACAAACGGAGAGTTCTCTCCCCTCTGGGGGTAAGTTTTTTCGCTTTAAAAAAGAACTATGAACTAAATACCATTCACATCCCTGAGATAGGCGTTTCTGCAAAAGCAAAGCAATGCATTATCTACCTTTAAGATGCCTCCAAATAAACTTCCAAAGAGGAATGTAAGAAGAATACACTGAAATGTGATATCAAAGCGCACTAAAATAAAGCTTGGTTCACCCAGACTAGTGTTATGCATCGAGAATTTCGGTAAGTACACGAGGGAGCCCCTCTCCTATCCCACACGATTATCTACTCAACCAAAAAATTTAAATGAAAGTTTATTACTTCGATTCTTTTTCTGATTGTAACATATATTCAAAATGTGTCCATTAATTATGGCATGTAATTTGCAGGAGTACTCCACCTTGCCAACCAAGAGGTTTTGCCCTGATGGGCCTGGGCTTAGCGGACTGTCGAGCCGAGTTGAAGAGCTGAAAACAATGTTCGAGAACCGTCTGAACACGCTGGAGAAAAAGATGGATCTATTGATCACAACGTGCTCCTCGATCTTGTCCAACTGCGACGATCACCCTCTCACAGGGCTCAAACAGAGTCACGGACACGTTTGCTGTGCTGCCCTCTTACTACCGAAAATCATGGTCATCGACGACTTCATTAAAAACACCCTCATCAGTGGTGATAAGAACAACGCAACCAACAATGGGTTAGTCCTGAAAATAATTTGGCTTTAGCTCAGTCCAGGAACAATGTGAATCCCTCGATTCCAATATCTATTTTAGGAATGAAACTGGTAATTAATGGCGGTAATTGTCCAAAACTGGTGTATGCTAACATTTGCAGGAGCAGTGTCAAATGTTTGAGAATACGTATGGTGAATATCGTGATTACTTGATTTGCTTCCGACACTGGAAGCTTTGTCTTCACTTGTGGGAAATTATTTTAAACCTTTCTCCAAAATCCAAAGTTTTACATTCATTTTGCGTTTAAGATCAACTTCCGTATCATGTGTGTCCCATCGGGTTTTGATGCCATTTTCAAGGAATGTGCGGATTAACCTGTAGATGGTCTCCTATGAGTTTCAGAAATCAATAAATCAGTCTGCGACTACGCAAATGAAAAATCCACCAAGTATCATTTTCTCAGGTTCCAGTGGTCCGTTCTCGCTCAAATTTCAGGGTCTTGCTTGTCAATTTGCTGAATCTTTTAAAACAGTTTTCCCACAATTTTGATTTTAATACTGAAGTTTACTTTCCATATCGGTACACATCGTAGTGTTGCGTGTTAAGATGAACTTCCATCTTAGTTGGTCTGTTGCGGGGCAAGGGGCACTGCACCAAGGATTCTTATAGTGTCACATTCAGATTGGCATCCCAGGTTGTTCTTGGTCTCCTGCCCTCCATCTTAGCTACATTCGCTTTTCTTGGAATTCGTCCATGCTCTGGTCTAACCAGAGATCTAGGCGTTTTGGATGGCTGGGAGACCATCCATTAGTATCGAAACATGTGGGCTTGTAGTCATGTTTTCTGGTTGACTCCTCGCTCCCCTAGAAGTTTCCTACTAATGCTGGCTAAGAGTCATTCTACAGCTCCTATTCTGGCATCTAACAATGCCCATGCATTGCATGCCAATTGCAAATTCAATTGCCCAATTCCCATGCAATCAATTCATTCGTATATATTACTAAAAATCAATAACGATTTTATTTAAATTTGTGTATATAATTGTTTTTCTCATATTTCAGAGGTCCACTGGTTCTCGTTCCGTCAGGTAAACCTTCAGTTCGAGATACGTCAGGCAGTGGACAAGTGATCTCTCTCAACTCGGAGCAGGATCTCCCAGATGGTTCTTGGCTGGGTAACAAAAATGATCCAAAAGGACGAGTACGAGTCAATATCCCTCCTTCGTAAGTTTCTTTTTACTCCTTACAGTTTAATTAATTTTTCTTAGGATTATCGGTGTCCAAGGTTGATTAAGCTGTATTACAAGGAGGAATCAATTACGAGTAAAAATGGCTCATTTGTTAACTTTTCCCAACCATTATCTTCGAATAACTAGTGACCTATTAGCCTCAGCTTCAGTCTCTTGACTGTTGGTCGTTGTTCGATTAGTCGTGATAATAAACCAGTTACTTCGAACGTTCGCTATGGTAATATACCGACTATTTATGAGGTAGCCTACGGATTTTAGAAATCCATAGACAGGGTTGCCACTGTGGCTTAAGATATCGTAAGTAGTAGACATCAATTCAAATCTCAGAATTTCGTTAAGCTCTTGAAAGATGAAACTGGACGTTTTTCTGCCAAATTACGACTTCAATCATTCGGAAACTACCTGCAACAACAAATTTTAAAATCCCTTGTTTAATTACAGTTCAAACTTTGAAAATTGGAGAAAAAATGGAGTTGCTGAAAATACTTGATTGCTGGAAGCTCTCAAATTTTTGGAAACCTTGCTAATTCAATCAGTTTAGTAATGATATGCTCAACTCTGCGATTCCTTATCAATTTCATGGAGGATTCCAAGTTTGATTGCGAATAAACAGCCGGCACCTGCAAAATGACACTAGACGTTAATTTCTGGGACATCGCTACTACCCCGACCTCCGCAGGGAGCGCTGGAGGTTCGCATCTTATCTCTTACCTTGGTAGCTATACCATCACTTAGCTACCACCATCACCTTATCTTTTCCCTCCTGTTTTCCTACTCTCTTTCCTTGTTGATGTTACTGTTTCGTAATCGCACACAGCAGCACGGAAAGAGAGTAGGAAAAGGTATGGAGATGGTGGTAGCTAGGTGATGGTATAGCTACCAAGATAAGAGATAAGATGCGAACCTCCAGCACTCCCCACGGTGGTTGGGGTGGTAGGGCTGTCTCGGAAATTAACGTCTTGTCAAAATGACGGCAACAAACGTGATCATTCTGCTCCACTTTAACTCAAATTTTGTTTTCACATGTATTGGACTTGGTGTAGAACTAACTAGCAATTGTTCTTAAAACAATCTTGCTTTTGTCTTTTGATTGGATTGTTGAATGTTCAGAATTCTTATCCACATCAACGAGAGGTGTCAGACCCCTGAGAAGATGGCGCTCACTCTACTGGACTATCTGTTTCCTAGAGAAGTCCTTGCAATATCCAACATATCAGGAAAAGGAAAACACTCGAAATGTCAACTTGACCCGCTGAAGGTATGCTCATTGCTTTTGAGAACATTCTGTAGTAAGTAGTGTGATGTTTTGTTTTTGAAAAATTGAATAAAAATGTTCTGAACTACTAAATTCTGATTTCCCTGAACATGTTGTTCAAGATTTTCGCCATAAGATGTCATCTCGTTCACAAGTTCTCCATCACTGAGCAGGATTGGTACAGAATTAAACAAAACATTGACGCCAAGTGCAGAGCGGTGTGGAGGAAAAAAATCAATGGATTGCCTCTTGAAACGAATAAGGTATGTAGTCGTATTTTCTGTGTGTCCCCGACAAAAATAGATTGGGTCTAGAGCATCGTTCAGTAGCAAAGGATGATTGCAGTAACTTAAAACAGTTTAGGAGTGTAGTCTGTCCTTAGGTTTGAGACTAACGAAGGGGATTCCTTCTAAATAATTGAGTAATGATTTTCATTAAGACTTTTTATTTTTATAGAAAATTGATGGAAACTCTTCTTGCTACTGAAATTAGTATGGAATATATTATGAAGAGGGTTTATTCTGATGTAACATACATTTTTAATGTTTTGTTTCGCATTTTTAATCATTGCTGATATTTGAATCAATGTCAATCCTCAAAGAATGGATTTTTGGGTTAATCTTCTTTGGGGGTCAGTTCGATGATAGAGCGAAATTGACAATCCATTATATTTATGTACTGCTCTTTCAGAAAATCGGTAGAATTTGAGTTTCAAAAGTAATTTGGAATATAATAATCATTATGTCTCTTATGTCGTTTAATTGCTTTTTTTACGAAGTGCATCCGTTCTTCGTATTCGGATCAAGTCAGATGGTAACCATTTCTTATAAAACTTGTTTGATAGCATTCTCACTGTTGTCGGGACACAACAATTCCATACTACACCATAAAACTACCAACAATCTTGCTTAATTTTCACAAAACAGACGTGAAATCTCGTTTTTATATATTATAATAACGTTTCCAGAGTCTATTTGGTTTATACGAATAAATATTGTTTTGTTTCAATCATTGATACTCATCTCTGGTCGAGCCATTTAAACTCTAAAAGCATCTAGTTATGAAGACTTTAGTTCATTGTAGTTTTCAATGTTACGGTTACATTTACGTTGCTATTTTCAGCGTCGGTTTATCAATAGCTTTTGCTATCCTGATTAAACTCTTGGCTACGTCCAATCAGTGACCATCTCACCCAACTTTATTCGTCCGAGATCGATCAGGCTAGCAAATGCGATTACAAAAAGACTGCCAGTGTATCCATAAGTTTGATGCTGGTGCATCTTTCAAAACAATAAATGCAAGAACCCAAAAACACCGGAAAAAATTATGTATCCAATACAATTCCCAATACCAAATGTATTCCAATACCAATACAATTTGTTGTAAAATGCATCAACTTTGTTTGCCTACTCCTAATCAAATTCTTAGTTGTTTTCACTCATAAATATATTTCACTCTCTTGCAAAAACGTACCGTGCGTATCTCAACTGTATTCGTAGCGAGAACTAAACGAGTACTTAGGATTTCTCTTCAGTTCTTAGAATATGTGGGCGGGTATTCCACGTACCATCTTCTCGGTTATTCGGTGTAAGTAAAGAGTAAGTATGACTCTTGGTAAACTCTCGAGTTGAATTATCTCTTTTACAAATTTGTTTCGCCAATTAATTTATATAGGCGTGTATTGAGATTCATTTGACTGGCAAATCCCTGCTTGTTGGCAAACTAGTTTAGTTATGGATTGATGTCCATTTTTGTTTTTATGCCCAATAATTTTTTTCATTATTTCTATCACTCTATGCATCTCACACTTTATAACTTGATGTCTTTGTATGCCCATTTGCTTGCAAAAACTACATACATTTGCAACATTCCGAAATGCATCACACACCTTGCATTTTAGTTCATTTGAATGATATCCCTATGAGAAAATTTATGAAGGAGACTATTATCAATCCCATTTCATCATTGAATTACCATTTAATAATAATTGAATGCTCACCTTTTACAAATTAAAATTTACTGATTCATTCTCTTCTTAGGAATCTTGTTTTCTATTAAATTGGATTACTGTTTTAAAATCGGATGAATATTTCTTTATTTATGTTTGCGGAAATGTGTAACATTCAGGATTCGAATTTCTTTTAAAAATATTGGTTTACTTTATTAATATAACTGCCATTATGAAGAAATTTTTATCCATTCAACTATTTCTAAACTATCTCTTTTCTATTTACTCAACCTGGATTTTGACTTTTTCGATGCATGGCCCTTCCACTCCAGTCCAATAACTGATTTCTTTCCCATTTCCTACATTTATCATAATATTTAATCTATAATTTCATCATTCTGCTTGAACTACGCGCTTTGATTTTCGAAACAAAATTATTATCACGTTATGTGTCATGTTGAAATAGATTCTGAGTTCATGACCTTTTCTTATACACGGGAACATTACCAACTGAAACCATGAACATGGCAGCTGATAGATATCCTAAACTTCGTAGATGTAAAGAATTTTGACATTTTGCATTGATACAAGAACTAGTTATTTAATAACTTGAAAAAGTTTGTGGGTACTTCTAGTTGTTGATTTTGCTGCTAAGATAACAGTAAAAATGATGTATCTATCGTGTGGATCATATGAACAAATTTAGGAGGAAGGGTGGTTGCACTTGTACTTTCCATGTATGTCTCTACTATCAGGAGAGAGTAGACCAAATTTAGCTTGTAGTAGCTTGTGGAAGTATGCAGGTATGAAGATTAAAAAGAGGTCTCGTAGGTTTCCCATTAATATAATGTGGACTTATCAGTTTCCTGCCCTGTCCATCCCAACTTGATGGATGAAATAGAGGGGAGAGGGGAGGATATGACAAGCAGATGATGAAAGGGAGTACCTACCCCTTCCCAAGGGTTGAGCGAATTACCCTGCAATACCTAGAGGATGCCCAGATGGTGTCAGGCATAGCCTCGTGGGCAGCAGTTTCAGGAAACGGCGGATGGAAACAGTCCATATCCATCGTAAGGGTGAGGGTCAGAATGTGCGGTCACCTCCCAGGTCTACCAAGTCACACTTGATTGGCATGTAGAACCACAGTGTGAGTATGCAAGTCCGAGTCTTTGAAATCCAAAAAAATTTTCTTGAAAGATTGTTCCTGAAATGGCACGCCATAATAATTTTGTTTGAAGGATCCGGCACAGAATTTAAATTATTTTGCCCTAAGTGAAAACTTCACGCACCGTGGTGTGTTTCTAACGCCTTCATTTTGCTTATTTGTCTAGCTTCACTTCCTGAAGTCCGAATTCAACCAGTCTACAGATGTCGACTCCGACGATTGCCAGAATCCATCACAAGTGAGTTGACATATGCATGTTAAAATTACAATACTAAAATTAACATTAGATACTTCATATTTTGTGATGGATTAACTATTGGATGTACCAATGCATCTTTCGATTTTACCGTCCTTGTTATTTCGGAATGGGAAAACATTGTTGAGGACAAAGTATGTCGGAGCAGATATGTTGAATGGAAATCCTAGATTTTAGAACTGCACTCAGGTAAACATTCATTACGCCGTCAAAGTGAATGAGGACCTTGATTGTTGAAGACAGTTACGTCCGCAGCATGAACCGCCTCAGAACCGAATGCCAGACCCTGGCGAATTCGCGAGTGTATAATAATTATACACTCAATTATTGTTCAAATTGTCTCTCCAAACTCTTGGGTGGCAAACGCAATCACTGACTGGTGGCAGTTGTAAAAGTGGTTATAAGGGGGGCTCCTCTAAAATTGGTTTTTCTATTGCTTTCGTGAGGGCAGGTGTCAATCGATAGCCATTGGGAACTGAAGTGCTCGGAACGGTCTAAAACGCAAAATGCAAATCGACGTGTTGGTTTTGGCAGGAGAAAAAAAATTGTCTAATCCGAAAATGATACGAAGCTTTCACTATCTATAGGTTGACCAGGAAGCAATAAGATTTTACAGTTTTGGGTGTGTAGTGTTGCTATTACAAAACTGTTGCACCGCGCTAATACTGTGATGAATATATTTACAGTTGCTGAACAACTCCTCGCTAAAAAGCGTCATAGGAGATGACCAACAGTTCACCCTTCTTCAAGATGGACAGACAGTGAAGGTGTTCATGGACGACGAATTCAAAGAGCTTCTACAAACCTCATGGCCGGACGATCCAGTAAGTTGGTTATTGCAAAATCGTTAAGATTTTCAAGTCAGTTAAATTCTTACATTCTTAAGGTCATTCCAGTCACAAAGAGTTGAGGTGAGGGTATCTCGTTCCCCGTCTGTCAAAGCGGTCTCACATCGAATTTCTGATTGGTTGATTGAATATGGTGCGAATTGTCACCGTAGAGCTCATTCAGTTGATTAGAATGGCCACGTACGACTGACTTCTCACTGAGTTTTTATGTTACGCTCTTTATGAAATCAGAATATTGAAGTTGAAAGAAAAAAATTAGGGGCAGTATAAATATTATCACTGAGAATTCCACCCGCTTTCTTGAACTCCATCATCATTTTTCTGTAGGAAAAAACGTTTGTTGAGCGGTGATAAAGAGGTAAATATTGCTCTTATGTTGAAAAATGAAAATTTCCCCCTCAAAATACGTCGATTGTGAATTGTGAAATCGGCTACTCGATCATAAAATAGCCAAGCAATGCAAAAACGCCCCATGTTTGCATCCAATCTCCGAAGTACCATTACCAAGATCTTCATAGGCAATTCATAGGAAGAACCAGTGATCACTGGGGAGAATTTTGCCTAGAATAACCTGCTGGTCAACAATTCTCTGCCTACCCTATGGTGAAACGAATTGGCTTCAAAAATTGGCAGATCCTCGCTTAAAGAACTTTTACAAATCTATCTCATCGTCAAGCCTCATTGAACGTAATTTCTCTTATCTAATTCGTACATTGAATTTGCCCACCCTTTCCATTGCAATTCCTCACATCCAGCTAATGTTTTATGTGACGCTGAAGCAGTCAGACAAAAAGCCCCAATCTGCAATGGTTGTCCTCGTTACATCACTTCTACGTTGTCTGCTTTCAAGAAAGGTGGCATTAATGTATTTCATGATACTGGAACCAGTTTACTTATTGCAAAATCCTTGATTAAAACTGCTTTTTGGGATTGGATGTGGAATGAACACAAACGGCAATGGGAAAACATTCCAGAACAGAGACATAGTAAATTGGTGATGCATTCATCCAAAAAACCAAAGCCCTCCACCAAAGAAGTGCATTTGCTCTAAACGTCTAGGAGGGAATTTTGACTTTTGGTGGGAATGGTGGCTGGGCATGGGTGCTTCAGAAAATATCTGCCCACGATTGGAGTCTACTCAGGTGATCCAGTGCGCAGATTGTGTGGAGAGGAGGAAGAAACAGCCTCTTATCTGATCTTTGTATACCCTGCACTCGAAGCCAGATGATTCAAAAACTTGGGATCCTTGAACCAGAGGAGATGGTGTCATTATACAAACTGCAGAGGGGAATTATCAGCATGGTAGGGGTTGGGGACTGGCTCAAGAACCAATGGTTGGGAAACAACCTCAATAAACGATGGTGCAGAGTAGCATAGGGACATTGACCTCTCCCTAGGATCCCAGGTAACAATAATAATAAAATAGATTACTTCTTTTAATGTTTGCTATTCATAGATCCATTCATTTCTTCCTGCAGGCATCTGTGGAGAGTTTGTCTGTCGACGATTCTGGCGCCCTTGCTCACTTCTTGGTTGAACAGAAGCTGTTGGTTAGTGCAGCACCGAGCCCTGGGAAGTCCATCGAAGACGCGGACCCCCTCCTCTACTCGTCGCCTGACTCTCACTCAGGCTCGGACTTCGGCTCAGACAAACCTGACGAGTAAGGGGAAACAACCGCAAAACCACCCGTCCTCCATCGTATGGATTTTATCTTTCTTTGTTATCGCTCTGAACAACCCTTCTTCTTGAGTGTTCACCTTGTCATTGAGGTTTTCCCGTTGAGTGTGGCTCTCAAACTGAAGGTGTGGGGGTTAAATTATTTCTAGATGATCTCATTCTGTTCCTACGAATACTAATATTTATTCTTCAATACTACCCGTCTGTGTTCTGTGTATTTTCAATATTGTTATCAACATACGTACCAAAAAGCTAATTTCAGTCCTAACATCATAACTTTTCTTGTATCTTTCATAGACATGTTTTAGTGGCTTCTAATTTTATATTTACTGAAAGAAAACTGTTTATAAGTTTTGATTTTAGTATGCATCAGTCTTTAAGGGGTGCTACTGGGATGTTAAAATTCTTGTCCCTGCGTAACCTAAAAATTGAATGACCAAAAAGGATAGGATATACCTCCAACACAGTAATATCGTTCATGCGTGGAAATTATCATGTTTAAAAGAAAACTAATAGAGAGTTCCTAGGAGATTCAGACATTGTGGAATCGTATCTAGTGGAGGTATCTAGGGCGAACACAGCTCTGGTTAGCATAAATGGCGGCGTTACCACCAACTCAGCTGAACTAGTGGTATCTCTGATCCGTATCTAAGAGTCACGTACGTTTTGCTTTCACGTCACTATAAGAAAACGAGCAGTCTGTTTGATGCTTTACAAGATCACTCGTTCTTTCGTTTTTTTAACCAAAAATGCAGGGGGTGGCAGACTTTTTTGAATATTATGTTAACGGATTGATTTCAACTGAGGAGTTGCTGTTGATTTTTCGAACGTATTTGGAGCGGGAGAGTGTAAGGGAAGCACCTCGACGATTAAGCCTGCTCTATGGGAGATTTTCCCTGGATGACATGAGCGAGGATGGTGTACTATTTTCGTTCCGATTTAATAGAGAACATGTACATTTACTCCAGAGGCTCCTTCAAATTCCCGCAGAAGTTACGAAGATAAGTACGCATGGAATCAAAATTGATTTGTTTGTAACTTCTTACTTAGCGACTTGGGAAGTACATACTCCAGAAATTGAATGTACAGCAGGGATTCTGGGGTTGCAGTTAGACAGTTGTTATAATAACGAATTCCTTAATGAAGCTGTTAGGTTCTTCAAAAACTTGCACAGTTGGCGAGAGGTTCACTCAAAACAAGTTGTTAGTTCATAGGTACTAAATATCAAAATCTTAGTGTTTTCTTAAACTGTAAAGTACCTAATAAAATGATGTTGAATCAAAATGAAAATTCTGCTCTCTCTTGGCATGAAATTTCTATTAGCGATTTCAGAAATCAAATTTTTAGGTAGAAACGTTGAAAATGTTGATGCGAAGCGGTTTACAACTAGGTTACCCCGATGGCAGGTTACTTTGCAATAAGGACAAAAGATACGTTCGTTCGGATCGCATCGGTGGTATTGTAACTTCCGTAAAGATACCACCGTCGTATCGCAATACCACCGATCATATTGCCGGCGCATGCGCAGTCGCTCGTTCGTATCGCATTATGGATTCGTATCGGTGTTGGCGGATCTCCTTGGAACTCTCTAATATGCTCACAATTTTCTTCATAAAATGTATTTTGGCGTTTCGGTCTTTTTCTGCTGTTTTACTAGTTTTATATTGTAATGGTGACGTCAGGGATCGCACTCCCACTTATATGAGATTCAAAATCACCAAAACCTCACCTTCCTTTTGCCCCGTTGGAACTCGGCCTGGACCTGTTTATCACATTACTTCAGAGCGTACAGGTTAGATGAAATCAATCTGTCCATTCACAACGGAAATGATACTGATAATATTTACTTTGGTTTTTCCTTTTCTGCAGAAACGTTGCTAGTCAAATACAATATTTTTTTGTGGTGATGAAGGTACAATTAGATACCAACACATTGTGTTCATATGTCTACGTTAAAATTTTGTCGTCATCTGATTTATAGAGCTCAATAGGATATTTTTAGCACTACGCCAAGAGAAGCTCTTCATGCGATGTTTACCTTCCCCTATATGCTTCTCTACCACAAACCCACATCGACCTAGGTCGCTGGAACGGTTATGTGGGCTGTTGTATTATTTTTTTTAGTACCTATAATGTTGTCGTTGTAGAACGGAATTGTTTTGCTAACCCTGAAGTTTCTCGTTTATTGTTTGGTAAGTCTCTATGCCTTCACTGTTTGAAGTCACACTCATTTACTTCCGACTGAACCAATAATTTCAACTCTGTGAAACAGTAACCTATCAGATATTAGATAACATGATTTTGTTTGAAAACAGATTAAATTAGGACATCAGGTATTTAATATGAAGTGAAGCTCAATATTATCGTTTTTACAATAATTTCAATGTTGTGAATCTTCCATTCATCTTACTCTCTGTCCGGTTTTCATATTGTAAATTTACTGAAAGCAGGAGTGTACAATTACAATCTTTCCTGTGTCGTTTGTCATGTGAATCGTAACTAACCATTTTGACGCAGTAAAACTTGGTGTTTCTACAGTAGCAATAAATTCTATCGTTATAGATTTTTTAGGTTTATTCGGCCAATGAAACGTTGTTATGTAAATACCCCAATGAATGGATAGCGATGTGATTGTTTTTATCCCCTTGTTTGAATTCCCTTTAATTAGAATAACTACTGTAATGCGTAAGGCTATTTCGAAAACAGAATGTATATGTGTTTTTTCTTTCATTTTTTTACTAGCTGTAACTGTAATAGATCTGAAGGTACGTCCACATTAATTCGAATGATACTGTTAGGCATTGCCTGATCAGCAAATCCAAATAGTTATACTTCCCAATCAAATGACGAACAAGGTTACCAAATACAACCTGAATCGAAACAGATCTGTTCACAACTGAACCTATATAGTTTTTTTGGGTTTATATTAGTTTCCCAGTATTTCGTTAAAGGACGATTTCTTTCTGCCAGTTCCCTTTTTTGCTTCAATTGCAGTTTCAAATTACATAGTGTGAACAGTCACAGTACGTCTTGATTGAATACTGTCAGATCTCATTTGTAACGTTACAAACTATTCAACTCAACTATTTTCACTGGATCGATGAAAATGCACAATCAGTTCCATGTTTCAAACTTACGATCTCACCAGTCTGAACGCTTTTAATTGTCGACAGCAGCTCAAGTAAATAATCTATTAACTCGATACAACCCAAATTACCCTAGATGTAGTTGTAAAAACCCCTTTAAAAAGCGAAAAAGATCTAATAAAAAGGTTGCCTCTTCCTATTAAGAAAAATAGTCATAATATTAGATCAATTCCTACTTTAGATTATCATCAGTAACAAAGAATAACTGAGGTACATCAAAGGAAGTCTAATATATTCATATTCTCAAGTTAAAGATAACTTAAATCCTAATGGCTTGAATAACTGAACTTGATGATATCTTCAATTTTTTTAACGGCATTTTATGTTTTCCTTAAATTTCTATGCTCATAGCTCCTGTACTATTGCTTCCGAGTCTACTAAGGTAGCGGAAGCATTGTTTTCACTTTCGGAATGTGAAAATTTTTTGTCTCCAAAATCAAAAATTCCACTCGCATTTTGCGTTTTAGACCTTTCTGAACAATTTTGGTTCCGTGTCTGTCTGTCTTTCAGCAAATCCTTGTTACGGGCGAAACTACACGAAGTTATAGTCCGATTTTGATGAAATTTTCAGGGATTGTGCGGGTTGGGGTGTAGATGGTCCCCTATAGGTTTCATGACCCCCAGATCAATAGTAGCCTCTGCGCATGCGCAAACGTGAAATCCTTGTTACGCGCAAAACTCCAGGAGTTCTTGACCAAATTCGATGAAATTTTCAGGGATTGTTCGGTTTGATGTGTACATGGTCCCCTATGAGTTTCAGGACCCCCGGATCAATGATAGCCTCTGCGCATGCGCAAACGTGAAATCCTTGTTACGCGCATAACTCCAGGAGTTCTTGACCAATTTCGATGAAATTTTCAGGGATTGTTCGGTTTGATGTGTACATGGTCCCCTATGAGTTTCATGACCCCGGATCAATAGTAGCCTCTGCGCATGCGCAAACGTGAAATCCTTGTTACGCGCATAACTCCAGGAGTTCTTGACCAAATTCGATGAAATTTTCAGGGATTGTGTGGGTTGGGGTGTAGATGGTCCCTTATAGAGTTTCATGACCACCGTGAAATCCTTGCCACAAGCATAACCCCGGGAGTTCTTGACCGATTTCGATGAAATTTTCAATGATCTATACAGTCATGTTATGGATACGAGGAAGCTATGTGCCACACCCACTTGGCAGACGTTTTTTCTTTTAGTGTGAAATGACAACATGTACCTAGAGCCTAAGACCCAAGGTAATCTACCTGAGATTTTATAAAGGTGATAGTTGTTGGTATCATTTACAGAGAGGTGAAATGTCTTCGAACTTTATAAATACCATCATCGAACCAATGAAGTAGTTGAAGAAATAGTCAAAAGATGGATTGGTACCTGAAAAGGAGTGCTAAGATGGACCTTCAGATTTTAGTATGTGGATAGAGAGGTGTCCGAAACTATGATTGGGAATTGCCATGTATAAATTCGTGAGTTATTTCTTAAGACTGTTTTGAGTTCTGCAAGCGTTGATTGGTACTTTAATTTTTGCCTATACTAGGGAAGGATGAGGTATGAATGATTCGAGTAATGGTACGAATAGATTCGAAAAAAAACTACAAAAGGCAGAAAAGATGTTAACGTGAATTAACAAACAGAATGTGAAGTCCTCTACAATAAAAAAACGTAAGCAGATATAGTAGTGAAAGCTTGCAAAAAAGTTGGCTTCCAAGTTTGCTCGTTTTACCTCATATGCTACAGCAAAAGACCTCATGTTCGGTAGGCAAAGTGCCGGCAAACGTTCTCTAATGGGAATAAAGAAAATGTAACTCACCCTATAATTACACGAAACATTTTATCACAATCTAGCCATCGCCTATCTTTGCCAAAAAACTGAACTACCAGCGTTTTGTTCGATCCTCTAAGACAATGGATGTTTATAACGTTTTGATTCCATTATACATAACCTTAACTTTGGTACTGCCAAGAACTGCCTTTAATCTAATATGTTTGAATAATAAATAAACATGGCCTTGTTATTATCAAGTTTGTTTCATAATAGTTCCACTGTATCTGCCACTGTACCTGCTGTATTTACCGTATATCTTACAAAGTTTATGTGAAATTAATCGAGACTCCATCCTGATTTTATTGGAGGTGTATCTGAGTTTGGTTTCCCTCGATTCCCATTGACACATTCAGTCATAATCCAACTCCCATCACCTGTAATTAAGTTCATAAAAAGATGTACAAATGAGTCGGATAACTTCTCTTTTTCTGAATGTCTCTCATTCTATTGCAAATTCCTGGCAACTCAGTTGGAGTTAGGTGTTCGACAATCCCCATTTTTACGTACCTATTTCACGTTTTGCTGTGTACTTTCATGGAACGAATTGAAGCGATAAATGTATGTAACTGTAGATTGAGCGTTTGCATTAATGGAAACAGTCCTTCTTACAGTTTTACTGTCGAATTAAATAGAAATCACCTTTAATCGATTAATTTATTATTGAAATTGCCTCTTCGAATTCGGAGTTTACTGTTAAAGGTGAAACGAGGACCAACGAGGGCGTTTTTGTACCAAACTGCGAGCGAAAACATTTTTGGATATTAAAAATTTATTCTATGAAAGACTTCCTACCTGAAGTATTTCTAACTTTCGAGATTTTAGCATTCGAAATACCAGACCCAGGGTTAAAGAAGCTTTCTTTAGAATCAAATATCAGATATCTTCTGGAGTGAAGCAATTTGTGTATGAACCTGTACAGCGCACCTGAATAAATAGCCATTCAGTAGAAATCTTTATTTTCAGACAAGATCCCGGATCAAAATGATCAAATTTTTGTAACTGTTGCCTCTGTTTTTAAAAATTTGAACAATTTGGGTGCACAGAAATTGTTAACTATCAAACTACATGCAAAAAGCAACTGTATAATGATATTCTGCTATACGCACAAATTTTCGGATTTTTAACAATACCTCGTTTTTTATTTTTGTGCACATATTAGTAAAATTTAACATATTTTCAGCCAAATTTTTGTTCAAAACGTCTTAATAGTCTGGTTCCTAGTTGATCAACCTTTTTCAAGCAATATTAATTCTTAAAATAAAAAAGTAAATTTGTTAATTGTAAGGCGATTTTTTCCATTTTTTAGAACATTTGTTGAAAATTGTGCACTTTTTTTGCTCAAAATGTGCTGTTTTCTAGAATGCTTCACATTCTATAGAAGATATCGTGTTTTCTTCTTCTTTTTTTTTTTTAAATCTTAACTTTAAAGAAAGTTCTATATTTTCTCAAAATTGAAATGAAAAATCTTTGTCAGAAATATCCAAGTTTGATAGCCTGTTCCTATCAATACAAACGTTTCGTACCTATTAAATAAAAATTGTAAGGTTAGTGTACTTACCTTACGCCCTGTGAATCGATGTTATTGACCAATTTCAATAAAGTGGTGACTTATTTGCATCACGAAGCAGTATTAATTGTTATTACTAAGTATAGATTTCACCTAAAGTATTTCCTAAGCTGTGGTTTTCGTTGCATGTGAATAACGTTTCAAATCTTGTTCATTACGTGTGTTTTTTCTTTTTTCTTTTTTTTTTTGTTGTTGTAGACGATGAACAAAGTTTTTTCGGTGTTAGACTGGGTCTTGTTGTACCTGACTTGAGATAATGTAATAACTTTTATAGATAGAGTACTCTTTTATTAGAAAATGTATGTCAAAGGAAACATTTCGATCGAGTAGGTTAATAGATAATGTTATGTTAAATTTTTTTTTACGATCCCTTTGAACCTAATAATGTGCTGTTGTGAACCTAATATCTAAATGTGAACACGAGAACAATGCTACCATTCACGGTAGAAATTTACGAACAGTCCTAAATCTTGTCATATTTTATTTTGTGGACAGCTGTTGGAGCTCTCGCTTTTTTTTAAAGAGTCCGATGTACGTCCGCAATGTTGGTGGACAGTTTCTACTCACAGTTAACGCTATTGTTGAATTTCATTTCTTTTGTAACGGCGTTCAGTTGTCTGAGCTCTTTCCATATATATTTCCTCACGTTGTTGTAAATAAAACTATATTTTAGATGTTATACAACTGTGCCCGTTATTTATCTAAATCCAAGTGACATTTGGAAAATAAATGGCGCACAGGTTCTTATGATTTTGGAACAACTAGTGTAGAATCCGAATCTGCAATGAAAAATTTTCCGGCCGTACGCCGTACGCACAATTTATCCTAAACGGCTGAAGCAAAAAGCTGAAATTTTCAGGAAAAATCCATGTTGGTCCGACGACGCCCCAATTCCTGAGCCAACTCTCTCACTTAATTTTAAGTGCCCTTCAAGGGTTGTCAATGTTTTGTAAAATCGCTAAAAACCTCAAAAAAGTCAAGGCGGCCTAAATTTGGACTCTTTATGAAGAACCCACGAGGAATCGAATGAGCCCATCCCCAGGTCCGTAGCTCAAATCATTCCCGATATATGGCCCGATTTATGGTCCCAACATTTGCATCCACATTCACTACATCACCAGGTTACTGCGATTGAAACAAACACAAGAGTTTTTTTTTGTTTTGTTTTGTTTTGATCGCAGTAACCTAGTGAGGTAGTGAATGTGGATACTGGAGTGAACTCCTAAAAGGGTTTATAGTCGATACACGGGTTGAAGCATTCTGATATGCATGCTCCGTCTTACGAAATTTAAAATTTTCAAATAGAATATTTTTGAATTGTAATCGCTCTTGAAAAAAACGCTGCAAATTCTTTCTCTGGGGTTTATTATTCAATGATTCATGATTTGAATTTCTACTAAGCTTTGGAGTGTGCGTGTTTCACAAATAATAGAGCGATTATTGAATTTCAGGAGGCACACAAATATGATCAACTGGTCAATACAAATAGGTATTTTGGTTGAGAACCAATTTAAGTGCTCTATGCATATCTCCTGAAATTCAGTAATCGCTCTATCACCTGTGAAACACGCACACTCCGAAGCTTAGTAGAAATTCAAATCGTGAATCATTGCATAATAAACCCCAGTGAAAGAATTTGCAGCGTTTTACATCTTTCAAGTCGCGTTGAAATTTTATTTTTCTGCCCAAAAATGTTCCAAAAGCTGACGCTCTTTCTAACGGTGCCCTTAAAATTGATTTTAAAGATTTTAAGGTAGTTACGACTGTTTTAGTTACGTGGGATCGGGAACAGAAAAAATCTTTAAAGGGAAAACACTCCGAAACGGAGCATCTTAATAACTTCGAAGAGTCATTCTTTGTTGGAAAGGAGCTTTCTTCTGAATTTTCTTTCCAAGTTTGATGAATTTATGTCGGGACACCCAGTATCCCGTCTTCACGAATCTTTGTTTAATTGCAAAATCTACATAAGTGAATATCATTAATGATTACCTATCTATGTTGGTAGGTAACTATTTAAAGAAAGCGAATCTTCAAATCAGGTATAATTTAAATGTTCTAAAAATTTGGAAAAATTGGGTGTATTGGTTTATGAAACTGTTTCCAGTTCTTATAGTACGTAATAATTGATCATAATATTGAATTAGGAATTGGAATGCTTACAGTAATCCGAGATTGCTTCGTAGACATCTATGACTGCATCCATCACTTGTAGATGAAAAACTTGTTTTCGAGAGGGAAAGTTCATGATGAAACGCTCGAAAATTGCTCCCTATTTAGTTCAATGTCGCCAACCGTACTGAAAATAGGAGAACAATTTTGAAAGTTTTCTGCAGTAGTAGACCCTTTATATTTCAATTGTTTCAAGTAGTTAGGTTAGGTAGGTACCTATTTCGTGCACAGGGACGAAGAATACCGTCGTAAAGAGAGTTAAAATCCTGTCTCGTCAATACTAACCAAAATTTTCAGGTAGAATTGAGGGGTAAAACTAGAGTTCAAGAAGTAATTTTTGTCAAAACGCTACAATAAACCTTTTATCAAACGCCTTGGAATCCTAACAGTTTTTGTTGCAAGATTGTGCAGGCCTCGTAAAAACTACGACAAAAATCAAGTTTTCTTATCGGACTAATCAGTTTTTTTTTGTCGCAATTGAATTTCACAGGAAAATGAGGTTTAACCTGGGTTTTTACGGTGAAATTGACGTTTTTCACCAAAAATGATTGCTTAAAAAAAGAGTTTAGCAACGGATTTGATGTATATTTTTTTGGTGTATCAATGACAACTCTCACAGGCCTCCTCGCTCAACAAATAAAGGATTTTCTGGTCCTTTGCCCTGGTCGGAAGGGTTGATTCACAGCCAGCTTGTGTTTTGAGTAAATAGTATTTTGTTGATTCAGTGAAAACCCTTAATTATCGGGCGGAAAAAGATATATGAAATTCGATGTCAAACTAATTTTTAAGAGGCATTAGATTTTTGATGAAACACTTCACCTTAAAAACCCACGTTTTCCGCATTCATACCTCATTTTCTGGATTAAATTTATGTGCAACTAAAAAATTGTTGTAGGCCATTTGAAGATACAGGAAATCTTATGCTTTTTCCAACAGTATCCTAAAATTTGAATTAATTAAAAAATTTAAGGAGTTATGATGATTTTAATGAAGGTCGAAACCTAAAATTGTAAATGTGCAAAACAGTGGCTTTTTAAGCGGAAATGAGTAGAACACATGGGAGAGCGGTCGGACACGACTCACGTACAAGACCACATATTAAAATTTAACAAAATAGGAAAAACAAATTTTGGATTTAGCAGATTTTGATTCTGATGGCCTTAAAGGCAGTTGGTATAAAGCTACTAAATCTGCTTTAAGCTATGTAACTCTGACTCTTTTTAGCTAATTTTCTTAGAAAATTAAGCTTTTGCAACGTATCTGAAAATCTTAAAATTAAGATTTTAGAAAAATTTCTTTATCGAAATCCGTTTTGAAGCATTCTGAAACGATTCCAGGATTTTAACGCTTATCGAGAAAGTAAAGAAATACACCCCTTTCATGGAAATGAGTTTTATATCGTTCAGAGCTGAGCGTCAGCGTGAAATAGGTACCTACCAACGGAACCGTTCCGTCCCCCAGTTATTTCGTACCTACGGACTTTCATATAAATTTTGTTGGCAACACTGAAGTCTTGACCCGTCAGCTGTGTTGTGGTAACCCGTCGTTGCTGCTAGTGATGGCAAAAATGTTCAACATATCGATACATCGGTTTTCCGGTAAATCGAATGGAACATATCGATGGCACCGATATATCGGCCAAAATATCGATATATTCTATTTTGAAGCGGTAAATATTATTAAAAAACAACGAATTTGACTGAGGTTGGCTATCTATTCCAAACCAATTGCTTTACTGAAATTAAGTTCATTAGGCTATACAAAAAAGGTACTTGAATCATAGGTTATAAGAGTTACTAGACTTTTACCAGAAATATAATTCATATAAACGCAAACAACACGGTTTTGCCTTCCTACTGCTATGCACTTGTTGTGAAAATAAACGGTACAAGAAAACACTTTTCTTCTAAATTAAACATACAAAATGTAGGTTATTACGTTTTTAATACTATCCACCGATATATCGGACCAAAAATATCGATTGTGCCGATATATCGGTGTTAAAATATCGATACCAATGTATCGACATAGCGTAACAAAATATAAGATGTTTCCGATATATCGAAACGCAAATATCGATATTTCCGATATATCGTTGCCATCCCTAGCTGCGCTGCAGTACCAGTTCGTGGGTTACCGAGTGCGCGAGTGGGTCTTCGATTTCACGGCCGCTACTCTAACTTTTTAAAAACAAACGATATATTTTTTTCTCCGCGTACCAGAAATGACGGGTTTTTAGCCGAGCGACTGAAATTTCACGGATTCCTTCGGTCAAAACTACGGATGATGCCGGGGTTCCGACAAAAAGTCGCAGGTTTTATTCAGAAACTCGCGAATCCTCCCGACCCGACCGCCGCACCTCCGTCGAAAAGCAGCTCGTACGACCAGAAAAGATCGCCTCAACCTCGCTCCAGCGACTACTTCATTCAGAAATATCTCAGCGAGTAAGTTTACACACTCATATAATTTTGCATAAACTATTTTGTACGCGAATCGACACTCGTTATGGTTTCGCTTTGAAGTTGAGCTAGAAGTCCTTGAAGTTCGTTAGTCCCTCGGAATTCTCTGCTTTTTTGTTTTCCTTCACAATATTTCAATTCATTTCTCGTCTTCGTGACGTTAAGTTTACCTACCTAGTTTCTAAGATTCCTAATTCATGTAGGTCTTCACTGCCGTCAGGTACGTCTGCTATGTAAACAAGACTTCCCATTGGAAGGTTGAACTCATATTTTCTTACGTAGACACCTAACTAATCAGTGAAATGCTACTTCAAACCAATAAGCTACACACCTTATCTGATTTCATTCCATTTACAAATTCAATAGATTCGTGCACAATCTGTAACCCATAAGCACTCGTCTTGATGTGCATGAACCCACGTATACAACTCAACGAGTTTTGAGTTGCCTTGTTCTAATTACTGTAGAACGACCTACGTCTTATTTCCTACTGTCATTTACTTTTCTAAATTCTCTTGTTACAAATCCTCTCCTGAAAGAAATCAATCATTCGGGAAATCGATTCCTTCGCCTCACACAAAGCTGCAGTGCGATTTTCAAAAGCTGTCATCTGCAGTGAAGATAGATGGTGTCCTTGTAAGTTCACAACACACAAACTGGTTTCCAATAATGAAAAAGTCATTTAACGACTATAGGAAGGTGCTTACTGCTTGTTCGGAACAACAAGATGATTTAGTTGTTATTTTATATGTAGGTTCGTTGTGTTTTACTTTGGCTCTAAGATAAAAGTTCTTAAAATATCACTAAAAAAGTACTTGTTCGCTAGAATTTTATGTTTTCTCATGAATCATGTTCAGATTGTATCCCCGATCAGGAAACAGTGAATGTCCATACCCTTGAAATCCATGAGAATTTCGTCGAACCATAATAGTAATCCAAGTATACTCACCAGAATTCAATAATTATAATATAATATACTTACATTATATAATTCTCAACGTTAATGGAAGGAATTATCACAAAATAGCCAGGTTTGGTTAGTGATGTAGATGAGGGGTTCACACTCATCTTTATTACACTCTTCAACTTCTTTTTCAATTTTTCCTTTAATGTTTTCATGATTGGATACTTGCCTGTATGATTGCAAACAATAAAACAGCACAATAAAAGAGATACAGGCTTCGAATAAAATTACAATATCATTAGTGAACTGGAAAGAAGTTGTAATGTCTTTGTAGTTATGAATGTTTTGGCAACACATTCTTTCCTGTGCTACATTGTTCCATTTTCGATTGGGATCTTTAAGTTTTTAAGAGAGATTAGCCTAAAACAAGTAAATTTTTCTACCAAAACTCGTTGTATGAGGAATTCATCTTCCAGCCATTCGGAAATACAGGTGTATTGATCAGGATTTGTTGTTTGTTTTCAAATCTCTTAAGAATCGGAAGTTGACAGCTTGAGGTGTGGGTGTATGGTGAAAGATTTTCGTATGACAGAAAATGAGCTAATTGGAATTTCCTGGCATCGACTGTTGGCATGGAAAAAGTATTGAGAAACTTATGACGTTTAACGCGATTTGCGTAGGTAGGTAGGATTAATACTTTTTGGTGGTCGGATGAAAAGAATGACTTTATGATCTATTTGGCTCTTCAACAAACCTCCACAATATTTTCCATTAAATTCATAACCGTTTAAGGGCTTCAACAACTGCTTGAGTTGTCGTTTCAATGTAAGAAGAGTATTTTTCGTCTGTTCCATCTTGTGATCAGTCTACTACACGAGTCTGCGGAATGTCAAAGATGTTTGTATACGCCGCCAAAGAATTCTATGGGTACCAATTGGTAGGAAATAACTTACTTCTACAAGACTTCCGAATGTTCCGAAATACAAACACAGGGATGGGGAAACACGCTCTTGATTATGGCCACTCATATGTTTTACTAGAACATTGACATGTTTCAGCAATGAATATTTCTTCAAGATTTGTTTACAAACTATTGACAACAGATTGAACGCGCAAGTCATTGCGAACGCTGATGCAAACCCATGTTATGGAGAAAATGCAAACATTTTGACGTGTTTGAAGCCCCCTTCAATAGCCCCCCGGCTGACGATTTTATGTGTGTATTTATAACATAAAGCTCACTATAAGCTTATATATTATATAAAGCTCAATGAATGAATCTCATATTAACTCCTTTTTTGAATACGCCACTTAACTGACCAAGAAAATCAGGCTGAAGAACGTATCCACTCCTGTCCTGCACGACCAAACTATCGTATAAGAGAAAGTTGTTATCGCTTATAGATCAACAAATGTGATTACTTTGAAGACCCTTATTAAAATTAAATTTTGATGCCTATTGAATTCCTCCGAAATGAAAATATCGTCGAATCCATAATCCTCGGGCCATAATCGTCGAAAATCCATCATTGCATTCTGTCACAGCGCCCATTTCGGCCTTGACATAGGTTCAGCCCAGAGGGGCAGCGCTAATTTTGGTCTGGTCGGGGGAACATATCCAATAATTAAGACACTTTTTCGAAATTTACATAGCTGTATAATCCGGGCGGTTCCCATTTCGGCGAATGGCCTTAAAATGACAGCCCGTTTCGGCGAAAAGACAACCCGTATCGGCAACGGCTATTAGAGGCAACTGCGCCCGTTTTGTCAAAAAGGAAACGTACAAGTACGGAAGGGTCAATGCGGTACTCACCTGATTGAACTGCGCGTAAGTAGTACGCTTCGTCGAAACGCGAGAATTCATTCAGAATCCTTGGGTTCCCCATTTGACATGTCTTCACAGATCGGTTCGTGGCGGTTGGCGACATCAGAGAGAAACTTGATCACACCTCTTTCCTCCACTAACATTTCCCAGCATTCCCAAAGAAGTGCTGTTTGCTGTTTCATTTCGCTCCTGATAGTGTTCTGGCTTCCCCTCTGTATACTTTTGATTTCCCGTGTAGTATACCGACACGAACTGCCAGACTAAACGGAAGGTTTGAACCCGAAACCATATAAAACTGAAGGGTTGAGTTTGCACCTTGACTTGTTGACATTCGCCCAAACGAGCCCTGTATGTAGCTCGTAGGCGTTTGCCGAAACGAGTCCCCGTTTCGCACAACTACCGCGGGCCATTCGCCCAAACGGGTTACGCTCTATAATCCATGAAATTTGAAAAACTTAGATTTGCATAGTTCGGGAGATTCAATGTTTGAGTAGATACCTACTATTTGTATATTTAGAATCAATTGTTTGTTGATTGGTGAAGGATTTTGAATCTCGCTCTCTCTGTAGTTGCATTGGATAAAAAATCTCCAGCGACGTTTTCCATGCAAAATTATTCAATCTTTGTCGATTTCGTTGCAGGCAAGAGAATGGGAGGACGGAGCCAAAGATCGTGCACGGGCGGACACCGGGTCAGCTGCCTCCCAGCTCCATCGGCTCACTCAGCAGACCTGTGCTTAGCGCGATGACGGGCCCCTGCGGCGGCCTCACGACCGTCAACAAAAAGCGTCGTCACCTCTCCATCTCCGATCCTGACGTCAGGTTCATCGACACGACTGACGACGATTCCCCACCAGGTTAGCAACTTCCTTATGACGTGAATTTGTAGCCTCTGCACATCAAGTTGATATTCAAATGTTTCCCCAACTGTTTTTACTTTATGAGATTTTGGTTGGGCGGTAGTTAAACTCTTCACGTGGCAATAGCTCTATAACGAAATGCCTACAATTGCTTCATGACGAAACGTATCCTGCTGCAGAATGGCTGCTGTAGACAGTGCTGAATTCATAATTTCTTTCCAGATATGCAGACAATTCATATATGTGTCTTCTGCCTGGGGATTACCATTTGACAACTCACTGAGGTGACTAGGGAAGCTAGTGTCTTCAACCCCCCAGACGATTTCAGAGCTTTGTCAGAGCTATTTTCCATCCGACAAACTCAGGCAAGCTGGGTTTTATTGGCACTATGTGTTAGGACTGCAGTAACAGGCAGATGGATAATTCCTGGGCCGAATTCCGTAAACTCTGGTGGAGTAGTTGAAGGGAGAAAAGGTTGCTGGAAGTTCTCCATGAAACCGAATTGAATCGCAAAGTTTCGTACCGTTTATAAACCATTTCAAATTGATAAAAGGAGCAACATTTCGAACGGTATAAACTGGGAATATCATTAAATCTGTAAACTTATTCTCAAAGTGTGAAATGGTTCACAAATAGTAAGAAACATTCCAAATTGATTTCACGAAGAAATTCTGGCCTACGGACAAGAAACGTCAGGCCCCTTACACTCCTAGTTAAGGGCCTATTTTTTGTAGTAGGTACATAGTTTTCCTAGGTAGTACATAAATTTCATGCATAAATGTACAGTTATAAGCTATTTCACAAATGTTTCCAACTGTTTAAAACTATTTCTTTGCGAATGTTCTACTCGTTCGAGATTTTTTAAAACATTTTATTGATCGATATCTTGATCTTTCATGCTACCTAGACGAGGGAGCTATGTGTGACACCCAAGTTGACAGACGCTTTTGGTTTATTATCTATTGAAGCCTTTGTAATCGTATACCAAAAATTTGTCGTATTACATATCAGTGGAAGAATGAAGAAAATGAAAGATTCAAAAACTGCTTTATCCGTCCTCCGTAAAAGGCCTTAGAATTGATGTACAAAATCCGTTCTGTTGCCTATGGATTCAATTTGGACTCCACACTCCCATCGCCTCACACGGAAAGATGCTGTGAGCCAAAAACATCAAAAACTTACAAAAAACGTCCTTTTTTCTAGTGTTTATACTGACCTATGTAAATGTCATTTCCTTGAATTTTTGACGCAAAATCGACTGGGATAGGTTTCAAATATAAAATAATTCATCTGTAGCAAATAATCCCAATAATAGTTCAAGAGCATTAACATTTTGTGAAATATGATTTGGAGCGTTTTTCTCATAGTCAAGCGCGTGACACCCTGTATAAATTAGAATAATAGGGCAAAAGATTCGCGTAAATGGTCTTGCTGCAAAATTGAAACTTACTCTTTTTAAAAATTATCTTTTAATAAATCTGTTAACACTATTGTCATTCCTTGATTTTACTCCAATTTACTGCAAGGTATTGGTTTTTAAAATCGCAAAAAAAAACTCAACTTCAAATTAAATAGGAAAGAAACGCGAAACGAGCAATATAAAGTCGCTTTTATTGAAATTATACATGTGGTTAATTATGGATATAAAAGAATTCGAATTCCAACTTTTGCCAAATCGAGTTGTCTACTCGTTTACCCTTTGCCTCAGTGCGGCGAGTCAGCAGATCCATACTGACTCCCTCAGTTCGAAGCTCCTGCCGATGGTTCGGACACAATGGGGTTCCCGTTGCCCCGGGTCAAGATAGCGCCCGGGCAGGCAACAATGCTTTCCCGCAACACGAGCTCCAACCGCGATTTCATGGGGTGCTGCGATAACAAAAAAACAAAAAAAAACTTTCTTCGATAAGCCCATTGTTACAGCTACTGCCCCGGTTTTGTTTCTACGTGGGCGCCCGTCAATTAAAATATAGTTCACGAAGTAATATAGAACAATAGGGCTTTATCAAAAGATTGGAAAATGAAGACGTTTCGCTCACGTTCATTCTCCGAAACAAGGACGAGGAAACGAGGTGAGTTGGCTCAGCCGAGCTGCCGGGCCGGGACTTGCTTGATGATATCTAAATGAAATAATAGAATAATTTCTCCCGTCTTCATTCCGTTCCTTGAACTGGTTTCGTTTACCATTTTCAATAATGAACCTTTGTAATACACCAAGAAACAAATTGTTGACACCCCCCCAAGTTGTTGGTTTACTTATCAAGATGCGTAATTTCAAAATGCGGGGAAGAAAATTCCTCCGTCCGTAAAACATTTAAGGATTAAACTATTGAAAAATCTAATCTAAACAACTGTTGATGTACAGCTGGGCACACACATTCGGTATTCGGCGAGCATCCAGCCGAGTCTAGGAGGTTTCATAGTAGTGTGTGGGGGTCTTCAGCTCTAGGTGCTCGGCGAATAGCGAACATTCGGGTGTTCCGCTTGTTGTCGGTAAAATGTCAACTTCGAAGGAGACGAATATTCGCCTTTAGACGAGCACCGCCCCGGCACGCACATTCGCCCAACTGCTCGGGCGTGCAGGAGTGTTGCGCGCTTCAAAAGGTTTATTGTCATCGCGAAAATGCTCTTGCGGAAAATAGAATGGAAGACTTTCTTCTGTCCTCTTCCACGGCAAAGTGTGAATCACGTTTTCCGAATGACTCTCTCCATTTTAGTCCTGTTATTCGCCATTGAGTTATCACCTCACTCCTCTATGGCATTTTTCCTCATCCCGTCGTTTGTGGAGTTGTACGAGAGGGAGGAGTTAAATTTGGAGTGCCTCCCATCCAGAGCAGTACTGACTGAACGCGTGTCGAGCTGCCCGGTGTTCTTCAAATACCAAGCAATTCGGGTAGGTACTTGGCGAATACCGCCGTGTGTGCCCAGCTCAAGAGAGTAGTTTTTTGTTTGGTTCAGATAGAAATGAGTATGAGACCACTCGGGTTGCTGCACGATCGTCCGTTCGCTCAACGTTTGACAAATCAGCTAGGTAGAAGTAGGGCTGCGGAGTGCCTGGTGAGATGTGTGGCTGGCGATAGGCCGAATAGCACGGTTGATGTCGTACGATTATTCTATCCATAACGCCACCACCCAAGTTTAAATTCGGTTAATGAGAACAAGCGGAAGCATTCATTTCACCTGTATTTTCATTGTATCTTGTTGAATTTCAGTAGGATTTCTACGTGATTTTTTGAGTATACCTAGGAAGCATGGCTCCTGGTTGTGCAGTCCAGTTCTGGTAGCCCGGAGATCCACGTAGGATGGTTATCCAATAAAAAGAATAATCAAACTTCTTTCGTTGTTGTAACTTTACCAGGTTCTGTAGTATTCTGTTTGACGATAGGTAGCAGCCCTAGTTCCCTACCAAACGACCACTGACCTCAAATACCCGCATTAGATTTTCAGTTATTCTCCTACATTGTTTTTAATTGGGCGCCACTGCTCGTTAGAGCACAGTTATTCAATTCTCCAGTGTTTTGCAACATCGGTCACTTATTTATTGGTTGGGTAACCCGTATTGTAGGAACATCATTTGTGGTTAGCTCGTTTTGAGGTTCTGTGCTTCTAGCAATCAAACAGGTTAATCCTCCATTAGCCAGAGTTGTAGTCAAGATAACTTTGAAACAATGTTCACTTTGCTTAAGGAAGTGCCTTTTCGAAGAAGTTCAATAATCCATCTCTACTTTTCCTGAAAATTGCTAGTGAAGTGGTACATTTTTATAGAACATGTAAGGTATTATTCACTCATATATTATTGTCCATCAGCCATCACCTTCGGAGGGGAGGTTGCAATATTTTTCCTTGATCGATTACAAAGGTTCATTATTGAAAATAATAAAGCAAAAGGAAGCGCTACAAAGTAAAATTTGAGGAATATTCACTTTGAAAGTAATGAATTCATATTCTTAGTCCAATTGGTCATTAAAAATTTAAATTTTTGTATGAAAATTGATGATTATTTGACTGGCAACCATGATAAGTACATCTAGTGTATGAAGTGAATGGATAGGATTTCGCTGAAAACTACTCACATTTCCAGCAATCTCTTAATTTCGTTGATTATTAGTTAATTAATTTCGTTCTAATTGGGAGAATGACCAATTAGCCTCGTTATAAGGATTTTAGTTTATTATTTTCGTTATTTCACAGTATCAGCTAATGATATGACCATGTTGAAATTGGTGGTTATGCTGTTTTTCCAACTACCCGCCGAATTCGAGGGAGATCGGACCGTTAGGGCGTAAGATAATTTCGCATTTGATGTATTTGGGAATCACCGATTTAACTTGGTAATGGATTTCATTTGATTTCGTTGATCTTTCTCGTAGAAATCAAGGTAACGCAGTCCTCTCAACTCGGATCTCGCTCGACCCTATTCTAGAGAGCGTATCAGCCTCCGGATTATCTTTTTCCGAGCTACGTCCGATCGAATAACCTACAGATCCGAGAATGAGTTCCCGTCGCATTTGCGGTTCGCCGCTATCCTGCGTTGTACTTTTTTCTTTTGAAGTAGGTTATTACATGCTTCACTGGTTTTTGCCTTCAGGACGAAGTAATAACTGATACATGGCCCTGTGGGTCAGTCTTTTAACGGAAAGAATTATTTCCAGTGCTTCCCTACGTGTAGAGTACCGATTCTTTCCTGGAGCATGTACCTTCAGAATACCCGATAAGCAGATCGGTTTGCCTCCATAATATCGACCTACGTAATAAATAGGTCTATCTGATACGTCATACAGCCCCAATTATAGTCTTCAAAGGAGGATAGAAATTAAAGGTGGATCTGAGTCAGTGTTTATACAGGGCCCAAACTCGAGGAGTCAATTCTATTAGTCATTTCCAACAAAAAATGCTTACTAGAGGATTTTTCTTACTCAACTAAAAATCCTTCTTTTTTTTCACTTTCAAGATTTTTTTCATCTTCTCGATCTTACCTTAGTGAAAGGTACTTAACTCCCTTAATTTTGATGCAAAATAAAATCTGAGGATACGTTTACAAAGAGCGTCGTTTCCTATCAGTTTAATACAAAATTAAACTTTTTTAGCCTGGTCTTAACCAGGGGTGCTCACAGGGAGGAGGGGCTATGACGCAGACTACGTCATTGAAATTCTTGGGGGGGGGGGTAGAAAAATTTGGGGGGGGGGGGGGTAAAGTTGATTGAAACGATGTTTAGCGTGACGACATTCAAAAGAATATTGCATGTAAAGAACCTCAAAAAATCACTCGGGTTTATGATTCAATTGGCTTGCGTTCATTATTTGAATGTCTAAGCTTTGGAGTGTGCGTGTTTCACAGGTGATAGAGCGATTATTGAATTTCAGGAGGAACACAAATATGATCAACTGATCAATCCAAATAGGTAAAATTTACGTGCTCTATCAATCTCCTGAAATTCAATAATCGCTCTATCACCTGTGAAACACGCATACTCCAAAGCTTAGTATAAATTCAAATAATGAACGCAAGCCAATTGAATAATAAACATCAGTACAAGAATTTGCAATTTTTTTTTTTTTTTTTTTCTATTTTGGTTTATTATTCAATAATAAACCATAGTAATCGCTCTCGAAAAAAAAATTTCTAACCCCCCTGAAAATTTCATGGTTTACGTTTCAAAGGGTCTGGAATCCAAATCTGCAATAAAAAATTTTCCGTCCGTCCGCCGTACGCCGTACGCCGTCCGCCGTACGCAAGATTTCTCCCAAACGGCTGGACCAAAACATCTGAAATTTTCAGGAAAAATCCATGTTGGTCCGACAACGCCCCAATTCTTTAGCCAGCTTTCTAACTCAAATTGAAGTGCCAATTTGTCAAAGTTTTGTAAAATCCCTAAAAACCTCAAAAAACATCAAGGCGGCCTAAATGTGGACTTGTTTTGTAGAACTTTCCATGAGGAATCGAATGAGCCCCTTCCCAGGTCTGTATCAAACCATTCCCGATTTAATGATTAACGCAAGAGCCGAGTTCTGAAATTCAATAATCGCTCTATCCCCTGTGAAACACGCACACTCCACTAGAATTTCAAATCATGAACGCAAGCCAATTTAATAATAAACCCCAGTGAAAGAATTTGCAGCGTTTTTCAATGGTTATTAGAATGCTTCAACCCGTTTATCGGCTACAAAGCCTTTTAGGAGTTCACTCCAGTATCCACATTACTACATCACTACGTCACTAGGTTACTGATATCAACACAAAAACAGTAATAAACCAAAATAACGCGAATGCTGGCACCATAAATCGGGCCATAGATCGAGAATGGTTTGACCTACGGACCTGGGGAGGGGCTCATTCGATTCCTCGTGGAGTGTTCTTCAAAAAAGTACAAAAAAAGGCCGCCTTGACTTTTTTTTTGAGGTTTTTAGGGATTTTACAAAACTTTGACAACCCTTAAAGGGCACTTTAAATTAAGTGAGAGTGCTGGCTCAAGAATTGGGGCGTCGCCGGACCAACGTGGATTTTTCCTGAAAATTTCAGCTTTTTTGCTTCAGCCGTTTGGGAGAAATCGTGCGTACGGCGTAGGGCGGACGGACGGAAAATTTTGTATTGCAGATTTGGATTCCTCACCCTTTGAAACGTAAACCATGAAATTTTCAGGGGGGGGGGGGGGGTTAGAATTTTTTTTTTAAAGAGCGATTACAATGGTTTATTATTGAATAATAAACCAAAAGTTGAGGTAGGTCGGGATGGCGTCATGCCACGAGATCGCGACGTGCGGAAAATTTTGTAGACAGAAATGCAGGGAAGAAACACGCACTTTCACAAAAATTTTCACCGACAAGAACTTTCCTACTTAATTTGATATAAAGAAAACCTAACACAATATTTAAAATGCTTAGAACAATTAACAAACAATATAGTAATTTTATTAATGGTAGAGAACCTAACAGAAAATCAGGACGCTAGTGAGAATAGGGATTTTTGTGGGAGTGAACTAAACGTTGGCAGCCCTGCCGCTACGCTTGTGTGATATCGGTCAGCTGAGATATGAAATGGCGAGATGTTTTGTTTTGGAAGCAACAGGTTTCAATTTCAGAGTTTTAATTCGTAATTCGTTGTTGAAGTATGGCTATTTGGTTGTGCTTATTAAATGCAGAGGTGAATTCGGTTTGTGACGCTTGTGTGTATGGATAGAGGTATCAACGATGCGTTGATCCATCGCAGATAATCTCTTATCAATTCGATGCGAATTACTAAAATTTGCTGGTGAGTACCAAGTCAAAACAGGGCCTATTTTTTATGGGTACTCTGTTTTCACGTTCATTCTAAAGTGGGTTTTGTGAAATCGCGTCGAAAAGTTCGTGTTTTCGACGTTTTTGAGCGACGAAAACTTCGAAAACACGAACTTTCCGGGGACCGCGGCGACCGCCTATCCCTTCGCCTGCCAGCTCAGTTTTATAATTGGTACAATGGATTTTTAATCGGATTTAACCAAAAGGGCCTATTTTTGGCGAGTAGGACATGGTACTGTGTTTTCACGCGTTTTGACGCATGTGGATATGGACAGAGGTATCAACGACGCGCTGATACAAGCAGATAATCTTATCGATTCGGTACGAATTACGAAAATTTCGCTGGTGAGTACCTACCAAGTCGAAAAACACCGGTGATCGTTCATATGGGCCAGCACATTTAGGAAAAACGTTATTTTTAATCTATTTTTCGAAGGAACAAAAGTAGTGCCTATATTTTTGATGAATAGGACATGGTACTCTGATTTCACGTTTATTTTAAAGTGTGTTTTGTGAAGTTGCGCCTATAAGTTCGTGTTTTCTTAGTTTTTGGGCGCCTAAAACATCGAAAACACGAAGTTTCAAGGCACCGCGGCCACACCCTAGTATCCCTCCGCCTGCCAGCTCGTATCGGAGAGCGGCCGGCTCGACCAGTCTTTTCCTGTCCGTCTTCGGGCGTAGCGGCCTCGACCAGTCCTTTCCTGTTCGTCTCCGGGCCAGTAGGCCTCGGCCAGTCTTCTCCTGTCGTTCGGGCGTGGCCGTCCTCGGTAGTCTACTCCGTCCCGTGTTCGCGCGATAAGTGTTTCATCTTCATCTTCCATCGTTTCGGAAGATGAATCTTCGTGAATTGATACAATGGAAGGCGAGAACATGCGAATACATCGGTAAGTACCAAGTATTTTCCTACAAAATCTCTAATACAAAATCTTATAGGCCGAGATTAGGCAGGTGCCGCATGTTTAGGAAGTCCGATGTTCTAAACTACATAATAGGTAACGCACACCTCTTATCACGATCTTATCAGATAAGATCGATGTGTACTTACATCGATATAATTATCGATTATTACATTGATATATCTTGAAACGATTATCACGGCCATTGTACCTTCACCGGAAACCAGTACGCGCCATTTTCCCCATCACTTTCTTTACAATAAAAGTAAGTTCTTACAATAAATGTAAGTAATTTCATTTCACGTGTTATAATATAAGTAATATGGTACCGGTTACGTATGCGGTCTACCTCGAGCCTGCGATCTACGATGTTATTGTGCGGTCTACTGTTTGTTATCGGTTCGCAAGGTGCTGCAATACTTCTGGCCTTTGTTTTGTACAATGTTCACCTTTATCAATAGTGTTGATGGGGTTGGGGCTCTCAGGTTAGTTCTGTGCCAGTTCCCGTGCGTGTCTTTTGCCTTGAATCTAGTCATATTTAGTGATATTAATTTAGTGTTCCTCTCCGTTTCTGTGATATTTAGTGTTCCTCCCCGTTTTAGTCAATTTAGTAAATCAGCAATGAGTGTAACTGTGGGTCATTTATATCGAAATATTATTTATAATGATGAGACGTGCGTGGCTTTTTTAAAAGAGAAAGGGGTGTTGCCGGATGAACAAAAGTACTGTGATAAAGTGAAAGATGGGGTACCTTGTGGTGGGGAACTGAAAGAGCTTATTACCTCCACTTTTCATTTACTTTTCCGACTGATCTATACTTTACGAGAAGGATTGATGTAGGATATTTTTTTGTTTTTGAGATGCGAGCGTAGCGAGCATCCAGACCACCAAACTAGACGGTAGGAGATTTTTGCTCTCAAACTAGAAATTGTTGCTTTCATTCGTATTTATGTTTCTTTTAATCCCGGACCAAAGACCGATATTCTAGCCCAGCTGAGATATTTTTTTGTTTCGGACAAAACCCTTATATTGTTGCACAGCTGAGGTATTAATCAGATGTTTAATAACACGTTTCTTCGATATATCGATACCGTGGACCTATATTGATGTGGCGGGTGTGATAACTTATCACTGATAAGAGGTGCGTTACCTATTCTTTGGTTCTACCGTAGCTTACACTACCTATGAGTTACGGAACGGTTATCCGTAGTTGAACACACAATCATAACACTTCGGAACAGGCAGTATATCAAAAATAGTTCCCTGATTACAGATATATATTCCAACTAGACTATTCCCTCAATGTGAAAACACGTTCTTAAATATGTATTATGCATGTATAAATTCAATAGCGTGATTGTTGCTTACACTACCCATGGGTTTAACGATTATCCTTGAACAAACACATATAACACTTCGAAACAGCCAACATATCGAAAATAGTTCCCTGATTATACGTATATATTCTAACTAGAGTATTCCCTTGATGTGCAATTATGCACTTATAAATTCACAAGTGTGATTGTGGCACACACTTCTTATTCAACGATTCCAACTAGACTAATACCTCAACACGTTCTCAACTATGTATTATGCACGTAAAATTTCACTAGCGTGATTGTTGCTTACACTACTCATAACTCATAACTATAACTCATAAGTCTCCAGCAACCGATTAGTTGACATGAACTAGACGTTAATTCACATGAACTATCCCGTTCTCGGCGTGGAACGCTGGAGGTTCGCATCTTATCTGTATCTTGATAGCTATACCATCACCTAGCTACCACCATCACCTTATTCCTTCCGAGTCTACCAAGGTAGCGGAAGCATTGTTTTCACTTTCGGAACGTGAAAATTTTTTTGTCTCCAAAATCAAAAATTCCACTCGCATTTTGCGTTTTAAACCTTTCTGAACAATTTTGATTCCGTGTCTGTCTGTCTGTCAGCAAATCTTTGATACGGGCAAAACTACACGAAGTTATAGTCCGATTTTGATGAAATTTTCAGGGATTGTGCGGGTTGGGGTGTAGATGGTCCCCTATAGGTTTCATGACCCCCGGATCAATAGTAGTCTCTGCGCATGCGCAAACAAAATCCTTGTTGCGCGCATAACTCCGGGAGTTCTTGGCCGATTTCTTTAGAAATGTCATAATAATTAGTTTTACCGGACATCAGTCATCTATCCATTCAAGCGTCAATGTCAATTTTTTAGAAATGTATATATATTTTATAGTCATCTATCCATTCAACGTCAATGTCAATTTTTATGATTAGGTATATTTTGTTGAACATGCCTACCTTTATTTTCTCAAGATATGCTCCTGCATAACAATAAATTTACCCTAATTCAATATTTACTTCGCCTAATTGAACGAAGTTCCTTAGTCAATAATAATTTTCTATGATCTATACAGTCATGTTATGGATACGAGGAAGCTATGTGCCACACCCACTTGGCAGACGTTCTTTTCCCTGTTGTTTTTCTACTCTCTTTCCGTGCTGCTGTGTACTGTTTCGTAAATCGGATCAATCAATCAACTGTTTCCTTCGGTGGTGTGATTATTATTAATTATTATAGGGTTAGTTCTTTATCGTTAGTTATTATACGGTTAGTGCAGGGGTTCCCACAGGGGGCTGTGACGCAGACTGCGTCATTGAAATTCTCGGGGGGGGGGGGGTAAAGTTGATTGAAACAGCGTTTAACGTGACGACATTAAAAATATATTGCATCACTAGATAGAACGTACATGATAATAAACCTAGTAGGTAATTAATTTAAATATGGTTTGTTTCTCTATCTGAAAATGTATTAATGACAACGACAGTGCTCGAATATTGTCTGTGATTTTGACTCCAGTATGCGGCCGGAGGTCTCGCGATTTTTGGAAGTATTCGGTTATCTTCGGGAGGTGCGCTGGTGGTCAGACGACACACACAAGCTGCACCGGGACTAGGTATTCGTTGCTAATGTTATCACTGAGTTGTGATAATGATGATCCAATGGTGTCCTAAATTTTGAATTACTTACGTGGGATAAAAATTCCCAAAAAACAACAACTTATTAAGTAGGTATATAAATCTTCTTTTAGTTTTGGATAAAATAAGGGGTGCTTACAAGTATTTTTCACACTTTTGTTCTGTAGGAGGGGGGGGGGGGGGGTCATGAAGCTTGGGAGGGGGGGGGGGTCACCCCTATCTTAACGGTAAACAAATGGAAGAACATTGATATTCAAAGATTTTGTTAAAATCACAGTTTTTTCTTCTGTCGGGAACAACTTCCTCAGAAACTCAGCTTTCAAACGGTATGAAAAAAAAAACACATTTTCACAGTGGAATTTGGTTGAGAAAATCACGTTTGAGTCCTGAAAAACGTGGGTTTTTTCAAAATTCGCTCTTTTGAACGGTATCCTTTGATTTTATTTTGCATAAGATAAAGGGGGTTGAGTACGTTTTACTAAGGTAAGGTCGAGAAGACAAAAGAAATCTTGAAAATGAAAAAAATAAGGATTTCTAGTTGAGTAAGTAAAAATCTCTAAGAGGCATTTTTTGTTGAAAATGACCTGTAGAATCGACTCTTTGAGTTTAGACCATAGTTAGTGAAGACACCCTGTACAATTTAACCGTTACATACTTATATACAGGGTTTCCCAAAAAGAGGATAATGCTTGAGGATTTTATTGAAAATTTTCTCAAAAACAGCATAGAACATGTTGTCTTGCTGTCCACCCCTTGTCGGTGGGGTTGCAGCAGAAAAACCCAGTTTCGAAAACTCGCACCTAAGGATACTTCATTTGAATAGTCTCACTATTAAACTATATTTACGCTTTACACGATTAACTGACATAAGAAATTGAAACTAGGAATATAAAAGGGTTTGATTGAAGAAGATCAGTTAGAATGAGCTAGCAAGTAAGTCCTTTAAACTAGATATGTCACACAAATTATCACTTCACTATTGTTAACGCCTCCAAAAATGTACTGTATAAGGGGCAGTTGACGGTAAAATGGGGAGCCAGTAGTAACTCGTAATGCACAAGGTCTAGCTAATTTTCACAGGGGGAATCTTGGAGTTCATAGGGGTTTTGATGTCTCAAGGAATGAATCTGAAAGGAGTGGCTTTTTACTGAATGCAGGAAATTTCCAAGTTGTGAGGTTATGTGCGATTATAGGATAAGGAGTTGGTTTAAGGCCCCGTCCTACGTGAGCATCAGTCGGGCGATTTCAGCGTTACCAGCGGGACCGGCGTTTACAGCGGGAAACGCCACTAGTGTCCTATGCCGCGAATGGAGGAGAGCGCGTTTTAGTTAGGTTACCGTGCCATTCGAATACGCTTTTTTCCAACGATATTCTTCACTAGTGTTTCTTCTGAACTTTTTAATCGAAGACGATTTTTGTTGGCCTCATCCAGTCCAGCGTTGATTAATTACATTTCTAATAGACGATTGCAGAGGCAAACGACCCACGAAATTTATAAAATTTATAACTCTAACCTCTTTATATCTTTATCCAATAGAAACTCGTAATGCACAAGGTCTAGCTAATTTTCACAGGGGGAATCTTGGAGTTCATTGGGGTTTTGGTGTCCCAAGGAATGAATCTGAAAGGAGTGGCTTTTTACTGAATGCAGGAAATTTCCAAGTTGTAAAGTTATGTGCGATTATAGGATAAGGAGTTGGTATAAGAGGTAAAAGGATGATTTAACAGTTGACCTGGTGATCGGGGAGAAAATGAGGAATGGCCAGTATCTGTTTCCACGCTACTTAATATTGGAAACCTAACAATGAGCGAAAAATAAGGATTTTGAATATAGTTCAAAGCCCTGGTTTGAACACTGACACGCATTCAAGAATGACTATGTTAATGGCTTGTATAAAACAATGTTTCAAAGCCAACCTTGTACTACATCAAACTTTGAATAGAATGCCGCTAACTGCTTTTGCTTTTGTTGCCAAGATATGATTTTTTGGAAGAATACGTTTTTTTCCAAATATTCATGTTTTCTCACTGCCAACTTGTTTTTCCAATAAATAACCAAGTTTACTCTTAAGCACTGATCAGGAGCCCTGTCGTCAGATTTCAAACCACCATCGGAGCTGACATTCAAATTTCAGCTTTCTAAGTTGCGTAGCACTTGGGCTCACTCAGCTGAGAGTTCTTTGTTTGAGTTTTTACGAAACCTATTCAAATCGACCCGGGGGATTATGGTACAATCTAAACATGAGAACAAAATAGTTGAATTCTAACCCGTTGCAGACCTTTATAAGCAGGGGTTGAAATCGATATATTTAAACATTTGAGCCTGGCCGGAGCGTTATTTTTCCACCCCAAGAGGATTCGATCCGGGCCAGACGATAAAAATCAATCCCCAATTGTTTCCCTCCGGCCGGTTTTTTCGTGTGGTTTCTTCTTCTTCTTCTTCCATGGCTCAACAACCCGCGAGGGGTCAAGACCTCCCTAGTAAGATCCGCCAGTCATCTCGGTTCATTGCAGCTGCTCTCCAGTCTCGGACTCCCAGCAATGTACGAGCATCGGCCTTCACTCCGTCATGCCAGCGCAGTCTGGGTCGCCCCTGTCGTCTTGTGGAATGGATTTCCTCCTCCAGGATTTTTCTTGGGATCGAGTCAGGGGGCATCCTTGGCAAGGTGACCCGCCCAGCGGAGCCGACCCAGCTTGATAAAACGAACCACATCGCTATCCTTGTACATTTCCATAAGCTCTGCATTGGTTCTAATTCGCCAGGCCAGTTCGTTTGGATCGAAAACTGCTCCAAAGATTCGTCTTAAAATTTTCCTTTCAAAACGTAGCAGGTCGTTCTCCTGAGTTCTGGAGAGTGTCCAGGTCTCGGATCCGTATGTTAATACCGGCCTGATTAGCGTTTTGTACAATCGCAGCTTGGTTGTGCGTGATAGAGTTTTACATTTCATGTGTCGCACCAACCCGAAATAGCATTTGTTGGCCGCTACAATTCTTTTTTGAATTTCTGCCTCCATTTCGTTGTCCTGGGTTACCAATGAGCCAAGATATGTGAATTTGTCAACACTTTCAAAAGAGCATTCATCCACTTGTATCTGCTCAGGGGGTCTTCGGCAAGGGTTGGTCACCATATACTTTGTTTTAGACTCATTCACCATCAGTCCCAGCCTAGCTGCTGCTTTTCTCAAGCGGGAGAACGCTGAGGTCATGGCACTGAGGCTTCTCCCCACGATATCGATATCGTCGGCATAGCCAAGCAGCTGAACGGACCTATTAAATATAGTACCCCCGACCTGGATTTCGGACTCCCTTACTGCGCCTTCCAGAGCAAAATTAAACAACAGGCATGCGAGACTGTCTCCTTTCTTCTTCTCCTTCTTTCGTGTGCTTTGGAAAGGCGAAAATCATGTGGGAATCAACTGTGAGGCTCCATTTAAGGCCTTAAGAGATCCCAAGGTGGACAGCCCAATCCATCCGTTTCATAACCTGTGATGGATATGGTTAGTTGGCCCTTCCCGATTTTAGAATCCGTTCGCTTGGGAGATGAATCAGACGTTTTCAAGCGTCTGGGTCATCCTCTGAGCGTGGCAGGGCATTATATCCGCATTCAGCTCATTGGAAGGGGCAACTATACCATTCCATCACCTCACAAATCAGAGTAGTATGGTACCTACTGATTACTTGGCTTAGGCTTCGCGTCCACCTTGGGATCTCTTTAGGCCGTAGACGGAGTTACAGAGATTTTGGCCGTTTCAAAGCAAAAAAACGGTCCGGAGCGAAAAATTTGGGATCGATACTTATTAATTCGGCCCGGATCGGATAATCTTGGGATGGAAAAATAACGCGCCGGCCCAGATCGAATCCTGATTGTTATTTTGTGGACTATCCGGTTCGGATAGTTACTTTTCTTTTTTGAAAATATTGATTCCATTCGGAGGGATTTGAAGAGAAACAGTTATTAGCAAATCTTCAACCCCTGGTTGATAATATAAAACCCTGGCGGGTAGTATTACGTCCCTGTAATGCATGCATTACTTTACAATTTATCTCTTGACTGGTGTAATGGACATACCTAATTTGGTGGAAAAATATTGACCTCTACTTATACTTTCCGACATTCCCTTCAAGCGAGCAACATTTTTCTCATGCGATCCTTTAGTTTCGTCGAGCAGTGTAGACGCATACGATCATGCTACATGATTGGAAGTTTTCTTGGCATTCTTGACAGGAAAAGGTCCATTCGGCTTGCAATCCGTTCGCTTCTTGACTCCCCTTCAATGTTAGTTGCCGTCCTCTCCGGAAATAAGTTGGCTCTGAGAGGTGTTGGGAAGTTAACAAACTTAGTTCCCAGATGAGGTTGACCGAGCGGAATCGATTGAATGGGAAAAACTTGGGCACCTACTCGGCTTCTTGTCATCCTGCCAGGTTCCTCCCCTTCACATCCGCTCAACTACACTTGATTACACACCACTACAGCTGTCGTTATCGAGGTAGGTATGGGGGCGGGGATGTTGGTAGAACCCTAATTACCTTTTCTCTGCTGAGCTAAGCACCCTCGGCTGTCTGGAACTTGGCCACGGCTATTCAATAAGCCGCCGCGTTCCGTAATGAAGGCGTAACTTCACTTTTAGGGAATATTGCAGATACAACGCTACCGCAAATCGTTTTTTACGCAGCGTTGATTAAAAATCCAAGCCGTACCACACAAACTGTTGAACAAAATTTTCCTTAAATCAGCCCCTTTTTACTGTTCTTTAGCACCTTCTTTTCAAATTGAAATATAAATTATTGTTTCAAGTTTTATGATGCTTAAAATTAAAAAATCAAATTTTAAAGAAAAAAAAGCTTCCATCCGTTGCATTGTGGTTTTTTTTTTAATTTTTTATTGCATGGTTTTTACATACAGCCACATTTGGTAAATTACAGTAGGTACATTACTTCATATAAAATTAAATCAATACAAGTTCACATAATTCACTAGCAGTACTTCACATAAAAAAGTTCCGGAAAAATGTAATAAAATAATAAAACTTAAATTTGAATCCCATTTTCTTCTATAAATTTGTAAATTAATTGAAATACCTCCAGTTTATTCTGAAGGATGAATTTGTAATTAATTGGCGACTCTATAATGGTGTACAGCTTACCAAACATAGTCTCTCTAGATGCAGTGTAGCGATCACAAAACATAACAATATGCTCCACATCACCGTTTCCTCCACAGAAGTCACAGAATTCATTCACTACGTAATATCCATCATTATTAGTTCTGGACAAATAATAAGGGCATAAGGCATGGTTACTTCTCATTCTGCATATAACTCTTAGGAATCTACGATTTACCGATTCACCGTTTGAGAACCAATGCCTACTTCTAATTTGCGGATTTATATCCTTGAAAAAAGTCCTTTCTCACCTAGCAAATATCTTTCCTGCCATTCCTTTTTCAAGCGTTTTTTTTTATCGAAGAGTAGTAGTCTTCTTTTGGCAACAAACAATGCTCCATCTCTCCTATGATCGCTGCAGTTTTGGCTGCATTATCAACTGCCTCGTTATGCAGGAGTCCGCCATGAGCTTAAACCCATATAAAATGTATTATCACATTCTGCTGTTTGCTCCACAATTTTAGCAACAGTATGAATATTGAATTTTTCCAATTTATTACCAGAGACCGCCTCCAAGACCCTCCTGAATCGGTACAAATTAATGTGTGGTCACTGTTTGAATCGCTGAGTACATATTTTAGAGCAAGAAATATTGCAGTGGCTTCCGCGGTATAACTACTAGCTTCGTTTGGGAGTTTGGATTGCCTCGTTACATTATTTTGAATATCAATGAATGCACATTCCACCGATTGTCCCGACATCGACCCATCTGTAAAAATGATGCGATAATTTTGCCTCCTCCTAATGACATACTCATTGAATTGGTTAGTAACTGCCCCCGGCCCACAGCTCTCGGAAATGATGCAGCACTATCTTAGTGAATAAGATGGTATATTCCAAATTTATCATGGTACAAACTGGACTCGTAAACATGTCTGGATACAATGCATAGCTATCAATTAGAGCCCTAATTGTGGGAGGTAAAACTTTGTTTATCCATTTTGGTTGTCCGTTGTTTGTGGTTCAAAACCTGCGTTTTCGCTGTAAGTGATCCAAAAAATGCAAAATTTTATTTCAGGGCCCTTTTTTTCGGTCGCTGAACAAGAATCTGAAGACTCTGTGCTATCATCGCGGGAATTTCAAATACGTGCAATTGAATGGTTTTATTTCTGGGTCGGATTGGGACCACTTTCTACATGAGTCTTACGATCAATCGAACGAATTTCACCTGTGATTTCAATGTATGTTTTCCTTGTGCGGTTGATTGATGATATTATTAGGATATGGTAAGAAAACAAAGTCTTAAGCTACATAAGCCTTGTGGATTTATTTGGATTCGGCTGAAAAAAATAGAAGTTATATTTGTTAAAAGGTGTTTACATTTACATATGCACGGAGGATACCTTTCATCCAGTAATTGCGATCTACGTAGAGAACACGTTATGTCAGACAATTTCACTGAAACCGGACTGCAAATTGATGTCGCTTTGAACCGTTACGAAGATGAGGACAAATGTGAGGGCAAATCACTTCAAAAGTTGGCGAAACTCCAATTCATTCAACGAGGAAAATCACTTCGGTAGTTTCGTGTTGTGTTTACGTGTGTCTATTTTCATATTAAAACAAATATTAGTCTGTTGTGATCCACACAAAGATGATAAACCGCTCGTTGTGGTCGGGCGATGGGGTAAACCGATGACTCTATCATCCTATTCAACAGAGGAACAATTTCTCGCACCAAATAAATAGTGTTTCCTTTTTTTCTCATTTGGGTCGTAATTAATGAGTATTAATGAAATTTCAGTAGAGTTTAATGAATGTTGATTTTCAATTTTACTTCCAATTCAGTCTTTCCGTGAAAATAGTAGGTTTATTAATTGGTATAATTTCAAAAATGTTCATGTTCATTCGTTCAACTCCGTCCACAGTGAGTTTGAGCCATAATAGGCTTTTTGAGCAATATAACTTCAAAAAATAGCCTGAAACACACACAAAATTCAACAAGTTTCACATTTTATCGTATTTTTCCACATTTTACAACAATCTTTAATGTATTTTGATGTTTGCTAATTTTTGAAGCTCTTAGAAGATCGTTATTGAGATCGGTTTCGGGGCACTGATGGAGGAACCTCTGAAGGTGGAGCTCCTACTTTGAGGAAACTCGATGAAAGCACCACCACTTTGGGGAAGAAAGACGACTATTTTGGGGAAACATCGTAGAGCACAGAAATGTAGAGTTTGGGGAAATGAAAAATGAGCTCAGCATGCGAAAAAATACTGTATTTTTTGACCTGACATCGGAATGGATTTTCAATGGGGTGCATCTTTAAACCTCCTCGTCATCATTATTAAAATTATACCGCCTTCTGATTCCATCCAGGTAATTCAGAAAGTGTCCGTACTGTTCATATTGCTGCCAGAACCCATCCAGCGCAGCTAGCAAGCTACGGGTTGACTTTTTTGGAATATTCGTGGCTATAGATGCTCGGAACATAATATATAGACACGTAGATAGATAAGAATAAATGACGAAACCTACTTCTCTTGATGCTTGTAATTTTCAGATCCGATTGTTCACTCTCGATATTGTGGTCATCTTCAGATTCGTATCTGCGTTCACTTTTAAATGGCAGGGCCCGTGTTACGTGACACGTAGATAGGTACAACACAGATAACGAAAAGTGATGAAACCTACCTTTCTTGATGCTTGTAATTTGCAGATCCGATTGTTCACTCTCGATATTGCGTTCAGCTTCAGATTCGTGTGTGTTCACCTATAAATGCCAGGGGCTGTGGTACGCTGAAATCTTTACACCGGTATTACAGTTCGTTTTGCGGTTGCAGCGTCTGAATGATATAGAGCCATCTTTCATCGTCCGGTGTTTAGTGTACTTGAAATTATATGATATTTAATTTCTGTTCTGCAAAAAAAAAAAACTGTTCTCGCCTCCCTTGAAGAAATTTGCCTGTTTCTCATGTTTTCAGGTGTGCTGACTCCGAATCTGAACTCAGAAAAATTCTATCACTCTGTGATTTTGAAAGAAATGAGGAGAAACTTTGAAAAAATGAAAAATTGTACTTGAAAATTATTATCTTTATTATAACAGATTATTATTTTTTTTTTTCAAGGGTAAAATATAGGTAGGTAATTAATTGAATCCTGCATAGTATCAGGTATAATACTTGATAGGGATAGGACACAACCCAAAAAAGATACACACATCGTCAATGAGTATTTTTTTTTCTTTTGTACTCTTCCTCCTCCCTCTGTCTCCCGCTGCAGTGTCCAACAGTAATCCGCCAGCATCTTCTCATTCCATTTGCCAGTATATCTTTTTTCCATTCTGGATACGTCTTGGTGGAATCGTTCTCCATGTTCGTCCGAAACTGCACCCAAATTTGGGGCGAAAAAGTCTAGTTGACTATGTAGGAAATGTATTGGTTTATTATTCAATAATAAACCATTGTAATCGCTCTTGAAAAAAAAAATTTTTAACCCCCCCTGAAAATTTCATGGTTTACGTGTCAAAGGGTGTAGAATCCAAATCTGCAATAAACATTTTTCCGTCTGTGCGTACGCCGTACGCAAGATTTCTCCGAAATGGCTGGAGCAAAAAATCTGAAATTTTCAGGAAAAATCAATATTGGTCCGACAACTTAAAACAAAACTTTCCGCATCTCAGCGATGCTAAGATGAAGGAGGGAATTTTCGTAGGACCACAAATTCGACATCTACTCAAGGACCTCACTTTTGAAGCAAAGTTAAATAGTAATGAGAAAAAGGCTTGGATTGCTTTTCGAGAGGAATTGGGATGCAATATGTCCTTTAAAAAAACGCTGCAAATTCTTTCACTGGGGTTTATTATTCAATTGGCTTGCGTTCATGAATTGAATTTCTACTAAGCTTTGGCGTGTCCGTGTTTGACAAGTGAAAGAGCGATTATTGAATTTCAGGAGTCACAAATATGATCAACTGATCAATCCAAATCGGTATTTTGGTCGAGAACAGATTTACGTGCTCTATGCATATCTCCTGATATTCAATAATCGCTCTATCACCTGTGAAACACGCACTCTCCAAAGCTTAGTAAAAATTCAAATCATCAACGCAAGCCAATTGAATAATAGACCCTAGTGAAAGAATTTGCAGCGTTTTTCTTTAACCAAAATCGGTAATAGGGCCGCACTGTGCAGCGCCGGCATTAAAATACCACCTTCCCGGCAGGTTTTTTAAATAAATTTTTTAATAACAGAACGAAACAGCTGTTACTTCGGAGTAGGTTCCAGTTCCATCCAGAGCGTGAGCCTTGGAAAAGGGCCGAATTTCTATAATTACCTTCAGTCTGCCGTCGAGGAAGGGTTCCGGTAAAGGAATGCGCCACTATTTCAATATTAAATTTTTCCTGTTTTTTTCCCTAGACGTTTGATATCCTTATGTTTGGAAGACTCCGATGTTATTCTGAAGGATGTTTCCTGTTAAAGTGTCAAAATACCAAGGCTCGCTCTTAAAAAGTGTGATGAACGGGTTACAGAAGAATGACTAATGATCACCTCGACACTGGCAAATAAAGTGAATGACCTCATCTGACCAAGATTCCACGACTGTATCGCAACTATTGTCAGAAATAACACTTGGAATTCTTGATAAAGTTTAAAACAAGTTGGTTGTGGCACGTAGCTTCCTCGTTTCCGTATCATACAAGTCTTAGATCATTGAATTATTTTGGATATTCTTGAAAAACTCTACAGCGCATATGGTTTGGATTAATCACAATGCTTAAAATTTTAAACAAAATCTTGAGTTGTAATCAAGTAAATGACCCAAATTTGAGTGAGATCGGAAGAATAGACCAAGTGAAAAAGAAGCTAGTAGTGTTGTAGATGTATAGTGAAAACTAATAATCCTTCAGTGATGAAATGGACAGGGGACAGAGGGGTTGCATCTAAATAGGATGGAAACTGTACCAGTTGAGCTTGTTGCATAAATCCTCCAGCAGCAACTAATTATACGATCGTGTTGAAATTGATGTACAAAAATGTATCTGGTCTTAAATCAAAATATCCATTCTCCTACAAATTTAAATAAAACATTATATACCTTTACATTTCCTTGTAAAGTACAAAGTGGAAAGGCACAGTCAACATATTGTTTAATTGATCAAATAACGCTATTGGTAGGTACACACTTTATGTGCTGCATATCTCCATCCCCCCGCAATGATTAAGTTTTCTTCGATTTTGCTATGTATTTCATGCATGGTTTTCTTTTTTTTCTTTCGATGCTTTCTCTTAACTGAGAGAAACTCGTATGTTGATTGCATTGGAACACATCTTGTGGAATACGAACGGGTGAATCACGCCTTAACCCAAACAAACTTTACTTCTATGCCCCCAAATTTACACATGACTGTTAGCTTTTAAGGCACTCTCCGATGAACTGAGCGTGAAACTGCTCTTAATGCACGAACATGAAAGAATGATACTAGCCCCTGTGTACCGAACCCAAGACACTTAATACCGATTATAGCAAGTTCTTGCCGACTTGACTACGATTTATAGAAGGAGATAATCGAAGAGCGTACGCCTGGGCTGCATAATTACTACGAATTATGGTTTGAAATTGTACGAATTATAGAGGGTTTTCCAAGGCACCGAGCTTTTACTACGAATTATAGGGAACTACCTATTAAAAAGATACAAATTATCGAAGTTTCACTGTACTTGAAACACACGAGTAGTTAAGGTTTGCAACAAAGCCTTCCTCTTAGTTGGCATACTTGTAAAACATAAATTGGAAGTACCATTATTGGTGTTTCACAACTATACTAATTCTAGTGGTTTGTTTCTTTTGAGATGCCCGAGTTCCGCTGCGTTATCCAAGACATTGAGCATTTCCTGGTTCTCGTGTTTGTGGAGGCGTCACTCGTGCTTCCTTGCGTAATTAACAATTCTTTAATGGGCAGTCTCTATCCTCAAGTCTTGATGGATGTCATCATTTCGTATGTATCAGGAGGTACCATACTCCTCAGTAATCTGTTTTGAATAGTTTATTGAAAACCCAGAGGTTCAGATAGGGCGTAGAATCTGCTTATATACTAGCCGTTTGTTGTAGAGCGTAAGGCGGGAATTCCTCTCTAACAGCCAGTACATTCTTCTGTTCTTAATCTTCTCAACTTTGGCTTTTTCTTTTCTATGTGGTTATTTCAATTTTGTTTTCAAATCATGGGCCGTTCCCTGGTATTTTACTGTATCATGGTGTGGTATATTATTTGAACTGACCACAACTTCTATGGTTGAACATTGATTCTACGGTTGGTAGTGAAATTGATGTGTACTGATTTTGATTCATTCAGCTTTAACAAAAAATGTATCTATTGATGTAACACAAACATTAGGGTGATTCCACAATTATAAACCCACTTGAAAGTTAATCTTTTTTTGCAAAAAAAAAAAAACGAGTCTGTTTTTTAAAATGATTAAAATTAATGTCAATTGCTAATAATTAATTATTCATTTTTTTTTACCTTGGGTGCGTTTTTTAAGCATTGATAATTACCATTTAGGTGCCGTAACCCGTAAACAGGTTATTTTGAAGGGGCAGCGTCGGTGTAATGAGAATGGAGTGTAGAAAATGAAGAATAGTCCAGTTTTTATATAGATTTCGCTCTTGGTGCTTCTGAGAACCAGATTTATAGCGGTACAATGCAAACTGTCTTCTCAGCTGTAAAAGAAAGATCTGTTAGTAGCGACTTTTTGAAGTATTATGGCACATTATTTTGTTTGAAAAACGTTCCAAGTTATTGCGCAAAGGTTTATTATGCACGCATTAGATAGGACGAGTGTGTCATAAATATCTCTTCACTAAGCCAATAACTGAAGTGAAATAAACGACTCATATCAGCAAGTATACAACTAAGGTTTAATTAAACTCAATTTGAAAAAGAACTCTCGAAAAGAATAATAATTATCTAAGCTTGTGAGGGGACAGGGCAACTAGGCCCCTACTGGAGTCCATGGGGGAAAGAATGGATTTTTTACGTCAATCCTAAGGGTGGGCTCTAAATGGTGATGTGAATAGATACCTGTTATGATCAAATGATCAAATGAGGAAGGAGAACTAAAGGTGTCTTGGGCAGTAACTGGCCCAAATATACATTCCCAGTCCAAATTTTCTTGAAATAAGTCACAATTTGAGCACAAATATTTCAATGACGAATACTGCGTGGGCCTTGAATGGCTATGAGGAAAGAAAATACTGAGTTTTCCTGGGCTGTAATTCAGACAATACATACATACATACATAACTCAGACAATATACATTTTCAGTCCAAATTTTCTTGAAATGATTCACAATTTTAGCAGCTAGCTGTTGGACCAGTATCTCAAAGACGAACAATGCGTGACCCTTGAATGGTTAAAGAGTTACTTTTTATGAGAAAGGAAAATAATGGGTTTTTCTGGGCTGTAACTCACACAAATATGGATTTCCACTCTAACTTTTCTTGAAATGGTTCACAATTTTCGCAGCTGGCTCTTGGACTAGTATTCCAACGACGAACACTGCGTGGGCCTTGAATGGCTATGAGGAAAGAAAATACTGGGTTTTCCTGGGCTGTAACTCAACTCAAATATGCATTTCAGTCCAAATTTTTTTGAAATGATTCACAATTTTTGTAGCTGGCTCTTGGACAAGTATTTCAACGACGAACAATGCGTGGCCCTTGAATGGTTAAAGAGATACTTTTTATGAGGAAGGAAAATAATGAATTTTCCTGGGCTGTAACTCACACAAATATACATTTTCAGTCCAATTTTTTTTTTTTTTTTAAACGATTCAAATTTTTGCAGCTGGCTCTTGGACTAGTATTTCAACGACGAACACTGCGTGGGCCTTGAATGGCTATGAGGAAAGAAAATACTGGGTTTTACTGGGCTGTAACTCACAGAAATATGCATTTTCAGTCCAAATATTTTTGAAATGATTCAAATTTTTGCAGCTGGCTCTTGGACAAGTATATCAATACTGAACACTGCGTGGGTTTAAATGTTAAAGAGATAGTGGTAATGAGGAAGGAAAATAATGGGTTTTCTTGGGCTGTAACTCACACAAAATTGTATAATTTTATACATTTCCACTCAAAAGTTTCTTGAAATGAGTCACAATTTTCACAGCTGCCTCCTGGAGTGTATTCCAACTTGCTCCAAACTGTCTTATCCGCACACGTCCATTATTTTCTCCCTTTATTTATTTGTAATGAAAATCCAGGTCTTCTCATAAAGGGCAGTCCGTGGGGTACGTCCCAAGTGCCCCCATTCTTTCTACAAAGCTGCGAATGCCCCCTGCTCACATGAATCAGTTCCACATGTTTGTATAGCTGCCAACCAACTTACTTGTGCCCGTTTATTTTGTCTGTCAGTCGAGCTCGTCTAAGCGTGTAGACTTCTCGAGGCCGTGCGACGTGGTCATGCGTGTTCCCCGTTCAGCGGCTTCTTGAAGGGAGAATTCCAAAGAACAATACGGTCATTCTCTAACAATGGTTTCGGGCTTCCCCACCCAGCCATTGTTAGCTGCCTGGCACTTAGACGATTTCTTTACTTCGGATCAACATAACTGTCCTCTGAAAGCCCTGTGATTTAGAAATCATAACTGCATACCGATTTGGAGTTCGGTTACTGATTGAATTAAGCCATCACCACTCTAAAAAAGTTAATGCGGATGTAACTTTTTTTTAAACATGAAATACGTGTGCTCTAAAAATTGGAGACAAAAATTCGTATATCTGCTGTCTGTAGCTTTTATATCCTAATTCATTGAACCAAACTTTTGAATGTGGCTCCAGATAACACCGGCCAGGTTGTGTCAAGTTGCAAACATGAGTTCAAACCAACCTCAATACTAGAATTTGAGGGTTTAAACTTTTAAAAATATTTTAATCAAAAACATTGGAAATTGAAGATGAATTAAACGAATGTAATCACTGTAAGTAGTGTGAGACTATTCGTTTGCGCTCAGAGATGAAATAAAAATTTTCGTCGGGATGAGTGTGAATTAATGAGGGAAGTGTAGACCATATAATTATGGCTTATGAACATTATCAAGTCTCCCAAAATATATTATTCCGCAATTCTTATAAAAGCACCTTTCGATTATAAATGGAAATATCCATTTTTTAAAGAAGTTTTGTCGTTTTTTGACGGAAATAACCGTACAATTCAATTTTGTAGGTTATTAATACTTAATTTGTGTTATTTCTTCTTATGATATTGTCTACGCCTTATCGGTGGAGTTGCAGTAGAAAAACACGCACTTCAGAATACTTTATTTGAATTATCACACTATTAGAACAATTATCAAACTATACGCCATGGGGCATGTGAATAGAGCGAATAAGAATACGTAAATAAAAATAAACTGCCTCCAACTTTGTGTAGTGGGTTCTCATCGTAATCAGTTTGTCTTCGACCTTTCAAGAGTCATGCCGAATATGAGTGAATATTCAGTTGTGATCGGGAACGAGGGGAACGAAATAATTGTATTCGAAATTTATCGTTTTCAAAAAGGTCGAGAAATGGATTCAGGAGAAGCTAGTTGGAGGTTCGTACAACTTATGTTCACCTGAACGTTTCCTAAGTTATGAAATTAATGATTCCTGGACCAATAAACTATGAACGAATGTCTAACGTTTTAGATGTTGTAAGAATGCTTGTTCAGCGTCCTTGAAAACCATTGCTCGTCGTAAAAAATCGTTCGCTCTTTTTACATACCTACCTCTCGTAGGTGAAGTCGCTTGCTCTTTTTACATATACTGCGATGTTAAGTTGTTAACGTTCCCTCTTTTTACACCCGCCCAAATTTTGAACTTTTCACAGATTAATTTAACTGAAGAAATTGAAACTAGGAATATAAAAAGGTTTGATTTAGGAAGTTCAGTTTACAAGGAGAGCGAGAATTTAAGTCCCTTAAACTAGACATTTCACTACAAATTATCACTTCACTTTTGGTAACGCCTCCAAAAATTTACTGGATAAGGGCAGTTGTTGGTAAAATGGGGAGCCAATGGAAACTCTTTATGCACAACATCTAGCTAATTTTCACAGGGGGAAACTCAGAATTCATTGGACTTTTGGTTTCCCAAGGAATGAATCTGAAAGGAGTGGCTTTTGGTTTATTATTCACTAAACCAAATCCGCAATGAAAATGTTTCCGTCCGTCCGCCGTACGCCGTACGCACGATTTCTTCCAAACGGCTGGAGCAAAAAATCTGAAATTTTCAGGAACAATCCATGTTGGTCTGACAACGCCCCAATTCTTTAGCCAGCTCTCTCACTTAATTCGAAGTGCCACTAAAGTGCTGTCAAAGTTTTGTAAAATCTCTAAAAACCTCAAAAAAATGAAGGTGGCCTAAATTTGGATTTTTTTTGAAGAACTTTCCATGAGCAATCGAATGAGCCCCTCTCTAGGTCCGTAGCTCAAACCATTCCCGATGTATGGCCCGATTTATGCTGCCAACATTTGCATCTTCATTCACTACATCACTAGTGTTTCTGCGATCAAAACAAAAACAACAGCGTTTTTTGTTTGTTTGTGTTTCGATGGCAGTAACCTAGTGATGTAGTGAATGTGGATACTGGAGTGAACTCCTAAAAGGGTTTATAGCCGATACACGGGTTGAAGCATTCTGATATGCATGCTCCGTCTTACGAAATTTAAAATTTTCAAATAGAATATTTTTCAATTGTCATCGATCTTGAAAAAAAACGCTGCGAATTCTTTCACTGGGGTTTATTATTCAATTGGCTTGCGTTCATGATTTTGAATTTCTACCAAGCTTTGGAGTGTGCATGTTTCACAGGTGATAGAGCGATTATTGAATTTCAGGAGGCACACAAATATGATCAACTGATCAATCCAAATAGGTATTTTGGTTGAGAACCGATTTAAGTGCTCTATGCAAATCTCCTGAAATTCAATAACCGGTCACCTGTGAAACACGCACACTCCAAAGCTTAGTAGAAATTCAAATAATGAATCATTAAATAATAAACCCCAGTGAAAGAATTTGGAGCGTTTTTACTGAACGCTGGAAATTTCCAAGATGTATTGTTATGTACGAGTATACGATAAGGAGTTAGTATAAGTGATGAAAGGATTATTAAAAATTGACCTGCTAATCGGGGAGAAAAATGAGGAATGGCCGGTATCAGTTCTCACGCTACTTTGCATTAGAAACCTAAAAATGAGCGAAGAATAGGAGTTTTAACTGGGTTCAAAGCCCTGGTTCGAAGAGATCTGTTGTGTAGTAAAATAATTTTCCTCTATTTTTGCACCATTTTAATGACTATATGTGTTGTATGTATGGCAAAAAAAACTCATGTGGAGCTTGTTTATGTGTTGCTAGGGGCGAAAGACGCCAACTCCAACACGTCAACGGTGAATTGCAACCTGTTGCCGCCCGCACCGCTGCAGAAGTGCGAGAGCACTCCGAACGCCACGGGCTACACCAGAGTCACCCCTGGTGACCCCATCGCCGGCGTCGTGGATTGGGACCGGCCCACCCCCACCGCATACGGTTAGCTAAGTAGTAGTCATACCACATTCCCATACGTATATCAATTCTTAAACCACAAACCATACTACTACCCCATACTCATACTCATATCCATGCCTTCCTCCCTGTGGGGAGTAACAGGGAACCCACATCTTGCTCATTACTATCAAATCAAAATTCTTTGAAATGTATGGAAGGAAGGAAGAGACAGGAACAGAAATATACATCGCCGTTTGTAGACATATTTTCGCCGTCCAAATGTACATAATCCACATTTCAAAAACTAAGGTTGTCCCGTTGCTCAGGGGTGCTAGGTCCTAAGTTTGAGTAGGTCCACTATGGTTGATGTTCGGACAATTTGTTCGTGGTTCCCCCATGTTTGGAATTCCTCCATTTTATCAGTAAGTATGACTGGAACTTTTGATTGAATGCGAACTGTATGTGCAGGAAAGTCGGTGACCCTGTACGAGCGTCACCCGGTGACAGGGGTGCCGGCTGGGGAACCGATCGCTGACTGTTTCGCCGTCGTCGCGCGTGAGGACTCGGCCGTCCTCGTCCTCGCCGACGGAGTCAACTGGGGAGCGAAAGCGTCGCTCGCCGCCCGAGCCGCCGTCCACGGTTGCGTCGACTACCTCAACCAGGCTCTCTACAACCACAAACTCTCCTCGACCACCGTAAGTCCAAAATATCCAAATCAAAAACAATCCAAATCTTTCATTTGTACAACCTCTTCAGGCATTAGCAAATATGCAGTAAATTCGGAACATACGGCTAGAGTTGGTGTGGGTTGAAATGTCTTCTTACAAGTACAGGTACAAGTACAATACTCCGTGGAAGTGCAGATAAATTAGTAAGCGCTACAAGTAAATTTTGGTTAATTATTTTCTATTTAAACTCCCCCTATTCATATATATTAAGTTATTATCATTATTTCTTCCGAGTCTACCAAAGTAGCGGAAGCATTGTTTTCACTTTCGGAATGTGAAAATTTTTTGTCTCCAAAATCAAAAATTCCACTCGCATTTTGCGTTTTAGACCTTTCTGAACAATTTTGGTTCCATTCTGTCTGTGTGTGTGTCTGTCTGTCAGCAAATCCTTGTTACGGGCAAAACTACACGTAGTTATAGTCCGATTTTTATGAAATTTTCAGGGATCGACTGACTAAGTGAAAAACAAGCTAGTAGTGTTGTAGATGTATAGAGTATGATGAAATGACGGGCATCTAAATAGGATGGGTACCAGTTGAGCTTGTTGCAAAAATCCTCCAGCAGCTACTAATTATATGATCGTGTTGAAATTGATGTACAAAAATGTACCCGACTGGAAATTATAAAATAAAATGCTAGAGATTGGTATTGCTTCCGGGTCTACCAAGGTAGCGGAAGCATTGTTTTCACTTTCGTAATGTGAAAATTTGTTTGTCTCCAAAATCAAAAATTCCACTCGCATTTTGCGTTTTAGACCTTTCTGAACTGTCTGAAATCCTTGTTACGGGCAAAACTACACGAAGTTATAGTCCGATTTTGATGAACTGGGATTGTGCGGGTGTGTAGATGGTCTATAGGTTTCATGACCCCCGGATCAATAGTAGCCTCTGCGCATGCGCAAACGTGAAATCCTTGTTACGCGCATAACTCCGGGAGTTCTTGACCAATTTCGATGACATTTTCAGGGATTGTTCGGTTTGATGTGTAGATGGTCCTCTATGAGTTTCATGACCCCTGGATCAATAGTAGCCTCTGCGCATGCGCAAACGTGAAATCCATTACGCGCAAACGTGACCAAAATGACATTTTGATTGTTCGGTTTGATGTGTAGACTATAAGTTTCATGACCCCCGGATCAATAGTAGCCTCTGCGCATGCGCAAAGTTCTTGACTTGACCGATTTCGATGAAATTTTCAGGGATTGTTCGGACTTATTAGGTATATTTTATAGTTTGTTCAATAGTTGAACATGCCTACCTTTATTTTCTCAAGTTATGCTCCTGCATAACAATAAATTTACCCTAATTCAATATTTACTTCGCCTAATTGAACGAAGTTCTTTAGTCAATAATAATTTTCAATGATCTATACAGTCATGTTATGGATACGAGGAAGCTATGTGCCACACCCACTTGGCAGAGGTTTTTTTTTTTCTTCGTGTTTGGGTGGTTTCATACCTCTCTGGATCAATTCTAATAGTTCCCGCTCTACTAACCAAAGCTTGCTTTAGAGCGACGTCCTAAAACTGCGCTGAAGTGCCGACCGATTACGCGCGGAACTATCCTTTCAACTCGTAAAAAAAGCGAAAAGTGAGTTTATAACTAACCTATGAGTGACGGTGAAAGTTTCGAGGGAGCGAGCTAATAATACGAACTTCCGATAAAAAAGTTTCTCCGGACCGCACGCGGTCGCACGTTTGACGCGTTGCTACGTAGCAACGTCGATTTACTGCCGGCTTACACGAAACGCGGAATTTCACACAGTTTTTTCGCCACTTAGTCTAATTTGACGTGCCAGCTAAATTGTCTTCAAACCGTCTGCATTTCCAATAGTCGCCGAAAACGATCAAACATGATGAGAGACATTATATGTTATTTTTACCCACACAAAGAGTATTTACCTGTTTTGATTTCATCAAAATCGTTTCATTCTTTTATTTAGGTTTCCAGTTTCAGTTGTTTCGCCACTTACTGCTACTCAATAGACCCCCTAAATTGCCTTCAAACCTGAATATCCAATAGTCGCAGAATACAATCAAACATAATGGGAGGATGGAGGATAGTCTTAGTCACACGAAGAGTATTTCCCTCTCGTGATTTCATCAAAATCTTTTGGTTCCCATACTTAGGTTTCCAGTTTATATTATAGTTGAGGACACGTACTCATTAAATCTTTCGCGACGAAACAAATGTGGAAACCCATGTCAATAAAAAGCAAAGTTTGTAGAAGAAAACGTGGTCCATTTCCTGAAAATTTAAAGAGTTACAACGTTAAATCGATTTCGACGGTAACAATAACTGAGTTTAACCTCACCGTCGAAATCGATTCTGTTTTAAGTACGCTCCCTATATGAAATACCTCATCTTCGGGTACTGAAAATCCGTCATTTACGTTCAGTCAAGCGGTCGATGAGAAATACCATTCGACTGCTCTTAACAATTATGAACAGCCTATATACTCGTATATTCTTTCTTCTTGATACTTAATTCTTTGTTAGTTATTGTGTTTCTTCGTTCTGTTCGTTATCTCAGTGTATCCTTCTAGTTAGTTATAAATGAACTCATTAGTTAACCCTGATTTGTATAGATTTTCCCAGATACCTCCGTTGAATACGTTAATCAAGTCCGTTCTACTTAGCCGAGGTGAATTCTTCGATGGCACCCAAGTATCGGGCGTCTCGCCAAGAAATGTTCCACGCCCTCGTTTTCTCTCATGTTACACTTAGAACATAAATTCACACAGTACCCATTGTGTTTCAAATCATTGGTGAATAGTATTTATATCATGTCTCAACTTCTTATTCAGTCTGCTACCCTCCATCATTTCCAGCTTTAGGTCGTTGTTCACACACGCTGTCTCTTTCGAGTAAAAGACCCGCGAAAGACCGGAATATCTTCACACAAATCGTGTGGAGTCTCTACGTGTGGAACTACCTTGATAACTGAGTGTTCTGTTTGTCCCATTTCTCTTCTAACCGTCCTACAAAATTCGAAACCGTGCCAAATCCCTAATACGATATGTTGATAACTATTTTCCTAATCGAACAAAGACGCTGAAATATGAAACAGATGCTTAATGCTCTCCAACACTTGTGGTTTTGTTTACATGCCTCAAACTATACTAACTTACGATTCCGTTTAGGTGTTTTTAACAAATTGTGCGGTTGGGCCCTATCGCCCTGTATGAATTTTCACGCAAAAATGTTATTGTAAGTGTCTGCGGTTGCGCTAACGTAAAATCTTTGTAATAGTCAAAATTTCCTTTGTAGTTTTTTTTTTTTAAAACATGTTTTGTAGATTATCAGTGAATATTGAACTTCCCTACATGAAACTATCCCAAGGTTGCTGGTCTTCTGTCGAGGGAAATGCAGATGGAAATATTGATTAATGAAGATTCCCATTTTAGCTACCCCTAAAAGTGCCTTCGTTAATTCTGCTACCTCGGTTAAGGCGGAGGCAGGTGGTTATAAATAGATGACCTTTCTTCAATAGTGGTGAATATTTATGAGTTAACTGCCGTACAGGTTGAGATCTACAGTGATATGTCGGTGATTACTCGACTTTTCTCAGCATTAAATCTGAAAACCATGTTTCAGTTTACTAACAATCCTAATAACAACAATCTACCGAGAACTGGCAGATGTTTACGCCGTCGATTAAGAAACCAGTTTGCTGGGAAATTGTTTGGAGAGAAGATGGAAGATATTTAGAATACTTCGGCCAAGAAATAGATGCCCTACCTTCAACGTAAATTCAGACTTCAAGCTCACATTATTTTTGCCGGCGTAGGAGAATTTCTAGGTCAGGATCTAGACTACAATACATACTTGCTTAGTTCTAACCATGATAAACTAGTGGAAGTTTCAAGGCTGATCGTGTTATCAAATTCTCTAAGCCAAATGTTGACCTCTTGATGCGAAATGTTTAGGGGTGCTACACCTGAATCTTCAAAATTGAATGAATGCAAACGAGGGAAAAATGTATTTTCTCATCGTCAATTTTAAAACATTTTCTCCTAGTAGGTTCATTTTGGTTTATTAATTTCAATAATGAGCCTTTGTAATAGTGTATCAAAGTTTTTGTATAACTACCCTAAAATTTCATTTTTTTCACGTTTCAAGGGCATAGAATACACATCTGCAAAATCCGTCTGCAAAAACAGACCTTAAAAGCCCTTGGACATGATGTAAAATGGATTCCAGTAGTTGCCTAGGTGGGCGATAACGCCCTCTTGTGGGAGCTGGAGGCCTAGGGGGGGCAGTAAAGGGCACAGCGAAGGTTGGGGGTCCTCCAAACGGTTTCAGGAGCCGATGACTAATTCAAGATTGTTAGGGATGTGTCGGTTAGGAGTGAACGTATCAAAAAGTCCTTGTCCCAACTGTACCCGTTCTAGCGGTCAGTTCAGTCGTTCATGCATTCGTCATCTCCAATCCTATTTCCATGTCCATAAAGTTGTTTGTTGCTCGTTCATGGAAGAAGAAGACTCAAATTTGTTTACTGACAACATTTGGTGAACCTTCATAAGTGATTTAACAGAACGATTCCCCGACATTTCCAAATTGGAAATACCGAACTGGGTGTTAAATCCATTTTCAAATATCAACACAGCAGTATCACCTCAACTGGAAGAACTCATAGAACCGATAACAAATTAGGAAACGAACGCTGCAAATTCCTTCACTGGGGTTTATTATTCAATTGGCTTGCGTTCATGATTTGAATTTCTAATAAGCTTTGGAGTGTGCGTGTTTCACAGGTGATAGAGCGATTATTGAATTTCAGGAGATATGCATAGAGCACGTAAATCTGTTCTCAACCAAAATACGTATTCGGTTTGATCAGTTGATCATATTTGTGTGCCTCCTGAAATTCAATAATCGCTCTATAACCTGTGAAACACGCACACTCCAAAGCTTAATAGAAATTCAAATCGTGAACACAAGTCAACTGAATAATAAATCCCAGTGAAAGAATTTGCAGCTTTTCTTGCGTATCAGAATCCTTCAACCCGTGTATCGGCTACAAAGCCTTTTAGCAGTTCACTCCAGTATCCATATTACTACATCACTACATCACTAGGTTACTGCGATGAAAACAAAAACAATAATAAACAAAAATAACGCAAATGTTGGCACCATAAATCGGGCCATACATCGGGAATGGTTTGAGCTGCGGATCTGGGGAAGGGCTCATTCGATTCCTCATGGAAAGTTCTTCAAAAAGAGTCCAAATTTAGGCCTCTTCGATTTTTTTGAGGTTTTTAGGGATTTTACAAAACTTTGACAACCCTTAAAGGGCACTTTAAATTAGGTGAGAGTGCTGGCTAAAGAATTGGGGCGTTGTCGGACCAATATTGATTTTTCCTGAAAATTTTAGATTTTTTGCTCCAGCCGTTTGGGAGATATCGTGCGTACGGCGTACGCACGTATCCAGATTTGTATTCTATACCCTTTGAAACGTAAACCATGAAATTTTCAGGGGGGGTTAAACTTTTTTTTCAAGAGCGATTACAATGGTTTATTATTGAATAATAAACCCAAAAATCCTAGTGCCATATTTGCGTAAATGTTATTGGTCAAGAACATGTTTCTTTCCGAGTATTTACTGACTTGAACCAATAGGTTGTCATTTTTCTCGTAGTTTTGGAAGCAGAATCGACTGTGATAGGTTTCCGTCCACCCATAGTGAATTATTGCAATTTCCGAGAAAAATATGGTCCCCTAAACCTCAAAACGACACAAAGTCATCAGAATTATTCGGGAAATAATAATCGCATGTGTTAGTATTTACTATGTTCTTTCATTAGTTCAAAATTACGTCAAATTTCCACTGCTGACTTCAGCGTTAGATAAGAAGTCGTAGAATTCTTATTTCTGTCGGATGCAATTTCCTTTAATAAAAAGAGTTAATTGTTGAATCACGTTTTTTTTAATCATTCAAACTTTATTTTCTCCATGAAATCGATGAGTTTTTTAGGAATTAAATTTATGATTAACGATATCATCGAATTTCAACTCTATTCGGCATATAAATCCATTATGATAATTTTGGGAGATACCCTCATAAGATGATGCTGCGTGCTTGTAACTTGTTCGTTTATTTTCTTTTCCATAAATGATTGATCGGTTTATTTAAACATCCGGGGAGATATTAGGCCAAGAGGGTCTTCACTCTGTGGTCTATGATGGTGAGGAGCGGAAACCCTCATACGGGCGACTGCATGAGTCACATTTGCGTGACGATCTCCGCGGTGAACTAACCAATGGCGGTCACGAACTCCGGCTTCCTTACTTAGCCTCAGGACGAACAGACTTGTCTGTTTTGGCCGACCCTTATAAGAGGGGGGTCCAGCGAGTTCATCAATAGTCGCGGCGCACTCTTAGCACTTGAAAGGGGAGACAGATATGTAGGACGTCATCGCGAATGATAAAGAAGGTCACAGGATGCTACGAGCGGAATTGAAGATCGTATCGATGGGGGTTCAACGAACCATGTCCAATGTGCTCCACCAGGGGAACCTGCTAAGACTTGTTCGCATGGGCGAATTTTCCGAATTTATGAAACTGCTTCCATTGACCAAGTCTTCATAATTAAGAAAAGAACAAAGCTACATTAAGCACCTATGAGTCATGGTGTTAACCCTCCCAAAATAATGAATCAATCTGAAATGCTTAAAATGTGATACTCACGTCACACCTTCACAAGGATCACATCCTTACATGGTGGTATTGCAGTGCGAATTGCCAACCCTAACGACTTTTTCAGGGAGAGGGGCTTTATCTCGCCTGTACTATTTATGGAATTACCTCCCTTTACAAAGATGATTTTGTGGAAACTTTGTGTAGCAATTAATACGTGATCCATGTGATTCGCCAATATTAAGTTTCTTCCTTTGATTAAACTAGAGGGTCAACCCGCAATTGCATTCTGACATTAGATAACCCTTCTACGAAAAACGCTGATCTAGGTTGTTAGACGTAGCCTGTGGTACATTATCTGAACTCGGCGCCTCGCCCCTCCATACCTTGTTATTGTATTAAAGATTTTGGTTTATCATTCAATAATAAGTCATTGTAATCGCTCTTGAAAAAAAAGGTAACCCCCCCTCAAAATTTCGTGTTTTACGTTTCAAAGGGTGTAAAAATTTTCCGTCTGTCCGCCGTACGCACGATTTCTCCCAAACGTCTGGAGCAAAAAATCTGAAATTTTCAGGAAAAATCAATATTGGTACGACCAATGCTTTAGCCAGCACTCTCACTTAATTTAAAGTGCCCTTTAAGGGTTGTCAAAGTTTTGTAAAATCCCTAAAACCTCAAAAAAAAAGTCAAGGCGGCCTAAATTTGGACTTTTTTTGAACAACTTTCCATGAAGAATCGAATGAGCCCTTCCCCAGGTCCGTAGTTCAAACCATTCCCGATGTATGGCCCGATTTATGGTGCCAACATTTGCATCCACATTCACTACATCACTAGGTTACTGCGATCAAAACAAACACAAGAGTTTTTTTTTCTTGTTTTGTTTTGATCGCAGTAACCTAGTGATATAGTGAATGTGGATACTGGAGTTTCCAGTTGAGTTATGAGTTGTAGAACACGTAGGAGTCAGATTGTGCATAACCCCCGGGTACCAAATACCGATAAATTTCGGTGTTTATGGACCGATACATCGTAAGTATCGATATTGATGGTTCAATATTGGTTTTAATGAGATGATCGATATTTGGGTACCGATATCCCATCCCTAGTGCGATGTTTTCGTCGTAAATATAACTCCGTGAACAACAACCTTTGCTGGCCCTTCTGGTCAATACAAAAAGTCACGTTATAACTCACCAAATGAACAACTTAAATTCAGCGAGATGAAATACATACACCTACCTACGAGGCCCTTAGGGAGAGCAAACGGATGAAAGGAATGAAATAGAAACAAGCTTTATTTGTAATCACAACAAAAATATGCCTTGCAAAATTGAAAATACATTTAATAATCATGGTCAAGGTCTGGTGGGTTCGAAATTATCTAACCCTATCTAATAAAGAAACAATAAACCTCTGTGTAATAATTTGTAGCGTTTTGATTTTTGTAATGAGGAAAATAATTCATCTGAACCAGGAGTTGGAGTGTTTAGATGAAGAGAAATAATATAAACTGAAAATCAAACTTAAAAATAGCCTTGTCTAAATATCATCTCGCGATAATCTCTTCCTGTAAATAACTTTCATGAAAATAGTTAGGTAGTCATTTAAAAACTCGGCTCGGTGGGTTCTCCAAGAACGTAGATCGTCTTTACTTAGAACAAAGGATGTTTTCTTTAAGAACAAAGAGCGTCAGTTCCACCTCGTTAAACGCGGCTGTTATAGTGCTCCACTCCTAAAACATCACGCGGGATCAATTTTCATAAGAAGAAACCTTAGACCATGGTGTTTATTACCGAAAACGATACTTTGGAAATGATTTCCCATTTTTTTGACAGGATTGTCATTTGGAATCAGTTAATCTGGAATACCTACGTGATATGGCATGTACTCCATCTACTACTACTCGACGAAAAATGCTTGATAGAACAATTCTACCTTTACCTTACGTTACCTTTTCATTGCAATTCTTTGATCGGCAAATGTCAATGCTTCCTGTAATTTGTAAGTAATGTTTTAATATGAAAAATAGTCAAATATGAAGTTAATAAAATTATGAATTTTGGTATATTCTCAACCAAAATACCTATTTGGATTGATCAGTTGGGTATGTATATCAATGTACAATGCCTACCTGTTAACAAAAATCACAGGTGATAGAGCGATTATTGAATTTCAGGAGGGCACAAATATGATCAACTGATCAATCCAAATAGGTATTTTGGTTGAGAACAGATTTACGTGCTCTATGCATATCTCCTGAAATTCAATAATCGCTCTATCACCTGTGAAACACGCACACTCCAAAGCTTAGTAGAAATTCAAATCATGAACGCAAGCCAATTGAATAATAAACCCCATTGAAAGAATACTTATTTGCAGCGTTAATTTGAATAATTCAGTAATAATATTCTGATTTTTATGTATTATCAATGATCAGAATGCTTCAACCCGTGTATCGGCTAAACTACAAGTATCCACATCGGCATTACTCCAGTATCCACATTCACTACAATCGACGCTATCGGCATCACTAGGTTACTGATATCAAACAAACAATAATAAACCAAAATAACGCAAATGTTGGCACCATAAATCGGGCCATACATCGGGAATGGTTTGACCTACGGACTGGGGAGGGTCTCATTCGATTCCTCATGGTGTGTTCTTCAAATAGGTACAAATTTGGGCCGCTTCGACTTGTTTTGAGGTTTTTATTGATTTTACAAAACTTTGACAGCCCTTAAAGGGCACTTTAAATTGAGAGAGCTGGAGAATTGGGGCGTCGTCGGACCAAGATGGATTTTTCCTGAAAATTTCAGATTTTTGCTCCAGCCGTTTGGGAGAAATCGTGCCTGCGGCGGACGGCGGACGGACGCAAAATTTTTTATTGCAGATTTTGATTCTACACCTTTTGAAACGTAAACCATGACATTTTCAGGGAGGGTTAGCATTTTTTTTTTTTTTTTTTTTTTTTCCAAGAGCGATTACAATGGTTTATTTTTGAATAACACACCAAAAATGAAAATAATTTAGTTTAAATTCTTTTGTAGAATCGATGATTAGGAGCAGCAGCAATGAATTACTCATCGCTCTCACATTTATAGGATTTTACACACGAAAATTACATCAGAAACAGTCCATATACGACGAAAATGTCGAAAATGAACTCGGACATAGAAAATTTACCTCTAAGGCATATATACAGGGTGTCAGTCGTATGATCCAAGCACATGGTATTTTTCCAAAAAAAGTTCGTAGAGATTTTTTTTTTAGCCTCCTTTTTGAGTCATTTCACTTTCAAGATTTTTTTCGTGTTTTCGAATTTACGTCACTAAAACGGCCGGAACTCCGGCATCTGTATTATCTATTAGTATTTGATAATCTAAGTATGCCGTTGGAAAACGTAAACCATGAAATCGTCTTGGTCTTTAATAATTTTTTTTTAAAAGGAACAAGGTTTAAAATTGAGAAAAGTAAATTTTGTCAAAGATTAAAAAAAATTATTTTTTTAATTCTCATTAGTTCTCTTTAATTTTGATGATAGGTTTGAGTCTGTAAGCTTAAAAAATGCGCAAAAGTCTTAGCTTTAGAATTTTCCTTGAAAATGCACGTTTTTTTGCATACAGTCTCAATCCTCGACGAAAATGTTAAAACCTAAAAATTAAAGTACCATGAAAGCTGCGACAAGCGCTTTTGCTCATTGGAAACTAGTGGGAAGATTTTCGGATCATACGCTGTACACCCTGTATATATATCTAGCCTAGCGTTTTCTCATTTTGTTCCATTTTTTAAAGCTACCGGGAGACTTGAAATTTGAAATCTCGTGACGCTGTTTTATGAAACATTTCTGTAACGTTTTTGGGCAGTTAAGTCGTAGCTAACGCATGTCCCATGCTAAAACGTTTGGAAATGGGCTCTTAAGGTTTTGCAGACCTCTCCAGGGGGTTGTTGTCACAGAACTATCGTATTTGTCATTAGTTTATCGGTTTTAACATTTTCACGCAAAGACAATACAGTTTCAACGTTTTCTTCATTAGGTTTTCCTGGAGTTAAGATTACTTACTGATTTGATTTGCATTGAAGGTGAACCGTTGTCAACTCGTTTGATCTTAAAAACCTTTTCGCCACCATCACTGACCCCTACAGGGTAATCGAATTCAAATTTGAAATCTCGTGACACTTTTTCATGACACATTTTTGAAACGCTTTTGGGCAGTTAGGTCATAGCTAACGTATGTCCCATGCTAAAAAGTTTGGAAATGGGCTCTTAAGATTTTGACGACCTTTCCAGGGGGTAGTTGTCATAGAACTATTGTATTTTTCATTATTTTATCGGTTGTAACATTTCAACGTAGAGCTAACGTAATATTCTCGTTTTCTTCATCATTTTTAACTGTAGTTACTGATTTGATTTGCATTAAAGGTTTAACCTTGGTCAACTCGTTTGATCTGGAAAACCTTTTCGCCGCCATCACTGACCCCCTACAGGGTAACACAAACCTTGCATTTTACGGCTTACGGCGGTCGCCTATAAGGGCAATAATCTGTGTAGGAAGAAGGAGAGTGAAAGCGGAAGATGAGGCAACCAAAGAGGGAACTTGATCCTAATCAGGAACACGTTGCCAAGGCGACTCGTAATCCCGGGGGAATGAAACCAGATGGAAACCTCGCACCCGATCCGGAACCCAGTCATTATTTCTTATCAATGGAACGAAAAAAGGCTGCAAACCTGGGCTTGAAAAGGTTGTACACAAATCAAAGGGAATTTGTGGGTGCTTGTCTCTCTGTAATTGTTGAAGAGGGTTGTCCTTCTCCCTTATGTAGCTAAAAGGAATAAAACACTCTTTTCAAGCATCTATTCAAATCTTAGAATATAAATAAGGCGCACTATTACACAAAGTTTTAGTACATCTTGATTAGGTAGACTAGTTGAGCAAATCACTATGAACCTTCTAGAGATTGATTCAACAACTGATATGCAAGAAAAAGTTCCTCATAAAGAGTTTTTTTAATTCGCTTTAGAGTTAGAAAAGAAGTTGTTAAGGTTACTGTACCTACTTTCTTTGGATTGCTGGAATAGTATTAACTATTTGAGGAGCTTGTTTCCAAAAGGTACTAAAGACTATTTTTTGTTTCAAAATCGAGTTATCACCTTCCCGGGGGTTTTGGGATTGAGTTCTTAATAAAATTGCAATCAGGTTGAAGCAGAAAGTACTATATCCCTAAATTAAGTTCAAAATTTAGTTTTATTTCAAAAGGTTCTGCATCCACCATAAAAGAGCCTTTCCATCTGAAGGGTTCAAAAAGCACTATATCCATCAATGATTATCACACTGAGCTTAAAGTTCTATAACCATTATCTTACAGGATTCATCAACTTTCAAGGCATTTTGAGGGGTTTTCAAAGATTTAAACCGTGTTTTTTTAGTTTGTTCATATCAGTTTTATAGAAAGAATGTTGACAACCATGGCGAACTTCCATAACATTGTCACCATCAAAAACTGCCACTCAGTGCTTCGATAGAGCTTGGTATTTGGTGCTTTGTTTTTCGTGAATTTCAACTGATTATAAAGTGCGCAGGATCAAGGAAATAGTGTGAATTGAAGGAAAAACGGGTTTTCTGTAGAAAAAGTGCGGGATGGGGGAGGAGGAGGGCGGCAGTTGTTTACAACTACAACTGCAACAGCTTTTGGAAGATCAGTAAAGTCCTTGGCCGGAGGAAAAGATTTGATTTCAAAACTTACTATATCCAATAAAAACGGAGTAAGATAGAACGTTGTCTTTATTTCCACGAAAGGAAAGAGTTGCACAGTTAAATCTATTTCTACGGTTAGGTCATCATCAGAAACAAACAGGAACTGAAAGTACATCACAGATAGCATACTTATATAGGATCAAGTGAGAGGTGATTGAATCCTATTGGCTCAAGGAAGTGAAAGGGGCGGGGAGGACCAACCAATGCCACTCAAGGCTTACAAAGTGAAAGGGGCACAAACAGTATCGTTATGGAGAGGCGGAGCCAAACTTATTGCAGGATAGAACCCAATAATGGTGAAATATTTTGAGGAATGACATCATTTAAACATTTCCCTGACCTATCACTCTTAACTATGTCGAATTTGTCTAGCACAAGGTCAGGAAAAGCTCAAGAGTGATAGGTCAGGAAAATGTTTAATGATGATTTGGCTATTGCAATAATTGGTCCTCTCCATAATGATACGCCCCTTTCCTTTGTAAGCCTTTCACTTCCTTGAGCCAATAGGATTCAATCTCCTCTCACTTGATCGTATATAAGAGACGCTTTCTGTGATGTACTTTCAGTTCATGTTTGTTATTGATGATGACCTAACCTTCGAAATCGATTTAACTGTGTAACTCTTTACTTTCGTGGAAATATAGACAACGTTCTATCTTACTCCGTTTATATTGAAATGGGTTTCCACAACTTTCGTTCCGTTACTATATCCATTTTGTTTGGTTTCAAAAAGTACCTGGTTTGACTCCAAAAATGACTACATCCAAAAATCTTGAAATTTCAAATCTCCACCTAAATTAATTGACGTCTCGAAATAACTTGCTTATTGTTGCGAAGTTTTAAATATTCAATGTAGAATACATTTTAAACAGACACGGGGGAAGTTTTCAGTTTGTAATGGTTTTCCGTGAATTTCTCGCTTATGACGAAATCGGATATAGTACCTTTCGGAAACAAGCTCCACAATTGCAGAATTATTTCATTAAGAAATGAATCAATTGATTGACAGTTCCTTAATTTCTGGTGTCTGTTGTTTACGGGTAGTCTCCTTGAAACCTCACATTACTTATTATTCAAGTCGACTGTTGAAGATAGGTACCTATTACTGCTCTCTACTAAGTACCTCTTCGGTGAACGCGTATCTTTGGCCATTGTGAAGGGAAGTTTGTTTTAAAACCACCAACGACTTCGCAACCAATTAAAACCTGTGGTAACCTCTCTAGGGCTTACAGTCGCTAATTGATTGGAAACCGCCCCGGGCCACTCGCCGCCTAAAAGTCCCTTTCACCGGAAAACAAAAACATCGGGATTCGAACGTTGAATGGGTTTATGTCTCGTTCGTTTAAACCTTTGCCGAGCTCTCGCGAAACCCGTAGAAAGCACTTCTTTCGGAGTGACATCAAAAAGTGAAAGCTCCGGCATAAAAGTGACATTACGGTATCGCCAGTTGGGATCAACTATGACTCAGGATGATTAACCAACCTACCCAACTATCCGCTCCCGACCAACCCCACTGATGCCCAGTATACACGCTACCACTTCTAGCACTTAAGCTACCACTGTAAATGAAAATCCCGTATCTGCACTTCCACCAACTTTCAAGGAAGTGACCATGTTAGGTTTTGTAAAAAAACAGATTTATTGTCATGGTTCGATCTGGAACGTTTATTATTCAATTGGCTTGGGTCATGATTTGAATTTACTTAATTTTTGGACAATAATCTCTTTGGTATTAGAGCGATTCTTCGAATTCATTTGAATCATCGTCAACTTTTCGTCATGATCATCTAGTTTATTGATAGTTGATCATATTTGTGTCATCTTTGAAATTCATATATTTTCTGTTATCTGTGAAACACGTCATCCTCCTGTGAAATTCAAATCATGGCAACAACCCAATTGACTTTTAACTATTCCAGGGTAAAGAAGGAACTTTTTCTGCTTGTTGATGGCTTCGCAGAGCTTACTCTTGTTAATTGCACTGTCCACCAGGTGCATCACTTTATATGTTACTTGGTTGACTTTGATTAGCTTTATGTTAACAAAAACTTTAAAAGTCAATTTTGCACCATAAAAATAGATCGGGAATGGTTTGAGGTGAACCGTTTTTTTGGGGTAGAGGTTCGTGCAGAAAAAGTTCCAAATTTACCCTGGAATAGTTTTTGAGGTTTTTGGGTTGTTGCCACAGGTACTTCACACTTTAGCTACCTAGAAAGTGAAAATACGTCGGACCAACATATCTGCACTTTTTTCCACGAACTTTCAAGGAAGTGGCCATGTTAGGTTTTGTAAAAAAACAGATTCGGGGGGGTTAGAATTTTTTTTTCATGAGCGATTACAATGGTTTATTATTGAATAATAAACCAAAAAACGAAAAACCTCTTGCATATATCTTCTATTTTAATAGTTCAGTCTTTGAGTGATCAAAGGGGACTCTAGAATGCGCGGAGGGTCCGAAAGCTGTTGCCTCCAGGGCTTTGTTTGGAGTAGTTTTGACATCGACAAACTAAAACTCCTCACTCTTACGAGATAAGTCAAAATGAGGGGACAAAGGACCTTGAAGATCCTTTTTGTGTTTTTTGATTATATCTGAGAAAACTGTGCACTTTAAGAAGAATCGTTCTATACAAAAAAGAAAGCTTTTTACTTACCAAACAAAAGTTATTCCATACAAATATACCGAAATTATAGTGGTTTTCAAGAAATACAAAATTATCATTCTTTTCAAGTTTTTTTCGGTCATGTTTCCTGTCAAACATTTTATTTCAGTTTCTGTCATTCTTGTTTCTCACAAAAATTCGAGGATACAATTGTAGAGCATTATTGATTTGACATTTTGATTTGATTGCCATCCCCTACCTTATTTTACTTTACCTTAACTTATGCTTAACGTAACAATAACCAATGATGAGCACAATTTTTTGTATTTTGTCGTTCATAGATGCCTTACATTACCATAACTTAACTCAACTTCACTTACCCTATCTTATTTTACCTTAACGTTGCGTTCGGTCTGTATTTCTTATTTCGCTTGTTGGAACCATGAATTGGACGAGGGTTTTTTCCTATTTGTCTGTTGACGTCAAACTATGCTAAGTAATGCCTGCATTACAAGTCCAGTTTGTATCTGAATTCGGTGAGAATAATGAATAGATAATGACGTCGGAACTGCTTTTACTTTGTAAAATCGAACACGAAGATACGTGGAAAACATAATGGTTTAGCTGTATCCTCCTCCAACCTCTGACAACATACAATTTGACTTTACTGAGAATGGTTTCTCTTAGAGACCAAATTCTTCGAGTAAAAAAGGAATCCGAAAAAAGTAAGATCACAATTCATTTCCCCTTCTTAACGTCTCCTTACTAACTCTCTACCATGGAAATAAATCATAATTTTCGGAGATCTAAAACAAATTAAGAAATTAAGCAGAAAAAGGATGACGTGTTATGAAACAAATATGGCTTATCAGAATTACGCTCTTTATTGACACCCACCAATCACAAAATTAAAGTCCCAACGTTGCTCAACTGGATTGAAAAGGATTTAGAGAAAATCTGCGATGTCAGATGAAAGGAGTGAAAACTTCACAATTCATCAGTAACACCCCCTACATTCGCTTTTTGGTTTATTATTCAATAATAAACCATTGTAATCGCTCTTGAAAAAAAATGTAACCCCACCCTGAAAATTTCATGGATTACGTTTCAAAGGGTGTAGAATCCGAATCTGCAATAAAAAATTTTCCGTCCGTACGCCGTACGCACGATTTTTCCCAAACGGCTGAAGCAGTAAAAAAGCTGAAATTTTCAGGAAAAATCCATGTTGGTCCGACGACGCCCCAATTCTTGAGCCAGGTCTCTCACTTAATTTAAAGTGCCCTTTAAGGGTTGTCAAAGTTTTGTAAAATCCCTAAAAACCTCAAAAAGAGTCAAGGCGGCCTAAATTTGAACTCTTTTTAAAGAACTTTCCAAGAGGAATCGAATGAGCCCCTCCCCAGGTCCGTAGCTCAAACCATTCCCGATGTATGGCCCGATTCACGGTGCCAACATTTGCGTTATTTTGGTTTATTATTGTTTTTGTTTTGATTACAGTAACCTAGTGATGTAGTGAACGTGGACACTGGAGTGAACTCCTGAAAGGGTTTATAGCCGATACACGGGTTGAAGTATTCTGATAACCATAAAAAATGCTGTAAATTCTTTCACTGGGGTTTATTATTCAGTTGGCTTGCGTTCATGATTTGAATTTATACTAAGCTTTGGAGTGTGCGTGTTTCACAGGATAGAGCAATTATTGAATTTCATGAGGCACACGAATATGATCAACTGATCAATCCAAATAGGTATTTTGGTTGAGAACAGATGTACGTGCTTTATGCACATCTCCTGATGCCAGATGAGAAGAGTGAAAACATCGCAATTTATCAGTATTAACCCCCTCCATTCAATTTTTCACATTGAATTGAAACTCCTGAAATATGTTCTAAAAGTAGAACGAATTCTTCATTGATCACCAACAGAATGGCGAAAATCGGTTGAGATTTTCAAGTTGAGCTGCACTTGAAAAGACCGGCTCCTAAGCCGTTCATTCCCCCTGCTGAAAGCGAATTGAAAATGTCCAAGGTTAGTTAGTCGACTAGACTGATATTGAGATCGGACAAAAAAACTATTCGATCGAAATCTCTGAAATTTATCGAAAATTGCAGCTCGGTAGCGTCAGTTGTCAGAAAAAACACATTTTGTCGGCGTAACCCCCTCCATTTTCACCTGTCCGTTATGAAATTGGATATTTTACGAGGTTCGTGTTATAACTAGGCTATAATTGAATTTGACGCGAAAAATTTGACTGAGCAGCGTTGCAAAATTTGTTAAGCCCCGTTCACACTGCTCGAGCATTTGCAGCGAGCTTGTGCTAGAGGCTGATCCACCAGATGTTGGTTTTCCGACGAATCATCAAAGTATGTTTGTCAAATCGAATCTAATTCCAGCCAAGTTGTTGAAAATGTCACATTTCTCCCATTTTGATGTTCACTTTTGTAATTTTTTAAATCGTTTCAGATTCGATTTCGACTGTTTCGTAATTGGGTGGGAAAACTATAAGTATATAACTGCAGTTTCCCTGTATCAGGGGTTTCCAGAGTTTGGCAGCTCGACCACAAACTTTATTTTAATAAAATAAAGAAAAGTGACGCCTGTGAAGCTATTGCTGAGCAACTTCAAACATCGTCTGGCACCCTAAAAAACAAAATGACTTCTACGTTGGCTTCGTACTATGAAGAGTAATTTCTTCCTCGGAGAAACGACTCCCACATGCGGCGCCTTTTTTTTTGCGCTTTTCCTTTTTGTAATAGATGATCTAGAACCACAATTGATGCAGCGGTAACCGCAGCTCTCGATAATAACAGGGGTGCGCCATCTGATCGCAGGAAGTGCTCGCGAGCTACTGATCGTTGGAAATGCTTGGGCAGTGTGAACGGTGGTGCTCGTGCAATCGTGTTCGTTGAAAACCGGCATATACAGGGTGCGGCAGCATAACTTCCTTTTTTTAAAACTTAATGAAACGCATTGTATGAATCAGAAAAATTGTATTCGTTTTTTATAGTATAGCCACGTACATAAAGTTTTGTTTTACCCGGTTTTGAAGATCAAATCAGGTGGGTGACGTCCCCCATTCTCCATACACTGAGTAAACCGATTTCTGTCGTTTGTCATGACTGCAGCCAGCATAGCAGGCGTTAAGTTAGCAATTTCTTCCTGGATGTTGGTCTTCAAATTTTGTAGGGTCCTTGGAAGGTTCACATAAACACGGGATTTCAAAAAACCCCATAGACAAAAATCACAAGGGCTCAAAACGGGAGAGCGGACCGGCCACTCCGAATCGCCCCTAATTGAGGCAAGGCGCTCTGGGAAGTGCTCCCTCAAAACAGTCATCGATGCTCTTGAAGTGTGTGTGTATTTGGTTCCAACCGTCTTGTTGGAACCAAATGTCCCCTAAGTCCATCGATGACTGTTTTGAGGGAACACTTCGCAGAGCGCCTTATCTCAATTAGGGGCGATTTGGAGTGGCCGCCCCGCTCTCCCGATTTGAGCCCTTGTGATTTTTTTCTATGGGGTTTTTTGAAATCCCGTGTTTATGTGAACCGTCCAAGGACCCTACAAGATTTGAAGACCAACATCCAGGAAGAAATTGCCAACATAACGCCTGCTATGCTGGCTGGAGTCATGACAAACGACAGAAATCGGTTTACTCAGTGTATGGAGAATGGGGGACATCACTTACCTGATTTGATCTTCAAAACTGGGTAAAACAAAACTTTATGTATGTGCCTATATTATAAAAAACGAATACAAATTTTCTGATTCATACAATGCGCTTCATTAAGTTTAAAAAAAGGAAGTTATGCTGCCGCACCCTGTGCTTGATGCTCAATGATCGAGGATCCGCGAGCACACTCACGAAGATCCACGTTTTCACTGATTTGGCTTTAGAATGTTCCTCTATTATTTGTTAGGTATTTTTGATCTTTTGCTCGTGTTGTCCCCCACTCCCACGGTTCAATTCTTACTGGTCGTCCCTCTGTTGACGTAGTCGTGTCTCACTGGTACGTTTTGAAAATGATGAATTTTTGCAAATTAGCACACTGGAAAATCCTCAATTTAGCCTTGAATTGGATCACTTCTAACTTGAAATGCTCAATTCGGATGAAAATTTTTCAATATGACTGGAATGCGCGCTTTTCTTCGAATTCGCTTGTAATGCGAATTACGTTTAGTAATACGGACTTCGAGTTCCATTGTTTAAAATAATACACTTTAAAAAAAACCTCCGATTGCCAGGGCACCTGACGTAATGGCGAGGTGCTCCTTTTTCTCACCCTAGAAGGCAGACACTATCGTGGAACCAGGTACAGATCACCATGAACAGTTGAGAATTAGGTCTCATCCACTGCCAAGAAACGGTAAAACAATAGGGCTCTCCCCAATGAGAGAGAAAAGTGAACGTGTCGTTTGTTTTCGTTCCTTACGTCATTAGTTGTGAGCTAACGTAATGCTTATTTAATTACCTACTTAACGTTATGAGGAAGTGCGTAATGTTTTTAGTGATTATTCTGGGAGGAGAGGTTGGGTGTTCGAGGATTCGAGGAGAATTGAAATTCGGAAGGAAACCTCCTCGATTGTCGCTCGTATATACAATTAAAAATTCACCAAAATCGGATAAAATCTGTAGTTGTTATAATAGTTTTACATTTTTCTCTCGAATTTTACGTCGCTCAGAAGATGTGAATGCATGATTCACCTTATAAATGTCTCGCTCTTTGCTTACTACTCGATATAGCTGCAAAACGAGAATATTATTACATAACCTGTTTCTCTGTGGTTAGTCATCCCTGTTTATCAAACAAGATATAGGTACACGTTGAAGATCCCAACCTCAGGTTTTAAATGCCTCTACCTTCCAAGTTTTCACTCCTGAATCATTGAATTCTTATCTGGATTCTGTTGTTCGACAGAACGTGAGTTGCCGGTTTTCTTTTCCGCTAAAATGTCATAAATGCATGATTAATTCCTCTTGTCATTCTTACCAATCAACCGCAGAATGTCGTCATACATCTATTACAAATATAATATTAGACTGTTATAAATACGGAAGGAAATTTCGTCACGTGATCCAATGAAGGCATGAAGGACGTGATGATTTGTGAAGGCATTGAGCCAAATTTCGAAGAGGAAAGTGACTATCTACTGTAATCTGAATTTGCACAACATCTTGCGTTCTAATTGAAGCTTCCTGAACCAATGTGTTCACACTGTCTTATCCGTTAGAAGTAGTACCCAAACATCCACAATACGCACATAACTTCTTCAAGTTTCCTCCGATTTGAAAAAATGGGCTTCAAACCAGTCTCGTTACACTTTCGTCTAGTAAACCTTCCGAATCACCGGTGGTCTATTCTTTTTGACCTTACATAAATTTTCGGGAATTTTCACCATTCTAAACTACTCCATATATAAAATTGATTGCTTGATATTTTGGTTTATTATTCAGTAATCGCTCTTGAAAATAAATTTCTAACCCCCCCTCAAAATTTCATGGTTTACGTTTCAAAGGGTATAGAATCCAAATCTGCAATACAAATTTTTCCGTCCGTCCGCCGTACGCACGTTTTCTCCCAAACGGCTGGAGCGAAAAATCTGAAATTTTCAGGAAAATCCATGTTGGTACGACAACGCCCCAATTCTTTAGCCAGCTCTCTCACTTAATTTAAAGTGCCCTTTAAGGGTTGTCAAAGTTTTTTAAAATCCCTAAAAACCGCAAAAAATTAAGGCGGCCTAAATATGGACTTTTTTTGAAGAGCATTCCATGAGGAATCGAATGAGCCTCTCCCCAGGTCTGTAGCTCAAACCATTCCCGATGTATGGCATGATCTTATGCTGCCAACATTTGCATCAACATTCACTACATCACTAGTTTACTGCAATCAAAACAAAACAACAGCGGTTTTTTTTAATCGCAGTAACCTAGTGATGTAGTGAATGTGGATACTGGAGTGAACTCCTAAAAGGGTTTATAGCCGATACACGGATTGAAGCATTATGATACGCATGAAATGCTGATATTTGTATAGACTGTATGTACGTGTCACAAGTGCCATAAAATCATAAAACCATGAAAAAACCAAATTCAAAAACGCAAATTCTTTCACTGGGGTTTATTATTCAATTTCATTCATTTGGCTTGCTCTCATAATTTGAATTTCTATTGAGCTTTGGAGTGTGCGTGTTTCACAGTTGATAGAGCGATTATTGAATTTCAGGAGGAATACAAATATGATCAACTGATCAATCCAAATAGGTATTTTGGTTGAGAACAGATTAAGTTATTAAAACAGAGATAAGTTGTTCCAGTAATTTTTCCTTAGCAACTTGGAAACTTATTTGAATGTAAACATGAGCAAGAAAAACAAAGAAAACGGATCCGATAACATAAAAAATAGCTTTGAACCACCCACACAATAGTGAACTCTTATAGGCAAGTATAGTTACGGGAACATTATGTCAATTTTATACAAAGAAAAACAATTCAACCAATAAATAATGAAAACAAGCTTGCGGTAAGTAGTACGGACGCTTGTGGCAGGGAAGAGGAAACTTTGAATCACATCTTCATGGATTGTCCAAGGAACTGGCTGGCAAGACAACACATGCTGACTTCAGTTGGTCGTCATTTGGAAAATCCACTATATTTTGAACAAATTATCCATTGCAAACTGTTATCCGTGTACAAAGAACTATGCACTTTCATTAAAACACTCAATACAAACATTAAAATAAAAAGTTAATACGTAACAATTTATAGAGTTGTTATTTTGTAATAAAAGCTTCATGGCTATGGCTGCTTGCTAATGCCAAATGAAGGGGGGGAAAAAGTAGTAGTTTTTTGTTTTTTTTTGTTTTAGTTTAGTTCGTGAGAGGAATATCGTTTTATCTCATTAAACAAGGATTTTTGTTTGTGCCACTTGAATATCAATAGGTTTCTTTTGTACGTCCTCTCTTCACCTTAGCAATATTAATGAATTAGCAGTCCATTTATGATTCACTCCTGCTGCAAACTGAGCAGCCAAACTTCGCACTGAATTCATTTTTTTAGAACTAAAAGTCCCTGGTTGTCATAGCCATTGTGGTTGTTAAGAAAGCTGGGCAAATGTTATGTTTGACCCCATCATTTTTCTGCACCAACTTTTCACTCAATATGTAAAAAACGCTGCAAATTCTTTCACTGGGGTTTATTATTCAATGATTCATGATTTGAATTTCTACTAAGCTTTGGAGTGTGCGTGTTTCAAGTGATAGAGCGATTATTGAATTTCAGGAGGCACACAAATATGACCAACTGATAGGTATTTTGGTTGAGAACCGATTTAAGTACTCTATGCATATCTCCTGAAATTCAATAATCGCTCTATCACCTGTGAAACACGCACACTCCAAAGCTTAGTAGAAATTTTGAATCATTGAATAATAAACCCCAGTGAAAGAATTTGCAGCGTTTTATTTTTCTCAAGAGCGTTTACAACGGAAAAATATTCTATTTAAAAATTTTAAATTTTGTAAGACGGAGCATGCATATCAGAATGCTTCAACCCGTGTATCGGCTATAAACCCATTTAGGAGTTCACTCCAGTATCCACATCCAAAAAACGGTGTTGTTTGTGTTTTGATCGCAATAACCTACTGATGTAGTGAATGTAGATGCAAATGTTGGCGCCATAAATCGGGCCATACATCGGGAATGGTTTGAACTACGGACCTGGGGAGGGGATCATTCGATTCCTCATGGAAAGTTCTTAAAAAAAAAGTCCAAATTTAGGCCGCCTTGACTTTTTTGGAGGTTTTTAGGATTTCGACAACCCTTAACTTTAAATTAAGTGAGAGAGCTGGCTAAAGAATTGGGACGTTGTCGGACCAACATGGATTTTCCCTGAAAATTTCAGCTTTTTTGCTTCAGCCGTTCGGGAGAAATCGTGCGTACGGCGGACGGACGGAAATTTTTTTATTGCACATTTGGATTCTACACCCTTTGAAACGTAAACCATGAAAATTTTTTTTTTCAAGGCCGATTTCAATGGTTTATTATTGAATAATAAACCAAAAGAAGCACGTACTGAGAAAAATGACTTTAGGTAGTCTAAATTTATCGATTGATCTCAATTTATCATTGTTATTTGTATGATAGATTATACAGTTTCAAAATATCTGATCAGTGTTTCAGTCAAATGCATTTTCACTTCATTTTGATTTGTTTTAACTCAAGTTTTTAACATTTAGGACAATCAGGAAGATTGTTCAGCCGGGTCGTTGTTGTTTTGAACATTTTTAGTTGTCCTTCTCCCGCTAGGAACTAGAAAAACATTCTCACCTTTGACCTTGGCCCATTCGTGACCCGACCCGGCTCGTGCATCCGAGGGCTAACAACTTGTCGAATATGTCATCGACGCTTGTAGATGTCAGGGGATCCCAAGCGCAGGAACGCAAATAGACAATCCGCGCTTGAGTCATTTGCACCGATGGTAGTATTTTCTTGTTTAATATCAGTGAACCCTCTTGAAATAAGCCTACAATTCTACTTCTGACTATTTCTACCTAAAATACAACCAGTGGCGCACCCAGGAATGAGTCATGGAGTGGAGGGGTGTGGGGTGCTGTTGTGTTACCCGAACGGGGATCTGAGGCTACCTACTTCCTGGCTTGCTTTTGTTTGCGTATGTAGGATTTCTGTTGTATTTTACTCTTAAAATAGGCCTACAAAGATTAAGAACAGAAACTTCGTACTTTATTCTTCGTAGATATTTATACTAAAAAAACGCTTCAAATTCTTTCACTGAATTTGAATTGAATAATAAACCCCAGCGAAAGAATTTGCAGCGTTTTTTTTTTATTGAACCTCAATACCCCCCCACAATAAAAACATCTATAATTTATCAAGTCCTTTATCACTCGTATTGCGCGAAAACATCCCCAAATCCAAATTTAAACGATGTAGCCAAAGGTAGACTGATGTAGAGGAGGCACACAAATATCATCAACCGATCAATGTTTTGGTTGAGAACCGATTTACGTGGTCTATGCATATCTCCTGAAATTCAATAATCGCGTAATCACCTGTAAAACACGCACACTCCAAAGCTTAGTAGAAATTCAAATCATGAATGCAACTCAAATGAATAAAATTGAATAATAAACCCCACTGAAAGAATTTGGAGTGTGCATGTTTAACAGGTGATAAAGCGGCACACACAAATATGATCAACTGATCAATCCAAATAGGTATTTTGGTTGAGAACAGATTTACGTGCTCTATGCATATCTCCTGAAATTCAATAATCTCTCTATCACCTGTGAAACACGCACACTCCGAAGCTTAGTACAGATTCAAATCATGAACGTAAGCCAATTGAATATTAAACCCCAGTGAAAGAATGCTTATTTACCCCAGTAAAAATATTGAATAATAAACCCGTGTATCGGCTAAAAACTACAAGTATCCACATCGGCTATCACTCGAGTATCCACATTCACTACAACTCGACGCTATCGGCCGGACATCACTAGGTTACAAACATACAATAATATAACAAAAAAACTCAAATGTTGGCACCATAAATCGGGCCATACATCCGGAATGGTTTGACCTACGGACGTGGGGAGGGTCTCATTCGATTCCTCATGGTATGTTCTTCAAAAAGATTACAAATTTAGGCCGCTTCGACTTGTTTTGAGGTTTTTAGGGATTTTACAAAACTTTGACAGCCCTTAAAGGGCAGTTTAAATTGAGTGAGAGAGCTGGCTCAAGAATTGGTGCGTCGTCGGACCAAGATGGATTTTTCCTGAAAATTTCAGATTTTTTGCTTCAGCCGTTCGGGAGAAATCGTGCATACGGCGGACGGACGGAAAAATGTTTATTGCAGATTCGGATTCTACAACCCTTGAAACGTGAACCATGAAATTTTCAGGGGGGGTTAGAATTTTTTTCCCAGAGCGATTACAATGGTTTATTATTGAATAATAAACCAATAGGCTATAAATCGGTCCGAAATTCATAATTATAAACGGATTAAAATTGAGTTATTACTAATTTACCACTAACTTCCCAAATATAACGCATAATTTCCTTTCAAAATTAGAAACTAACAATCCATTCCTAACTAACAAGGATCAAATGAATAACTTTGTTTTTCACACAAATTTAAAATACTCTTCAAGAGGGGGGGGATGCTGTAAAGGTTTTTATGGGACAAAAATAGAACAACAATATTAATGTAAGGCGTTTTATTGCATCAAAATTTATAAATTGACAAGTTGATATTCGTAATTATTTCATTGTAGATGATATCCTTCTGATGGTGTGACAGCTTCATCGTTGACGTGGCATCGTAGGAGATGGAGGTGTTTCAGGTTGTCACTTTGTAGCCTAACTGTCACTTTGTAACTGTTTCGATCCGAAGTTCGTGACGGAGACGTTCAAACCGTCGCGGTTCAATGACAGCCATTCCCCCCAAACTAGATGAAAGTAAGGCAGCGTTTACGGTTGAACCGGAATTCTGAAGTTATCGGAGAAGTAAACTTAAGTCCGAAATCCTATGGAATTGGTTCGAAGTAGTGCACCACGCCCTACTTTTTCTGTCGATCTCCGAGGGCTGATCCTATCACTTATTCCGAATCAAATATTTGTGTTTTCTTCGGCCTATTTGCAAGTCACAGCGAGCCTCTCTTCATGAGAAATGCAGATACGAAAATTGGACAACTTCTCCACTCGCCTTCTGAAACCTCTCGGAATGTAAAAAAGTTCCAGTAGTACAGCATGATCTTATGAGTGGATTTGTACATTTTAGCATGGCAACTTGGAGTAACTTTTCGAAAATTGCACGAGGGTGGAACACCAGGCTGCCACAATTTGCTATGTTCCACTCTTACAACCAACTTACTCTGCTATGAAACTTCATCTTTACCATTCATGATCGTACAAAAAATATTCACCATTATTTAGAAAGCCCCTTAACTTATGCGTAAACGATATACTGCCAAGTATGGAAGACGTTTAAACAGACGTTGAAAGAAATGTAAACCACATTAACAGTAAGAACCTTACCGAGTATCTTCGATTTAGCTGAGTTTTCTTCGTCATTAGCCGGTTGGCATCGTTTTAACGAAATGGAATCTGAGGAAACTGTAACCTGGTTAATTGGTAGGTAAACAACTTTCGCGCCGAAAAGAAAAAACTTCCTTATAAGGTAGTAGGGAGCGCTGCTAAAGCATGTTCCATGTTTCTTGAATTTTAGCTGTAGCCTCTAAGTAAAAGCATCCCGAGGTCCAGGAGACTAAATTTTGTCGGTTAAGGGCCAAGTTTATATCCATCTTGTCGATATTCAACTTCTTCTGATGATATTAAAGTACATTTTACAGCACAAATTTTCGACTAATTACTTGAATTGAATCATTTGTGTTTGGTTAACCTTTTTTGGCCAATTTTAGTGATTTTTTTGAAAAACGTTAAAATCTAGGAATCATTCTAAACGGTTTTCCAATAAGAATATTTTTTCAATTCTCATTTTAAAACCGTTCGAGCCATCGCAATACCTTTTTTTGAAGGAGAATTCGGGACAATTCTCTGGAGTCATCCGAAAACATTCTGCAAGCATACTTGATATCTCAGTAATTTCCCCACTGATTTTATTTCCCCGAAATAATTGTGGAACACTCCGGAAGGTTCCCTTTCTTCAAGCAGCAGCTTGTACCTGAATACAGAGTGCATAGTTGTACCTTGTAATAAAATCGCTTCGATTGAAAGTTCAGGTCTAGTGTAAACACTTCAAAGCGGTCTAGACAATGTAAGATCCAATGTAGACGACGATTAATGCGTTATAAATTACTTTTGCCTTAAGTATTCCTCCATCTCTTGCATTCTTAATCCTGCAGGTAGACTGTAACACAGTTAATTGTTTGTTTCAGGATGCCTTTGTAGCTCTGCTGAGGAGTTTCAACGCTGCCCACAACCTCATCCTGGAAGAGAACGGGATGCTGACGACGCTGACGGCTGTTCTAGTTCTCCCGCTCGTCGCGCCGCGCCGCTTCGTCGCTTGTGCCTGCAACGTCGGTGACTCTCTGGCCTACGTCTTCAGCCATAAGCACGGCGTCAGAGAAATCACGCAAGGTAAGCTCCTGAAATCAATATCATAACTTTCAAGACTAACAGAAACCAGATGCTTTGAAAATTAACGCGAAAATCTAATATTTAGTGTAATGATGTTAGTAGTTGCCGTTATTAGATTGCAGGAGTAAAGGCCCCAGTTTTACACCGTCCAACCCTATTGGACATGTGGCCACCATTTATCAGGCAGAAATCCGTGCAATTGAATTGTTTATACGAAAGATTGCAAGGTATCAACTCTCAGATGCAAGAATCTGCGTACTGGCTGAACTAAATACTATTTCTGTATACTCAATAACCTCAAAGCTGTTTTGTAGTTGCCTCAGCTCGCTCAAGGCTGAGTCTCGGGGCTACAAACTGACTGTCAGTTTGTCAGGAGGTAATACAGACCATCGAAGAAACTGTTCGCCTAGAATCCAGTAGTATCCGAGCTGGACTTGAACTAGGGGTTACCAAGAGTTACATATCTGTACAGGTCCAGAAATAGGAAGACAAGACACGAACAGCACACTGCCACAACATTCCTAGGCAGAGACAAGCCAAGCCGTTCTTAACCATTTTAAGAAATGCGCAAATGCCCTATTATCCTGAAGTGCAAAGACATTCGTTTACTTGTGAGACTCCTCACTGCCCACTGTCCCCTGAGATACCTCCTTAACAAAATTGGTAAGGGCCAGGGCAATGGAATGCCGAGTCTGCAGAAACAGTATACTATGTGAATGTCTTGCTTCTCTATCAACAAGATTCCAGCATTTCTGCAAGGATGCCCTAACATCCACCGATATTTCCAAAACCTCCTTTACTTTGTGATTGAAGAGGTCATCAAAGGGGTTCTGAATCAAAAGTGGAATAATGTCACAATATAATGATATTATCATTTGGTCTCAGTGACTTCAGTTTCCTCCCTTCTTATCAGGATAGAAAAAAAGGAACGCAGTTGTTCCATTGTTTTAGTATCAGCTTAGTGAATGATGGTAATTGGTTTGAAAAATAACTCTCAATAGTCACAATTAATCAATTAGTTGGTCATTCGCAGGAAACTACCCCATTTAATTAGCAGAATTCAGTTAGCAAGATTGGTTAGTTTTACTTTCTATCCACTACTTCATCCACAAGTCTCTGAATCTAATATCAACCTTTTTTCATCATTACCTGTTCTTTACGTTGTACTGCACAACTGTGAATTGGAATCAAATGGAACTTTTTTCATGTTTTGGTATAGTTTTCCTTCACATTGTTTTAAAAGCCTTCATCTAAGTAGTTCTTTTGTACTTGTAGTAGTATGTATTTATCTACAGTTGTTATTAGTTGTTAAAAACAGATTTAGGTGTGTGATTTAACGGTCAAGTGCTTTAATTAGTGGGTATTCACTCATTCGGCAGGCTCGCATGACGTTCACCGCATGAGAGACATGCGGGACGCCCTGGGAGCGTTGGGTCCGGTGGACGGAACGAACCCAGAGCTGGCGAACCTCACGTGCGCTATGACGGAAGTCGACCCCGGTGATATCGTGTTCATCACCTCAGACGGCGTCTCTGACAACCTCGACCCCGTTGTAGGAAAATTCACTGGTGAGCTTTGCCCATAAGATCTTAGTAACAATCATAGGCGGCTAAAGAGGGGGGGCTTAGCCCCCCAAGATTTGTCAGACAACCTAAAGTTTATATACCCTACCTAATCCAAGTAATAACCTTGATTTTTTTAGTTAAAAAGCTACATATTTTTTAATTGAATCCGATTAAACATAGTGTCAGTTAAACAAAGATTAAACAATAATTGTAAAATTAACTATTAGTTTAAATTATGGCAATTACATATTTACGCGTACTCTACCTTATACACATAACCTAGCTACCAATCAACCGTTGCTGAACGTTTGTTTGCCAGATAGCCTATAGGCTCATCTAGTTTCTCCTCGACTATTTTAAAGTATTTATCTATTTATTACAATAGTATATTTCATAACAAGACTAGAAAGTGAGTCATTGCATATTCAAGACCATATGCTTGAAGTGCGATATTTATCGAGCACTTTAAAAATGGTCGAGAATATGTGAACCACTTTCCTCTCCTGTTTCGAACGAGAACCTCGGAATAGGACTCACGAGGCAAGACATGAACGATAATTTTCATGAAGAAGCAAAACAACCCCTTAAATCTTCTTTAAAAGATCAGTTTTGATAATTGTGTACGAGTAAAATAACTAAGATAGACCCATTTGGTAACAACTGACTCAAATCAATATTATGTTTACTTGCAGCCGTAGTTAGGAATGTTTGATAGACAAATAATAACAATAACACATGAGACATGTTTGTTTATACCAGCAAAATTACTTTACAATAGTAAACATTGTTTTACTATAGTAAGCAATGTAATAATGGATTTTCTCAGGTGATAAACACGTATAGAAAACAGGTAATTGCACAGTAGTGTGGCAAAAAATGTATGTTATGTACCTACATATTAAAATATAATATTTATCTAGATATTTAAATATATAATATTTAACGGGCGCTATAGCCCTATCTTAACTAAAGTTGGGAAATACCTTTAATTAAATACTGCCAAGGTTAAGGTTAAAAGAAAATAACTCGCGAGACAACATTAGGAATGTTTTTCTGTCATTAGGAAAGTTTCGTTTTCTTGAATGGATCCTACACGCGGGTAGAAGACAACACATTCCTTGAGACGTTTTTTAACCTTTTCAGCCCACCATTTCTTACGATTCCCGATCATATAGCATCTATTTGGAGAGAGCTCTATGTGAGAACTACCATTTAAATAGTTTCAAAAACGATGCCAATTCCAATATATGGCTTTATGATTTGATGAATGTTCGTGACATTGGTGAGGCTGTGAGGTTTGGAAGATCCCATAGAACCTAACATTGAAATTCTAGCCGTCTAGGTTCATTAGGACATGAAATATCCGTTGGGCTCACTCAGCTGATTTTGAGTGCACTCGCCAGATTTCCAATGTCCCACAACATTCTACATTTTTTGTTGGTTGGTTACAAAGGCTCATTATTGACAATAATAAACCAAAATCCTCAATTTCCCTGTGATATAAGATTTTATTATTTTTTTCGGAACCGTTTCATTAGTAGTAGTTCAGTTTAGAATTGTTTTAGTTCAACATTTGGACTATCCCGTAAACTTCGTTGTGTTATTATTACTTACCTTATTGGGTGAGCTCATCTCTGGCTGCTTAGAGTGGCTCATCAATCCTTTGATGTTGACCTGACTAGATCATGATTAAAGCAGGGTTCAGATCCATCCTGATCGTTTGGAAATACGGTTAGGGGAAGCTAGTAGAAAGCAGTGGAGGGGATGGAGGGGAATCGGCCGAGCACACGCCAACAACTCGTTTCCCGCGCTTCCTCCAACAGCTGTTTTGGTTCCTGACGCCATTCTGTATGCGCAGTAGTGAACTGAGCCATCCGGTACGAAAAATATTCGAAATATCTGATGCGTACAGTTTGCTTCAAAACTGCCTGTCCGGAAAAAATATTCCCTCTCCCCAGCTGGTGTCCAACCAATTAGCTGCTCGTATTCACTTTACAGATAGCTTGCCGGATGGATGTGAATCCATCTTAAGACCCTCAATTATAAGACAATCATCAATCTATTGAAGGTCATTTGATTTGAACGCCATTCACAGTTGAACTTTCTATTACTGATGAAGAGATTTCTGTGCCTCTTCAAGAACTCCAATCAGGGGGAGAGATATATCAGGGGAATGAATGATGATTATTTGCGTCGAGAGGTTGAATTGCAATATGTTAGCTCAGCGTTCTTCTGAATGTACGAGTAACAACTATCCTACTACCATTTATCATAATAATTTTGTAATTATCGCTTTTGTAAAAGTTCTGAACGAATGATGATGAGTGACTAGATGGAAGAACCCAGTTTTCAATTTGGTTGTTGTGCAGGTTTAAACGGTGTTGTGGCTGAGCAACGACACAAACTGAGTCTCCTTCGAACGGAAGACCTCCTCCGGAACGGCGTGTCAGGAAAAGGGCCACCTGTCAAATCCGCCCGGGCTCTCACAGACCTCATGATCGACTTTGTCACCAGGTTAAACTCTATTATATCTACTAGAAGGAGCAATCTTATATTTTCACATTTATACTATTTAATTCATTTCCTACGTATGATTGAATGAGTAGTTTGGATTTGGTAAGATATAGGGAGGATTCCAACCAATGACGACAAGAACGCTTCGTCTTCCAATGCAAATAGTCGAAGTTTCCATCTAGCACCTGTTATTCAAAGAGGTATATTCACTTTCACCCACCAAAGAGTTGTTAGTTGTGACAGTTCCACTATCCCACCGGTACATTCGCTGCTCTTCAGTAAAACTTCAAATTCTAGTTCCAGAGCTCTCACAAGAGCACACTAGGGGTGTGAACGGCCTTCTGTGATCCTTCACAGCTTGATCATGGTTCACATTTGCTTCTAATAGTGCTGTACGTTGTCTAACGAGGAAGACATAGGAGGAGATCAGCATTATCTGTGCGGTTATCAAAACAAGCTGGTTCCCCACTCTTCCAGAACCCATCCTCCACTATGTCGCCTACCAAAGCTGCCTGATCATTGTCTTCCTCTTGCATGACTGGCTCGATCATGGCACTGCCCCTTGCAAGGTTGGCAGTCCCAGCTACAACAATTTTTTCAGTTTAGGACTTGTGACATATTAAAAACTGATCCACAGCCACCTCAAGTTCATAGGGAGGTTTTGTGGTGTGGAGGCATATCTTATAGACAGAACATTTCTGAATTGAGCAATAGATCTCATCAATTAAGTTTTGAGAAAACAGTATTTGTTAATTTCATGTAATCACTTGACTGGTCGTAGTTCACCGTACTGCTGCGAAATTGGTTCATTGACTCTGACAGCAATGAAGGCCTTGGTACGCTATTGGATCTTAGTAAAATTGGAAGGGCCTTAGGTATTCTTTATTGCATATGTAATCAGAATAATAATCTAGGTTTAGGCACATAGAAATATTCTAGATTGTTGGTTTATTATAAAAGTAAGTGGAAGTGTTAGATTTGAATCGTTATCTCTCACCAAACATTCAGTGTTCCATTAGCCAACTGGTACCATTCTCTGTCATGCGGGAGCTATACGTTCGATTCATCCTGAGGGTCGAGAATATTTTTCACCTCATAAAAAGAGAAATCTGTAGGAATTTTCTTCAGTTATCTCATTTATTTTTGATTTATTGAAAGATTGATTTAAAACTGTTATTTTTTGGTGTAATTTAATTTATTTTAATTTGACAAGTACGAAATATGAGTTTATTGTAGTCAATTATAAAGACCTCTGATCCTAGTTGAAGGGCTATCAAAGACAGAAATGATAAACTGTTGTTTAATAATTTGCAGCTTGTTCTCTACCCTTCTAATTTGATTACATGTAAATTTAAACCTTCAGTATGTTCCAAATAGGATTTCTGTACTTCCAAGTCTCACTTTGGGGTATGACATTTCAAAATCCAAGTAGACTAGCTACAAGCATCATATCCGCGACAAAATCGATTTAATCTTGAAATTTCGGTTTTTCTTGGATTTATGGGTGAACTGAAGGTGTTGATGTTAAACGCAGGTTGACATCGGCGAAGAGGCATCTTTTAGAAGATGCTGACCTTTACCCACCGACTTCCAACCCAGAAGTGAACCCCGAGGTGACTCACAGAGCCAAAAGGAAGGAGCTCAGTGGCAAACTTGCTGCGATACCGGGCAAACTCGACCATGCCACTATCGTCGCTTTCAACGTCCCTTCATAAAGTACAGGTAGCCATCTTGTATTGTGTTGGACAGGGCAAGTAAGGACTTTTTCACAGTTCAAATTAATGGCATGAAGATGGTTGATAGAGGACCTAAACTGCTCCCCTAGGCCCGAAAGTATTTGCCGTCTCCTCCCCCCTTCACCATTTCTTCCTCCTTCCACTCCTATCATACATTTTTTAATAATAAAAATTAGACTACTTACACGTTCAAAAATAATTTATAAGGCCTTCCTTCTTGCTTTCTTTCGAGCAAATGTAAATTGAACATCACTGGTAGGACCACCATATTCACCAAACCTAGCGGGTACCTTCCTTTTGCGCCGTCTGTCAGCCTAATACTCCATTTTACATTTTTCTTTTCCCGGCAGTTCTCTTGAAATTAGTGAAAATCCTTTAAGCAGGATAATTTAACCCTTGGCAACTTTTTTTCGTTCCATCAGGGATATTTTTACATAGATTCAATCTGTTCGATAGTGCATGCAGCTATTAATTATCAATTTTATTTATTTTTTAAAAAGTCATATGTATTGGATGGTTGCAATGTGTTTGTTTTTATCAAAATAATGGGATTGTATTGAAAACCGTAAACGGAGCTAGGTTTCTTCTTTTTCTTCTAAAAATAATATTTTTAGTGTAAAGTAAGTTGGGCGATTTCTTGTTCCCTAGTTCATATTTCTACATTTGCAATAAATCTTGCTTCTAATTCAGTTCCTTTTTACGATATTGATCGGTATAGTTTATAACAAGGAAGTGTTGGAATTGTCCCTATTCCAACAGCTTTGCCCGATGTACCAGCAACACCCCAGAACCTAAAAAGTGTCGAGTTTATGCTCATGCTTAGCAGTTTCAAGAAACGGAAACTCTCTACACCCATCACAAATTTTATTGTTGATATTGATAAAGTAGTGCAGTATGTTTAGGGTGTATTACAACTTTATATCACGGTTTCTCTATGTATCTCCTCATCTCTATCTTTGGCGTAACTGGATATTTGTCTGTCCTATTTCTAACTCATGGATTTCTTCAGGATTGTCGCAAAACTGTCTTCTGTGGAGAACCAAGGGAGTCACCCGTATGCTGGGGGTTGCATCAGTCGTCACCCCGAGCTCCGAAGTAAATATTCCTCTCATGCCGCGCATTCAACATTCCAAATGACCAAGTCAGCTCTGGAAAGCCATCAACTCAAACTATCACATCTTTGACAAAAAAAATAATAATGAAATAAAAAATAAAAAAAGGTTTTTTATATAGAAAACGTACTTAGGTATCTTTTACAATACCGCTGGTAGGCAATAATTCCTTAGATAAGAATTAAGACCCTTTAGATTCGTTTTTCTTTTACATTTCTTTTAGTCGTAATATTGGTTATAGGCTATCCGTCCGACAGCTTGAATAAGAAAAGCACTAAATAATAATAATAATAATAATGTACCTACCTTATAATTCAGATATCTCTCTGACAATGGGGAGCCACTGTTACATCATGTTTAGTCATTTTAGTTTTGACAACGTTGCGCTGGCCCAACATAAACTGCCAGTTTCTCGTCTTAATAACAGTTTCAACTTACGTTGAATTCAGTTTTACAGTTTGGAGTAGTTTCCGCCAATGTCCGAGTTTGAAAGCTGGTGAAAAATACCGAGTAAAAATTGTTGATCTTGTCATTTTTGAAAGGTTTATCATATCGAACAAAGGGGAAATTTCCCATTTTCACATCTTTATAGGTGATTTGTAGTTTTTCCTAGTTTCGAGTTGTGCATCCATCTACCGTTGGTATTTTTGAGTGATAGGGAATGAATTGGTTACAATAAAATAATCGGGTTAATTTGTCTTCGCAATACGAGTAAAATGAGCCTGCTCAAAAATATAACGTGGTGTTGTACATGAACCTTTATGGGTATTTACTTATTAGTATTGGTTTTATATTTCTGTAATACCATATTTTTCGCTGAAAACATCTTTCTGCGATTCAGTATGACTCAATATCTAAAAATCAGATATATTTCCGCAAAATGAATTACTTAATTACTTGATGTACTTTGCGCAAAAATATGTGAGCAGCACAAATATCGTCAATATTATCAATTTTTCACTTTTTAAAAAAGACAAAAACAATGTCGAGGGCGTTGAAAAAACCTTTTTTGTGACTACGATATTTTCTATGCGCTTATATAGCTAGTCCGCTATGAGGATGCTCTGCATAAAGTTAGAGATTCTTACATTACAATTACCAGTATGTAACGATAGTATAAAAACTATGAAATCACTTTCCAATAATATTTTTAAAACTCAATAAAAACACCCAACATTACTCAAATCTATGCATTTTAATAGTTGCTTCAACATTCTACCAAAATTACTACAAAGCATTCAAAGTTCCAATTTTTTGGTTTTCTTTTGAAATTCAACCTTCTTCTTAAAAAAAAAAAACTAAAACTACATTTTAATAAAGTGAACGCTGAACCCCATTACCAGCTGTTGTGAAACTCAGAACTTTAATAACGTCACCATTCAGTGATACTATTTAGTGGTATGTGTGCTCTTTTTGTTTAGATTTTTCACGAATTTGTGTGTGTCATTCTAGACAATATCTCTTAGGATTGAGAAAAATGATACGGCATTTTCATATAAATGAATGAGCAACCTTTTTTCTACCGCCTTTATACTGCGTCTAAAACTGCGCCAAATAAATTACGAAAATTTTATTAAAAAACAGCTGAAAATGGTTGAATTGATCCTTTTTAGCTGGATTTTACTCTTTAAAAAGTAATTACACTTAATGAAAATGTGCTTTTAAAATAATCAATGAATACTTTTTTTAAAAGTTGAGAAAAAAGCGGGATTTTTCTTGGAAACATTTTGTTTGCAGTAAAGAGAGTGATAAATGACGAAAATTCGCTCATCCGGCCATGTTGCATGATCATATATTTTTTCTGTTTCAATGTACAATTTATATTTTTTAAACTTCAATTGGTATGTCCGTAATGGGGCTCACAGTTCTCTTTATTAGAGTAGATATTATTTGCTTTTGTCAGGGAACGTTAAGTTTGGTTTTGAAAGGGTGGAATTTTAGTTCGAAATGCTGTTGAATTGATCAATCTTTTCCCGTAAAGAGTGGAATTCTTGTCTACAACGCAACGTTCAATAACAATAATTATAGCATACCAATGATTCGTAAGTTACTTACTGCATTGTGTGAAATATTCCGCTTCGAAAGTGAAATTGTTTAAAGAAAATTGCTCTGGAATGAACGAGCCCCATTCAGCTGACTTGAGTTCAACCAATCGTCAAGTATTAATTTCACATTGAGAATCAATTGCGTGAAACATATCTTCTTTCTTGTCTAGTTTATAAATAGTAACTAGCCCACCAAACAGTTCTGAGCTATCATGTAGAATTTGCCATGTTAGACGGATTTTTCGTAGGCCGCAAAACTTTAGGGTATCGGAGTAGAAACGCATTAATGCAAATCTTATTACCACTTGAATGAATGTATGACGATCAATTAAAGTCATATTGCAGTCATAAAATTGCTTAAATTGACGCAAACGTATTTGGAGTTCAACTAACCTATACAAAAAGTGTTTTCTTGCGAGTGGTTTGAAATTGAAGGCCTGTATTATCCTTGTTTCTAATTCTAAATATTTATCGACGTTTTAAGCTGAACATTTTAATTATGATTAGAGGTTATGTTGGTTGTTTGGAATCAAACTGTAGCAACGAGAACGTGTCTAAGAATGGAATATATGAAAAGAGTCTATTTATAGCAAGTATCATTACCTACAATAGTGCTAGAAGTAGAACCTAGCTGTTATACTTTGTTTAGAAACATATTTTACAAAACAGTGACTTTAAACACCATTTATGAATTACTTGTTTGACGTTGATGTTTAAAAACTCTATTCAATGATTACTATGTCATAGATTTAACGTAGAAAGAGTATATTATTACCTATATTTTTCAGAAGTTTTAAATTTTGTAAAACTATTCTAGCTGTGCCTAGTTTTGAAAGTGATAGTATAGTGTTTGGAAGGTAGTTGTCATTGATCGTTTCGTTCTTTGTAATTTCTCATTTTAAAATGTTGAAAAACACGACGTTTTGATTGTGAGATATATTGTAATTTGGTTTCATGTAGTCGGTGAAGGCTGTGTAGGGTGGATTGATGTATTGCAGGAAATCGACTAGTTTGATCAAAATTATCTGCTCCCCCAATTGATGCGCATGATCAGCTGACCCAGGAAATGATCCACACGATCTTCAAAGTTAGGGACTCACAAAGATAGCTAATACTGTAAGTTTTCGAATTATTGTCCAATAATTCTTCATTTTCGTCCTCTGCAGACATTTCCAAGGGTATCAAAGTTGAGAAGATCAAGACAACACAGCAATTTGATTAAAAGAACTTCGAATTATCTTCTATGATAGGAGGTTTAAACAGTTGGAAGTTGAACCAATTACGAGTTTGCCTTTTTGGATTTTGTCAAAATCCTGTAATGACCTCAGTATTGATTCTGACAGAGCTAGTTTCTGACGCAGCAACTTTTAGCTCAGACCCTTCCGAACTGACTTGCTGCGCATGTCATGAGTTTTGTATCCTACTACATGATAAGATTCGCAGAAAGGTCGTTTTATGTTGTCTTTGGGAAAGGATCTGAAATGTTTTCAATACAAACTTCGTTAAGTATCCATGCCCGAGTCGAATGGCCTTTGGAAGGCTTTGTTGAGGCCATTAATAAGATTGCTAAGTGATTTTGAAGCTCAGTTATAGCAGATTTTGCTACCTTTGAAGATTCCGTGATTTTCCATTTTATGTGTCAGCTTAGTTGTTTATGATAAATGCGTACCGTCCGTTAGGAGTGGAGAACATTTTAGTCGAATGGATCGACTCGTTTAGCGCAGGCTAATTGCATGGAGGTTACGAGATCAATCAAGAGCCAGGCGGCCCACCATTTGGCGAACTTGCTTTTCGATAGATGTACTTGCTACCTACATAAGGAAAAGGAGTGCAAATTTTGGGATTTTATGGCTCTTATGATCCCTAGCTACCCCGATCATCTTCCTGTAACCAATTTTGGAGGTCTATATTGAAAATATGAACCCATTCGAACAAGGTTCGACTAGCGTTTTGCTGTCCCTTCGTCTGTTTTGGGAAGATCTTATTTACACCGAAAAACTACGACTGTCATGAACAAAAGGCCTTGGAAAATCGGATTCAGATAGAGCCGGGAGTGACAGCATTACTTGCTACCTACCACCAGTTCCCGAAGTCATGGTGAAACTGATTTCCACTTCGACTTGCATTGTTACCCAAAGGGAAGGTTTTTATAGGTTAGGTATAAGTCGGAGGGTGATAACAACTTGATTTTAGGTGACCTAGCCTGGTTCACCTGCGCAGATGGGGTACCTATCAGGCCGTGTCTTACTCAAATGTCAATTTTTGTTTTCTTTCCAAAACTTGTGTCTTACGTGAGGTTACACATTGCGTTAGTCGCCAAAGCGGGATACGCCATATTTACAGATTCCTCCAGTGTAATTTTATACCAGTTTTATTTTATATTTGGAAAAATGCCTTCTTTTTCCTAATTTTTACTACCAACGAGATCAGTAGAATCATTTGGCATGACAAGTGAAACACAACAGGCAAGAAGTCACAATCGTGGATCTGACTTGGTAATTTCTCTCCGGAACAACTTTTGTCAATATTTACCGGGAGTTTATCAGGTAATTGAACGGTGTATTCATTTACAATAAATAATTTATTAAATGGTGTTTTAACTTACTTGAAACACTTGCCTCTTTCGCTACAGCATCCCGAAGTAGGTCTGCGAGCCTCCTGTTTTTATATATCTTGCTTTTTTGTTCCACAAAACTTGATTACCTTCCATGATAAACATTTAAAGCAAGCCACAAAGGCAATACTCAATTCAAAGAAGCCAAACTTACAAAAATACAAATAATAACGTGATTACGCGATTGCGCAACATGGAAGTTTAATCCCAAGCGATTGAATTGAAGACACTTCCATAGGATTGTATTGTTTGATCGTCGCTAACCGATCGAGTTAGTCGCTCAGCTCGCTCGCGTTCGTTTTCCACGTAAGACACGGCGTCACACTTCAACTCACGTGCTACTACTCTAATGTCAATTTTTGTTTTCTTTCCAATTAAGTGTACTTGGAATGCTGATATTAAGAACTGCATAATTAAAGTTTGCAGGACTTGATACCTACAGAATGGGAAGCCAAACTTACAAAATGATGGAAGTTTAATCCCTTGAATTGAAGCCTCTTGATCTCTCATTCAAGTTTAAGATTTCTTGATGATTTTTTTCTTCTTACAATCAACGAGGTCATTACGAGTATATGTTAAAATTTTAGAAATCGTATTTGTCTATATAGGTATCTACCAAAATTTAATTTAATCCTTGTGCAACGATTATTATTTACCTACCTACCTGGGTTTTCACCATCCTTTCCAACGAATTGATTGTCGATAAAATACTTGGCGTGCATTCGTCATCTTAAGTCTTTCAAATGAGGCTCTTAAGAAACGGAGATCTATTTAATTTACAAGAAATTATTTTTTCTCATCCAGAATACTATAAAATAATTCTTGTTCATTGGGCGGAGAAGGAATTGTTGGTACTTGAAGAAACCTACGGGTTTAAGTGATGAATTAACGATACTTTTTAAAAAGAGGAAGGTTTTAAATCCTTTTTATCTAATTTACTTTGGGGTACAGTCATTAAACTCTTTAAAATTGGGCATAATAGTGTACCATGGGTGAAAATGTTACGTCACTTTTGTTAAGTTAGTAATGTAATTATTTTTTATTTATCTAAGTGGATTATTGTTCGACTTGTATTCAATCCAAAGAAATGTTTTAATACCCATTCTTAACCTTTTTGTTGAGCTTACATGAAATGTAACGCTTCTTGAAGTTTAACTAACAAGATATACGTCAGTTTTCGGTTCACAGGCATGAAATGCCACTAGGCCGATATGGTGCTTTTATTGTGCGTAGACCTACTCGAACATACTGCGCTTCGAGCTCGTAAAAAATGAGATATAATAATACCTATGCCATACAAAAATTTAAAAAAAATGTTGAACTTACGTATAATATATTTATTGAGTTTTCAGTAAAATACAAATTTTATAGGGTGATCAGAACTTGTTTGATTTGTAATACCTTTTTTTTGGTATTTACTTTAGTGACATGAGCTATTCTTAAAAAAAAAAAGAATGTAGAATCACATGTCTATCCAAGTTTTCTCCAGGTTTCAATGTTATTTTTCAAATTGTAGATCTTCGTCCGGGGATGCCGAGTTAACAAATTAAACCTACCGTTTATTGAGGGCATTTTTTTTAAACTGTTGTCGCTTCTCTTTTGAAGCTTAGGAGTGCACGGAGATCAATAGATCCAATCGCAAAGGGGATGGAAGAGGATGATTTTCAAAGCCGAATACAAATTTCAATCTTACACAAATGGGATACATCTGCGTTAAGTTCTCATTTTCAATACACATATGCAGAAGACATTACTTATGACACAATTTGCTCTCCAAAATCAAAGTTTCTACTTGCAGTTTGCGTTTTAGACCATTCTGAAGAACTTTCGTTTCTTGGTTGTATGTCCGCAAATCCTCGTAACGAGGCAAATTCCTTCAGTTTTCAAGATTTTCATGTTTTTCCCATTTCACGAAATGTGCTGGTTGAGCTGTAGATGGTCTCGTATAAATTCCACTGAAATCAATATATCAGTCTTCGCATGGCCAAACGTAAAATCCACCACCCATATTTTTCTCAGGTTCTAGTTGTCCGATCGAGCTCCCATTTTCAGGGTAGTCGGGGAAAAACGATATGATAATCAATGCGATGGTATAATTAGTAGCTTCTGCGCATAAGCGAATCTGGAATAGTAACACGCTTAATTCCTATAGGTTTCCTCAGATTTTGATGAAATTTTCAGGCTGGAATGTAGATGATTTCCTATGATATTGATTGCTTAAGTATTAATATGTCACTCTGCATGCGCGAACCCGAAATCCTCCAGGCTTAGTTTTCCAGGTTTTATTCGTTCGACGGCGCTCAAATTTTAAAGGTAGTCGGGGAAGAACAGTCTTATAGCCTACAGTCCAATTTCAACACGATCGTATCATCATTCTATCCGTGATGGATGCGGAAGTCCCATGGACATGAATCACGCCCTTAACTGTAGTAACTCGTCGTTCGACGGCGTGGTCACAGAACCAGTTTTACGTGACAGTGCTGATGGCAGCCCCGGCTTGGTAGCGGACGCCCTCAAATTTTAAAGGTAGTCGGGGAAGAACAGTCTTATAGCCTACAGTCCAATTTCAACACGATCGTATCATCATTCTATCCGTTATAGAATTAGCACGACAGACTCACAATACGCGTCAACTAACACTTCAAAGACGTTGATGAACGCTGGAGCATGTCCCGAGGCATTTCTGTCTAGCGTAATCTACATCTATAGCAATTCTCTAAAACATTTCAAGAGATCTAAACGTTCATGTTAAATAGACAAAGAAGCTGTGTGCCACACCCAACTTGGCGGATGTTCTTAATTTCCAATGTCTACTGCAGCACAGGCAGTTTAGTTTGAAAAAACTAAATAAATAATTTTGCAGAATCCTTGTAATACTTAACTTAATTTCATAAATAACTTCGAAAACAATAACACAAACAACAGAAAATGGGCTGACATGACAGCAAAACACTAATAAGCACCACTTAGCAGTGAGCATTGAAATACGTGTGCTCCTTGTCTTGGTTTTCAAGCATTCTGATTGGTCAGTCTCATAGGCTTGCCTCAATTCAAATTAAAAATACTCTAAAATTCCATCTTTACAAAGTTGATATTGCAGCATGTGCTTGATTGGTCAGGTGTACGCCGCCAAACTTCTTTCTTCTTAGGGACTGCTGTGGAAGTCTGTTTCACCCGTTGGATCAAGTAGTGCAATCTAGCCTTCTGACAGTGGCCAACTACTCTTCAAATGAAACTGTAGGGATTTTGAAACTTTTTTTTTCTTTAAAAAATGCTCTGATTAGTAGCTGCCCTCCTTCACAGTGCCCCAATCTGACTTTGAACAACAGTATCCCTTGCATATTTGTCCAATATTTGTATTCGGATTCCTTCTTCATAGACTGTAGTTTAAAAAGGACTGGCAAGAAACCCTTGTTTTGCATGAATATCGAGTTAAGGCCAGTTTGTCAAGATTTTCCACTGCCAATAAACTGCCTGTTAGCAACCATAATAAAAGGTCGGAGACCAAACAAATCGGTTGCGAAGGAACACAAACGGTACTGGGGACACTCCAGAACAGAAACGAGGAAAACTGGTAATGCATTGACCCTGCTATCGCTGAAGTTCAGCCACCCTTAATCTTTGTGGGAATGTTGACTGGGCATGGGTGCTTCAGGAAACAACTGAACAGGATTGGAGCCTGTGCAGGTGATCTAGTGAGCTGATTCAGCAGAAAGGTGGAAGAAGCCGTGTTCCATCTTCCTGGGTTGAATGCCTGGCACTCGAGTTGACAGATCAGTATCTTTGGGGCTCTCTGTCTACAGGAAATAGTATCGGCAAATAACCCTTGTGGGGGATGGGGATTGTCACCAGAACCTAGAGGTTGGAAACTGAGGAGAGTGTTGCACAATAAACCACAGTTTTAGTGTGTAAGGGAAGAAGAATCACCTTGAACCAAATAATAAAAGACATCCATGTCAATAATGGGTCTCAGCCTCGAATACTTAATACATTTTGTAAACGGTTTCACAACTCTTTTTATTAAAATAATAAAATCATTCCGATCTTCCACATAGAAGAACAATAATGAATGGGAACAGCACCCATGGGGGTTGGACTGTTGACGCCTCACCATGAGGTCCGGGCTTGGGAGACGTGTCGTCAATGGTTAAAAACTGGTAAGTGACCATTTCATACTGCCTGTAGCTTGAAAGATCCCGGCGGAGGTGATAATGGGGGTCACTTTCCTTGCTGGTGTCCACCAAGTCCAGGATCCTGCTCTCTAGGTAGTCCGCCATCTATATTAAAACATACGTACTGTTTAGGATTCTACAGATGTGCTCCCTTACAAACCACCTAGTTAGCCCATTGTTAAATAAAAGTTCAGTTCCATGTATGATTCTAAAACAGGAGGAGCTGGACTCAGTTTGGTATTGTACGAATGAGCTGAATAGTCATTTTCCAATAACTAGTTCTCTCAAGCCAACAACGACCAACTATTTCAGTAACTCTTTGCTTACTCGCATCACCTAAGGAATTTTGAGAAGTAGCACCTAATTTTCTGTGTGACAAGAAGGAACCAAGAAAAATAACGAGTAAAAGAGATTGAATTATAGGCAATTATCAAATATTCTTTTTAATATAAAAAAGAAGAAAATTTGCAATTATTTTATCTCGTTTTTCTCTCTATTACATGAACCTCCGGTAAATTGAGTGGGTAAATGCAAATAATATGACTAGGCTGGTAGTTCGACAATTTTCTATGCACCATTATAGTTTATGAAGACAAATGTAAAGGAATTATCTTAAAAACAGGTAGATGTAGAAGTTGTAGTTTTTTTAAAAATAATCTCCCTCAAAGGCGAAGGAGGCATCCTATTAAATAAAAACTATACAAAATAAAGCGGGGGAGAACGCCCAGGTTTACCCGACGCTGGCCCTTGGGATTTGGGAGTTTGAGGATGATGGAGGAGGGATGAAAAGAATTGCCCCTACAGAATGACCACCAATTTAAGTAAGAGTCCTGGATGACGCGGGTGGTGATACCACGAAGTACTCCTGACGAGATGCCCAGCTCAAGTAACGCCATTGCACTTTTCCCGCACCACACTCCACGCCATGAAAAGGTTGCAGTCATAACCTTGATTACATTAGGCGCCACTCCTTTTAGCTCAGGTTTGCCGCAGTGTCTATCCCATCATATTTACTTTTCTTAGCCCTACAGGTCTGCTCCATGTCCACGCTGCCACTGACATCTTGTTCAAACAATGAATGTTGAAGAAAACATGAAGGAGTGATTTTAGGAACATGGGGTATTTTCAGAATCAGCCCAAAATGTTTTCTAAGATTAGACAATAAAATAGTTTTTTCTACCTACCATTTGGACCCATTGTGCGCTGTTTCTAAAACCACTGAAACGACCCAAAAAATATATATACCCCAGACTGAGTTCGAACTCGTGTCCTCACTATCAAGGGGAAATTTCTCTTTAGTTGCACACAGCTATGAGGTCGATTTTATTCGACATCTTCGCTATGGCTTATTTTCCTTGAACATAATACAACACTCTGGTGATGTGTTGCAATGGTCGGTTTGTGAGGCTGGAGTGGGCGGTCTGACAGAGCGTGGGTTTGGCAGGCGAATCCTACAGGGTGAGGCACTCTATTCTAACATACAAGTAGTACAAGAATTTAGGTAAATTAGTTCTTAGAATTATGCTACAGGGCTGGAAAGTTTTCTTTAAAGAAAGAAACCAACTAAAAATAATTCATAAGCGAAGAAAATTGTCTACGAGGTGGTACCAACCCGTGGTGTGATGGCCATGACTTCCAATATGGACGATGCGGGTTTACCGCTGCTCCCCTGACCGCAGGGGAAGGAGTTCATCGAGAGGCCATGAAGACCATTCCCATATGAGAAAACCGGCGAACCGAAAGCTCCGGCGCAAAGTTCCAGCTTCTGGTCGCCCGTGAAACAGGTGATCCCGGATTTTATGTTCCACTGGTCCACTATATGGCAATTCCCTTCAGGGAGGCAGTCGTCGTAGGTTTCACAACTTTTTTTGTTTTCCTTTAATAACAATAATCGTAATAAGAATAAAATTATAGTACTTATCTAATAATTTTTGACGGGGCCGTCCCAATATTTTCCAACTGAATTGAAAATGCTCAACTTCTCAGACTGTTAAATCCAACTATACGAACATAAGTTCATCTAACTTGCAGGTTCGATTCTAGAACTAATTTCCAAGAGGAAAAAACTTGAGGCTTCGGTTTCTGTTAATCCATTTTCAAGATGTCTCTCGTGCTTTCGTTCTTACGTCACGAAAATAACAATAACTGTCTTCAGCAATTTAACAATCAATTTTGATTTCAACTTTCCAGTACGGGGAGGACAGGTGTATTTTATCTAGTTAAATTTCATCTGTTCTATTCACGGGTTTCTTCGATTGGGCAATATAAGGTAAGTAACATGCTTTACTTTGTTTCAGTTGGATTTCTACGGTTCCGAGTGTACCTAGGAAGCATTGTCTCTGATTCAATTTCATCTTTTAACCTTCCAGAGACAACGTGAACCTTCAGGACATATAAGACAACGTGGGGTAATTTAGACCCAACATCACGATAAGGTGCAAATAGTCATTCAAAACATTCTGGGGAACAATTTCTTTATGTTTCTGTCATAAAACGATATAAACAGATCCATCAACGAATTACTATTCAAAATCACACACAATTTCAAAGTACCTAGTGCAGGTGAGTTCAACTTCTTCCACACAGAGCCAAAGCACAAGGTAAAAGGAACCAGAGAATAAAAATAATTGATTTGAAGAAAAACTGAAAGATCAAAAATGAGACAATAGTGAGTCATATTGATTCTAACAGCATGGAAATAATACTTTCAAATCAGAAAATCATATACTAACAAATCAAACAACTTAGAGTCATGTTGACCTAGACCACATTTTTTCTTGCCATTTTCAATAATGACAAGGTTCTCTGTCTGGAACCGGATTTATTCTGGTTTGACAGCTGCTCAAGGTCCCAAGCCCCTCCCACTGCACCCTTTTTCACAGGTCATTTTGAGCAGCACGTTGTCTCTGGAAGGTTAAATTTCAGTTGGATCTCCTGTTTCTGTATCGAACTAAGAAGCGTTGTGTCTGGTTGTACACTCCAGTTCCGGTAGTCCACAGATCTGTATAGGACGGTTACCTATACAGGGTGTCCCAGGAGTTATGCACAATCCGACTCCTACGTATTCTACAACTCATTTCCGACCAAAAATGCCTCCTAGCAATGTTTCGCCAGAAGCCTCGTTTCCTAGCTATTCGCGATTTAAGATTTTTTTCGTGTTTTCGATCTTAAGTCATTAAAACTGTAATAACTCCCTCAATTTTGGAGATAGCTCAAATTTGACGACACCGTTGGAAAGAGCGTTAAATTTTCTATCTATTCGATGTCAGAAAATATTTTTCTTATTGCATTGAAGATGTGCTATTGCTGCGCGAAATGGCAGTCTTGTCAAAATCTTGAAATCGCCCGTTTTTCATCTCGCCTAGAAACCCCATGAATGCTTGACGCAGAACTGTGCAGGCCTGGTAAAACTGAAGAAATGTCAGCTTTCCAACGGTGTATTCGTTTTGGTTTTTAAAAATATTTGTAGTTAAGGAAATGGTGTTTAATTGCAGAAAAACTTGGTTTTAAAAAATTTAAAAAAAATTTTTTAAATTAAAAACCAAAAACTTGGAGGTTAAAAAGATTTTTTTCCATAGTGTTTTACAAAGATCATTAAGGAAAATAATTAATTAAAAAAATGCGTTGAAAGACAGGTAGGACTTCCCGTTGTGCTGTATCGTCAGCATCAGGTCAACATACACGGCGCTAAGGGTATACAGTACCCTCACGACCGAGCGGTCTTGAAGGAGGGGTAGCTCTTCCCCTTGTGCTGAACCATCAGCATCAAGCCAAAATTCACGGCGCTAAGGGTATACAGTACCCTCACGACCGAGCGGTCTTGAAGGAGGGGTAGCTCTTCCCCTTCCATGAAAATAAAGTGATTGGATGAACCACCTGAAACGACCAGTTAGGTGTAGGTTTTTTCTACAAAACTTGGCTAAATGGACCGATTGTTTGAAATTTGTTAACGGTATTCTGTTATTTCTGTACGAATATTGTTTGAGCTTGGGAATTTACTCGAGACATTGTCTAATAACCACTCGGAGAAGTGAAATTAGATGCCCCGCAAAGATGAGCTATAGGTACAGGGGAAGCTAAAGTGTGACCCGCAGTACATGCCCATTTATTCAATCATTTAAGTTATCTAACTGTGGACGTGTGACATTACATTTTGCAGGAACTTTAAACAATCATTTTGAAAAACCTAACCACTCCTGTTAGGATAGTGCAAAAGATTTCGAAATTCATGAATCTACTTTCATTTTTTCCCAGACCAACTGGTAATCCTTATTAAATGCGAACAACTCCAAATAGCTACGTAACTAATAGAAACTTTGCTACCTTTGGTTTTTAAAAAATATTTTCTGACATCGAATAGATAGAAAATTTAACGTTCTTTCCAACGGTGTCATCAAATTTGAGCTATCTCCAAAATTGAGGGAGTTATGGCAGTTTTAATGACTTAAGATCGAAAACACGAAAAAAATCTTGAATCGCGAATAGCTCGGAAACGGGGCCTCTGGCAAAAAATTGCTAAGAGGCATTTTTGGTCAGAAATGAGTTGTAGAACACGTAGTAGTCGGATTGTGCATAACTACTGGGACACCCTGTATAATGCAAAAATAAACCTTTGTGTAATAATTTGTAGCATTTTTTAAACACGATAAACCACTAATAGCGTTACTTACTAGAGTCATGTTTAGTCCAATAAGCAGTAATCCCACATCCATATTATTCCCAAACTCGTCAAATAGTTCCCCCTCAAAGCTGTCTACAGTTTGGAACATGTATGAATAGTAATAGGCTTTGACATAACTTCTAAAATGTAAGGGTGGAGCGATATTTTCCGCCGTGTAGTAGAACGGAGCTGGCGGCCAGGGTATCAAAGCTTCTGCGGCGTACAACCAGGGAATATCCACCTTCAATATCGCTGGGTTTGCCCTTTGGCAGATATGCTCTTTCTTGGTGCACTCTCTTATGGCTTCGAAGCACCATTCGTTCCGCAAATACTGTCTTTGTGGATCAGTCGAGAGCTTGATCCGCCAATCGTGGTTCCAAGGCTCAAACCTGGTTTCCTCGTTCCACACGTAAATGTCTTTCGAAGGTATGTCGTAATCAGTGAGCACCTGGTTGTAGTCCTGTTTCAGTTCCCCCTTGCCGTTAGTGTCTCTCATCCACTGCAACCAAGTAGCGACGCAGGCGCACAGAGTCACTATCGTGTCAGTTGTTATCAGAATACCGCCACAATAGCCGGCTATAGGCAAATCGTAAGAAGGGAAAGCCCCTAGAGTTTTGGCCTCGTCAGTGTACCCGAAGATCAGAGCAGTGTACGGGGACTCTCCATCTTTAGCTCGATCCCATCTCATTCTCTTGGCATATTTTGATTGAGCTATGTCAGTCTGCAAAAACAATTTGATGATTTCAATTAGAAATCATTAGTGAATGTTCAAAGAAAATTGTGCTATTTCATGCAATGTACTTATTCAAAACGTTCGACTATCCTTCATTGTAATTAATTGAATGGGTGTCTATAGAAGAAGGGCGTGTAATATTTTTCGCAACTTTCAAGTCTCACTTATTCAGAATTTTTCAGTATGTAGGTTGAACGCTGGAATATTTTACTCCCCCAACAGGCTATCATTCTTACCATACGTTTCTGCTTCTTATCCACCCATTCATTCACGTGTAGTGACCCCTTTTCCACGTTATATAAGTTTTTAGTTTCACTAACATTAAGTTGTAAAAACTCATCATAAACAAGTAGAAATGTTCACGGAAACGGCAAAAAGTTAGTCGTCTTTCCGAACTGAAAAGGCTCAGTCGCGTCTCACGATAAAAATTATAAGGTTTCCGCGCGCCGACCTGCTTTCTGATAAATAAAGCCCGGAATTAAATGAAAAAAATCCTCCCGAATATGCAACAAGAAGTAGGAATATATCCAAAAGACCCCAAGTTTCTCAAAAATAGTTCCTTTATAAAATTATTATTAAAGACTGAGACGATAGAAAATTGTATGCTCTTTCCAACGGCATACTTAGATTTGAAAATACTTTGAAAACGCCGGAGTTACGGCCGTTTTAGTGACGTTAGTTCGAAAACACGAAAAAAATCTTGAAAGTGAAATAACTCAAAAACGAAGCCTCTAAAAAAAAAATCTCCAAGAGGCACTTTTTGTTGGAAACTAGTTGTAAAATACGTGTGCGAAGATTTTCGGATCATACGCTGCACACCCTGTATATTTGCGTTACTGCATGATTTTTTAGCCGAATTTCGTCAAATTCCGTCCAGTGTTTCAGAGAGATTTGGACGTTAAAATGTTTAGTTTTGGTACATTTCATCACAATGATTTCATCACAATGATTTCATTAATGAAAATAACATACCAAAATCTCATTAATTGCTCATTTCGGAAGATTGGCTGAGTTTACAAACCATATGGCTCATTAAAACTCGAAACTGGGCCCACATAAACGCCGCATGCGCAACTTCACTTGACTCAGGTATTATACTGAGGACACTGTTTAGTGGTCTGTTTAGTTTGGTGGCAAAAAATAGTAAAACATTTTAAGTCAATCCTTTGATTTGTTTGACAAATAGATCGGAATTTTTGATAAGATTAGTACTGTGATTCCTAGTTATCGACTGGGGACCTTTTTTTCGTACCCTTGTAACATTTTTTCTGGGGACCTCTCAATAACGTAGGCACCTTAAGTCTCATTAGCGGTTATCAGAGACTAGTTTAATGGCCCTGCTACGCAGATTAAAAAGAAATAGGTGAATAACACAATGAGGGAGTATAATAACAATAAGCAAAGTCAAAAAATCGTATTTCAAAGTCCTGGAGGAGGGGAGCACGTCGGTTGCCCTGGAAAACGCTTACCCCCCCCCCCCCCGCTGGGGCCCTCTTTCCTTCACTGGCGGGGTCGCGGAGCAGGTTGGTTGCCCTGGGAGACGCTCCAGCTTGACGCTGGGAGAATTCCACCCGCCCAGCGTTACCACCCCCTGAAAAGCGGATATACTCTGATATGTTCGTCTTTATATAGTGTGGGATGATGATGTTATATTTGCTTCTGTTCCAAGCAGACGCTTACGTTCAACAAAGTCTGCTGACAAGTATTTACTCACCGTCTCGTAGACTTTTCCGAACTCTTTAGCCTCCCAGTCCTCATAAGCCAAAGCGATATCGTGGGCTTTCAACATCAGGCTGATATCTTTGTCCCAATCATCCTCTCTCCACGGAGTGCAAATCACAGAACACAGTAAGTACAAGCAGAAGAAAAAAATCTTGTCACCACGCATAATTGAGCTCAAGGTAAACAAGCAAAACTGTTGAGGGAAATGAGCGAATCCGCAAAATATTAGACAAGATATGACTTGACTAAAAGACCCAGGTCATCAAGATTTTTAGTTTGTTTGAGTAACGAAACCATGGATTTACATCTTGTTTTTAAAGTTGGTGACAGATTGGTTACACAGCATCAGACATAACGATTTGTGTAAAGTTAAGCAGATAGTGGTGAAAATATCTCAACCAATGAATTACTATACAAAGGTTCATTATTTTTGTGTTAGCCCTAATATGCAGATAAGCGAACTACCACAACGGAGCTATAAGCCAGAGACACTGCTTCTTGTATATACTCTGAAACAAAACCCCATGGATAGAACTACTGAAATTTAACGAGATAAAATAAAAATATGAAGTTTGCATAAGCAGAACCAACTTTTCGCATAGATGTAGGTAAACTATAATTTGAAAAAAAAATATAAATAAAGGTGGGTGAAAACTATTTGGAACTCTTTAACTTTATATAAATCAGAGGAGAGGAAACAAGAAAAAATATGAAAAAACGATGCGAATTTTTTCACTGGGGTTTATTACTCAATGATTCATGATTTGAATTTCAGTTAATCTTTGGATTGTGCGTGTTTCACAGGTGATAGAGCGATTATTGAATTTCAGGAGATATGCGTAGAGCACTTAAATCGGTTCTCAACCAAAATAACTGTTTGGGTTGATCATATTTGTGTGCCTCCTAAAATTCAATAATCGCACTATCACCTGTGAAACAATCACACTCCAAAGCTTAGTAGAAATTCAAATCATGAATCATTGAATAATAAACCCCAGTGAAAGAATTTGCAGCGTTTTTTTCAAGAGCGATTACAATGGAAAAATATTCTATTTGAAAATTTCAAATTTCGTAAGACGGACCGTGCATATCAGAATGCTTCAACTCGCGTATCGGCTATAAACCCTTTTAGGAGTTCACTTCAGTATCCACATTCACAACATCACTAAGTTACTGCGATCAAAACAAGAAAAAAACCCTGTTGTTTTTGTTTTGATCGCAGCAACCTAGTGATGTAGTGAATGCGGATGCAAATGTTGGCACCATAAATCGGGCCATACATTGGGAATGGTTTGAGCTACGTCCTGGGGAGGGGCTCATTCGATTCCTCATGGAAAGTTCTTCAAAAAAAGTCCAAATTTAAGCCGCCTTGACTTTTTTTGAGGTTTTTAGGGATTTTACAAAACTTTGACAACCTTTAAAGGGCACTTTAAATTAAGTTGGAGAGCTGGCTAAAGAATTGGGGCGTTGCCGGACCAACATGGATTTTTCCTGAAAATTTCAGATTTTTTGTTCCAGCCGTTTGGGAGAAAACGAGCTTATGGCGGACGGACGGGCAATTTTTTATTGCAGATCTGGATTCTACACCCTTTGAAACGTAAACCATGAAATTTTCAGGGAAGGTTAATTTTTTTTTTTTTTTTTTTTTTCAAGAGCGATTACAATGGTTTATTATTGAGTAATAAACCTAAAGAACTGCATTAGTTCCGTGATGTCCTAGAGAGGCCTCCCAACAAATGTCGTCGTCCTACGGTGAATTGGAGGGTATTGAGCAAGATTGTGCCATCATCATGATTGATATTGCGGCTCGTGGTCAGCTGATAATCAGCAAAATAGGTGAGGCGCAATGACATGGTGATACTATATATCAAAATGAAGTGCTAGGCTAGGGGTTTCAGAGAAAGGAGATGTGGAGCGATTTTGTCCATACACCCTTACGATAAGTATAAAGTTTTATAGCTTGTATGCAAAACTCCGTTTGTTTCTATGTAAGTCTGAATGTGTCTCTATCTATGTCCCCAAGACGGATTTACTGCCGGACCGATTTTGAAGCGAGAGGTAGAAAAAAACCTCACACGCAGCGTAGGTAGAGTTTTAATTTCGTTAATTGTTACTACAGGTGCCTAAGTAAATTTTTGCGGGTTTGTTTTAACTTTCGTGGATTTAATTAAATAATTCTCTACATTACTTATCTACGTAGAGGGGAAATAATGATCCACGTAGTGATTTATCTAATAAATATACACGTACAATGTATGTCGTCATAAATACATTCTGCATAATTATGCTGTTCCTCCCCAACATCTGATTTCAATCCACGTTGTTTTGGGGTGTCTTCTGGGTCGGTGGTCAAACGGAAAGGCCTTCTAGGCCGAAATTTCGAACTTATATTACTTTATCGGGGGAAATCTTTATCTTAGAGCTTGTTTCATCGTGGGATGAACATTTTAAAAAACAGTCCACATTGCTGTAATTGTTACTAAAACACCTCTTTTAACTTCAATGTCACCCTTATTCTGTATACTGTATTTAATAACAGGAATCAAACGCTTTGCACTTAATATCACACTCATATTGACAGTTGTCACGATTTTCTATCGCTAATAAACTGCCAGTTAGCAGCCATAATACCAAAATTCGTGACCCTAACGAATCGGTTGCAAAGGATACCGCCGATGATGAAGTAAAAGGATGTATTGGGGGTTATGACCTAGCGCAAGTTGTTCACTGGAACTCGCCCATCATTCTATGGCCGCTACCGCCAAAATCCGTTAGGATATTTAGCCGTCTATTTGGTACATGCATAACAGATATTATCTACATAGGCAGAAACAAACTTGGGGTTTTATATATAACGATTTTTCAGTTTCCCCAGTTTATAGTTTCTATTCAAGCTCTATGGACGAGGATCAATATGAAATAAGACTCAAAACACTTTTTACCACGCCCTGAAGAAAAAATATAAATATTCAGAAACGTCGGCCAGGAAGGTGGACTTCTCATTCGACCAACCCGCAATACACCCAAAATACTTTGTACGATTTGTACTAAAGTGCATTTTGTTCCAAATTATCACTTGATATTCATATTCCCGATAATCACTAAATTTGAGTCTGATTTATCTTAACCTTTAGCTTAAATAATTTTTTTCTTTTTTTCAAGAAGAATGAAAGCTTGCATGTACCCATTTCTTTGCAGGATTACGATAATACAATAACCTTTTAATGACCCCACATATCGAATTAATCAGTGGAACGTCAAAAGCCACAACCTTACTAATACGTTTAAAACCTTAAGCTTATCAAAGAGAGGTAGACCGTTTTTTTGAAACCCTTCAATGTATTTTTGTTAGCGCCTGAGGTTCCCTGTTTGGAGTTTTCCATCTCTCCTCATTTTCTCCACTTTCTTCATGAAACGACGGTATCTTGATTGCATCAACTTCAGTCGTTTTGGTAAACACTGATCTTCACACTCCGACCGGGACGGCTACAATAAGAAATTTAAGAGGATTTCAAACATGATTTGTTCAGTTTATAACAATTTAAAATGTAGCTGGGGTCACATCGTCCAATTTAACATCCATCAACAATCATAGTGACAGCTCTGAGAGGCTAACAGATCTTATATATGCAGCTATCGTGTCAGATTCTAATATTTATACACGGTGGTCCGAAATGAAGTGATCATCCTCTGGCATTTCGGTATTTGACTTTGTAGAAATGACCCCCACTCCAGAACTACTCTCGGGCAATAGGGCACCATACGCAATGGCTTTGGTTTTTTCAAATTATATTCCAAATTTGTTTACAAGAAATTCGGATTTTAAACGAATTTCATGGAAAATTGGACACCTATTTCAATTTTTTCCCGCTCGCAAAGGTGTTAAACCACCAAAATTCACAAAGAAAAACGCTGCAAATTCTTTCACTTGGGTTTATTATTCAATTGGCTTGCGTTCATGATTTGAATTTCTACTAAGCTTTGGAGTGAGCGTGTTTCACAGGTGATAGAGCGATTATTGCATTTCAGGCGATATGCACAGAGCACGTAAATCTGTTCTCAACCAAAATACCTAGTTGGATTGTTCAGTTGATCATATTTGTGTGCCTCCTGAAATTCAATAATCGCTCTATCACCTGTGAAACATGCACACTCCAAAGCTTAGTAGAAATTCAAATCATGAACGCAAGCCAATTGAATAATAAACCCCAGTGAAAGAATTTGCAGCGTTTCATGCGTATCAGAATGCTTCAACCCGTGTATCATCTAACAAAACCTTTTAGGAGTTCACTCCAGTATCCACATTACTACATCACTACATCACTAGGTTACTGCGATGAAAACAAAAACAATAATAAACCAAAAAAACGCTAATGTTGGCACCATAAATCGGGCCGTATATCGGGAATGGTTTGAGCTACGAACCTGGGGAAGGGCTCATTCGATTCCTCATGGAAAGTTCTTCAAAAAGAGTCTAAACTTAGGCCGCTTCGACTTTTTTTGAGGTTTTTAGGGAGTTTACAAAACTTTGACAACCCTTAAAGGGCACTTTAAATTAAGTGCTGGCTAAAGAATTAGGGCGTTGTCGGACCAATATTGATTTTTCTTGAAAATTTCAGATATTTTGCTCAGCCGTTTGGGAGAAATCGTGCGTACGACGTACGGCGGACGGACGGAAAACTTTTTATTGCAGATTCGGATTCTACACCCTTTGAAACGTATACCATGAAATTTTCAGGGGGAGTTAGAATTTTTTTTTCAAGAGCGATTACAATGGTTTATTATTGAATCCCAAAATAAAACGATAGAGACCAGAAGTGTGATGTATCGATTTTCATCGTTATTCAACGCGGATTCATGGGGTGCTATCCATTTTGCCATTTGAATAAATTTGTACGTTTTCACAGCCGAAAATGTCGTTATTTCCAGTGACAAACTGTCACCATCCCAATTGACAGAAACTCATGAATTTCAGTGGTTTTTGATAGCTGACTAACGTAAGTGTAACTTCGGTGTAAAAGCATTCAAATGCAGGCGAAAGCAAAACGGATCGCTTCACCCGGGTCAGCGTTGAAAAACAATGAGTATTAGAGTAAAGTAAAGTCAAACTTCGGGTTTGCTAATGTTCGTATGTACAATTTTGGTAGCTTGAAAAAATTCGGAAGAGGAGTCAAATTTCCACTCAATTCGGTGTAGAATCCGAATCTGCTGTAGAAAATGGGGACTCTAATTTGAAAAAAAAAAGAAATCAAGCATGTTTGGAAAAGTGTTTTTCCTGAAATTTACGTAAACAATTAGGAAGAATGTCGTTGGGCCTGTGTTTCTACACACTCAAAAAAGAAAATGCAGGAAGGTGGTCACTTCTTTCTGGAGCATCCTGTATAGGTAATTTGTTAGATTCTAGACTTGATAAATGTATATAGGACGAGGGCTTACTGAAGGTTTTGATTTTTCAGTGATACAATGAGCCGTTTCCCGACGCTCAAGCTCCAGCACTCTTTTGTGGTGGCTTTCGGATTTCCACTTATTTGAAACGTTTAGTTTATCATCGCTCTTGGCCTTCAAGGGAGTCACATCTTTTTTAGAACCCGATACAACACTGGACGGCTCACACGCTCGCAGACGCTTCCTGCTGGCTTTGCCTGACTTCCTCTTCAAGTAATGTTCTTGCTTGTTCCAAAACCTTAAAAACCAAGCACGGTTATTTTTTCACTTATAAAAACTGTTGGAACTTTTAAAACCCAAGTTAAATAGCCTCCTCTTAGATTTTATTTCCGTAGATTTAGCGAATTTCCGTTTTAAAATGTTTCTTCCTGGAAATCCGTATTGAGGAATTTTTAATTTCAACGTTTTTCGCAGCGTGTGACACGAGTCGTGACTGCCCGCTCTCCCAGGTGTTCCGCCTCCCATTTCCAACCAAACGTGCCTCTCAACACTTTTGCTTCCGAGTCTGCCAAGGTAGCGGAAGCATTGTTTTCACTTTCGGAATGTGAAATTTTTATGACTCCAAAATCAAAAATTCCACTCGCATTTTGCGTTTCAGACCTTTCTGAACAATTTTGGTTCCGTGTCTGTCTGTGTGTCTGTCTGTCAGCAAATCCTTGTTACGGGCAAAACTACACGAAGTTGTAGTCCGATTTTGATGAAATTTTCAGGGATTGTGCGGATTGGGGTGTAGATGGTCCCCTATAAGTTTCATGACCCCCGGATCAATAGTAGCCTCTGCGCATGCGCAAACGTGAAATTCTTGTTACGCGCATAACTCCGGGAGTTCTTGACCAATTTCGATGAAATTTTCAGGGATTGTTCGGTTTGATGTGTAGATGGTCCCCTATAGGTTTCACGACCCCCGGATCAATAGTAGCCTCTGCGCATCCGCAAACGTGAAATCCTTGCCACAAGCATAACTCCCGGAGTTCTTGACCGATTTCGATGAAATTTTCAGGGATTGTTCGGACTGATGTAAAGATGGTCCTCGTGAGTAATAAAGAGAAAATAAAGTTTTAGCCTCGAGCTTGGATCGAACCATATTGAACCATCATTGAACGATGCATATATTTTATTTTTCGAAATGCTATAATGTCGATTTATCACTTTATTTATCAATCCATTCAGCGTAAATTTGTCAACTGTCAATTTTATAGTTTGTTCAATAGTTGAACATGCCTACCTTTATTTTCTCAAGTTATGCTCCTGCATAACAATAAATTTACCCTAATTCAATATTTATTTCGCCTAATTGAACGAAGTTCTTTAGTCAATAATAATTTTCAATTATCTATACAGTCATGTTACGGATACGAGGAAGCTATGTCCCACACCCACTTGGCAGACGTTTTTTTTTTACTCCGCTTAAAATTCTGCTATTTGTTTATTCAACCATTTTTTCGTGTTTTCGACTTAAGCTTATAAAATTGCCATAGGTTCGCCCCTTAATTAGCTCTAAAAATCCAAATTTGATGATACCGTTGAAGAGAGACTTGCATTTCCAGCCTCTTTAATGCCTAACAACAATTTTTCGGGCAGGCTTGAAAACAGACATTGGTTTAAAACTCCAAAATGATCTATTTTTGAGATGCTTTGTAATCCTTCTATTTTTGTAGCAGGACTGTGAAGTTCTTCGAGAAACTGCCGAAAAGTCAGCTTTCTAGTAGACCTATCATATTTGGTTAAAATTGAATTTCACAAAGAAAATGAGGTTCAAATACAGGAAAATATGGGATTTTACGGTGAAATCGTCGTTTTCCACCCAAAATCGATTTGAAAAAAGAAGTTTGACAGCTCGTCATTGAATGGTTGCTCTCTAGGGCCTCTTCGCTCAACAAAAGGACTTTCACGCCTTCTGCCCAGTCGGAAGGGCTGAATCACAGGCCACTCGAGTTCTGAGCGACTAGTTTCTTATTCATTGAAATTTGGAATTGTCGATTCACTCCTGAGAATCCGAGAGAGGCATCATTCAACTCAGTGAAAAAATGCAAAAAATATGATAGCACATTAATTTTTGTTTTTTAAAAAAGCCAATTTCGGTTAAAACGCACGTTTTTCTAAATTCAACCACCTTTCCTATAATCACAACAAAAATATACATAGTAGTCTATTAGAAAGCTGATCTTTCAGCGCAGTTTTTAGGGGACCTGCACAATCGTGCAACAAGAACTAACTGGATTACAAAGCGTTTGATAAATAGGTAATATTGGAGTTTTGATCTACTTAACTTTTTACGCTCCACTTCCATACCTCAATCCGGCCTGAACAAACTTTGTTAAGCACCAAAGGGAGAGGAAATGAGGAGCTTTTACAACAGTATATTCAAATTTGAATTTTTGGTGCAAATCACGGGAGTTATGGCAATTTTAGGCCGTAAATACGAATAACATTTTAAATGTGAAAAAAGTGGTATCTTAAGTAGAGTAAAAAACTGCTAGAATGGAGTAGTGAAACTTGTGGGAGAGAAGGCATTCACGGCTCGCTGTAAAAACGTCAAAAAAAGGCCGAAAAGTTGGTACATTTAAGTATATGTTTTTACCATGTATAAATATATATTTTTTAAAGCTTATCGAAAACAAACTAGAACATTAAAATAGTGACTAGAACTTTGTTTATCAATTTCCCTTTCACGTTCTCGTGAAGCGAGCATAGCAAGCTGTCAGACCACAAACCTAGACCCAATATTCTCACTCACTTTTCTTCAACACCAGAAAAAGAATCTTCTAGCTCTTCAATAGAGAGCGCTGCAGGGCCACGATTTTCGTGAATTACTTGGATTTCCTTTCGTTTTGGAATTTTTCGTTTTTTGATCTTCTCGGCCAACATTCTGGATTTTATTTCTTTTTCTAAAGCCTCTTCCGTGGGTCCTGTTCAAAGGAGATCACAAATGAACGGGGGTTTGTAAGATTTCAAAGTGTTTGGTAGACTACTTCATTGAATGAATCAATCCCACGACATAGACTTGTGATGAGGCTGAAGAAGGTAATAGTTCTCAGGTATAACTATAAATATTTTTGAGAACGTTTGTAGTTAGTGTCTTCTTTCTTTCAAACTTTTTGAGCTAGCCCCAAGACAAGCATTTTTTCTGGCTCATACATCCATTATTATTATATCTACTATTCCAGTAGTAATAAAATATTCCGTTTTATGCAATAAAGGTGTAATGTAAAAACGTGGACTCCTCCCAGAATTACTCCTACACATTGTGAAGCAAATTGATAAAAACTTCATTTAAACTCTTGAAACCACTCACGTCAGTTAGCTTTGAGCCTAATTTCCATCTCGTGCTACAGTAATTTCTAAATAAGGTAGCCTTAATAATAATTTGAAGAGCTAAGGGGAAAACGATGGAAGTCCTGTTATAGAGAAATTCGTGTTCGAGTTGGCAACGAATTCTCCGGTAGTTAAGCGCTTAGAAACGGAAAAAAGAGCTTCTTCGAAATCGCTTCTTGACTCTCAAAATCAAAACAGGGCAAGAACGTGGTTAGTTCAAAATGCACAACTTTTGAAATGCTGAGTTGAATGATTTTTAAATAAAAGAAATTTTGGACGAGACTCGAGCGGTATACAAATTTTACTCAATAGGCAAATTTTTGTTTTTGGCCGACTAAAAGTAAAAGGATCTATAGAACGTTCCTTTTGTTTTCCAATATTGGCATCATCCCCTATATGACTGGCACTTTTCCCCCGAATCGTTTTTTGAAAACAAATTGTGGTTTCACTGTAATTACGCCATGGTATAAACACGGAATGCATTTTTCCATCTCTTGTCATATTTATTAGGAAACAAACAGGCCATCATGGAACCTTGCAAGGGCGGTCCTAGGCTTACATTTGGGGGGGGGGGGTCATTGTTAGAAAATGTAATACATTTTTTTATCAAACCAAAGCCAAGTCCTTACCTAAAGACTCAGTTTAATTCATATTTAATCACTTCACTTGACGGTTTTTAATCCAGGTTAAAATTAAACCCGACCCGATTAATTCCCGTACAATAATTATCAGAGGAAGAAAAAAGTGTGTTTGCAAAATAAGCTTATTATAAACCATAAAATTAAAAATTTTGGGGGGTCATGACCCCCTTGACCCCCCCTGAGACCGCCCTTGAAACCTTGTAAGGATTGGCATGGGATGATGACCGATACATTATCGGGACGGTTCCAACATTGTTTTTCAAGTTTTGAATTTAAAAAAAAAAAAAAAAAAAAAAAAAAAAAAAAAAAAAAAAAAAAAAAAAAAAAAAAAAAAATGGACCTCTTTCGTTTTTCCTCTGTGTTCTTCATTTAACATTAATTTTAGCAGTAATTTAGTACCGATATAAATTGATTTATGTTTGGTTCCATCTTGCCAAACGACGACCTCATTGATTACGGCGATTTCACCGAAAAATTCTCTCAACTTCTTCTTTAAACGCTGCACGAGGATTTGGTTTTTCAAGGAGTCTTGACTGTTGGAGTCCCCCAATTCACCCGCTGTCCCCAAGTTCACGTCTACACAGACTGAAAACACCCTGAACCGGCTCCACCATTTGTAAGCTTCTGTCGTCATCTCCTGCGTGTAAAACATTCTCAGAATTATAGTTTGAAGTAGGAACAATAATGGAGTAGTCTTTAGTAGTGTACCCATTTTCAAAACGAGATTTCTCCTCTTCATACCATCCTTTTTTAACCTTCAAAACGTGATTTAAAACCAGGCTTCCCCTCTTATCCATTTCAACAATTTAAAATGGTTTAAAAATGTAAATTACTGGCTTTATAGCATTAAAAAGAACTCAGGGCTACGCGCATTGTCACAGGGCAAGCTTCCAGACATCCGGATGTTTTTCGTTAGACCCTATGTCTAAAAGAAACATGAAAAATGCTTTAGCTACACTCACAACTACTTTATAAGGAAGTATTTTCTTTTCACTGAACTGTAAAGTCCCCTTTATACTCTAAAAGCTCAAATTGGAGTAAAATCCTTTCAGTCTGTTGGGAAAGTAAAAATAGACAATACCTTCTACACTGTAAAGTATAGAGGAAATATGAACTCTGTTGGGAAAATAAAAATGTGACACTAATTTCCACAAAATTTGAGCTCTGTTGGAAAACTGAAAATGTGGCACTCCCTCGTTCCAGTCTCGCATAATAGTTTTCAGGTGATTGGTGGTGCTAGAGCATGTTCCTCGCAAAAATTGTAGGACAGTACTAAACTTTTTGTTAAGTGAAATACTTTAGTACTGCCTCTCAAGTGCCAGGTAGTTCGAAAAAGAGGTAGACTTCAATGGCGAAGCCTGTGGTCATCTCTGGATTCGATAGATACAATTTCCTCTTTATAAAAAATAAATGTTGTTCAGTTGGCACAATTACCGCCTCATTGGCGAGATTAGCGCTTGTGTATCTCATACACCCTCCCGCACCCATCGCAGAGGGCCCCCTCCTCTTACTCCCTCCAAAACACCAACCAATCAAATCCCTTTAAGGCTCGTGCTGAAACACGCAATTTTGAGCGGGTCCAGCAACCTTTGGGAGTTCTTGTGACTTCTCGGTGGCGTCCGTGGAATTTCGGTTCAAAATCACAACGACAGGGTTACTGTAGCAAGCGATTTTCAACCCTAAAGCTGGATTTGTAGATGCCAAAGTGGTTGGTGGTGCGTTTGTTGTGATTACTATTTGTGAGTTAGTGCGGCATTTTACTATATCCTGTGTGAGCTGAGGTAATAAAAATATTCAAATTAACTGATTTCAACAATAAAAAACGTGAATTTTATACGTCAAAAACACCTTAGACTGGCGTTTTTGACAGGTAATTTTTCAAAATTTCCCGGAGAAGGACCCTGGACCCCCTTCTTTGCTGGGGGGAGTGCCCCCCCCCCCCCACTTCTGGTTACTAATCGGCGGCACTGGCGATGACCTAGCGAAAATGTCAAACCTCGCCACTGGTAGAATTATGTGTGTTACTTTGTTGGTCTAGAATGCTCGCTGTGCTAAATTTCCATAGTAAACTATAGGTCAGTGGGACCAATAGAACAAAACCTGTGATTGGAATAAGGGCTTAAATAATGATGTCCGTCTTCGACAGAAAGTTAAAAAATGCTTTTTAAATTAGTTGAACCAGAAAATAGCATAGATAGTGATTACGTATTGCAATTTCATCGTTTCTTCATCACCCAACTGTCTTCTACCCAGAAGACCAATTAGATTATAGTGCTAATCAAACACTTTTTTCTATCACAAGTTCCAATCAATTTGTCCAACTAGCCTATAATTTACTAAAAGGACCGATTTAGGATATTTTTACTTATTTCGGAGATGCGAGCACCCAGGCTACCAAACAGAACAGGACAATAATTCGATGGTGGGGGGGGGGGGAATTAGTTCACTAATCAAAAATTTCATTAGTGCTCCTTATAAAAACCAGTGCTTTAATGTTTCTTATATGTTTTTTGAAGATTGTCGTTCCAAATCGTACTCTTAAAACAAAAAGGATGGTTTGAAGTGGAGAAATCTAGCTCTGAGAGGGGATCCAGTGTTAAAGAAACCCCGGAAAATGATATAAACGAAGAAGGCGTGTTATCTCTCTGAAGACTTGAATTCAGAATTCCGATGCATTTAACGTCATCAATTACTTTTAAACTCTAAATTTCTAAACATAACAGCATAATTATGAGGGTTTTGCTTGCCTCAGTTAGTTTATTGAGGTTTTTAACCCACTCATCTCTTGCAGCTTTTGGAGTTTTTACTATCTGTGCGTAGGTCTCTTTGTCAGGATATTCTGTATCATCAACAGCATTGGTTAGTGGGAGCCGTAAGCGACGGCTGAAGAATAACGTCAAACCACCCAGCTCAAACGGCTCTGAACTCTCGGGCTCTTCATCAGGAATGCGACCTTTGAAATACCAAATCAGAAGAGCTAGGTTAGAAAAACGATATCAAATGGGCGGTAATGGATACACAGTAGCCAAGGGTAGAAGCAATTAATGACTGCAACACCCAGAGCTTATCCCTGACTAGATGGCGTCTAGCATATGCTCAGAGGTGGGAGATTCAACAATTAGGAAGGGAGATCTAACCATACCCAACATAAGCTGTGTGGCGTTGCTAAGAGGAGCCAATTTGCAGATAGTCAATGCATCATTGGGATCAGAATCGGACCAGTTCATACACTGCAAATAGGCAACAAAATGAAAAAACTGTTCTGAATTTGCTCGACTATATCCAAAGCGTTTTAATATAATGGAGTTCAAACAATGGACTCATGATTGCACTCTGGGCAAAGTTTAGCCAGAGGTCATTAGCCTAACACGAGTAGATCAGAGAGTAAAGGATAGCCGGCAAAAATTTAGCAGGTAGGTCGAACTAATTCGAAATCGAATAGAATAGTGATGCGATAAAGTTGAAATTTATATGGGATGACATATACTCTACTCTACCTACCCTCCAAATTTTGGAGGAAGTACCATTAGAACCTCAGAAAAAGATGCTGAGTGGGCTTTAATTTTGCCCATGAGCAGCATCTAATAGTGTTGAAATGTGTATGAGATTATTAGTCTGTTCTTCCCTAATTACCCCAAAAATTTACATGAGATCGCACCCCTAAAACCTGAGAAAATGGTCCTTGATGTACTATTCTCCTGCGTTTGCACATGCGCGCAAATAAGTAGTGATTTTTAAGCGAAGAATTCCGTAGGGGCCCATCTAAATCCTAAAGCCTAAATCGCATATTATCTGAGCTTGATACAAGGATCTGCGGACATTGACATAAAACTAATGTTGGTCAAAATTGCCTAAAACGCAAAATGTGAGTGGAAAATTTTAAAATTTGTCGACATCCTATTACAGTTTTCCAATTAAAGTTAAGTACCATTATAAGACTGCGTTTCATGCAATACAAAGTTAAAGGGACCTAGTATCAAGTTAGGATGATAAACATTAAGGATGCACAACATGAATAAGTAGGTAATTATTGAAAATTTAACACTCATTCAATATATTTTGAAAAATACATACCAGCAGATGAACATCTTCGTTTACCACGAAGTCCTGCCGTTCCATCAGCTTGTACAGATCCCAAGCTGTTCTGAGACAAAGGGAAAAATAAGAATAAACGAGTTACATGTTAACTAACTTATGAATACACAGGTTTCGTAACTTCCACTTCCCAGGAAAAAATTTCTCCAGAATTTCAGCTTTTCAACGGGATAAGCAAAGCTTTTTTTCACCAAAAATCGTTTGTGAAAATGACAAAATGAAATGGGGAAAAAAAGGAACAGCCTTATAATTAAACCGTTGAGTTTGGAATTGTTTCAAACTACAAAATTTAAGAAGCGACACCGAAATCAATGAAGCACTTGAGCTTGAATCCGGGAGACTGATTCATCGATGTTTGGATTGATTCCACTGATTCAAATACGTAAATAATTTTCCAAATTATTGTCAGTCAGCCTTGTTTTGATTGTAACTACTGCCAAACGCACAAATCATTCTTCCTGCACATTTTCTAAGAAAACGGTCTTTTTGGAGGTATTTTCCGTGGAAACCGCACAACTCAACGTCTTCAAATCCGGATTTTAGGAGTGAGTTTTCTTGAATCTTGATCAACTCCGTTTGCAAGTGTTTTGGAGCATTTTGTACATTACTCTTTGTTGGAGTAGCTAATGAATTGAAACAGTCATCCACGGTTTTGAAATCGCTAAATCACATCGAAAATTGCTCCAACAGTTATTTGAGTTCTTCAGCATATTGAGCGTAAGCAATATTTTCATCTGTTAAATGACAGCATGTGTGCCTCTCACAAGCGGATTTTGTTCTGAAAAGCTTTCAAATTTATGTAAAAATCTTTCACCAACTGTCGTTGTTTTTGAAGTTTCAAATTTAAATCATTCAAATGGCCTGTGAGGTCGACCAGAAATGCAAAATCACATTTTTTTTTTTTTTTTTTAATAACCTCCCCTTAATGGCGGAGGGGGAACACAGTTGAAAAAAAAACGAAAAAAGTAGGGAGGACGCTTTGGTTTACCTGACGCAGGAGCTTGGGATTTGGAAACTAGAGGATGATGGAGGAGGGAGGGAAGGATGAAAGGAAGTGCCCCTACAGAAAGACCACCAGTTTAGGTAAGAGCTCCCTATGATGCGGGTGGTGATACCTCAAAGTACTCCTTACAAGATGCCCAGCTCGATCAACTCCGCGCCATGACATGGTTGCAGCCATAACCTTGATGTTATTCGGCGCCACTCCTTCTATCTCAGATACCGTTTGCCGAAGGTCGTTTCTATCATATTTACTTTTCTTGGCCCTCCAGGTCTGCTCCATGTCCACGCTGCAACTATAACTTGGACATCCAGGATTATGGTAGACTCATCAGGGTTAATAGCAACGATATCAGGCTTCTTGCCCTGGTCACTTGGCTGATGATAAAGTCTCTCTCTCTCCACATATCAGCCACTGGATATGCACTTGTTATCTTTTTGGCACCCTCATCATGGCAGAGAATGCGGCCACCGTGGGTTGTGGACACTGGTGCACCACACGATACAGGTTCTCATTTTTACCATGTGAGGGTTTCTACCATCCCAAGACTACCTGTGGAACACCTCATCGCAGTGGCCAGTGTTGCATATTTGGGACATGATCGCTCAATATATATATTGATGTAGACAGTTGATATCCCCCCCCCCTCTAAAATTCCAAACTCTAAACAAAAGAAATCTTTTTTTGAATCTTCATAAGTTTTTCTGGAAGGATCTCAAATATCATATTTGCGCAGTCCCCGCGCAACTGCGCAATCTTGCCAACTGACACTAACTTTCTTATTTTAAATGGGAACCCATTCTTCGGATTCTACTCAAAATTTCATGAAATTTTGACCCCTCAATCAATTTTTTTATTTCAACCTCTCTCCCCAAAATTGTCAAATAGTGGATGATGGTGAACTCTAAATGAATTTTCATTGTTTTTTAACGCCACGTGGTGCTATCCGGATCAATTTTTGCGGAATAATGACCTAAAGGAAGCATTCCAATTCGTTAAGCAAAGTTTTTGTGCGAAAGTTTATTTCTCGTGAAAAAATCATCTTTTTTTAATCTTAGTGCGCCTGTTTTCAGATTGATTTTTCCGAGGTCCTGAGAAAGGAGGATGGAAAGGAAAACCTATGAAATTTCCCCAAACCTGAAAAAAAAAGATTGTGGACAAGAAATAACCAAACAGAACTTTAAGTTCACCATCAGTGGGGTTTCAAACTTTTGCTAGCTGAAAATCGCGATGACAAAAAATTTGCATATCACCATTGCAACAATTTCAGTTTTGGGTGCGCAATGATATTTGATGGTAGAAATCACATGGAAATGAAAATCGTGTGGTCTCCGTCCAAACTATCCCGATATATACCTCATTCCCAGTGGCCAGTGTTGCATATCCATTTTGGGACATGATCGCTCAAACATATATATTGATCTAGACGGTTGATATCTAATCACCAACTCTTTACACATCTAACTCTTAACATACCTATCGAAATCTTACTTCTTGTGTACGAGCTTGACGATGTCGCCTTTTTCTGGAAGCGTGGCAAGGTTGAAAGGATTCACCGCTCGAGTCCCTCTCAGTTTCCCTTCCTCTCGGTCCAAAGGTCCTACCCACCACTTCACGCGCTTTCACGTTCAACTCTTGAAAAATCTCTCGGTACTCGTAAGAATTGACATTTTCCGTTACCCCTGCAGAAAACGAACCCCGTACTTCAAGCCCGTATGCTTATGTCAGAATTGCTAAGTCACTCATTATAGTTTCATAAATCGGAAATAAGTATCAAAATGCTTCCTTAGTTTTCCTTCTTTTTTACTTTTCCTGGTGATCAACCTTCTTTAGAATTTCATCCTCCATTGCTTTTGTTGTGCAACTTAAGTAGTAAAACGTTGGTTATAGGTTGTGAAATTTTTTTTTTTTTTTTTTTTTGAAAAACGGGTTTCGTAGATTTTAAATTTGTTCATTTTGGTCATAGCATTGACGTGCCTTAATAACACGATAATGAAAATATCCGTTCTTTCAAATTAAGCATGCCAAAAGTACCTACGGATGAATTCGTTAAGTTCTAGTATTTGTTACTCCTTCAATTAAGCACCCTTAGGTCACGTCATACTTTAGGATGAATGTAGGCTTATTTTGTTAAGCTACTTCAAACAAGAAGGATGTTCTACGACTCTATATATGAACCACTTTTTTGCAGTAGAAGAGACCAAGAAAGGTTTGTAGAATAGAGTTCAACATGCAATTTTGTCCACAAACACCAATATATTTAGGTGACCAGAAAAAACCAATATTTATAAAACAAAAAGGTCTCCGTTAGCCGATGTTTTGGAAAAAACAATCAACAGGACATCGTGATTACGTAGGTTTCAAATTCATACGATACCGATGTTTGTAGCCATCTGCTTGTAGCGCGTCAAAAGCTCTGTGGACCTGCTGGCAGCCCAATCAAATACCTGACGCAACATTGTAGGGTTCCAAAAGTTTTCTTTAGCACTTAATCATCCAGTGTAGGATAGAAAAAATTGTGTTCGTCTAGTTGACAGTAATCCATCCATCCACCTGTTAGCAACATGTGATTCCGAGATGTATTTAAGTTGAGTAGAGTGGGGCAATGAGTTGGAAGAAAAATTGTAAGTTCGTCAAATCCCACGTGAAAGTTAAAACTAGAAAACTAAACGTCACCCATTTTCGACAATCTCCCACTAGCTCATTTCTCATTAATATATGGCGAAAATGTATGACAGTCTCGGTGGATTGTCTTGGAACAGACAATTTAGGAATACCCCCAAAAAAAACCTCCCAGCTTTTTCTTTTTCGAGCTTCTTTTACAAGTTATTTAGCTTTTCACATTTGTTCAAGTTCCCAACATTACGTAATTGTCCATAACTCCCTTAAACTATTCTCTAAAATCAATCTTGATGACACCGTTGGAAAGAGCTTCGAATTTCCTATGTCCTTAAGGTAAGTTAAGTAAGAAAATTTCTTACTTAACATGACTTATAAGGTGACCAATTACTCAGAAGATCAAATTTTAAGAATTTATGAAAACACTCTCGCTCGTAATAAACAGGGGATTTTTCCGTTAATTCGTCAGCACTACTTTTTTGGGTTGCGATTCCTTTTAATCACCACCAGTACTCTTACACCTTAAAGGAGGTTTATATCTTTACATCAAAACGTAGAGACAAAGTACTAAAAGGATTGATTTAGAATATTTCTTTGTTTTTGAGATGCGAGCGTAGCGATTATCCAGATTACCAAACTAGACAGAACACATTTCTGCCTTTGGCCCCTAATGGGTTGTTAAATGTTTTCCGTTTGGTGTAAAGAGCTAAACCTCCTTCAAGTTTTGAGAGTATTGTTGGTGAATTATCGGAATCGCAACCCAAAAAAGTAGTGGTGATGAATTAACAGAAAAGATCAAAAACTGGTTTTGTAATTCCCATTCACCAGGGAAAACGTTCACGGAATCTCAGCTTTCCGTGAAAGCGGAAAAATATGGGTTTATACTGTGTAATTGACGTTTTTTCACCTAAAACCGATTAGTTATACACAAATGAATTTGGCATCGGATTTTATGTAGCTTTTTTCGCGGAATCGAATGGTGACCTTCTCGGACCACTCTGCTCTACAAATGAAGAATGTTCAGGCAATTCAATCAGTGTATTGATGTTTTAAGCTTGAAATTCTCATTCTGAAAATCCCTTATTCATTGAGCGACAAGGCCCAAAAGGGTCAATTCGATTCTGCGAAAAAACTCTGGGAAGTGGGTGTCACACAATCATTTTATTACAAGCGAGGGAAAACATGAAACCTTGTCATTTTTTATGAATCCTCAAAATTCTTTCTACGGACTAACTTTTCATCAGTCAAGTCACATTGCTCCAAATTAGATAAGAAATTTAACCCTCTTCCTAAAGTCGCAATCAAAATTGATTTGAGAGAGTAGGTTGAGGAAGTTGGGGATATTTTAGAGAAAGATTGGAAACACGACAAAATCTTAAAATTGAAATAACTCTGAAACGAAGCCTCTAAAAAGAACAGTCTAAGAGGCATTTTTGTAGGAAATGAGCTCTAAAATCGATCCATGGACCATCAGGTTCGTTACACTCTATATTGATTGATCGTCGAAAATTTTTATTGTCATTATTTCCCTCCATTTGTGACGGAATGTGGCCGAAAACGTTCCCATTCATGACGATACGAGTCACGAGTGCTGGCCAATTTAAGATTTTACTAATAGATAATCTATTTACATATGAGGGTGAATCAAATATAATCGAGACTCTATTTTTTTTTAAACTACTCTAATTTTGAACATACAAAAAAATGTTTGTTTTTTAATTCTTCAACATAATCTTTTGGTTTGGAAAGACATTTTCCCAGCATAAAGGTAATTTTCTAATGCCCTCCGTGTAGAAAGAGTCAGATCGTGTCAATAGCCGATTGTTCATGATTGTAGGCTTCAATCTCATCATAGGGGACCAAACACATGGTAGTCGCAGGGAAACAGGTCTGAACCACGGATATTAGAAGAGACGGTAGGGGACAATGTCATGGCGGCCGGGGAAAACCCACCTTGCGGCTACGTCACGATGCCCACAGTTGGCTGGGCAGCCAGTGTGTTTCCAGTCCCAGATCTATTAGTTTGAGCTGTAATCGCTTCTTTAAAATTCATTACCACTCGGAAAATGGTTTGTTGTGCAGTTTTTGGGTGTAGTAACACACATATGAAACAACGAACGTTCACGTTTCATATTTTTCCTAAAGAGCCAGGTAGGTACCATCCTGCTTTAATAATTACTCTGATTTTGGTTCTTTGCTTTGTTTTTGCATGCTATCCCTCAGATGAAGTCCATTGGTTCGGTAGGTAAGGAGTTACCTACTTTTTTATTATCTAGGGGTGAGAAAAAATTGGATCATTACCTGCAGAAGAGGAGACGTGGTTATTACAATTAGGTATTTTGGGGGGTTCCAGTGTAATTAGGATCATGATGATTTCTATTGAATATACAGATTTAAAAGAATAAATAGAGGGTACATACATCTACGTGAACAGTTGAATATGATTAATCAGAACTCTATCATTTCAATCTTTTTCCTTTATTTTAGCGAGTTTTCAAAGAAAATTACGCTATTGCAATGGCTTCAAATTTATAGAGTGGAAGTTTTCGAAATTTTTCTTTATAGAAATCCGTATTGGAACATTCTATAACGTTTTCTGCAATGTAACACTTCTTCCAGACGATAACTTGAGCTAGATTGCACCTAAAAAATCGAAACCGGTCTCATAATTCCACTCATTTCATAAGGCTACATCGACAGGAATCCTCGAGTATTTCAGCGCTTTCAAGCAACAATTCATCGTTACCATCCCCACATTGACAATTTTATTGTGAAGTGTTTTGCCCGCACTCCTTCATTTATTCGGATGAAGAATCTAAATTTAAAATCGCAGGAAAAAAAGGAGAAACGACAGATTGACTGTGAAAACCGCAAAAGAGCAAAAAAATTAATAAGATTGTCTCTTAGAAAGTTCTTTTTTTTATTCACACGTAGTACATTATGGTAAATATACTTGTTATGAATTCAAAATTATATTTTTGTTCTTAATCCTACAGGAATGACGGGTAGGTTCTCTCATTTGTAGGTCTCGTCTTTTGCGGTGATATGCAGTTCTGACTTCACTCAAAATGTCACAATACTAAGCAGCATTTATTGTTTAGGGCTCATGTAAGAAATCAAGATGTAGCAACACTGTTAAAGTTGTCTGCAATAATGCAGGTGCGGGGTCTGTGGTCATGGCTCTCATTTTCAACCTTGTTCACGAGCCCCACAAATTGTTTGTGCCATGCAAACACTGTAGCTCTCAATGATGTATCTTCCCCGAACTGTGCAGTTAATCTCCTCAAAATTACGGATAGTTTAACTCCTTCTTAAAACTTGCTCAATTGATGAGGGAACCTCCTGCTCAGTCATCGTCAAAATGGACACTGAGAGGGTCAAGGAGCTAGCTCACATGCTTCCCCCACTCCTGACCAATCAACCCAACGCCCCACAACACAAGAACGTTCTTCTATCACTACTAAACTCACAGGTCCAAAAGTCTTGTTTATACTCGATTTACCATTGTATAATAGTCTTCTCTAATTAAATTGTTGAAGTAAACGCATTAGAAGATATTGCTGGACAAAGAAAGAGTACACAAGGATTGAGTTTCACCTTGATTTTAATGATTTTGTTGTTGTAAATATGTTACATTTGGTGTTTCCAGCAAAAAAATGGAACATGATTACAGTAATTCATTTTAATGATGATACAACTAAATAAATCAGAGAATTATCCACGTAGATTGATTCTAAATTACTCAGACATTCGAGAGAATATCAATCATAAGTTGCAAAATGCCTTTTTATTGTGATCTAAAATTTATTTATTAAAAACCTCCATAAACTAAAGGTAGTCGGTAACTTTCTTTTGTTTCAGGTATTTTATATATTTATTTTATTAATTCTTAGATTTAAAAGACTGGATTGAAATTTTAAACTATCTAAGACATGCTTAAATCAGAATACAGGCACTACCTTCATAAGAAAATATCTACGTAAATGATATTTTGTTTACTCCAATTTTGTACCTTCAGTTACAGAGATGGTTTGATTGAATCGTTAACATGGATCCTTAGAGAGAATTTGAAATGAAGGATATCTCAAGACGTTCTCGTGATAGTACATTGTTACTATTTACAAAAAAATATAAGCCTAATTCACGAGGCGTAGGAAGTATAATTGACTTTTAACCTATAAGACTATACAGAAATTAAGAAAATTATATCAATACATATGTAGGTGCCTATGAGGTTTCAGAAGGCTGCTTTGCGGTAGACGAAAATTGAAAACTTTTACTTTTAATACAGAATAGGTACTATAACAAAATCTTCATCATTGACAGCTTATTACATTCGAGAATGTAAAAATATTAGAAAAATAAATCGACGAAAACTTATTTAAGAGTGGGAAACTGTAGGTAGAACGCAACCCTCAGCATAAAACTACAGGAGAGCAACTATCACAGTAGTTTTAACTGGCAAATTACTTCGAATATTTTCATGTAAGGAGGAATCCCACCTCGTATAAATTAGTTTGTGAAAAAGGGTGGCTTTAGTAATTTTTTCCTCTCCAAAAGTTGAAATAATGGATAACAGCCCTTCAGATTATTGAGCTTTCTTCCGACATTAGCATTCCTTCAAAACCATTATTAACTTGACGATTTTAAAAAGGGATAGGTGGTGAATCAGAAGAGGTTAAAAACAATCCACGCTGTCCGACACCAGCTACTCAACAGAAGTACTGGTTCTGCTGGGCCCTCTTTCTGACAAGTCTCCAGGTAATTTGGGATCCAAAGTAATCTATTCTGAATCAAATCTGTTGTAATATCCACTTTCAGCACTAGTAGGTTTTTTAAAGCTTTAGCCCGTGCATCTATGGGCACACCGTCTATCGTTCTACAGTTTTCAAGACCAATTTAATTCCTCCAGTTGGCAACAGGGTCTGAAGGAGGCATCTATAAGGCAGAGTATATAATGTATATAATCTGTATATACATTATATATGTATATAATCTCCTTTTCTATTCAATATAGACGCCGAATACTATCTACAGGGAAGTAGATATTTGGTCTCCGTGAATGGTGTTCATCTAAGCAATCTACGAGATTTCTTATAATATTGCTTGTCCAGTACGAATGACTCCCACCACCTTGTGCCAGACATAACATTAAAAGCAAAGGTTGAGCATACATTTCACAAAGATTAAATTATTACTGTTAACAAAGAGCTATTTGCGAGCGGAGCATTTATAATGGTACAAGTATTGGAACTAGATTCACATCTCACACTCTGCTTCAGGTTAGCGTGCAGAGCAGAAATTGGCGAATTGTAACATTGAGTATTCTCCACAAACAAGACTGTGAAGGACCGTCTATGCAGCATCTGGGCCCGATCGCTTGTTGTTTTTTGATGGGTTACTATTTGTTAACAATCTATTATTTTTCATTATTTGTGTAAAATAGCGAGCGCGGCAGCCGGCTGTGTATTCCAGTATCTATCTGAACACTCTGGCAGGTACTGCATATCCCCCACAACCCTTCCGCACTTGTCCACTCCGCAGCACTGCAGATACATGTGAATCCAGCTTTATTGAAAACAGGAGGAGTAGCATTCTACAAGAATCAGGACACTTCGATAATACAGGTTGGCAATATGAGGCCGTTGATTTTTTTCTCACATCGCACATTAGGAGAGTTGACCTCCAACAAATCTGAGTACAGAACTTCTTCGATCTCTGATAATGTTAGCTTTGTTCCAAGCAGGTCATTTTATATTAACCATTCAACACAGAACCAATGAGCATTCTATTCCAAGTGAAAAGAGTTCAGTATCTCGTTTCTTGTACTGTGTTCCCAGGCTTGAAAAATACCTAAACAGACACCAGACAGATTTATGAACCGAAACCGTTAGAGAACAAAGCTAGTGCTTGCAATAAAATAACTTCGATTCCCAGATTGAAAAAAACCCACTTTAATTCATTATTGTCAACATTCTTATACATTTGTTGGCTTATGTTTCATGTAAGTAGAATTCATGAAGTAGAATCCAAAAATCGAAACATACTTTTTTTAAATCCTTCCAGAGTTTTCTTCTGCAACTCCTGGACCAAAGGTAATGAAATGAATGAAACTAATATAAAAAATGACGAATGGGTTTTGAATTATCTGCATCAATCTTGAACAACCCTAATGGTTGAAATCAAAGGGCTGAAATATTACAAAATGATAATATCGAGCACTTTTGAAATGACGGTAATTGTTATTCAGTATTGTTGTTTGGTTCGTTATAGATAGGAATCCCTTCAATGTACATCTGGTCGGTCTCTCAAAGCACTAGAACCTTGGCAGAAGAAAATAACTGCAGGTCGCAGTACGAATCCCCTACAAAACTGTGACGATCGAATCAGCTCATAAAACTGTCTCTTCAAAAGTTCCTATTGAAATCGAGCTTTTCATAATACAGCGCGCTATAAATTTGCGGACTAGTTTTATTCTATCTAGTTGAATACTGTCAGTTCCATTCCTGGATGGACCCTTGTGGCTCATTTGTTTCTTAACACGTTCAGAGCTGAGCGGCTCAAATGAGTCTCAGGTGAATCACTCACACCCTCTACTTTCAGATCGAAGAACTACGACATGAATGCTTCTACCACCGTTTTCTCTGGGGGTTTCCTTCTAGTTGACCTAATCACCACTAGATCGCTCTTTGTTTCAGATTTCATTCGTTACCACCCGTTCAATCCCTCCCACCCATTTCGGCTGATTCTAAAGACTGTGGTTTACTTTTTTCGGGCCTCCACCCATAAGCAAGAACAGCTGAATTGGGCTCTGCTCTGAACGTGTTAATCGACGCAAGTTGGTTAATTTAGATCGAGCTCCTTTCAATGCAAAGATAATACAAATGCAAGGTATGGTTTCCAATATTAGATAATGGACCTCTATGTGTAATACACATAGTTCATTAGTGGTTTATGAAGCGGAGTTATCTAATACAGAAATAATATACCTGTTCGTAATTATTAGGAGAGTTTATTATTCATTTCGAGCTCAGAAATTTAATAAAGTTCTTGGAATGCACCCTTAGATCTCTCATGCATTACCAACCACCGCTAACTGCTACAAATAGTAGAGATGGGCAAAACGGCTCACTCCGAAGAGCGGCTCTGAGCGCTCCGCTCACTAAAAAGAGCCAGTTCTTTTGAAGGCTCAGCAATTCACAAGTAATTCAAGTTTTGCCCAATAAATAACATTTTTGTCATTTTATCAGTCATCAGGTAGCTTCTCATTTCGGTGCACACCTGATCAGCCTTTGAAAACAGCTCGCACGGTGAACTTGTGCTAAGTATGCAGAGCCTCTTCCTCACCAACGAATACAAATGCGTATACGTCAGTTTTCTATTCTCCCACCAGAGTAAGGGGTCATTTAACCAAGGCAAATAGGGCTCATTCAGGTATTTGTCCAGTTCTACTGTCGCCTCAACTTGCGGGTCGTATTTTCCGTGTAAATGAGACAAGGTGTCGTCAAAATCGCTCCAAATGGGGAGCGGTGACAAGGTGGGTGTGTGATGGTTGGTGATGGTGATATGGTTAGTTGGCCCCTTCCCGATTTTAGAATCTGTTGCCTTGGGAGATGAGTCAGACGCCTGCAAGCGTCTGAATCATCCTCTGAGTGTGGCGGAGCATTACTTAATGCATCCACCTGCTCGGAAGGGGCAACTAAACCATTCCATCACCCTCACATGGTAGCAGAGCATGGTTACGTCCATTGGCCCTTCTATTGTTAATTGTCCTGATTACCCTGCTGCCCCTTCATACTCGCAATCCCCCCCCCCCCCCTCGGCTGTATGCCCTTACTATGATCAATTTTTAAATTGCCATTCCCCTGCCCAACTCACTGCGACGTCTCATTCCTCCCCCTCCCCGTGAATAATGAGAATCAATACTGCATTCATACCCCCTCTTCCCCCCCCCCCCGACTTTTCTCAGAGCCCAGGGAGTGTGATGGATATGGTTAGTTGGCCCCTTCCCGATTTTAGAATCTGTCGCCTTGGGAGATGAGTCAGACGCCTGCAAGCGTCTGAATCATCCTCTGAGCGTGGCAGAGCATTACTTAATGCATCCATTTGCTCAGAAGGGGCAACTAAACCATTCCATCACCCTCACAGGTGGGAGCAGAGGTGAGAGGGACAATCGAGAAGAGCCGAAGAACCGCGGTTCTTTTTTACTGACCCGTGGCTCACTTGCTCTTCAGAAAGATCCGGCTCAAAGAACCAGCTCAGTAGTGAGCAACCCATCTCTAACAAATACCAGTTAGACAAACCAATCGTCACAATAATCACCAAAAAGTGTTGGCAGTTTCATTAATTTGCAATATCATCAGGATGAATTAAGTTTGAAATATTTCGACGGCCCGAAGTCGTCTCCTAGTGTCAAAGCCACCCCAATGGTATGTACACGATAAAATACCAAATCTAAGTTTCATTCGAATCAGATGACGTTTGCACGCAAAACTTGATAACAAAATGATACAACTATGTAGCTTGATGATACCTTCTGTTATAGCTTACAGACTCTTCACTCTTATGACATGAACATATCCTTCAACGGAATACCAATCAGAAACAAAACAAGGGGTCTCCATATTCATTTGTGAAAATTGGGTTTCACAAAAATTCAGAATAGGTGTCATTATTATGTCCTAATTTCTTCCTTAACATTAATCAATGGCAGTTGCAGGTGGCGTCTAAACATTGTAGTTATTGATGTACGTACTGCCGGTTAGCTTAACTTAGACTTTTCAGTATCGAGTAACTGTTTCATTATCTTGCTCAAAGTAACATCGCACGATTATCAACTTGATAACTAACAAATTAGAAAAAGTTTAATAACACCGTTCGTCAAAGAAAGTGGGTCATTAAAACTCGTGCAAGGGAAGCAAAACACCAATAGAGTTCAGTAACCGGGATGGATCTTATATCAGAAATCGATGACGCTTTTGCTCCGAGAGTAATCGATGCTGGGGTGCAACGAGGTGAAAGGTCGCTTCGACTGGTCAGCTGATATGATGTTCGGTCGCGTCATATCAATTGACATTCGATTTCTGAAAACAATCAATTAAAAAACATTAAAAACTATTCGATAGGTGACAAAGAGAGACAGTAATTTTCTACAATGTCATATCAAAATATGAATAATTGCAGATACTAATGTCATTTTATAATTTGGTTTATAATTCAATAATAAACCATTGCAATCGATTTGAAAAAAAAATTCTAACCCCCCCTGAAAATTTCATAGTTTACGTTTCAAAGGGTGTAGAATCCGAATCTGCAATAAAAATTTTTCCGTCCTTCCGCCGAACGCCGTACGCACGATCTCTCCCAAACGGCTGGAGCAAACAATCTGAAATTTTCAGGAAAAATGCATGTTGGTCCGACAACGCCCCAATTCTTCACTTAATTTAAAGGGCCCTTTAAGGGTTGTCAAAGTTTTGTAAAATCCCTAAAAACCTCAACAAAAAAAAGTCAAGGCGGCCTAAATTTGGATTTTTTTTTTGAAGAACTTTCCATGAGGAACCGAATGAGCCCCTCCCCAGGTCCGTAGCTCAAACCATTCCCGATGTATGGCCCGATTTATGGTGCCAACATTTGCATCCACATTCACTACATCACTACGTTACTGCAATCAAAACAAAAACAACAGCGTTTTTTGTTTGTTTTGATCGCAGTAATCTAGTGATGTAGTGAATGTGGACACTGGAGTGAACTCCTGAAATAGCCGATACACGGGTTGAAGCATTCTGATATGCATGCTCCGTCTTAGGAAATTTAAAATTTTCAAATAAAATACTTTTCCATTGTAATCGCTCTTGAAAAAAAAAAAAAAAAAACGCTGCAAATTCTTTCACTGGGGTTTATTATTCAATTTCATTTGAATTTCTTGTTTGGAGTGGCGTGTTTCATTCATTATTGAATTTCAGGAGGCACATAGATCAGAATGGTTCTCAGCCAAAATACCTATTTGGATTGATCAGTTGATCATATTTGTGTGCCTCCTGAAATTCAATAATCGCTCTATCATTTGAAACACGCATACTCCAAAGCTTAGTAGAAATTCAAATCATGAATGCCTTCAAATGAATGAAATTGAATAATTCAGTGAAAAATTGAATCAGAATCAGCTGTACCATCACTTCTGGGGGTTCCTTTGGAAAAAGAGTTTTTGGCAATTAAGCTTACATTCTCCTTCGTGTTGATGAAGGAATTTTTTGATCGAAAATTAGAGAAAATGAGGTGGGGAAGTGTAGTTTTTTTACACCCTGAAAATGTCAGCTTTTTGCTCCATGATTTGGGAAAAACGTGCGTACGGTGACGGTTGAAACAAACAGATTACGGATTGTACTCTTGTAGCCCATGAAATTTTTGGGACTTTTTTTTTTGGATTAAATGGTTTATTATTGAATAATAAAAAAATAAGGGCTGAAGTTGAGAGAGTGTTTTTCTTAAATTGTAGTGGCAGACGTGATGGGTCACAGGGGTTCGATTGCTGAGGAAAATAGCGGTGTAAGGATGAGATAGTGTGGATCGCTATGGAACCTGAGGAGCCAGAAGATATGGGATGGAGGATTGCTATGGAGACGGTGACTTCAGGTTGGATGGGTGGTGTTGCCACAAACATAAAATACCCTGTTTTTAGACAAATTTTTGCAATTTAAACGGATATAATCCATGGAATTTGATAACTCTTTCCGTTGCTCAAGAGATACAGTGCTTGATTTTTTTAGCAATATGGTAACGATTTGTTGATTGGTAAGGGGGATCTTTTTGATCTTCATTCACATTCTCACTGTTCACTTCTTCTATACAGGATGATCTCCTCAAGTGCCACTTGCTGTAGGTAATCAATTTTATTTTCCAACATAAGAATTAATATACCTCGGATGCCTGTGGCGTCTCGCGAGTTCCATGTCCCGAGAAAATATGACCGTCCTGTGAGAAACGTTTCCATCCCCGGAAGCTGCGTCAAGTATCCCATTGTACACCAATAAATCATCCACGAGAATCTGTCAAAAGTGAAATACCTACGTCACAACTTAAAATTTTTTGGTTCGTGCAACTTGAATCCTAGCATAATAATAGCAGGTTGCTTATAATCAGATAAAATAACTCTCTAAATACAAAATATTAAATATGAGAGAGAGAGAGAGAAAACATGCTTTATTTAGGACAATAAATAAATTTTACAATGGATATGGAGAGTCATGTGAATAATCATGATCCTTTAGGATCGACAGATGAGTTCACAACACATTTTTTGCTTGTTTTAAACTGATTATTATTTATGGATATACTAGACAGTATTACTAGCAGAGGAATAATATAAAAGATTCATACAATCTTTTCCTATAAATACATTTACACATTTTATACCTAAACTACCATTTTATGTACATAAACTACCCTACAAACTAAAGATTGTATTCAGCAATGGCTCTTACACGGAGTTGCCAGGCTACCCTACAATATCTAGCGAGGTTAACCTCTGCCCTCTCCAAAAGATGCATATATTCCTCCCTGCAAATCACCGATTTTCCTAGCCATTTACGCCTAACCATGGTGTATGCTGTGCACTGCGCGGCGAAATGGAACGCATTTTCAATAGCATTAACGATACACATGGGACACGATTGCTCTTCATTCTCATAAGGGCGGCTCCTAAGCGCCAATATGTCGCCTCTTAGCTTAAACAACCATTTAGCTATCCAAATTGGCCCGCTCCCCAAGATCAATATTAAATATGAATAAATGAAAAAACATAATTAATTTCAAGAAATGGAAATATGACTATGAGACCGAATCGTTATACGAAATGAGTAGTAACCTTGCATCTAAGCGAAGATGGCACTAACCAAAAATTCTCAACTATTGCTGTAATACTATTGTATGACTGACTATTCTATATTTGTAAAAAAACTCCTTTGAAATGTTACGAGGACTCTTCCCTTTGTCAATACAATATTCTAGTAGTGGGTGTAGGTAGTCATTTCGAATCCCTTAATTGGAGCATGAGTTTTTATTTTCATCGGATACGTTTCGTCCTTCAACGAGGACTTCATCAGTCTTATTATGTCATCAATACATGTAGAATTCTGGCTTAGACATGGGGGTGCCACCACACATCCTTTCACTTTGTTTCAATACTTGTAGTATGGGCAATTGAAGTTTTTTAGTTGCTCCCTCATCCTTCTTTATATAAAAACTGGTCATGATTAAACATTTTTATATTATTGTTGTTGTCATTAATTGATTAATTAGTGAAAAAAGGAATAAAAAAAGATTGTATACATGAGTTTTAGTTTTGCCTGCAGCAAAACTCTCTCATTGTTTCTCTTTTTTATTCATTTTTTCACTAATTAATCAATTAATCATAATATAAAAATTTTTAATCATGACCAGTTTTTATATGAAGAAGGATGAGGGAGCAACTAAAAACTTCAATTGCCCATACTACAAGTAATGAAACCGAGTGAAAGGATGTGTGGCATCACCATGTCTAAGCCAGAATTCTACATGTATTGATGACATAATAAGACTGATGAAGTCCTCGTTGAAGGACGAAACGTATCCGATGAAAATAAAAACTCATGCTCCAAATAAGGGATTACAATATTCTAGTTTTGTTAATCATTCAATCGAATAGAAAAGAGTGACTTTATTACTCACTCCAAACTCTTTGACTCCTCTTGAAGGGGTTTTGCCGTAGTTCCACAGTTTGATTATAGATATGGTCGTCAGTGAGTCGAATTTGATGAACACCGTATTTACCTGAAAATATAGTTTCGATTTGTTAGTCACAGCTCTGTATGACCAAAAGCAGTGACAAGTGACAATTTCACGCATTATTCAAAAAATAATAGACCCATATGTTAGAATCGGCAACGTTTTCAGTTTGATTTCTTGAATGAAAAACGCTGCAAATTTTTTCACTGGGGTTTATTATTCAATTGGCTTGCTTGTGTGCGTGTTTCACAAGTGATAGAGCGATTATTGAATTTCAGGAGGCACACAAATATGATCAACTGATCAATCCAAGTAGGTATTTTGGTTGAGAACAGATTTACGTGGTCTATGTATTTCTCCTGAAATTCAATAATCGCTCTATCACCTGTGAAACACGCACACTCCAAAGCTTAGTAGAAATTCAAATTATGAATGCAAGCCAAATGAATGAAATTGAATAATAAACCCCAGTGAAAGAATTTGCAACGTTTCATGCATATCTGAATGCTTCAACCCGTGTATCGGATACAAAGCCTTTTAGGAGTTCACTCCAGTATCCACATTACTACATCAATACATTACACTCCAAAGCTTAGTATAAATTCAAATCATGAACGCAACCCAATTGAAAAATAAACCCCAGCGAAAGAATTTGTAGCGTTTTACCTACATTTACGGGAATGCTTCAACACGTGTATCAGCTACAAAGCCTTTTAAGAGTTCACTCCAGTATCCACATTATTGCATCACTACGTCACTAGGTTACTGATATCAACACAAAAACAATAATAAGCCAAAATAACGCGAATGTTGGCACCATAAATAGGGCCATAGACCGGGAATGGTTCGACCTACGGACCTGGGGAGGGGCTCATTCGATTCCTCGTAGAAAGTTCTTAAAAAAAAAGTCCAAATTTAGGCCGCCTTGACTTTTTTAAATTTTTTTAGGGATTTTACAAAACTTTGACAACCCTTAAAGGGCATTTTAAATTAAGTGAGAGAGCTGGCTCAAGAATTGGGGCGTCGCCGGACCAACATGTATTTTTTCTGAAAATTTCAGCTTTTTTGCTTCAGCCGTTTGGGAGAAATCGTGCGTATAGCGTACGGCGGACGGACGGAAACATTTTTATTGCAGATTTGGATTCTAGACCCTTTGAAACGTTCACCACGAAATTTTCAGGGGGTTAAATTTTTTCAAGAGCAATTACAATGGTTTATTATTGAATAATAAACCAAAAGTCCATCCGAGTTGTTGTACGTTTACACGTCCGCTCTCCATAAAAAAATCTTTATAAAATATTAAAAAATCAATATTTCTCAACTTTCGAAATACAAGCTTAAGCCCTCTTAAAACGAACACAAATCTGTAAAAAGAACCGGTTCATTCGGATGAGAAGCAATCAATTTATTGAAACAAAAAGTTCTTCCAAATCACGCGGGGGTATGAGCTTTATTTATGGCTGCATTAATTTAATTTATTTTCTTTCTAAGTCTAAAAAATAAATCTTTGTGTAATAATTTGTAGCTTTCTCATATTTGCTAGGAAATTAGCAGAGAGCGACAACTTAGTACTAGAGTCAAGTCACCCTGTAGGGTGTAGTCATCAACATTAAAAAACTTTTCATTTAATCAGGAATAATAACAATCAATGTCTTAGTTTATCGAGACTAAGGTTCTGAACTGATGTAGACCGTTATGTCTATTTGAATCCAGTATTTCAATCGTAGGACAAAACATTTTTTCAAGGATTTTCAACTTGAAATATGAATCTCTTACATAAACTGTCCGTACCAAAAAATTGAAATCAACTTACAACTCCTGGCAGAATGGGCGCTAGCCACATATGTCGACCATCGACGGTGTTATTTGTGCCGTCCACCAGTTTATCAGGTGTTCGAACATCTTCTTCAATTCCCTCTAGAATGTTGACGCTAGACGGGTGAGCACTCACGTCTGAAATAAACGCAATAATATTGAAGATTATTGCAAATAGGTAAATAATAAACGAGAATGATTTCCATTTCTCATACTTCAACGTTAGCTTGAATATATTTAGTTGAACACAAAATAATTCATAACATTGTATATCTTCAAAACTTAACACGATAGAGAGAGAGAGAGAGAGAGAGAGAGAGAGAGAGAGAGAGAGAGAGAGAGAGAGAGAGAGAGAGAGAGAGAGAGAGAGATAAAGCATATATTTAGTTTTATAAATTTTACAAGATCCTTCAATACATCATATTGTACACCATTACATAATTTAACTGATCCATGCATCAACACTAATATAATATATCGAAATTAAGCGTGTTCACATTTTCCTTCCTTATACTACAATAGGAGCATCCTGATTTTGAAAGTTCTTTAAAACCGACGCAGGGGGTAGTCGCTCGAAGCTTTTTCTACTCTAATTACTTTTCGTGCCTTAAATTTTCAATTTTCTATTTGTCTTCTATCGCATGTTTTTCTCATTTTTGGTGCTTGTTAACTATTTTCCTATCGTTTTTCCTTAAATATTACTTATTTTTGCTATCTCTTTAATCTAAATTTTAAACTCGGCAGGGACCTATTAATTTCACTTTATCAGCATATTACATTGTTTCTATATGTAGTATACAACATAGTACAGTTTACTAATCGTTTTCATATAGTAGTTTAATATAATTTATTAATAAATAATTGCATATATTAATTAATAATTCCTATCCTATAGATATTTTGTTACATGCTATTGGTTATATTTTATTTGCTTTCGTGTTTGTACATTTAGATCATCCTAGTCACATCTTTCATTTATTCATAGTTAAATTCATTTATTAAAAATTTCCGGTATTTCCCCGCTTCCCTGATGTATTTTACCAAGTTCTCTATGTTGCCTCTTCCGTTTAGTATTTGTACTATCTCATTTATTGTTAGAGTTCGTTTCCCCAGGTAAGTAATTCGAAATTCTCGTAGGATTGGACACACTGCTAGAAAGTGAAAGTTCGTTTCATTCTCATTTCGATTGCACATTGAGCATCTATTCATTTCTGTTCTGGCTCTTGCAATTACCCTTATTTTCTGTAGATCTGTTAGGCTCATGTACTTTCTGCCCCACTCGAGTGACCTGTCCAATATTGCGAACAGTTGGTGGTGTGCCGAATTCCTTATGTCGTTTTCCAGTTCCACTCTCCATTCACTTTCAATTCTCTCCACTAATCCTAGAATCTTCTCAATCCACGTTGTTCCCCCCAGATCCACACCATAGCTTGCCGCCATTTGCTCATATTCCTGGTACCATGTTACATTATCATGTTTGGCACTCTCCGCTATTATTCGTGGTAATCTATGCTGTGGGTATTTCATTATTTTGCTCACATGTCCCACTGAGAGTTTTAGGGTATAGAAGTACAATGGCTCAAATCCGCTTTCCGAGTACAGTGCATAATTTGGAGTGTTTTGGGGTAATGCCAGTACTTTTTTCAGATAGTATCTCTGCAATGCCTCAATTTGTTCTTGCATTTGGTATCCCCATACTTGTGCCCCGTAACATACCACTGCGCACGTAGTGGCCTCATACACTCGATGTTTTGCTCCCAGTGGCACTTTCCGTTTTCCATTTAACGTATCCCACACCGCATCGATCCATGTTTAGTGTCGGTGGTTTTTCTTTGAAAATGTGCTCCTAGATTTAAACTTGGGGTCATACTTATCCCTAGGTACCTGAATTCCTTCGCTATTATCAATGGTTCTCCCTCAAAGCACCACTTTTCATTTCTAGCCGGTTTACCACCTCTAGCCGGTTTACCGAACATCATCACCTGTGACTTGTCTCGATTGAGTGTCTGGCAATATTGCGCCACTTCGTTAATCATTCCTTGCAGTGAATGATAAATTAAGATACAACAATTAAAGTTACTTGACCTTTACTAAAAATATTAATACAGTTCGTAAAACAAATACCCATTCCAAACCATCTCCAACATCTGACTAGGTCTCTGTATCAGTCTCCTCCAAGGGGGATCTTCCAGGGTGCAAACCTGGGGGTAGAGCAGAAGGCACATGCCTCAGGACCCTCTAAACCAATTCTTCCAAATGTATTTGGACGGAGAGATATGAAACATTGGATATCCCCCTGTGTTCCTTCCTACAGGAAAGCAGGCAGTAACTACCTCCACCTAGTGCCACTAGCCTCCCCTTCCTCCCCTGTTGAGGTAGAATTCGTGGTTTTAGGGGTTGACCACATCCTAGCCCATGGGATCTTCCCTGGATGCTCAAGGATACATAACCAGGTTACAAGACCCTGTTTAGATGTGAGTTTTGTTACGAACTCGGGTACCAGCTTCATCAGCTGTTAGGTTCGCCTCAACCTGCAGTGCCTTGGCAAGCAGGTATCTTGCAAGGAAAATTCCGAACAAGGTCCAGAATGGTAAGACATACCATTCCTCTCATCCCCCCTGGACTTGAGTAGTTGTACCTCTACTTGCAGGAGAAGGGAGTAATGCAGACCAGGATAGACTCTTCTAGACAAACATCAACCTTCTTTTAGAATCATCCTTACACTGTGCTCCTTCCCGCATCTGCAAGCAGACGGGACAATGACTCGAGCCTGGCGGGTGAGAGGACAGGTATTGGACACCATTCAGGAGACCTTGTCACTATTCAATTCCCCCCAGGCTACTGGCACACAGGCGATAATTCCACCACTTGACCATCAATGGAAGTACGAGGGAAAATAAAACACTGTGTTGATCATCCAGAAATCATTCAATAGAACTTACAATTCTCATCGATTTGTATCAGTTGGCCGACTGCGTCGTACATCTCAATGGCGTTAAGGCCAATGTAGTACTGATCCCCCCACGACGACAAGAGGTGGAACTGGAACACAAAGCCCGTCGGCATCTCAGGTGGCTCATACTCTTCAAAGCTTACTGGACCTGGACCAAAAAAAAAAAAAAAAAAAAAAAAAGCAAAAGCTTGTAAATTAATACGCTAATTGAGGAGCTTACTTTCAGAAAGGCACATATCCCAATCTGGGAGAAAACGTTTTTTTCTCAATTTTCTATCTCTGAATATGAGTTGAATCAGATCCCCCTATCATTTCCGAACAAAACAGAACACATCCACGTCAATTCCGGGGCTAAAGTTATGTGTTTGCATCAAAAGGTAACAAATCCGTCCCCTACATTTTTTTTTTTTTTTTCAGTGCCTTGCAATCGAAATGGCACATATCCTCCGAATTTCGTCAGCCGATAAGTCGTGGGTTTTCAAAAAGGGACATATCCAAAAATAAGCATTGCGCCTTTGTCTTGACGTTGAATATTTACACGAGACTCGATAGATGGCAGGCATGACATATGGAGTCCGGTAAAGTTTTCAATAACACCTACAGAATGGAGAATGAATTCTTTCTTTTACAAAAAGGCACAAATCCATGAGTTTTGATCAAAAGGGCACATTTCCAAAGTGAAAATGGATATACAGCCTCGTGTTTTGGAGAAAATTGATTCATATTCCGAGGCATCTTTATCTGTGCCTTCTCACACATTACTCCGATGAGAAACTGCAGAAAACATCTCCACTAATCTGCAAATCGTTTTTTTTTTTCACTTCCTGAACATTTTGTCGGAATGGATATGTGCCTGTTTGAAAGTAAGCTCCTCAATTATGCTTTTCATAAAAGTTATAATTGACCTATACATAATTAATTAGTATAGCATACATGCTATGCTAAGAGTAAATGACGAACGACACTTGAACTTTCAGTAAATTAATAACACAATAAACTAAAATACGATTTGCAGAATTTATACTGCAAGTCAGTGAGAAAGAATCTGATACGGTTGGTGATTTTTTTCTCGAGTCTGAATATTACCACCAGATCAAAACAATAAACCGACCTAAGAACGGCCTGAAGTTACCTTGAGAGTTGAGAAGCGACTTCATTATACTGGCTATCGGTTGAAATTGGGATGAAGGCGGTTTGACTAAATGAATTTTCTGGGCGATCTTGTAGTGGCAGTGACCTGGCGCTTTGCGGATGAGAACATCTTCGCACACAGCTTTGTCATCAACATAAATGGACATGTTTTTTACCTGAAACGAACACGACAACAGTAGCAAAACATTGAATCTGTCGAGATAAAATTATGGTATATATTGGTACTTCGTAGAGATTTTTTGGCCTACATACCTAAACAAGACGAAATTTATGTATGAAAGAGCTGAAACTACTTAGCTAAGGAAAATGGGAAATTAACAAAAGCTGTTATACCTGATAATCTGATATGATCGGTATCTGTTATTATTTCATTTATCAAAAAACTTGAGCTGAAGAATTGAACTCATTTCATTGATTTGACTTTGATTACAAAGTAGCCACAAATTATAAGAATGAAGCATTCTATGAATCAACAATCTTGGATAAAGTAACACTCACACCAGCATAACTCAAGTCTTCATTTTCGTTATAGTTGAAGACCAGAAGGGCTGAGATATGTACAGGAGTGGGAATGGTCAGTTCCATGGTGATGGGTCTTTTCTTGAAGTCTTGACGCCACATATGTCTTGCGTCTGATGTTTCATTGATGCCGTCTAACAACCTAAGGAAACAGTAGCAAGTTTAATTAGAAATGGATGTTCAACTATGTGATCATATTTTGTGGTTAAGACGAGTAGAGATACCAAAATTTCACCAGAACTATATTGCGGGAAAGGCTTTGAAAGGCGGACCTTGGAATATATTTGCAGGTGTGGGCAATAGAAAGCATGTACTGAGACACGCGTAGTCAGAAGTTAACTAGTTTGAAACGAGTAACAGAAAGTCATATAATGCATCTCCAGTTTCAACCAATAGGGAATTTGGATGATTTTTCTTTCTTTCATATTTCTGAAACTACTTCCTGAGGAAATAATCAAGGAAAATAGGGAACTGCCTAGAATTGTTTCCAGAGCTTTTCAGATAATTTAACTAAAATTACTGCATTAGAAAAACATGCAGGAGTTGGGAGGGGGAACGTTTTACAAGTTAGTTGAGAATGCTGCTTACTGAGCTGAGCTGAAGAGCTTCATCAAAAGTGTTCTCTGCTTGAACAACATAAAATAGCCGTGAATTCTCCAGGGATATTAAAATATAAGTCTCCAGTATTACGAATCATTTTTCTGTGAATGATTGCAGCAAATTAATTAAAGAACATGAACATTTTAGTGTCCCTGTGAGAGTTTCACTGCAGCTGTAACTTCCATTAAGTCTTAAGAGACCTGCGGTCAGACCCTGCTGATTCAAACTGTGCATTTCACTTCTTCGTTAAGTCTCCTCCAATGATTTTTTGGACAATTTCCTCGATGTTACCATTTGACTTGCTCCAAGCAAGCCTCTATCAACAGGTTTGATTTTATAATCTTAAGTGCTAAAGGTCGGCGAGTATGGAGACTGAAAGGCGAAGCTTCAACTGCAAGGGCCGCTGTATAAACCATGAACAGGAGATGCAAACGACAATGATGAAAATAACGGGGATTTCCACTGGATGTCACAGTGACCAACAATATAGTGGACCTAAGAGATTTATTTGATTAGAATAAGATTTCATTTGAAGGGTCATGGGGAAAAACGATCAGAGTCCTAAACTTCAAAATGTTCAGAATACCTATCAATTTTAAAGTTGAGTGAGTCGTCATGGGTACTGGTGGTTGAGACAAAAATCAATATTAAAACACTTTGTGTTTTAATAGCATTTATTTATAATATTCCGTTTCAGAAAAGTTGGTTTTATGAGATTTTACTGTATATTTTACAATTTAAAAACAAATGCGTGGGCTTGGATCTTTTTTTCCTGTACACAGAGGGTTTATCGCTGCTTATGTGAAATATAAAGTGGTAAGTACTGACTATGCTTATTAATTTTTGAAATTAAAATAAAACTTTAAACATGCGCCAGCTTAAAAAAGTTTTTTTTTTTTTTTTTTTTTTTTTGTAAATAAAAATGAAACAAAAAACACGACCTTACTTAATCTATTCGTCACAGTAGGCAACATCATCAGTAAGAGGGTTGTCAATATAATCAACATCGTCTTTAATTTGAACCTTTGGCACAATTCAATTTTAATATTTTTGGCATCTCAATTTAAACTTTTGGCAACTCAATTTCAACTTCTGGCATACCACTTTGAGTTTTTGGCATATCAATTCATACTTTTGACAAACCCAACTAATCCAACACTCCACCCCATATAATGATCAATAAATGTTTTTTCTCTCTCAACATTGTCTTCGTTATTCACTTTGCTGTCTTCCTGGTTGATAAGTAAGGGGTTATCAGGGATCAGATTACGGTAAAACAATCTTGCATCTGGGTCGTCCAAAAACGTGGTTAAGTGCTGAAGGTCCTTCCGTTTGGCAGTTTTTATGGGCACAGGCCTTTCATAAAGCTTCATTACTTACTGGTAACTTCATTATTTACTGGTAATGTAGGCGGGTGGAATGGGGAAGGCGGTTCGTTTGTTTGGAGTTTGATCATTCTTTCCCAATGACGCTCGGGACTTTGATCGTTTTTGAGCGCAGACGTTTATTTCCGCTAGTGATTTGACTAAGAACCTGAACTTTTCCCCCCATGTGAATCATGCACCGCATTCTACTCTGAACCAGGTACAATATCCCGTGTTTAACTCATTTCGGACTGAAAATGGACTTTGATCGTTTTTCCCCATGACCCTTCATTTGTTTGAAAAGAGATTCTATTTGATTGCTACATGGTTTCATTTGGTAGGTTAGAGGTTTGGATTGGAACAAGGTTTCAATTGGTTGGCTCCTACGACGTTTCATTGGACTGAAAATTCTATATACACTAAGATTGGCGATTTTTGAGCATTGTCCGTATCTCTGACGTCACTGTATAAAACTTTATTCTCTCTACTTCACCCTTATTCCACTGATTTTTTCTCCCTTGAAAATGGTTTATAAGCAGATGATTGGGCGAGCTTACTTGAGGGCTAAGCGAGCGTCAGATGGCGGATCCGTTAGCAAATGGAGGACCTCGAGGGGTTCTCCCGTCTCGCCCAGAACCTGGAGGCCTGTGAGGCCTACGACGTTGAGGCCCCAAGTCGAAGAGATTTTGATGCGCAGGGAAGAAAGGCAGAGGACAGCGCCCCCGAGCTCGGAGGCCACTTGCTTTTTCATTTGTCCCGGACATGTAAGTGGTCTGACGTACTGTAGGGAAATGATATAATGTTAAAATACTCAGCTAACGATTACACAAGAATTTATCGTTACTGGTTCATATAGGCGTTCTGAACAGAACACTGATTTTTACAGATATCTCAATAAAACTAATTTAACGGTTAGTTACATGTAGTATTATAGGAATAATAATAATAAAACAATTGTTCACCCCGGTGTCAGCTGTCAATGGTCGCTCGGGCTGGTTGAGTTTCACAGGATCGGCAACTTCATTCATGACGCTTTCAAATGAGTCGTCATGTCTCGCAACTTGTTCAAGAATATCTTCATTCGTAGTGAACAGTATTGTCTGCAACAAGAAACGTTGGTAATTTATTTCATTGTTTACCTACAACTCATGCAATCCTAGTGATACTCCTTGGAACAGTGACCACTCCCATAGTTTGAATGCAAATGTGTGTTTAGTTTTCGATGTTTCGTCATACCTTACATTAACGAGAATATTCCTCATTTCCTTCTCTAAACGAATCTTAGAAACCATTCTATGTTTCGCAAATATTTTACTAGTCCTATTATTCAAAACAATTCAATAACCTACACCGGTACGAGGAAGCTTTGTCGTACTAAACTTCGCACACTTTTTTCTTTTTTTGAACAATCAACAAGCTGGTATTGTACACAGCAAGCTATCCAATTTTGTAGTCGAGAGATTTCTAATACGTTTCAATCTTCATCAGGTCTGATTTTTTATATTCTTCATGTTGTAACCATTCCAAATGTTAACCGTTGTTTTCCGTTTGTATCTGAGACCTCTGGCTCCCAATTAACTTTTATATATCAAGGCAGCTACATACTAAGCCCTTGTAAACTGCATCCCAAACTTGCAGGGCTTACATAAACTTGACAGCAGATGTGGGACACCATGTTACAAGAGCCTTACAGTTACATTGACCTAATTAAATCTTACTGGATCGTAAAATAAAACTATGCAAATTATAATAAATGATAATTAACTTGTACTTACGTCACCAAAAGCATCTGTCCCTCCTAAAATCCCTCCAGAAGCCCGAGCGATCTCCCCTTGAAATATCTTGACGCCATCCAACTTCATGACGACATCTTTAGCCCCACGGTACGAATGGATCCGAGACTTATTATAATTCTGAGGGATTTGAGAAATTTATGTATTAGAAAACCAATAGGTGAAATACCCGTGATAGTTCCCTACATCACAGTTAAGGAAGATAACGTAATGGAGTTTGTTTAATATAATATTTAAAAAATAATTAAGAACGGCATTTTAAACCTTAATATTTCAAAATCGTGGTGCAGATCGATCGTCAGGCTGAGATGATATATGCCTAGAATTCCTCGTGGTTTAAGCGATGACTACCTAACTCGCTTCAATTATGAATCGTCTCAATGCCAGAACTGCGAATTATCAACAGGATCACTGTAGCATAGCTCATTAGCTAAAGATAGTGATGGAACGGTTGAATTGCTCCTTCAAAGTGCTGAGGCGATATGCCTGCACCACCCAAAGGATCCATCTCAAAATTTGTAAAACTCAAAATGGAGGCCTCACGAAGATGAGTTAAACCGCACATTTATATGTTTTTCGGCAATAATTCCTTCCTAAACTAAAAAACGGGAGGGGAGGAAGGATCGTCTGTCAAAACGGTAAAGTAGGTGAATCATTTGGGCACACAGCTGGAAAGCTCATAAAATCGATTGGTTTCTATACTCCATAACTTTTTTTCACCTCTGCAAAGGTCCAGTACGGTTTAAATTGATTGCTTTCTGAAATGTGGACACTTGATAAACTTTTCTAATTTATACTGAACAATAACTTAAACCAATTCTAAACTATGCGAGCGATGTTTACGAACAACTCAACTTACCCATATTCTGATCATGGCGATCGTATAGACGGAGTCCATTGTGATATGAACGTAGTGGTGGTTTCCTTCAGTGAAAGGGGTCAACCACAGGTGCATGTCATCTCTCGTTCGGTTAACGCGGTCCAACAAATTGTTGACCACTCGAGGATCTTTGGAGTATTCTGGGAGGACGTTGATATCAGCTGGATCGGCGGTGATCTGCAGTTTAAAGCAATATCAATTTTGCACAACTGCACAATGTGAGCGTCTTTGACAGTAAAAGTGTCAACTTCAATTATTATTAGTGAAGTAAACGAACAAAAAGGGAGTGAAAAATGTAAAGTGTTTTCTATTTGTACATTCATTCATATGTTTGTGCTCACTAACCACCAACCTACCTTCTACTCTGGGCCAAAAAAAATTACATTAACAAGTGTACGGGAATGAGAAATGGCGAGAACATAGTCAAAATTGCCTCAAACTACAATCGTTTCAAGCAAAACAATTTTTTGCGGGGACTATACCTTCAAATCTGAACGTTTCTTAGTGCGTCAATACCACACCTAAAGCGTCCTCATGATTTCTAATACATGCTGCGGAACTGGATGTTTTTGGAAGAACGAGGAAAATATTATACACACCTGAGAAATTTGGGCCAATTCCCCCGTAAAGGTGAAGATCTCAATTCCATTAAGGCCGACGTAATGTCTGTCACCCCATGTTGACAGGATGTCCAGAACCAGATGCTTACCGCTTGGCAGTTCGGGGATGATGAAATCTTCTTTGATTTGGGGGAGAGGTGTTCTCAAGCTGGGAAACTCCTCTGGGATGTTGACAGGTTTTGAAGGGACCACTGGAACAAAGTTTCAGTTTTGTTGTTCTGAAAAATGAACTAATAGGTCTCTAGAACTAACTTAACATCATCAAATAAAAACAAATTAAAACGGAGTTAGATGGAACGTTGTCTATATTTCCACGAAAGTAAAGAGTTACACTGTTAAATCGATTTCGACGGTTAGGTCATCATCAGTAACAAACATGAACTGAAAGTACATCACAGAAAGCATATCTTATATAGGATCAAGTGAGAGGAGATTGAATCCTATTGGCTCCAGGAAGTGAAAGGGCGGGGAGGACCAACCAATGCCACTCAAGGCTTACAAAGTGAAAGGGACACAAATAGTATCATTATGGAGAGGCGGGGCCAAAGTTATTGCAAGAAAGAACCCAATAATGGTGAAATATTTTGAGGAATGACATCATTTAAACATTTTCCTGACCTATCACTCTTAACAATTTCGAATTTTTCTAGCACATCCAACATACCTCCCTTTGGGCAAAAATGAGGAAATTCTACATATTGCCTGTTTGTCAGATCAAAACTAAAGCTATGATTGGATTCATTCAGATGACTTGAAAAGGCAGAATCACCTTTGTTGTCCCCGAAATCCTTTTAATGCTCTTTTATTCGTTCCCTAAATTTCCTACCAGTTTGACCACAGTACTCAAGCCCACATGAACATTTTAGTTTATAAACCCCACTTTTATCCTGAACGTTAATTTTATCCTTAACCGAACCCAAAGAAGATTTGAGATTATTTTTATTCTTAAACCCAACGTTAAAACCCCTGGACGACAGAATTTTACCGATTTTATCCGAAATTTTCCCATAATAAGGTATACTAATCCACTTTTTCTCTTCCAACTCAATTTCTCTCACTAAATTACACACCCCTTCCCTACTCTTTTTCCTAAGAACCTTATTCCAAATAGAATCAACAAGTTCTCCCCCATATCCATTACTTACGGCTATACTTTTAATAACAGATTTTTCTTTCAATAAATTTTGATCATTCATTGGTATGGACAGTGCCCTATTGATCATACTATGGAAGGCGGCATGTTTATGAACTAAAGGATGATTTGAAGTGCTATGAATAGTTATATCACGTTCCATCTTACTCCGTTTTTATTTGAAATGGGTTTCCACAACTTCGTCCGTATTAACATCATCATATGAGACCAAGCCAATTTTGCCACTTGCCTGATATCCTTACATAAGGCCATTAGCTTATTCAGTCTGTGTATACATAGATGATACTTTTATAATGTCTCAAGCAGACTACCTTGTGTTCCAATTACCAAATGATAATGGACGAGATGTCATTATGATCTCATTACCTGCGGGTGATGGTATGGCAGGATTGATGCAATTTGGACAATTCTTCTAGAACTCCAAGTAGTGAGTCAGGATTCTTAATATGCAGTTTCTAGATAAAGCAGAATAAATACTAACTGCGTCGTTTTTCTCAAGTTGGAAACTAGTTTCTAATTCTACCTTTAAGTCACAAAGTGACAATAACGTGCGAATTTATTTGAAATTTCCTTCCATTTGTGATTTCCCTTCTGAATTCTGCCCATTCTTTCATCGGAAAATTCAGTAGAAAGTCAAATCCTATCCTGCATTGATCACGATGACAATTCTAATTTGTCTTTGTTTCTATTCAGATAGACTTCAAGAACTCGTACGGGGCTCGTTCAGCACACAAAAGGAAACACGTCCTCCAAGTATTCAGGGGATCGTCAACTTCATAATATACTTGTTTGTAGATTTTCCGTTTACGTGTTGCCCAAACATCAACAATGAATAGATGAGTCACAAATGATGTACGCCATTAGTCACCCCCACTGACCAAAGAACCCCTTAATGATTGTCTGCAAGAGGCCCAAAAGTTACAGATTATTCTTCAATATCTTTCGAGTATTAAATGATAAATTTTATCAAACAAATCTCTACAATTATTCAAAATATACGAATTTTCAGTTCTAATCAAACCACTTTTGACTGATTATGGTCTAAAGAACGTGGTAGAAACCAAGCAAAACTAACAACCATCCTCCTCTGCAGTTGGCAAAACAGCGAAAACAAAATTTATCAATCCAAATAAAACAGAAAATCAGCCCGAATTCAATCCAACTCCCAGTTTTTCCCAAACCTTTGTACCACAATTTCAAGCCGACGGCCAAAGGAAACATGTTTTCTTCCTTCAAACAGAAAAATTTCCAACCAGGAAAGTGTGCCAACGTCGTAACCTATCCATAACGAAAGGTATTCATGGTTTCTGCACATTGTACACTATTCGGGTTTTAAAAGAACTGTCACATTCCCCTACTTGTATTGATGAAGAATGTGGTAAAAAGCGCTCCTTCATTCGACTTTGTTGTAGTCGCTTGGTGCCCAAGATGGATAGTTCGAGAATTAATTCTCATTCACTAAAAGCTCCCTGAGCCTTTCACATTCGTACTACAATATACGAAATATAGAAGTTACCTCCATTTTGTTTGTATATTCGCCCTTGATGTTTGTGGTTGAACACGTCCAAAGATGACCAGCTCTCGGCCAGTTTTTTCTCTGGCATTTCTTCGTTTTCTGAGGGAGTTGTGGTAGCAACCTGAGTTTCAGTGTAAAAATTGTTCAACAGAGGTCTGCAAGCAACTCCACTGGCACTGTATTGTACAAAAAAAAGTGTTGTTAACAAAAACAACTAAAATTGAAAACTAAATGTAGTTTCGATCTGAGCTAAAATTTGGGCTCCTCCTGTTTTGATCCAAGAGAGAAATATAACCACATAGAAATCCCATCTTTAACTCCGTTTAGCTAAATCCAGGAAGAATCGACACACGTGTGCCTTTGAATGGGGTAAAATATTTATTCTTTCATTCCAGGCCTTGATGTTCACAAGATTCGAGTGGTTTTTAGTCTGAAATTGTCCATTTGTGCACTACCTGTCGGGAATTTCGAATTTTCGCATTTGAACGTAAAGAGGAAGGTTGTTACTGCCAAGTTGAAGGTTTCAAAAAAATAACTTACTGATTTTTAACAATCATGACAGTTGCGATGATTTAAATATAAGAAATAGAAGACATTTGGTTAGACAATCTCAATGCCTTGAGTGAATGTATACCCGATCCAAGTGTTGAAGGCCTTTAAACATTCTACCAAGCAAAAAATTACATAACTTAGTACGTTATGGGGAGAGACAATTAATCGTGTGCTGTACATCAGAGTTTGCTTACATTCTAGAACGGCTTTCAGTCAAGTCTCCCAAAGATAGGAGGGAAGGCGTATAACCACCGTCGTCCGAAAACGAGAGTGACGCTGAAGTCCGTCTAGTTGTTGTGAGTCTGAGATCACCAACTTCTTCCTCCAATATCGACAGAATGCTGTCCGGTGTGCTAGCGATGGTCGCGGGCAGACTGAGCTCATCAGTTAATCGTGAAATAGACCTTAATTCTGTGGAATTGATACAGAGGATAAGGGGATAAATTATGGTGGCAGTACTATGTCGAAAAACGTAAAATTTCATCAAAAAGGAACCAAGGACCTAAAGTTATTTTCCACAAAACTTTAACCATTTCCCATTACTGATTGCTATACTTATCAGTCAGTCACAAAAAGTACTTAGAACGTCGAGGTCCAGCGCCTATTATTTAATGGTTGGCTCATTTCTGCATCAGCAAACTCATACAAAATTTATTCGTACCAACATCTTTAATAGTCTCGGCAAGTCCAACATTGAAAAATAGAACCTTCAACTGTTACCAGTTGTGTTGGCCCAAATTAATGAATACTCAAAAGAATTTGAACTCTTAACTGTCATCCAGAGTCTTTTCGTCAGATCTCGCTTTAACCACTCGGTTAACGAGGCTCTTTGGCTGTCAGAGTATCCCTGCATGGAACATTTCGCTTTAGTCGAACATAACCGAATATAAAATGAAATAAGATATAAATGAATTGGAGTCGGATAAATGAGGAGATGAAATGCAGGGTGTTGGTTCAGCATTTGCTAGCTAGAAGAAGTCCCTGGTGAGCAAGGTCATGGTCACGGCGCGTTTGTCACAGCGAATGTGGAAGTCAAGATGTTAAATCAAAAGATATGATGTTTACAGTTTGGTTTAAAAGGGATTGAGTTTTGTTCAAGTCCTTTTTGCTTACTCCAAATGGTTCTGCTTTGCTAGGCCAAAAATTATGAGCATATTGACAGAACTTAAACTCATGCTTCCGATTGAGAGAAGCCCAGAATAAAGACACACAGCCCAAACCAATCTTCCATTGAAGCCATTTCATCAAACCACTTGGATGAACTTTGGGATTTCTTCCAACATTACACAGAATACTCCAGACATTGGTCTTACACGGGAGGGGAGGTTTTAAATAAACAATCAACCCAACTTCTGTGCTAGTTCCATTTTCATGACCTAAAAAACAATGAGGTTTTTTGAGTAACTGAGTACTGGTGTGATAACATTTTAAGCGTTGGTTGGAGAAGGAGCATGTATTAGTGGAAAGGCCCTTTTAGCCCCCACTATTACAGAATTGTTATGCAAGAGGTATGACCAGTTCAGAAAGCTGTAACATCTATATTAGTTATTCTCACAACACAGAAGAAGAATTTTGACAAACTACAAAAAAAAGTAGGAAAAACTCGCAGAGTAACATTATACAGATAAATCTTTCAGCACGAAAGCATTTTGTAAGGGCTAACGTTTTATCACTACATGCTGATGTGGTATACTGTCTACATGGTATCACGATCAAGAAATTCTACATCAGATGCTAACCTCCATCATCCCTAATGGGCATATCCTCTAAACGACTGAGATCTAGCAGCCCTGGTGTGGTGCTTGAATGGTCGAATCTTGCTGGAGTCGTTATCGCTCTTTTCTTCACTTCCACAACCAGATCATTGGACGAGGAGGGTTTCCAAGATTGAGGTCTTGGCTTATCCACGTTCAAATTTCTGAAAAAGATAGTTCGTATAAATCAATGTGTGCACGATATGATGCGTTGTCTAATGGATAGGACAAAAATTATTTGCTCAATGACAGTGTAGCCACAAGTAACATGATTTCTACTTATATGTAGGTTTTCACCCATTAATCAAGACTTTTTCCTTCTCTATCCCAAACAATGTAAAGAAAGTCAACCGGTAATTGCAATGGTATGCCAATTTCAACATCGAAAGAATCTGATTCCCGTCTCTGATTCTGCTCCGTCTGTGTTTTTGAAGTTTCATTGGAGAACATTAAACATTTTTTAATGTCTATTGCATTGACAATGAGAGTGTTATCTAGATTTATCCCATATGCAAATGGCTGAAACTTTTATTTGGCTAAAAAAATCACCTCTTCCATTTGTTTTGAGATAGCCCCAATTGAACTCTAAAGGTTTATACGGAGAAGCGAAAATATTGAGACACCTACGGCAGCAAAAGAGGTTTCCCAAGAATAAAAGTAGCAATAGTTCGAACAGTATAAATTGGGAAAATTATTACATCGGGAAAATGGTTTCTAAAGTCGGGAATTGTTTATAATCAGCACAAAACACTTCGTTTTGTGGTATAGCACCTCAAGGCAGGAGATGTGACGACGAGTAGGTGCATAAGATGTTTTTCCGTCCGCTAACTGGAATTTCTCAATGAAATTGCAAAGTTGATTTCTCTGTATAGTTTAAAAACCATTTGACACTTGAGATAAAATTTTCCTGATTTAAGTATATCGTTCGAACATTTCCTCCTTTCATCCCTGTTATTCCTAATTAGCTGTTTAGAACGTGTCCAACGTTTTTTCCCCTTCAAACTAGAATATCTCCACGAAATCGAGACGGAACCGCAAAGTTGAACATACCACTAGAAAGCTGATTAAATTTGCAAGTTTTCCTGAATTGTGACAGCTTCCGCTACGTCTTTTGGAAATAGAGCTAAAGTTCATGTATTTTCAGAAACTTATGTTTTATTTTGATGTTAGGTACTTAGAAGTTAGTTTTTGATTATCAAAATGTACTAAACTTGTAGAAAATTAGTTGCATCTTTACTTGAAAAATCTTGTAAAAAATCATACCTCGGCACCGGGTTGAGATAGAAAAGATAGAGAAGATGGATAGGTAAGTATGGTGCCGGCGTTTTGAACCATTTAGGTTTATTTTCACCCAAAAACTTCGTTTACATCAATTGTGGGGCACATTGTGCAGATAGATGTGTGTCTTAAGGAAATTAAAAGAGCAGATTGGACGACAAATGAGGCCTGAACCGCATGTCTATGTCGCAACAGAGGTTTGGCAAGTCAGCATTTTTTCGGGTTTGGTTTCATGGAGCTTTGGAAAAGATTTGTTTGTGGGATTGAATTTTCCAGTTGATTTTTGCGTTGAAGACTCGCAGAATAAGAACAATACGGGATCAAGTTCCTTGCAACAGAGAGATGTATTTAAAAAAGCGGTGTGAAAAACAAACTTTATTTTGTAAACATTTCAAGGCGCTCGGGTAGCTACTAGTTGAGTTCTGTTCCGAAATTCCAGTATTGATACGTAAATAATTAAGTACGTACTTACCAAGCTTTCATAATTATTATTCAAGTAGTAGTTACATGAAAAATGCAAAACTCAGGTTGAGACAATACACTCCAGTCGACACAACCTACCTAGTCCACTCTTCGAGCCAAAACGGCAATTTCTTCTTGGTCACTTTCTGCTCCATTTTACACGTCATTCACGAAACCATCAGGAAATTTCACAGGCATACAAATCCGCGACTAAAAGAGACGGACGACTTCGTGGAAAACGTTTGGAAGATTTTGATGTCATTCCGGTAGAGAATAACTCGAAAATGGTTGACAACTTGGTACTAACTGGGTTTTCACAGTTCACAACTCCAAAAAACGGTTCACAAACTTTAAAAAGTGGAAGAGAAACACTGGAAATTAATTGTAGGACGCATAATTCACTAAAAGGGTCGGGCTAAAATGCTAGAAGCCCTAGTTGCGTTTGTTTTCCGTTACTTGGTCCTGGTTTCCATGGAGATATTCAACTTCCTGGTTCGCTCAATGCTTATCACCGTAGGTAATTAATGAGTTCATTGCAATTTATGCAGGTGGAGATTTGTGAGCTATTGGCTGCAGCTGTTTTCTGCTGCATAAAGCAACTACTAAATTAAATTGAAGTGAAGGTAAGTTGAGGAACTTGAGTCGAACTTATCGCATGCAAAGTTTACAGGCAATAGTACTTCCGACTTGTTATTCAGGTCACAATATTGTAAGGGGCTAAGGAAACTATGTGTAATTGTCCAAAAGAAACATTTGGTACGAGGCCTCACATCATTTTCCAAACATTATTTAACTTAGTAGAAAACAGAGAAAACACGTATTTCAGCAGATTTCCCTTTCATAACTACACAAAAATATGCGTTTAAGCTATTTTTCCGAGCATGAGCGGTAGATTATGTCAGTATAAATAAAAGGAGTAATTGACGTAAATTTAATAAAAATACCTAGCTAAATTTAGAGAGAGAAACGATTTTTAAAAACACGTCTCTCTTAAATTTAAATATGGGCCTACCTATTTGAAAAACAGCATTTTATTCTCGATGTGCTTATTCTACCAATCAAAAACATTGATTGACACAAAACTGGAATCCCAATTTTGATCATTCTAGGTATTGTAATGGCTCACAAATTTTTAAAATCAAAACACAGGTATTTTGTTCGAGGAAATCCGTTTTGAGTTATTGAAATGATTCCTGGATTTTAACGCTTTAACAAGTTGTATATATATACATATACATAAATGTGTGTGTGTCATTTCAGACATCTCTCGATAGGATTAAAGATAAAACTTTCGTTCTTTCGGCAAAACAGTCAGCATTCCAAAACACAGCGCGAGTTCGCTGGACAGCCTTTTTGAGCACATTAAACTGGTTACATTTCGAAAAATGTGATGAAAAAATTAATAATAATGGTTTTAAAAAACAGTTGAAAATCGACAGATTAATATTTTTTAGCAGGATACTACTCAGAAATTTATGATCAAACTTGAATTAGTGCATTTAAAAAATCATGCATCGAATTATAGTGAAAATATACTTAATTACAATAAAAGAAGCTAAACACCGATAGGAACTAAAAGAAAACTGTAAAAATCAACAAATCAAATTCAGTTTTGCACCGGGAAACTAATTAGAAAAAGTCTATTTGCTATAAAATGTATAATTAACATTATCTTTTCCCCTAAAGTGCTCAAATTTCGATTCTGTTTAACATCAAATACTCGTGATACGATAATTCAAGAAAATTCGCTAATTACGGTCCTACTACAAGACGAACTTTTTTTAACTACCTACCTATATTCCCAACATATCAGAAACCCAAATGTGTACAAGTATATTTACTCCTATATTTCAGGGATTCCTGAACTCGCTTAAAATCGGAAATTTCGGCGGAAAAAATGTTGGGAATGTTCGAGAAAAACCTCCCAAAAACTCGTGCATTTAACTTGCTCATGATGGTATACCCAAGATACAACCATACCAACACATAAGTGTATCAGCCGTATTAATTAACGTAAATTCCAATCATTTCAAGACTCGCACCCCAGCAGAGTGCGTGTTTATTTTTACTGATGATTTCATCAAAATGAAAAACGGATGAGAAAGAAAAGTTTAAATGTGACACTTAGCAGAATAATCTCTGCCTCAATGGAACATAAAAACTTTCAAGGATTTTGTGTAACCATGCTGGAATCCGAATCGAACGAAAAAACTACCGCGGAAGTCGGTTAAAAGTATTATATCTTTCATTCATATCCTTCTACGTATCTCCTGAGTTTCAAAATTTGACCAAATGCTTAATTGAATAAAAAACACCACGAAAATCAGATTGGAACATTTTATACACGGTGGATATGTACGTTCACCCATTCGCTTTCCTTAAGGGCTAACAAAAATCAACATGATTTTGAAGAACTGGTGTGCTCATAGCAGAAATTCTTAAAATTCTTTAGCGCTGCCCATTTTGGAAACGAGATTTCTCCGGTTCAAACCATTCGTCTTTAATTTTTAAAATATGATTTGGAACCATTAGGCTCCTCTCGTTAACATTTCACAAAGTAAAAGTATGAAAAAAAAAACATGAACCTACTGGTTTTCATAGCTTTAAAACAAGTTGGAAGATAATAATGTTTTTGGCCTAGTGAAATTCCAAGAGCTTTATGAAGGGCTCTTTACTATTTACCAAGTTTTCAATTTATCGAAAAATTAGCAGAATTTTTTGTGTTTAGTTTGGTGGTCTCAAAATTTAAAAAAAATCCTAAATCAATCTTTCTAGTGAATCAGCTGGGAAAACAGATCGGAACCAGTGATTGAAAGATGTAAGAAGTGTTAGAAAGGCAGTGTTCATCTTCGACTGAAAGTTGAAACGTTCGTTTTCAAGTAGAAGTTGAAAATGAAATGAATAGTACCTAATTAGTTATTGCAACGTTAACGTATCTTGACGATCCAACTGTCTTATAGTCCTTAATTGCTAACAACGATTAGATAGGGGCTCAGTACTAAAGAACATCCTTTTTTCGAGATTCATGTTGAACGACTACGAAGCAACTGACGGTGCTTTACCGTAGGAAGTACTCGATAAGGTCTGATAAGTCATTTTGTCATTTGATCAAAGTGTATCATCAACTCAGTTACTCTCGTATAAATCGGGGAGTATCCAGTGCCTCAACAAACCCACAAGAGCAACAAAGAAATCAAAATTTGATTGAAAGTGGAATGGTTGAGAAGTGACTTATCTATGAGAGAGAGGTTGGAGGTACTAAAGTCTTTGACAAGGAAACATTCAAGTACTGCCTCTCAGTTTTTAAATCGATAAAAGCCCTCCTATTATGAAATTGAATTGGTTATACGATGAAAGCACATAAATCAGTGTGCTACGATTTCGAAATCACCCATTCAATTATTAAGAGTTCGATTTTTAAGGAGACATTAATTTTTGAAGTGGCTTAAGTTTGTTGAGCCTTGTCAAAACCTACCCCCTAACAACTTTCCTAATCACCTATTACGATCGATCAGTTGACATAATTTCAATGGGATTCCCTTTCCAAGAAATCTATTTCTTAATAATTTCTTTAGGATGAGCATACAAGACCAGTACCTATAGAATAGGTATATGCAATCTTCACACTTCATTTCAAAAACTAATCCATTGGGTATCAGATTTTACACAGATGATGATGTAGAATATCGTAACTAAAAAATCTTCTACGCGATAATTACGTCTCTTTCAGTCCAGTGACTTGCGCAAAAGGCTCTATTTTAGACCAATAACCAGCTCAGATGGGCCACTTTAAATACTGAATAAACCTTTGCGTAATCATTCGCAGCTTTTTCTTTTTCAAACCTTTTTGAGTTGCACACCCACCCTCATTATTCAAATTTTAACTTCTAAATTTTACCCAGGCGGCTTAATTGAAAGTGAAGTAGAAATTTTAGAACAATCATTGGCAAAGAGAAAACGTTTAATTTTTAGGGTTTTTAAAACGCTGTTTTTGCTTCCGAGTCTACCAAGGTAGCGGAAGCATTGTTTTCACTTTCGAAATGTGCAAATTTTTTTGTCTCCAAAATCAAAAATTACACTCGCATTTTGCGTTTTGGAAAATTCTGAACAATTTCGGTTCCGTGTCTGTCTGTCTGCAAATCCTTGTTACGGGCAAAACTACACGAAGTTATAGTCCGATTTTGATGAAATTTTCAGGGATTGTGCGGGTTGGGGTGTAGATGGTCCCCTATGAGTTCCATGACCCCCGGATCAATAGTAGCCTCTGCGCATGCGCAAAGTGAAATCCTTGTTACGCGCATAACTCCGGGAGTTCTTGACCAATTTCGATGAAATTTTTAGGGATTGTTCGGTTTGATGTGTAGATGGTCCCCTATAAGTTTCATGACCCCCGAATCAATAGTAGCCTCTGCGCATGCGCAAACGTGAAATCTTTGCCACAACCATAACTCCGGGAGTTCTTAATAATTTTCAATGATCTATACAGTCATGTTATGGATACGAGGAAGCAATGTGCCACACCCACTTGTTTTTTTTTTCCAAGTTAATAGCTTCAGATTTTAAGGCTAGGCCGGTTTTAGAGCCAAATTTTGTAAACTTCGGTCTAGTACCTAGGTAGTTTGTGAAAAACTGCTTAGGTATAGTGTTCAAGATTTGGAATCTGAAAATTATGAATTGTAAGCCAACTTAGTTGTTTTCTTGTTTGATGCTAAGATTTCATATGGAAAACATCAAAAGAGGGAAGGTCGTGAAGACAGGAACGTTGCGCCTTCAAACGTGACTCACCTTGATAAGGAGCGTGATAAGCTTGATTATATAACGCATGACGGACGCGCCAGGCCCAATTAATGAGAGTGAGCCTACCAATGTAAATTAGTTCACAGTGAAAATTATTCTCGAACGAGAGTTGACACGACCGGGCTGAAAGAAGTGGACGAACTGTCCGTAAAACTGCTCAAATTTTCATAGTTGTCATCGATCTCTTGACCGGTTGAGTGTCGGGCAATCGATACGGTTTGGCCTCTTGGTGCACATATGAATAATTCACAATGATAATTGGTTTATTTGCGACCAGGAGAATGTTGAAGAGCGCTTTGAGGTACGTTTTATGAAATAAAGGGAGGCCGAACTTTTCTGGAAGGCTACGTTATGCATGAAAGAATGGGTTAATGTTTGCATCACAGAAACACCTACAAACAAGATACATTATGCTGTAAATAGTGCTATCAATTTCGATCGGCAATCATTCGAATACTTCCAGCCTTGTAACATTAGGAGCAAATTTTGATTTGTTACTACACTCATTTCTACTTTCTCACTACACTATCTAAGGTAAAATGTATGTTAGTTTTGTTCGTGGAAAAAGACAATTTCGTCTTCTAAATTTTTCAAGTTCCTGATCAGTTTGCTGATAACATTTTATTCAGTGTTTGTCTGCTCTTTTTCACGCCCAAAACAATAAAAAAAGTTTTTATCCGAGTTTGAGATTATCAAGGATGGATCAGCAAATAACCTATAGTGATTCCAATGCCGCCGATTTCTTAAAACTCAATTTCGTGCAATATCGCTATTGGTTAAATAATAGGTAGAAGTCGAGAATAGGTGACCCCTTCCTGATAAGACCGTCGCCATATTGAAAAACCCGATGTCTCCTATCGATGTAGGTCCACGCTTTCGATGTGTGTTCCAATGTGTTCTGTCTAGTTTGGTGGTCTAGATGCTCGCATCTCAAAAACGAAAAACATCCTACATCAATCCTTCTAGTAAAGTACAGATCAGTTGGACAAATAGATCAGAATAAACACTTGTTAACACTTTTGTCTCTGCACTTTAAAAATACTTTTATCAATATAACGGTCGTGAAAATCATTCCATAACACATGACAATGGTATTGATATTATCTTCTATACACCTCGATACAGTCTGATAAGAGGAGGGGGTCACCTACTCTCTACTTCAGCCAAATAATAAATATTGCGGATGCATGAAAATCAACCATTTCAATGAAATTCAAATTAATCAGGGTTCAGATCCATCTGGAAAGTTCAAACGAGCAGGTGATTGGTTGTATATCGGCTGGGGAAGGGGAATATTTTTTCTGGACCGCAAACTGTACGCATCAGATTTTTCAGATATTTTTTGTTCCCCATCTGCGCAATTCACTACTACGCACACGGAATGGCGTCGGGAACCGAAACAGCAGTGGGAGAAAGCGCGGGAAACGAGTTAGCTCGTGCGCGGCCGATTCCCCTCCACTCCTTTTTACTAGCTTTCCCTAAACGTATTTCAAGATGTGGCGGATGGCTGTGAACCCTGCTTTAGTGTCGATATTTTGGTACCGTTGTATGTGGTCTGCCAACCTTTCACTGCTACCTTACGCGGTCTACTTTAAATGTGTGGTTCACCGTAGGCTTCTGATGTAGGTACCCACACCAACATTGGTTTCTCGAACTCTTGATACACAGTACGAAGGGAAGTCTATATAGTTGGAATAGGTTCTGCTTATATAAAGACGCTTGATCCTTCTTTGTGTGTTACTTTCTTGGAAGGAAAAGGGGTGTTGAGAACACAAAGATCGCTACAAAATGAGATACCCTGCAGCGGGGAACTAAAAGAAGTTTTACGATGGTCTTGGAAAGAAGGTAGTCATGGCCAAATCATAAAAACAAAATCGTTGCGATGCACCAGAAAAGGACTACCAAGCATTATTCCATCCAATCAATTTAAATTATTTATTTACAGATAAGCTCTAAATTCCTTTCATTATCTGTAGTATATTCCAAGGTAGACTGCAGTTGGAAGAAATTTGAACATTCATAAGATTTATATTATCCGATTATATTCAATCGTCGTATAATATTATCCTTTTAAATAACGTCTAAACGATTGGCAGTTCTTTTACACTTAACACAAAAGATATTCTAATGGCTTGAATATTTTTTATATTTTACAATGCAAAAATCTATTCATATATTTCAAGATGGAGCTTTCTGACACGGGCAGTTCAAGTACCGTTTTCTTTTCCCAGAATATAAATGTTAATGTTCAAATTTCTTCCAAGTTTATTTCTCTACCAGACAACAACACAAATCTTGAAGTGCGCCGGTTTTTTTGGACTCCAGTGTATTAGCAGGTTTTGTCCATCAGAGCAACACTTGTTGTCCAAGATAGACCGCTTCATATCCGCTATACCGCAATTGTCCTATAATATTCATAACTTTTAAATAACTTCGATTCTCAGAAGTAGTCAACACAAAAGGTGTTCCTAATACTTGAATATTTTTTATATTTTCCAAACAATGAAAAAAGAATTAATATCAATAAAGTAGCTCATATATTTCCTTAATACTGACAAATATAAAAGGTTCAAGTAGCGCTCCATTTCAACTCGAAATCCTTGATAATTTTCGCAGCTCTGGGTTTCAAGACCAACTAAGGTCTTCTGAGTAAAATCGGTATGGGATGTCTGACTTCTCCAATCTTGAGATCACTCATTAGAGGCCCAAGAGCTCCACAATGAGTCTAGTCTGAAAAATTTGTCGCACTTTAAATTGTATGAGCTGAGATACTACACAAATAGTTCAATAAGTGGCTCCTAAGAAATTTCTGAGAAGGTAGAAACAAATGATTTTGAGTAGAATTTGACGACCAACGACCACCTTCTAAGAGGTCTGAAAAATATCTCCGAAAATACTTATGCAGTCTGCGTAAGGAAAACCAACTTTTCGACTAGAAATGGAATTGAACGTTAGAAAGAGTCAATGAAGGCCAGAACGAAAGAGAAGTGACGCACAATATGCAAGGAGAAATGTCAAAGAATAGGTAGGACAAGTTCACAACGGGGATACGTGAAAGTCAAATTTCACTGGAAAAATTTTGGTGATTTTGGTCGGTAGGTGAACTATGGTTATTATAACTTCGTCTTAATCACTGGAAAATTTACTTTCATAATGTTTTCCTATTCATGTAGGTATACCGCACTGGTTCGTGGAGCGCACGGCAAAAACGCCAAGCAATCATCATTCATGTCATTTCTTTCGTTCCTTGGTGTCCTAGGGATAGTCCCCATGAAATTTCCTAGTAATCAGTCAGACGATATAACTTCTAGCAAACTCAGCAGATCAGGATGAGGCGTGTAAAGTCATTCGTCTCATGTTATCCCAGGGAGGCTCTATACATTTTCAACAGGCGAAATTTGAGTACAATTGTACTTTTATTATGATATCGCGATCAGCTGATCCTCACCAAAGTCAGTGAGTCTCAAGTTCCAACAAGGTAAAACATTTCAAAATTTTGTCCAAATAAGACCAGCGGTTTTGGGGGAGTAGTGACCAGAAAATGTCTAAAAATATATGTGTATAAAGAAATCTGAAAATGAATTACTATTGCATTGAATTACTTGTTTTACACCCTCAAAACGCAAAATAAATAAATTACTTCTAAAAAATGCATACCCCATCCTCAAGTGCCGCCATCCCAATGGCTGTTATGTCCCTTTCTGCAAGAAGATGGGTAAAATTTGTATCTTTATTTAATGTAGAGAAAATGACAAATTTGTCTGTCTCCACTAAATAGCTGCGTTATTAGCAAAATAAAAAATAGTGTCAACTTCTGTTTGTTTCAGATGTGTCTCTCAATGTCGGGCGATTTCTTTGAGTTCCAAAGTTGTCAGAACGGAGCTGTTGAGCGGAGATGATCGAGGGATTTTGGTTATTGGGTTGAATAGACCCGAGGGAAAGAATTCGTTGAGTAGAAACATGCTGGAAAGCTTGGAGAACATTGTTGAGACTGTCAAGTACGATGAGTCATTGAGAACAGTGATTATCAGAAGTGAAGTGCCTAAAGTGTTTTGTGCTGGGGCAGATTTAAAGGAAAGATTGGAAATGAAGGAGAAGGAAGTTCGGGTTTTCGTCAATAGACTGCGGGATTTAATGAGGAATATTGAACAGCTGCCGGTACCTGTTATAGCAGCGATCAATGGAGCAGCTCTAGGAGGCGGATTGGAAATGGCGCTTGCCTGTGACATCCGGGTAGCAACTGAGTCATCCAGAATTGGTTTGGTTGAGACGAAACTAGCCATCATACCAGGAGCTGGTGGAACACAGAGGTTAAGCCGGATAATTGGGCCTGCTAGGGCCAAAGAGCTCGTATTTACTGCGAGAGTGTTGTCAGGAAGTGAAGCAGGCCACTATGGCATTGTGAACCATTGTGTTGCAACTAGCGGAGGCAGGGATACTGCCTTCGACAAAGCCGTTGAAATAGCGAGGGAAATCCTGCCGAACGGCCCATTAGGGGTCAAAATGGCGAAAATTGCTGTGGATAGGGGAACCGAATTAGACATTGGAAGCGGTTGTTTGGTAGAGGAACTCTGTTATTCCAGAGTCGTATCTACGAAGGATAGAATTGAAGGACTGAAAGCTTTCCAAGAAAAACGAAAACCTCGTTATACAGGGGAATGATTGGAAGCTGAACTGAAGGAATATCCTAACTAGGAACAAAAACTGTGAATTTTCCAGTTTATAAAAGATGAATGGGCAATTTCAATTTAGGCTTATAAGATGAACCTGTAACCAGTAAAACCTGCAAGCCCAGAAGAGGCAAATGAGGTGCCGTCAGTGGCCGCCGATTACCAACAATTTCTGGCTAAATACATGTATAGAAAATTCTCAATCTCCCTTCCCAAAACGATTCCTATTGAAAAACGAACACTTTTACAAGAAACCGAGAAGGTAAATCTAGTCATGTGGATCTGCTGAAACTACACCAATATTATGGTTGTCAGAAATATTGAGTCAAATCTATATCGATGCAAAGCTAAAATTAAGAAAACCAACCGTAATTGTTAACCTAAACTTTATAATTTTTGTAAGTAGGTACAAAGGCACAGTTTAGCATACCGTGTGTTCGTTTTCATGAAACCATGACAGGCGTTGTCGCTCTAAAAACATGACTCGTGGAAGGGGAGGAATGATCTGGTACGTAATTCATTTTAATCAAGAGCTCTCACGGACCTCGTATTTTAGTATTTTCTTCCTGTATTTCTTATCTGAGGCAGAGCACAGGTTCTGTATATGAACATAATGCTGACATATATTGTGATTCGGCAACATTTAAATTATTTCAAATATCTAGTTATAACATTTGATGTAGCTCTAGTAGGAACTCGCCGCTTTATCAGTATCTTCACAAGAGTAGGATTATTGAAGAAATCATTCTTCAAAGAGTAAACAAGTGAGGATAGCCGTATGGTGTTTCAATCAGTCTCATGATGTAAATTCAAGCTTTCTTGTTACCAACCTAAACATTGTCTTCCAAACATTCTGTTTATGTACCATTTCATACAAGACTGAACGTGATGTAAAAAAATCATTCAAGGTCCCAAGAGAACTGATCTTCAATTAATTAATATAAATAAACATTAAATTTTATTTTATTAAATAAAAACACCAAGGTATTTCTTTTGAATCCCAGTAAAATTAAAAACCAAAACAAAATGGGTGGAATATATATGTTCGAATTAACACGTTCAAGAGACGTTAATTTGTTAGTAGCCATTTTTCATGTTAGTTTTCAAACGTTAATAAGTGAAAACTTTTACTTTTTTGTACTTTGTAGGAACTTTTAGGCTTTTAGGCATCTGAAGTTGTATTTATGCTATGGAAAGTTTAGAAAACATTTTGTCAACCAGATATCTTAGTGGAATCACATCAAAGTCCTTGTTATGTTATGAAACACCTACTATTTGACTTCGGGGGGTGTTAAGTTCAAAGAAAATAACCCACAAATCAATCCTAAATCAATGGTCATGTTTTTCATGCCGTATGTCGGAATTTCGGTGTTGTTTGCAGCAAATAGTTTGTAATCTGTTTGAGAACGAATGCTATTTTTAGATGGAGGAAGAATTGAGACGTCAGCACCGCTGTCAACTAAAAATCTGATACCGGTCTTTCTATCTGTAACGAACAAACGAGATTTGCAGCTATCTTCATGGAACTCAGCAGCCGAGTTTGCTGCTACTTCGACTGCTGGCCCATGTTTTCCGAATTCTTCCATGCACAAGGTTGCTTGCATTTATCAGGATAACATCGACTACCATATAGGAAATGAAAGTAACAATATTTTCCATCAGGATTATACTTGCTGCGAGATTTACTTCTAAATCTACGGTCATATGGACTACGGCTTCTAGATCGTGATCTTGATTCGAGTGCACCAATTTGTTCCGTCAGTGATGCGATTTGAGCAGTGAGTGTAGTCAGAATTTCGCTAGTAACTTGAGTCTCGGAGATTGCGTTCTTTTGTTGAGGTATGTCTTGTTTTATGTTGTAAAGTTCGTTATGAGGGTTCATTCCTGTAATTCTGCCGGCCATAATAGATAATTTTTCTAGATTTTCGTCTCTAACAATGAGAATATTTCTAACTGAGTTAGGTAATTTATCTAGCCAAAGAGTTTTAAGAGCTTTTTGAGTCACCTCAGAGCCTGCAAGTGACTGCATTTTTCTAAGAAGCTGGCTTGGTTTCATATCTCCGAGTTCAAGGCCTGTTAATAATTTTTTTAGTTGCTTATCTTCACTTTCTTTAAATATATTCAGGAGTCTTCTTTTAGCAGCTGTATATTTTGCACGTTCATCACTAGTAATAATGTCCCAAATGTTTTCGAGATATTTTGTTTCCAAATTAGCAACAAGTTGATTGAACTTACTATTTTCTGTCCTTATCTTTTCGTTCAAAAACTGCGCTTCAATTTGGAAGAACCAGATTTCAGGCTTTTCTATCCAAAATGGTGGGAGTTTCAATCGGACGACGCTTGCTTCATCATTGTTTGATGTACTTTGCTGTTGGACTGGTAAACTCCCTGGATGGTCATCAGTCATACCAATTTTTATTAATTTGAATAGAATTTAATTTTGCTTCTGAACGTCGGGGTCACCAGGTTTTGTAAAATAACTCAACCAGTTGGAGAGTAGCAACTAAATGGAAATTTCCTCTTAGTAGTGAGGACATTAGTTCGAACTCTGTCAGCGGTATCAAATATTTTTGGGTCTTAAAAATGACGTTTTACTTCCTCACAACGAAGGAGTGAATATGAAGCTTAGGTTCCACAAGGATCAGAAACTCTTTTCTTGAAAATGGTTGGTAGGTTAGGTCCCTGAAGATTGTAGATGAAAGTTAGAGCTGTATCGATCAATTATTTTTATTACAGCAATTACAATTTTACCCATCACTTTAGCCCTGGAATTGGTATGGAAATGAACTAAAAACTTTATAACAAATTATATTCATCGTATAATAAAGAGCTATTAGTATTGCCTGTTAAGTTACCGAATTGATATCATTTGGCATCTAGTCGAAACCACTTCACAGCCTCATCTTATTTGTCCTTGAAATAATTCTTCCATTTTTGAATACCTGTAATAAACCCAGTTTCCAAAAATGATATGGTATATTAGCAATTTGAAACCATACCCAATGAAGAGCAAGCTCAATTCGTTCTGTTTACTTATAATAATCATAATTATTATAAAGATTTATTTTCATACCGAAATAAAATTCAGCTTTGCACACTTATTTTAAATTAATAATTTCGTTACAGCCATAAATTTTATACATGTACGTACTGCAGTAGATACTAATTGTGATAAAAATTTAAGGAAAATTGACAATAGGCCTACAGAGCGTAAATTTTTCAACTTCGGTGTACTTAAGTCTCATCACATAAGCCTTCAGTTATGTACGACATCCTATCGTATTAGTAGTAAACAATATGAAATCGAAACAATCATCTCTTGACATATTATAACAGATAGACTAGTTGATATTACTGACAGTGAATTAATCATCTGACAGATTGATTAATCTTACTCACCATTAAATACTTCATTTTCTTAAACGTACGTCTTATGAAAATATAAATATATTTTGAGGAACTTCTTAGCAAACCAATTAATCGTTTATTAAAGGTTCGCGAATAGTTTGTACGATGTTAACTGACTAGTACCAACACGAACACCAGTCATAATCATATTTACAGTGAATCAACACATGTAATTTGGAACAGAAAATATTATGAAGATGTTAGCATTGATATGAAGGAAAACATGAACGTAGAGCTTGGTATAGCAATACAAAAGTGTGTGATGATAATCTAAAGTAAAGAAATGATGAAATGTGAATAGTCAAGAGTAGGAATGACAAATGGTATCAAAGGCGTGCCATTAGCCTAGACGATATGTCAGAGACTAGTCATGACTACGTTTTGAACATTGAAATTATTGTACATGAACGAAAAAACGGGCATAATGCACGAATTACCATTAGGCTTTCAATGTCTACCCATATGAATTAAAAAAATGAAAACCGTGTTTGGATTCAGGTTCATTTTACACAGGATATACAAGTTTTCCTAGAAGTACGTTTTCCACGATAGCCTTCCAGTTGACGCTCAGGGGCTTATGAAGTGTCTCAGGCACGCACATGCCCATGGTTTCGAACCAGCTGCTGACTTCAGACTGAGCGACCAGTGTGACGACGCCAGCATTGGTGAGACCACACACTGGTACCAATTTGGTCGTTGCTAGAAAGTAATATGTCGTGTTTATTGTAGAATCATCAGAAAGTGATTACGGAATCGCTAGGAAGGCGCAACCAGGAAGCAAAAGCACTGAAGAAGCAAATTCTTACATCCACAACATATTTAGTGTGAATATACTTGAGCGTAAGTGAATTTGACTGGCCTGTGCGGAATGAGAAGCATAATAGCAGGTGTTGTTGATTGACATTGTAGTGTCAAACATACGAAATTGAGATTAGATAGTTAACGAGCTAGCAAATGTGATAAGTGGTTATCAAATGGATCATTCACTTTCTAGGTTCTTGGTCAATGTTTCTAGGTCTTGGTATTCCATGTAATATAAGCTAAACTGAGGAAAATTATTTTAACCCAACATCTCAACTACCCATTCTAAGCGTAACATAAACATGCATCTAAAAGTATTTACGTACACAAACATTAAGAAAGAATGACTTACTTATAACCAATCTGGGGTACACCACCCAAATGACGGAGCTGTAGAGAGGAAGGATTTGAAGTAAGAATCTAGCCCGTGTCAATAAGCCACCAAAAAATATGAATGCAAGGCGAATCTGGAAATACAGCTTCATTAACACTAATACGAATATTTATACATAGATGCACAGTTGTAAACTCTGATTTTATTGAGGTAGAGACATAACATAACATGATATATACTGATAGAATGATCAGGTTTGTTCAAACATATGTTGCAAAGACGAAATAAGAGGACTTTGGCTTACAGTCTTCATACAGTAAATTGTATTTGTTGATTTGATTGATTCATCAGATTTTGATCAATTTAATACATAATAATAAAAAGTAAAAAGGCTTAGTTTGTAGAGATGGAATACTTGAGATGAACAAAACCGTAAATAGGTCCAAAATACTTCAATATAATTATCTTTTAGTGTCACGTAGACATACAAATCTACACATCACCCACTTTTCCCAGTTTGAATCCGTCAGATCAGGAAGTAAATGGAGAAATTTTAATAATGTAGTAGTGAGGCTATCTAATGCTTTCAAATGTCAACTATTAGTAGCAACATTGTTTTGGGGCTAGTGGTCAAATATTGTACCCTAACAGTTTAGTTCCTTTGGTTCCTCAACATAATATTATGTTGTTGGACTAGCGTGCCTAGTTTTCCTACATGAATAGATGAAGCAAAGACATTCTTCTGCACCTATAGTGCAGATTGTTCCTAACAACCGACAATAAACTTCTTTCTAGATTTTATATTTTAATTATTAGCTAGTAGAGGCAGACTAGGAACTCATAACTTTACCAGGGAAGATAGCACCCTTACCACTGAGCTACGAGCCTGATTAAATCCCTTCGACTGTTTCGCTACACATAACGCAAGTGAAACTTTATTTGTATGATTTGATAAAAAAATTCCCGCACATATTAAACACACATTAGAAACGATTTCTTCATACCTTTATAAAGGTGAAAAACGTTCACTATTTAAGAAGGTTTCCACAAGTAGTTAGTAGAGAGTTCCTAGGAGATTCGGACACCGTGGTATCGTATCTAGTCGGTGGTGGTATCTAGGGCGAGCACAGCTCTGGTTAGCATAAATGGCGGCGTTACCACCAACTCAGCTGAACTAGTGGTATCTCTGATCCGTATCTAAGAGTCACGTACGTTTTGCTTTCACGTCACTATAAGAAAACGAGCAGTCTGTTTGATGCTTTAAAAGATCACTCGTTCTTTCGTTTTTTTAACCAAAAATGCAGGGGGTGGCAGACTTTTTTGAATATTATGTTAACGAATTGATTTCAACTGAGGAGTTGCTGTTGGAAGCACCTCTCGACGATTAAGCCTGCTCTATGGGAGATTTTCCCTGGATGACATGAGCGAGGATGATGTACTATTTTTGTTCCGATTTAATACAGAACATGTACATTTACTCCAGAGGCTCCTTCAAATTCCCGCAGAAGTTACGACGGATAAGTACGCTTGGAATCAAAATAGGTTTGTTTGTAACTTCTTACTTATGACTTGGGAAGTACATACTCCAGAAAAGGAATGTACAGCAGGGATTCTGGGGTTGCAGTTAGACAGTTTTTATAATAGCGAATTCCTAAATGAAGCTGTTAGGCTCTTTAAAAACTCGCACAGTTGGCGAGAGGCTCACTCAAAACAAGTTGTTAGTTCGTAGGTACTAAATATTGAAATCTTAGTGTTTTCTTAAACTGTAAAGTAAGAAGAAGTAACCTAATAAAATGATGTTGAATCAAAATGAAAATTCTGGTCTCTCTTGGTATGAAATTTCAATTTAGCAATTTCAGAAATAAAATTTTTAGGTAGAAATGTTGAAAATGTTGATGCGAAGTGGTTTACAACTAGGTTACTTGCGATAAGGACGAAAGATACGTTCATTTGGATCGCATCGGTGGCATCGTCACTTCCGTAAAGATACCAAAGTTGTATCGCAATACCACCTATCGTATTGGCAATGCATGCGCAGTCGCGCGTTTGTATCGCAATACAGATTCGTATCGTTGTTGGCAGATATCCTAGGAACTCTCTAGTAAGTACTTTATCAAATAACGTATCTTTTCAGGTGATTAAAGTAGAGGAGGTTCTTTGCAAAACCATAGAAATTGCCTACAGTGGTCGGGCTGATTAAATCCCTTTAAGGACCTTCCATGGTATGAATTCAAAAATATTGAATTTTTGGAGACTAATGCAATTAATTGAATGTCTTCAGTAGAGAAAAGTAAACTCACCAAAGTGAATACGACGTAATACACCAAAGTTGTGGGAAGAAGAAACAGTAGAACAGTGAAGCAGACGGTGCCTACAAACAGCTGTTCAGTCGAATAGGGGCACGAGTCCACTTTGTCGGGTTCAGGGTTTCTTTTGCGCCCTAAAAATATTTTCGACAGAGATAGGATTCCAGTAATCTGAAATTCGTAGAGTCTGCAACGAAAAAAAAAGACGAACAATCGAACATGAAGTTTTCAAATCAATGGTTAGGCAAAAATTAGTTAACTGTAATGAATGCATTACTGGGATTTTTGAAATAATAAAACTCTGTTATTACATGAACAGAATCAACAGATGTCAATGAGACGGTGGCATGTACGTATTGTGAATAACATTAGATTTCCTCACAGACTCGATGGTAAAGAACTCAGCTCGATTAATTTAAACGCACATCATATGGATAGCAAAAACCTGGCAGGTTCAGGCCCCTACCTACCTATGGGCCCTCCGTGTAGTGTGTTCTGCTCCATTAAATGCCACTGAACTGAACCAGGAAGATTTCTGAGATACGACCCAATCTGACCCGTCTGTAGTATGCGTTTATCTTTACTCAAACCACCACTTGGAACGCTGGCTTATTATATCTTCCCCAATAAGTGCTGGAATATGGAGGTTGCATCTTACCAGGGTATTATACAAACTGCTGTGATGGGTCCAACGACAAGGAGGAAGGACATAACACCCCGGTTCCCAGATCACAATTCTTTATTACAAAAGAACGAGAATAAAATATGAACAACCCAACTATGATACGAACAAGGTTAAAATATGAATAACCCAATTACGATCGAACAAGATTACAATATAAACAACCCAATTATGACATGAACAAGATCAAAATATGAACAACCCAACTAGGATTTGAACAAGATTTACCAATTACGATATGAACAATTTACCCAAAAATTTACCCAATTACGATATGAACAAGATTATATTATAAACAACCCAATTATGACGTGAACAAGATCAAAATATGAACAACCCAACTAGGATATGAACAAGATTTAAACATGAACAACCCAATTAACAAGATCAAAATAAACTTATGCTACCTGTAGTATTATCAAGGGATGACGAGGAGAATCACTTTCCGACGCGCCTGGTAACCTCCACAAATACTGTAAGTCGACGCCGCGTTTATTAGAGACTTTTTGGTGGACGACGACTAGGAAACCGTGCTCGCCGAGTTGAGGCGAGCAGTTGGATGCTAACATTTCCATGACGAATAGCATCAAGGCTACCGGCTGTTGAAGTCACGTTTAACGTGACGTCAACATTCATTGGAAGTTGTATACTGTCGTTATTGTGGATTGAAGTTTGTGTTATTGAGTTGAAGTTGTATTTTGTGGATTGTTGACAAACAACACGGACGTTCGTTATTGCTACTGCGTGCAAAAAAACTTGTACAATGCCGAAAACGGAATATGAGAAATAGGTAAAATGGGTTATAAATATGGAAGGTTATGTTACTGCCAACTCGTCAAGGAAAGACGTATAGGAGAACCGATTTCAGACGGTTCGTCATGAGACGTCACGCATGCGCAGTCTGCATTTTTCTCCAGACGGTACAACGTCGTCGCATGAACCACAACAAAAAGTCTCTATTAACTGTTAGTTTTTATCAACTCGAGTCTTATCCGTTCGACGCACTTTATTTTGTACACTTTGCCGTCCCGTATAACGCTCTTTATAGTCCGTGTTTTCTATTCCACCAATCTTACGCGGTCCTGCTAACTAGCTCGCGTCCGACCGGCTTGTTGGCTTGCGTCTCAACTCTTCCAGCCACGACTGCCGGTATCATCTCCCCTTCGCGATTTGAGCCCTTGCGTCAGCAGATTCCTGCTCCCCTCCGTAGGATGTTCCGCAGATCGGGAAAGATTACGCGCTTTATTTCCCCCGTCCACGCTGCCCTTTACACTGCGTTAGTTCTATCAACCATTCCGATCCTCTTGTCCAACTTATCTAGAGATTACCAGAAGGATTGATTTAGGATATTTTTTCACAAGTCTGATCTCCGTATAAACAGCTCTTTGCGGTGGTCTGAGGAATTGAGCCAAGTTCAACCATCTAGTTCCCCACACTCGTAATTTAATTCATGCTGAGAATATAATTCAAGTTTACCTAACACTGTCTTTTTATTCTGTATTTTGTGTGAGATAAGGTAGGTTCTGATTTTTTAGAACGTTCGTATGTCTGGTTTGTTGTATTCGTTGGTTGTTTTGACTAATTTAAAAAATCTGCCATATTAGAGTAGGTTGGTTGAGGGTGAAGTAATTGTGTAACGCGTCTTCCTCACACTCATTGTTACCATGAGTTCCTACTAGTTTCGCCTTACTAATTACAAGGCATCATTAGGGAATGAGTGAGGCGTGAAACATAAGGACATCATTGTCATAATGGTGTCCAAAATATATATAGAAAGTGAGATAGTAGCTATTTCATAACAAAAGAGTCATATGGTAAATAATTGGAACATGGGGATGCCAAAAAGTGTTTCAACATTCTTCTTTTCTGGTAAATAACACAATTTTTTGGCTTTTTTTTTTTTCAAATAAAAACAGGATGATTGATTGAACTCATGCTTAGATAATTGAAGGGAAATGTTGATAGTTAAAACTTTCCGTGTGCAAGCACTGCTGCCAGTAACCAACCTTTCCCGTAATATAATAAAGTTAATTCCCTTCTCTGCCACTACTTCTCACCAATCCCTGATCTAGACTGAAAGATCATTCAAGACAAACCAAAACATATGGGGAAAATGGAAATATCATGATATATTGAATCATCTTCCCTATTGAGTCCCCTTGATCATAAATTACAAATACACCAAAATCGTACGAGAGGAAAAATCAATAAATTATCCATTTTACCTGGCAGCGTAAATGTAGATGCAGTACAAATGGAACGTGACTAATGAAAACATGTCGGCGAGAATGGCAATTTGCAATGCCATGCCAAGGAAACCCAGCTTCAGAAAGGCGATGAATCCTATTTCTAGGAGAGGTCTAATTAGTCCTGAAAAACAATTGAGTTAGATAACAATAAATTTGTATCAACGTAAGTAGCTGAGCCTATGAAGGATTCATTCTTAAGACATCAATTATATCAATCGTAAGACCCATAGTCTTCCTACCATTAATTAATTTTTTTTTAATTGACTTGTCACTGTCGGGCAACTCATTATTCTCAGGGGATTGTTCCAACCAGTTTTACTACTTCACTATTCATCACACAGTAACATTGAATCACTGGGTATCCTTCTGACAAGAAAATCAACTATATGTATCGTGTATTACGAATTATTTTTTCTGCTGGATCGTTATGACAGCTCTTCTAGCAGTGAGAACAAATTAAATACAATAGAGATCATAACTTTAAAAAAAATGACGATAGTTGAAATAACTCACCAAGAAAAGTCCACCATAAGTAAATGTTGTAGAGGAAAAAATTGCCCAAAATATAATTCAGGGGGTAATTCAACTTCAGGCCCGCTGGGCTTCCCATCAACCATTTAATCATGCATTTGATGAATTCAAGAAGCTCCTGTGAAAAAAAAGCGAACAAAACAAGTGTGAACAACTCTGATGGAAACTTAGTTCAAAGTACGAGTCAGATGACAGAAATATCTACGACAATACAATTATTAATTATCTACGGTATGGAAGAGTTACAATTTCAAATGGTTAAGTTAGTCTAACAGTTACTGATAAAAATACATTTCTTAGGAACAAAGATCTTGATTTTTTTGTCTTTTCTACTCTGCCAGCGTTTTTTTTTTTTTTTTTAATAAACAGGATAACTATTGTAATGCAAAATGAAGAAATAGCAACTCATTGAAATTCATTTGCATTTCATTCTGTGTGTCCCCAAGAAAAAATCTATATTTCGCTTCCAAAGCTTAAATTTTTCTTTGGATTACATTGAATTCGTTCTTCTACTCTCCTAATTTATTTATGCATTCCAAAAACAGGTTGTCCTCAGTTGAACAATTCAAAAACCATCCTCAACAATATCGTTGTAAATTTACCTTAAAACGCTGGAAGAAACTTAATAATTATGCCAGTTAATAAAAACTAAAGAAAGAATTGTGAACTTCTCAAACTCCTAGCATTAACTGATACAAATGGACTTAAATACCTCAGTCTTCGAAGCCATCACCCCAAAAACGTGGCTTTTATTGTCCCTAGTGATGTGATCCAGCACGTAAGCGACTGCTAGTCCGCCCAAGATGTCAAGCACCATAGTAAATATCATGTTCCCAGTCTGCAGAGTGATTCCCTCATCGTGGAAGACCTTCCTCAAAAGCCATTTCAGGTTGGTGACCGAGTCCTTGACGTGCAACCCTTAGGATTACAGAATTATGCAGTTATTAGTATAGTGCAACAATCTTTCTATTCAGTCATACACTAGAGAAAACAAAAGGGTGCGTAATCAACTGAAGAAAAGCGAAATTTCAACTTCTGAACCTTATTTGATTTCAGACCTGGAATTGGGCTAAAAACGGTTGTTAATGGGTGGCTTTCTCAAGCTCTAATGGGGAGTATAAATGTGGTAGAAAACTCAAGTTTTTTCAGTGGAATCTTTTTCAGAAGCATGAAATACAATTTTTGTCCAATTTAAACGAGTTTTAATCATCTACAGAAAACAGGGGTTGAGAATAATCAATGTTTGAACATTATCTTTAAAAAGTAGAAATGGCAATTGACGCCGTGCACGCTACTGTCGAGCCTAGGGATTTTTGGTGTGCAAATAACCGATTTGTTCACTTTTGCTAACCAATAACTTCAGACAAGCAGTACAGGCTTGTTGACAGAATGGCTGTCAACAGTCAAACCGATAAAAACAGTGACTTTGAACGTTTGCTGCAGTAATCTATGGACTGATTGTTGAGTAGCCTAGATGTTTTAAATCTGTAGGCAGGATTGCCACTGTAGTTTAAGATGTAATAAACCACAAGCGCCAATTTAAATCCCCTAATTTCGTTAAGCTCCTGACAGATAAAATGGGACTTTTTCCATGAAATGATTACATCAATAGTCTAAACTCCCCACTAGCTTAACGAAATTCAGAGATTTGAATTGGACCTATGGCTCATGGTGTCTTACGTCACAGTTGCAACTCTATCAACGGATTTTAAAATCCCTAGGCTACCCTGCAGTACTGTAGCAAACGTTCAAAGTTACTGTTTTATTGTCTTGACTGTTGACAGCCATTCTGTCAACTAGTCTGTAACAGCTATCTGAAGTTAATGGTTAGCAAAAGTAAAAAAAAATTGGTTATTTGGACACCGAAATTCTCAAGATTCGACTTTAGAGTACTAAGTGTCGGTTGCCATTACTACTATTTGAAGTTCATGTCTAAGCAATCAATATTCTAATACTGATTATTCTCAACAACTCTTTTGTTTTCTGTAGACGAATAAAACTCATTTAAACTGGATAAAAACTTGTATGGTGCTATACATCTCTCCGGCGCCCCACAACCCTTGGTTTCTATGGTAGTATGCGCCTCACGGTGCTACGCAGAATATATATGCCAAGAAAAGGTACTCGTACATAGGAAGCTTTATGGAAGGTACTTACAAGAAATCCTCATTGAAAGGTGATTCGTCGAGGCTCTATCACAGTTCAAGGTCGGTATACTTCTTTCACGTCCGTCAGGAAAGGGACGAACAGGTCTGCAGCATTCTGCCCCGATTACGCTTACCAGCAAACCGGGATTCGTCAATTTGAATAGGGTGGTGGAATAGGGACGATTGAGGAACACATATTGGACCAGTCCGTGATGGTCTTAGTTGATTTTCCGGTCAAATCAGCAGTGGTGGTAAGCGATAGGTCAAGAACAAACATAAACACAGAGCATTTCTGTGTAGGTAGGTACCTAGTTCGTTTGAGAAGTTTCGGTCGACTGAAGGACAAGATGGGATAGGTTGATCATAATGGAACATTCAACTTTGTTCTAGCGATAAGCCGCTTGTCTTGCGACAGTTGTCTAAAGGGGCCCATAGACGAGCAACTTGGTTGACAACCTGAGTCGTCAACTTCTCGGTGGCGGTTGACCACAGACGGACAACCGTGTTGCCAACTTCGTCACCAACCGCAGTAGTCGATTGTTTTGAGTCAGGTGTGTTTGTCCTCGCGGTCTCCGAAAATCCACCGAAAATGAGTGCAGATTGTTGCGATCCGTTATTATGCATAATACTAACCAAGTTGTGTGACGATGAAAGTGAATTGGATCCTCCACAAAGAAAGAAGAAAAGAATATGGTCGAAAGAATGGTACCTACAACGGCCTGAGGGTTCTCATTCAAATTTATTAAGCGAGCTTCGCGTCTCTGCACCTTTATTTTCCATACCTCGGGAAATTCTCGCCACTTTGCAAAGAAGTCGACCCACATCAGGGTGTTTGGTATGGTGCACATAATAACACGGCGAAAGATGCAACTAAGCGAAATAACGAAGCAATACGAGCGAAAGACTCGGGAAACAAAACTTACGACGGGAAACAACACTAGACATTAGAGCACAAAACGACGGAAAGATGAACTGATGTTGTCAACCTTGTCGTCAACACGTCTACAGACACTACAACACGGTTGCCAACATGAGGCTCCGCCCACCAAATATCAAAAGAGGTTTGATCTTTTCCAACATTGTTGTCAACCTGAAACTCCGCCCACCAACCACCCCACAGACGGCCAACATTCACTCCAACATGCAAGTTGACAACCCAGGTTGTCAACCAAGTTGCTTGTCTATGGGCCCCTTAAGATGAAACACAACTACGCGATTATGTACGAAACCAACACCGCTGAGGGGCACATTGCGAGTACGTAAGTGTGGGGAGCGTACTAATAGAGAAACGCGACTGTGGGGCGCATACTAATACAGAAACGCGACTGTGGGGCGCATACTATTATAGCACCAACTTGTATTTCATGCTTCTGAAAGAGTTTCTACAGGAAACACTTGTATTTTCCATGAAACTTACATACCAACCCCATTGATGCCACATAGTTTTACTGTGCCATCTGATTCAACGTCTTATCTTAACTGAGGACTTCAATAAATGAAGACATAGTTACCTATAGAGGAGTAGCCAGACAGTTTTGAGCTCTCCAAAGTAGTGGAAATCCATTGAAGAACAGCGAGAGTTTTCGTAATGAAGACTGGTAAACGACGAGAGCCGTTAGTAGCAGCCATTCGCTGCTTCTTCAGATGATAAGCTAGAACCTTCAACACATTCCATGACAAGAATAAATTACAGAATTAGTTAAAATTAACAATGAACATGGTTTTTAAGAATAATTCTTGGCACATCTTAACCACCAGGGACGGTAGTTGAAGATTAAATGCAATGTTGATAAAAAAATTAGGGCAAGGTACTTCCCCAACCTCACTACAAATTTGTATAGTTTTGCTCAGAGTACTCAATACACGTTCCCCAATTTGTTCGATACATAGGCCTTAATCAGCGAATCCCGGAGAACTCAGATCCCTGGACTACGTAGAAGTTGATCAATGAGACCCTTCAACCCACAAAACAAACTTAACTTTCGGCTCAAGGGAGATTTGCTTCTCTGGACTACCACATCCTTTCTGTGTTATTCAATTAATGACGATTACTAATAAGGAGCGATTGGAATTTGGTACCAAGTGTGTATTGGTTCATTATTCAATAATAAACCGTTGTAATCGCTCTTGAAAAAAAATTCTAACCCCCCCTGGAAATTTCATGGTTTACGTTTCAAAGGGTGTAGAATCCGAATCTGCAATAAAAAATTTTCCGTCTGTCCGCCGTACGCACGATTTCTCACAAACGGCTGAAGCAAAAAAGCTGAAATTTTCAGGAAAAATCCATGTTGGTCTGGCGACGCCCCAATTCTTGAGCCAGCTCTCTCACTTAATTTAAAGTGCCCTTTAAGGGTTGTCAAAGTTTTGTAAAATCCCTAAAAACCTCAAAAAAAGTCAAGGCGGCCTAAATTTGTACTCTTTTTGAAGAACACTCCACGAGGAATCGAATGAGTCCCTCCCCAGGTCAGTATGTCAAACCATTCCCGATCTATGGCCCGATTTATGGTGCCAACATTCGCGTTATTTTGGTTTATTATTGTTTTTGTGTTGATATCAGTAACCTAGTGATGTAGTAATGTGGATACTGGAGTGAACTCCTAAAAGGCTTTGTAGCCGATTGATTGTAGCACGGGTTGAAGCATTCTGATAATTTTCAGGAAAAATCAGAAAATCTGACATTTTCAGGAAAACGCTGAAAATTCTTTCACTGGGGTATATTATTCAATTGGCTTGCGTTCATGATTTGAATTTCTACTAAGCTTTGGAGTGTGCGTGTTTTACAGGTTATAGATCCATAATTGAATTTCAGGAGATATGCATATGCATAGCACGTAAATCTGTTCTCAACCAAAATACCTATTTGGATTGTTCAGTTGATCATATTTGTGTGCCTCCTGAAATTCAATAATCAATCACCTGTGAAACACGCGCACTCCAAAGCTTAGTAGAAATTCAAATCATGAATGCAAGCCAAATGAATAAAATTGAATAATAAACCCCAGTGAAAGAATTTGTAGCGTTTTAGTGAACGGTTTAGTAACGCTTGCGTCTCCACACTATTCAAGTTAAGGGCTCAAACTTACCAACCTACCGACTATGACTTAACCAAACTGTACGAACGAGTATAAATGAAGGGTGGTAGTATGTATTTTTTGCTTTTTTTAGACAAGGGAAGAGATACGAGATGTCTGCAGACAGGGAGTGCATCAGGTATGATTTTCTTGAATTTCTTTTCGTAGGTTGCTACAATCCAGAACTAATGCATATCTTTTCTTTTAAGACGTTGATCGTTATATGTGAAAAGGAGCGGGAAAGAGTGAACGAAAAGAAAATAATCTAACTCAGCTCAGTGCCGGTAATTTGCAAACGCTCAGCCCTCACTTTGTTTCCACCGGTAGGTACACTCAAATAGATCGTCAAGTTGACAGTAGTGATGTACAACCAACGCTAAATCGTACAAATTAACCAACAAACAAACTAATATAACTTAACATAGGTAGGTACTTGATTCAAAATATTAGTTTTACTCAAATACTGGTGTATTGCTTTTGCTGACAAACAACTGACCTTGAAATAATCACCTTGTCCGCAAATATCCTCGAATTTCTCATCCGGTGGTATGTACAACTCTGACTTGACAAGACTCGCTTCATCGTACTGAATAATGTGGCAGTTGCTCAATGGGAATCGCTCGTGTCCCTTCACAACGCTCTCGACCACTGGAAAACCGTTGATACAAGAAACAAACAATTTGTTCTCTTCTATTTCCGTGGAGCTTCTGGAAGAGGAATTCAAATAGCCGATGGTTCCGTCCCGCGGATGGTTCGACTGTTGGAGTCCCAGCACGTAAAACGCATCGCAAGTTCTCTCGTTTTTAGGGGAGAAGATCCCGAGAAGTTTGCCAGGAACTTGGCATTTGGCGAGGCTTCGAGGGAGGAAAATCAACACAGTTTCCATCCTCAAGTTGATGGTCATTCTGGCAACAGAACAGAGGAAAACATAGTGAGAGGACTACTCAGCTGTAGTCTAGGTCCACAGATCTTGGGGTAGAACATACAACACTCAAAGATAACTATAACGATTTAACAGTTGTTCTAACTTATCTACCTTATCTGACGAGATGAACTACTTAACTACGCGACATTTCGTGTAGAATCGACACTAGTATTTCCGGTTTTACAGACGGTTGTTTCTTCATCACTTCAGCGATCATGTTTCACCATTTCTATTCTAGAACATACAATACCGAATGAATTTGGAAGAAAAATTACTTCCTAGGCTAAAAGGTGTCAGGTAGGAACCAAACGGATAGCACTTGAACGGGACACATCTACATACAAGAAACACCTCTCCTGATAAAAATTCAAATAAAGTAAAGTAAATAAACCGACGTGTTTGAGATTCTTCTATTTTGTTGCCCGACTGTGCCGTGAATGACGGATGGTTGTATTTACTGCCAGGGATGCTCATGATGGACAGTGTCGGGATTCAATCAACAATTTCCATAACATTGCGAAATCATTACATAAATGGTTATTCTTTCTGTATTGGAGGGTTAATAAACATTTAACCCGTTCCGCGACACCAGAAATTTTCGTCAATACTGTGACACGTGGGTATATAACGACCTTGTGACACATTGGGTACCTGATACCCAGTGACACATGGGTACCAGATACCCAATCAGTTTTTGAAAGCAACTTTCATGAATTTGGGGACCTTTGAAACACAATCTTTTTTAAATGCGGCTGTTTATTCATTTTTTTGTTACAAAAATTGTAGTTCATGAAATTCTAAACATGTTAATTTCCAAGAAACAAAGGTTAGTAAATAATATTTTTCGTCATAATGACCTGGCAGCAACTCCCATACATTCAACGCAGTGTTTCCAATGACTTTATTTCAACATCGTCAAATTAGTACCTAAACTTGAATCATCGTCAGACTTCTTTCTCTTGATCACAATAAAATATCATATCTTACGACTTTTGTGTTGTACGAATTTAAGTGCTCAAAATTGCACCGCAAAATATCGACTAGGTTGATCTATTCACTTCTCTCCCCTTGAAGGCACTGTAGTCATAATTTCCTTGAACATTCTAAAAAAATAGGCTGCTCGCATCTTATACAATACTCGTACAAAATAATTATGTATGTTACCAAATTTCACAATTGAACAAGTAAAATAAACTAAATTCTTTATAGAATGACACGTGGGTATGACATACCACTCATTTAGGTGACACAATGGGTACACCATACCCACTGAGTTGTGAGAAAACTAGTTTTTTCCTTGCTTGAAGGGTTGTGACGGACACACCACTCACTGTTTCACTTAAAGACAAACTAAGGAGAAAATAGAGAGGCACTGTTTGAGAAATGGGCGAGCAGGGCTGCCAAGACAAAATCTGAAATTTCGCTCAGGTAGCTGATACCCATGTGTTGCGGAACGGGTTAATAAACCTGTTGAATATGTGGGAAATGTATACTTCTGGATTGAAGTTATGAATAAATGCAATGATGTTAGTTATAGATTTAGTTATTAGTATTGTAAGCCTCCCTTCTAATCCTATCGAAAAACAAGTTAATGACTTTAACGTATTTCCTAGTGTTGGTAGCGGACCAATACTAATATATTCTAGCATTGGCCATACCAGATACCAACACCACATTTCAATGTCAAATAAAAAAGGATCATAGCGAAACTGCAAACTGATTCTGAAAAGGTGATGAGAAGAATGAATCGAATGCTGTTTTTTTTTTTCACAGTTTGACAATAGAGTGAAGCTAAGAGTTATAAGAATAAATACTGGGATAGGCACCAAAGTTACTTCAAGGATAAATGTTGATGTCAGTGTTGATGTAAGCCGTAAGCCGGGGGCTTACAGTATGGTGATGGATATGTAGGTCTACATCCGACTGATCCTCTTCTGTCTACACAAGACCCACACTGATACTGTTATACAAATGATACTTAGTTTCTTCTTTAGAATTTTGTTGGTGTAATGCTATGGAAAATAACACAACAGCAAAGAGCCCAACTAATCATACGTATCTGCGAGTTAAGTGCTGCCACATATTTGCCCAGAAGCAGCCTCAACCCTGTGAGGTGGTATAGTTGCCCCTTCCAATGAGCTGGATGTAGTAATAATGCTCAGTCACGCTCAGAGGATGACCTAGGGGTGGTTAGTGAGTGAGTAACCTTATCTCAAAGAACTTCTCGTTCAAGTGAACTTGTCCCAAATCCTGCGGAAGGAAGACCTGCAGTTCATCACAAGACGTTTGCGACAGCGTGGCTCCCCGTGGCCAACATTCAAACTACACAGACAGTCGCAAAATTTTTGTGGCAAGTGAAGTTTGAAACCAGCAGGTTGCAAGGGACCTGCAGGTCCCAAACGTATCTTGCTGAGGAGTGTTGGGTCAAGATGACCGTTCACTTTCCCCACCTAACAACCTGGGCAGGTCGCCGTTCCTTTACAGCAGATTCTACTATTCAAATGAAATTTATTGATGAGGACTCGGAAAATGACCTCATTTTGGTACCCATCATTGTTTTACTCTGAGGTAGTCATGTAAGGAGTACAGTAGACATCTGTCATCTACCAAACCCTAACTGTACACGAAGATAATAGAGGTCCCATTCGTTCACAAGCTGAATTGCGGAGCAAACTGCGGGTCGCGTTCATCCACGGAGTGAACTGCAGGTCCCATTCATTCACAGAGTGAACTTCTCCCACTGACCTTGTCTTTGGAATGAGTGACCTGCAGGGAGTCTCTTCCCTCAGGTGACCTGGGTTTACACACTTCTAGGATGACCCAGACGCTTGAAAACTTGTGATTCATCTACCAAGGCGACAGATTCTAAAATCGGGAAGGGCCAACCAACCGTATCACAACCAGCACCTGACGACTGACCATGAAGCTCTTGAGGGTCTGGTTTTCAAATCTTCATTTGCTGTGTATGCTCAGAGTCGTCTGCTGCACCCTTTTGCACTGTTTAATGTTCTGCACCCATTGGCTGAAACGGCTTTGAATTGGTGACATTGATGGTCGACAACAACCTGCATCAGCGACTCCCCCGTTCATTTTTGTTCACGAACCAAACTAATGCTGGTGCGTTGCTCCATATTTTTCAAAGTAATCCAAGAGCGTTTGGGCAAAGACTTACCTAACCCACAGATATTGTTGCCTGGCTATTGCAATGGCTCTAAATATTCTAAAATACTCATAATCCTTTTTGAAGGTTTCTAAAACGATTCCTGGATTTTAACATGTACTTATATAAGCCACTCCAGACTACCCTTAGACTTGAGATTCTAATTTCGTTCATAAGCCAAAAAATCAATCATTTCAAAAGAAATAATGACTATTAACAGAATGATAGTATTTTTTGAGCACTGTAAATTGGCAATCTTCTTAAAAAGAAACTAAAAATTATCACCGAAATCTTCCAAAACGTAGCTTGGTTAATTATAAATCACAATAGGGACAAACAATGAGGACATTCGGCCTCCCGTAATAAGGAAGAAATAATACTATGCTAATTTTATTTCACTCATTGACGAACAATGAAAAGATAGAAACCCATTGATTAGAAGACCATTGATTCCCAAGACATGAAAATAAATCAATCTTCAATATCAGTCAGAGGGATTCAAGAAACATTTTATTTGAGAACTTTCTAATGTAAACTTTTATTTCGAAATTGAACTAATCGTTGTATCCTTTGTTTCTTTGAAGTATGAAGTATTAGGAAAATAATGCAAGGAACACATAAATACCGCTTTATAAACAATTTATGAGGAACTTCTGGATTTTTCTCAATGTAAACATATACCAGCAAGGTTTAAAATTTAAAACTGTCAATATGACAAACATAATTCAATCTTCAATTGGTGTAGCTGGTGATGTTGAAGTATTAATGTTCCTCTTAGGGGGAAGTAAAGTATGTACACGACTATGTTTGATTTAGCAATATTCGAATGACTGCTAACTTTTCATTTTAGAAAGAACCTTCATTTCCAACTGTGTGAAGTCTGTAAAGTCTTCTAAAGTGCCACCGTTCATCCTTAGGAATCTCTTGATAACGCTCAGTGCGTCGTGGACTTCTGCAGAGGTTGGAGGAACTTTGTCGATGCTTTTTGACAGGCCTAAATCGTTGCAAAAGGTCCCACCAAGTACACTATTGACTTTGACATTTTCTGAAACATCTTTTGATGGTCTAGGCGAGCCAGCCAATCCTGGATGGGAATCAAGAAATTTCCTCAACTCACTCTCCAGCCTAATTGAACAATCAGTTCCTTCGTCCAATGTAATCCCCAAGTTGGGTTGCTCATTTTCATCTTCACTGGGATCCATGATGCCTTCCACATGTACCACCACGTACTCCTCATTGGACAGGTCGTCATCTAAGCATTCCCTTTCACCTGAGTCAGAATGACTAATAGACAAATCATCATCGAGCTGGTTCAATCTGTAAAAATAAATAAACATGATTAGAGCATTCAATTTCAGCAAGGGTCATCTATCCACTTGAAAACCAAAAGCCTAGCCACTTTTTTAGGAACCAAAATTTGAAGCACCAAAGTTTGTAAAAGTTATTTTCATTCCAAGTTGAAACCTGGCGAGAATCGCTAGGATCACAATAAGCAAATCAAATGAATCTGAGAGTGCCAAGTCTTCCCATATTCACCCGATAAAGTTGATCATTGATAAACTCCCACTGTGGAGACCTAGAATGAGTCATAAAGCAATATAATTACTAAGGAATCATGCACATGCTACATCATGATAAAGATGGTAAAAAGGGCTAATACCCACATTATCATATCCCTCTTCGATAAAGGCAGAGAAATGTGGCAACTTCATCAGAACCTTAGTGAATTTTATTTAGCAAACTGGTCCCCCCCCCCCCCCCCCCCCCCCCCCCCCCCCCCATTTCAACAATGGAGTACTTAGCGGAGTGTGTCTTTTGAGTTTGGTTAATAACATACCTGCAGATATCAAAATATTGCTTACCTAGAAATTTCTTCATCAGACTCTTCATCTTGAGACGGTTGAGAGAAGTTAGGGAAGACCAGTTCGGCAAAAGCGTTTATTATCATTTTAGCTGGAACTTGTTCCCAAGCATCAGCCAACATGTACAGCGAATCCAGCAATGTGATCTTTGGGACAAGTTCATTCACAGGTTTTTGGTCGTTAACCAATGAATGGACAGCTTGAAACAGTTTTTTCCGAAAAAGGGTCTTAGTATGCTGAATGATACCTCTTTTTAGAGGTTGTGACGGACCAGCACTATTGTTCGCTACATAATATAAACTTATGCATTCCAATTTCTGACCAATGCCCATATGCAATTCACAATTGTCAAGAATCAATGCGATTTTTCTCTTACTCGCTCGAAGCTGCAAGTTCCATTCTTCTAAAAAACTTGACAGTACTTCATGAGACATCTTGCCATCATTACTGTGTTTATAGTTAAGGGGCAATGCCAAAATTCCGAAGAAAAGTGGAGCTTCTGATTTCCCAACCACTGTCAGACTTTTTTTCTCCGTTCCTGACATATTACAAACGAATAGCACGGTGACCCAATCATCTTTTCCCGGAGCATATCCTGGCATGGCTCTGTAGTAAAGGCATGTTTCATCCAAGTTGAAAATATTATCAGGGTGAAAATCTTTTAAGGCTGGCAGAACTGTGGAAGACTGATTAACACTGTTGACTCTAGCCACCACCGAACGAGAATCCAGTTTTGACTTCAGGAGTAAATGCGAAACCTTGCGCTTCCACCGGTTCATCCAAGGATCATTGGGAACGAAAGTTGACCCACAACTTTTGGCCAGCTCTTTGGCTTTATTCATCAACTGCATCCAAGTTATTTGGTCAGTGTGGTTAGCCTGATACCAAGTTAAAAGATCATTTTCTACACGCTCCATCTCAGTAAGTGGTGGCACATCTTGCTCAAAAGAGATGTCCACATTTCCAGCAGCTTCTTCTTTCCAGAACTCTCGATTCTCAAGGATATAGTCCAACTTGGATTTGGATAAACCACATATCAGATGAGCACGGGGTAATTGAGAAGGTTCTAAAGCATCATATTTATTCAGTACTTGTATGTTGTCTATCACTTGTTTCCTAAATTCTTCTTCAATCGCCGCCCGATTAGCCAAAAGACCCGACAGTGTGCTACTCGAAATCTGAAAAACACTGCGCGCCTTATTCTGTGAGCATGGTTGCATCGCATCGAACATCCTAAATATTTTAATTTTTTCTGGTAGGGATCTCATTCTATGATGAGCATTGACTAGTTTTTTATCCAGAATCGGTCCAAGGTTCTCACACACTTTGAGCTCACTTAAATTTGTTTCTAAAGAGTTTTTCTGTTTTGCAGAGTACAACTCTTTCATTTCTAGAGCGCTTTCTGTTCTTAAAAGTTTGCTCAAAGCAGACGGAGAAATACCTAATGTGTGAGCAGCCTCACGTTGAAGACATGGTTTTGACTCCTGCAACTTGAAATACTCTTTTATGATGCTTTCTTGTTTTGGGCTTAATTTACGAATATTGGGATTCTGCGACTCCACGACAGAATCATCGTCAGAACTCTCAGCAGGTCCGTATTCTTCGTCACTTGTGTCCGAAATTTCGCCTGAAGCATCACAATCGAAACGTTTTGGAGCCTGCCTTTTCCTCGGAGGTAAGTTTGAAACAACATTCTGAGTTTTCCTTTTCAAAGTTGTCACGCTCTTTTCTTTACAGATTTGTTCCACATCTGAACATTGATTCAATCCATTCCTAAATTTCAACAAATCGGATAACGTTGACTGAGGGAGTTTCAATAAAACAGCAGCCCTGCGTTGAGAGCAAGGTTGAAGCTTGTCAAACTTTTTCAAAAGTTCCAATTTTTCTTCAGTAGTTAGCCGTTTCAACTCTCTCGGAGAGTCACCATTGTTCCGCATATGTTTCTCTACTTTTGTACTCTCTATTTCCTTATTACTTCCACTACCATCAATCTTTTTAGCAAATCTATTTCCAATCAAACGGCTAAATGTTGCCTGGGATATATTAAGTATAGCTGCCGCCTGCCTTTGTGAACAAGGTTGAGGAATTTGGTAGAATTTTTCCAAAAGTTCTTTCTTTTCAGAACTGGTGAGGTACTTGCGTTTTTTGAAGGGGAAACCGTCCTTGGGACTTTCACTTCCAGCACTCATTCTTCCTAGAGTAGATGACAGCAGCCAAAAGTCCAACTTGATCCACCAATTTTCACTTGGGTAGGCATCAAAACCATTTCAATCCTGCAACAATGCCAAATTCGTTTTCGCGTCACAAGATATCAAGTAACATGTTATCACTATAATGAATAATTTTCTTAAAAATCATTTATATGGCTGCAACCAGTGTTTTCTTCGATAAAATGTATTCATAGAACGTTCTTTATAGGTACATACATATTTTACAGAAGTTTGCCAGATATAAATTTGATATTAAGAAATATCGTGTTTCTATAAAATAATGTGGTTCTTGGGTATGCTGTAGAGTGATGTATGCATTACACAGGCTCCAATATTAGTTGAAAACTGAATTTTATCATGCGAAAGTGAAAATCAATAGGGTAGGAGGGTGTACTGAAAATAAATTTCTACGTATAAAGCGGTAGCTTGTGTAACATAAGCTTTGATCGACGTACATACGCCTTCTCAGGTACAACAGAAAAACAATCAAGTCGGTGAACAACTTCTGAATCGAACCCCACCTCTGTCAAATCAAAAACTTGAAGTTCAAAATTCCAGCAAAGCAGATCCAAATATGGGAGATTAATAAGTGCAACAAAAAACCAATGAATCAGCCCAAAACCAGGAAAATGAATCACGGACGAAGTTGATTCATGGGCCACCTCAACGCGAACAGATAATAATAAAAGAAAGTAAAAATAATTAAAGAATAACAAATCAGGTCCTGATGACATGCCTTTGGAGCTTTTCAAGTATGGCAGAGAGGAGGTCTGGAACTGAACCTATGATCTTATAGAGGAGATTTGGGAAGCTGAGGAAATATGAGAGAGTTGTAAAATAAATCCTAAAAGATTTCTAAAAAGATGCACCGGGCCCCGAGTTGAAATGTTGGCATTTATTAATGATATACGTGCAAACAAACATTACTGTGCCAAATTTGGGATTCCACACTCTAATTTGGGACAATTTTTTTGGGAGATTTTTTCAATATTAAAAATGAATTATCTAGGTATTTTAGGTATAACCACATCGTCAGTCACACTGATAAGAACCCATAAATGAAATATAAGAAACTACAAAAACTTCTTATAATGGAAACTTTGAACAGAAACTAAATTTGAATTTCCGACTCAGAAAACGCCATAAAATCGATGACACACCTTTCAATTGAAAAAAAAAGTTAATTTTTTTAGGTATTCACCATATTGATTTCCATGTTCACCCTACAAAAATGTCTTAAGTTGGAGCCCTTGACTATACCAATCACGATAAAGTTCATAGAGCACCTTCCCTAACATACCTAGAGATTGCACCCAACAACTTCCCGAATTTGAAAGAAATCGTACCAGTAGATTGTTACATTTCCGCATACGCACAAGCTACTTCTAATACAGGGGTTCAATAACGGGGGGGGGGGGGGGGGGGCTCTATCATGAAACAGACACGTCATTGAAATTCTTTGGGGGGGGGGGGGGGGCAGCCAGTTAATTAAAACGGTGTTTTTTTTTTTTTTAATGGTTATCAGAATGTTGGCACATAGCTCAATAACCCGTGTATCCTAACATGACTGTAGAGATTATTGAAAATTATCATAACATCACTACGTCATTAGGCGAAGTAAATATTGAACCAAAATAACGCGATTGTTATGCAGAAGCATAATGAGAAAATAGAGGTAAAATGTTCAACTATTGAACAAACTATAAAACCTAATAATAAAAATTGACATTGACGCTGAATGGGTAGATGACTGAAGTGGTACATGCATCGTTCAATGGTGCATAAATAAAATATATGCATCCAATGATGGTTCAATATGGTTCGATCCAAAGCTCGAGGCAAAACTTTATTAACTCTTTATTACTCACGAGGGCTACATCTTTCATCAGTCCGAACAATCCCTGAAAATTTCATCGAAATCAGTCATCAACTCCCGGAGTTATCCGTGAAACAAGGATTTCGTTTGCGGATGCGCAGAGGCTACTATTGTCCGGGGGTATGAAACTCATAGGGGACCATATACACATCAAACCAAACAATCCCTGAAAATTTCATAAATATAATAACTCAGTTATACTTTTACTAACAAGGGTAAGTCACCATTATTAAATTTAACAAACTAATAGATGATAAATACATCAAACCGAACAATCCTAAAAAATTTCAAAATTGGTCAAGAACTCAAGTGTTTTATGATACCGTCAAAAGGATTTCACGTTTGCGCATGTGCAGAGGCTACTATTGTTCCGGGGTAGTTTTTTATATCCTCAGACCATCTAAAACCCCATTCCTACACACACACAATCCCTGAAAATTTCATTAAATTGGGACTATAACTTCGTGTAGTTTTGCAAATATAACAAGGATTTGCTGAATACGTTTTCAGACGCACAGACAGACAGACATATTACACGGAGCCAAAATTGTTCATAATATTTCTAAACGATAAGCTGTTACTTTTTTGCCTAAAATGCGAGTGGGGCCCGCCCCCCTTTACGTTTCTATGACGCAGTTGCGTCATTGAAATTGTTGGGGGTTCCAAAAAAATTTTTGGGGGTTAAAGTTGATTGAAACGGTGTTTGGCGTGACGACATTAAAAAAATATTGCTTGCTATGTAAAGAACCTCAAAAAGTTCACACGTTTTGTCTATTGCTGACTGGGTTTGAATTTTTTCAATAGGTACCTATTCTTCTTTTAATTTTGGATAAAATAAGGGGTGCATAACAGTACTTTTTACATTTTGCGGGGGGGGGGGGGGGACCTCTGTCTATTGTATAGGTACCATTTCATTTCGAACAACTTTCGTACCATGTCTGCCTGTGTGTGTATGTGACGATTGGAATGACCGGCGACAAGCGGTATTTGAGCTAATAACGTCAAGGCTGTGACAGTGTCATGCCGCGAAGTGTGGTGCGAGAAAAGTGCCACAGAGTTGCTCGTGTTTGGCATCTCGTCAGGGATGCTTAGGGGTATCTTACTTAAAATGATGGTTATTCTATAAGGGCACTGCCTTTCATCCCTGTCTTCATCCTCTATGTTCCTCAACTTCAATAATCCCAGGATCGGTATCGGGTAAACCTGGCCGTCCTACCCACTTTTACGTGTTGTTCCGCGCAACTTGGTTTTTCGTTTCTGTTTACTAGTGTACCCCTATGCCTTTGAGGGCAGTTTTATGTATAAAAAAAGAAAAGTCTGTCTGCCGTTTACCATCCGATTTTGATTAGGTACATTTTCAGGGAATGTGAGATGTATCTACACACCTATGGTACACATGTATGGTACTCGTGTGTACCATCTGGTACCCAACGAAACCACTGCCCAAAACTCACATTAATAAGCGTACGTGCAAACGTAAAATCCATATAGCATCATTCCCTCAGGTTCTAGTGGTCCGATTTTGCTCCAATTTAGAGGGTAGTCGAGATTGAACGGTTCAACACCATCAAACCAATTTCAATAGGATCACATTCTTACAGTACATGCTATGTAAACGACTTGATGTCTTTGGGAAAATGATCACTATCATTGTTCTCCGGTGATTATTCATACGGGACAGCACATTTAGGAAAAACGTTATTTTTAATCCATTTTTTTTTTTTTTTTAAATCCATACCATGAGTAGGACATGGTACTCTGTTTTCACGTTTATTTTAAAGTGTGTTTTGTGAAATCGCGTCAAAAAGTTCGTGTTTTCGAAGTTTTGGGCGCCGAAAACTTCGAAAACACGAAGTTTCCGGGCACCGCGGCGACCGCCTATCCCTCCGCCTGCCAGCTCAGTTTTATAATTGGTACAATGGATTTTTAATCGGATTTAACCAAAAGGGCCTATTTTTGGCGAGTAGGACATGGTACTGTGTTTTCACGCGTTTTGACGCATGTGGATATGGACAGAGGTATCAACGACGAGCTGATACAAGCAGATAATCTCTTATCGATTCGGTACGAATTACGAAAATTTCGCTGGTGAGTACCTACCAAGTCGAAAAACACCGGTGATCGTTCATATGGGCCAGCACATTTAGGAAAAACGTTATTTTTAATCTATTTTTCGAAGGAACGAAAGTAGTGCCTATATTTTTGATGAATAGGACATGGTACTCTGATTTCACGTTTATTTTAAAGTGTGTTTTGTGAAGTTGCGCCTATAAGTTCGTGTTTTCCAAGTTTTTGGGCGCCTAAAACATCGAAAACACGAAGTTTCCAGGCACCGCGGCCACACCCTAGTATCCCTCCGCCTGCCAGCTCAGCGGAGAGCGGGCGGCCTCGACCAGTTCTCTCCTGTCGTTCGGGCGTGGCGGTCTCTCGCAGTCTACTCCGTTCCGTGTTCGCGCGAAAAGTGTTTCATCTTCATCTTCCATCGTTTCGGAACATGAATCTTCGTGGATTGATACAATGGAAGGCGAGAACATGCGAATACATCGGTAAGTACCAAGCATTTTCCTACAAAATCTCTAATACAAAATCTTATAGGCTGAGATTAGGCAGGTGCCGCATGGTTAGGAAGTCCCATGCAATGATTGATCAATAGAAGAATAATAGATTATAATTGGTCTAGGAGAGGTTGTAGGACCAGCTAAGCCCAAGAGGAATAAAGAACACGATACAAATCCGTTTCAGACTTTTCTCAGACCAAATTCGTGGAAAAACCAAAGGTTTTTCTTTAGTCTGACAGTACTACTATTTTCTCTCGAACCATCTCTGTTCTTAAAGTTTTATTATGCTCGTATAAATTCGCTAGTGTGATTATAGCTTACACTACCTTTGAGTTTAACGATTATCTGTAGTTGAACATACATTCATAACACTTCGGAACAGGCAGCATATCAAAAATAGTTCCCTGATTATACGTATATATTCCAACTAGAGTATTCCCTCAATGTGCAAACACGTTCTTAAATATGTATTATGCACGAATAAATTCACTAGCGTGATTGTTGCTTACACTACCCATGGGTTTGACGATTATCCTTAGTTGAACAAACACAAATAACACTTCAAAACAGCCAACATATCGAAAATAGTTCCCTCATTATACGTATATGTTCTAACTAGAGTATTCCCTTAATGTGCAAACGTGTTCTTAAAGATTAATTATGCACTTATAAATTCACTAGTGTGATTGTGGCACACACTACCTATGAGTTCAACGATTATCCTTAGTCGAACACACACAAGTAACACTTCAAAACAGCCAACATATCGAAAATAGTTCACTGATCAAACTTATATATTCCAACTAGACCATTCCCTCAATGTGCAAACACGTTTTTAAATATGTATTTTGCAAGTGTAAATTCACTAGCGTGATTGTTGCTTACAGCACTCATGAGTCTATAGCTCATACTCTCTAGCAACAGATTAGTTGACTGAATAGATTACATGAACTAGGCGTTAATTTCCGGTACAGCAGTACTATCCCGATTTCCGCGGGGAACGCTGGAGGTTCGCATCTTATCTGTATCTTGGTAGCTGTACCATCAAATAGCTACCACCATCACCTTATCTTTTCCCTGCTGTTTTCCTACTCTCTTTCCGAGCTGCTGTGTACTGTTTCGTAAATCCGATCAATCAATCAACTGTTTCCTTCGATGATGTGATTATTATTAATTATTATAGGGTTAGTTATTTATCATTAGTTATTATACGGTTAGTGGCAGGGGTTCCCACAGGGGGGGGGGGGGGCTGCAAAAAATTGTGCGGGGGGGGAGGGGGTAAAGTTGATTGAAACAGTGTTTAACGTGACGACGTTCAAAACTACTTTACATCACTAGATAGAACGTAAATGATACTCAACCTAGTAATCAATTTAAATATGGTTTGTTTTTCTAGACAACGACAGTGCTCGGATATTGTCTGTGATTTTGGCGCGACGGGAGGTCTGGCGAGTTTAGGAAGTAATTGGTTATCTTCGGGAGGTGCGCTGGTGGTCAGACGACACACACAAGCTGCACCGCGATTAGGTATTCGTTGCTAATGTTGTGATAACATCTGATGGTGTCCTAAATTTTGTATTACTTTTGTGGGATAAAAATGCCCAAAAAGCAACAACTTTTCAAGTACATAAAGCTTATTTTAGTTTTGGATAAAATAAGGAGTGCTTACAAGCATTTTTTATATTTTTGTTTTGTGGGGGGCTGCGTCATCAAGTTTGGTGGGGGGGGGGGGGCACCCCTGTCTAATATAATTTGTAGAAGTCCATAAAGATACCTAAAATCCCACAATCTCTGCATAATAATGGTAATAAATTAGATCAATCTCGATTCAAAAGACTGTAAACATCGCAATCCCTTAAGTGGCATCTTTCAATTCCTCACTCAAGTGAATCAAAACAGGCAGAATGGCCTGCAGTGTATTTCGTCGGACCCCAAGCCAGCCAGGACGGTTGGTATTTGACTCCGGAGAAATGACGTGTTCAAGGAAAATTATCCAAAGTCGAAGAGATTTGATTAAATCCACCCCTACCTCAGATTGTCGCAGCTAAAGATAAATGTCCCCTTGGTAGAAAGAACTCGAGTTCGAATTCAATCAGAGGCATCAATATTTTTGGGCCGTAACAATGGCCAACACAGACCAGCTCAAGTTTGCCGATCCTGCCGACATTTAAAAAAAATCGTATCAAGAATGCAAATATCCTCACTTGTCTTTGTTTTGCATTGGAAACTCGATTCCAATCATGTGCCACAATTGGGGCTCGCTGCAGTAGTTTTCTACATTCATAATTAATTTAAATTTGAACAATTTCCAGCGAAAATCACTAATACTATCAAGTTTCTTCTTGCGAAGGACTTCGAAAAATATGAAACGTCCAAAGCCATAAGAGTAAACACTGGCGCATCAAGTTATATGCCAATGTACAGTATATAATTCATTACAGTACATGGACGAATGATGGAGAGGTGTACAGGTACAAACTTGTCTAAACAGTTGTCAAAAATTAAAAATTATCGTTTTCGAGTTATTTCAAAGTGGGTGCCTAGCTACAACATACTATAGCATTAGTGAAGCAGGATTGTTGCAATTTTACTATGCTTAAACTAGTAAATGACCGAAAACAATATGATTTTAACGTTCTGAACGAGTCTTGTCATTTTCGTACAGGAAAGTATATAACCAGGATGAAGTGAATCCGGAAAACGAACTGCCGAAGTACGTGATCGATAAGGTATTCCGGATCCACACCCCGAACTACAAATTGTCAACTAATTTTGAATACTCTTATTAACAATAATACAATATAATATTGCACTCTTACTCACCAGGTATCGGTTGTGAAATGTCAATTTTCAACCATAGTCCATAATGAACGAAGTAGATAATTTTGTCAACATATAACCGAAAGGAGGATGACAGGCGAGCAAGACTCACGGAAATCAGGTTACAACAATCGATTCATGGGAACCCTTTCGCGATTATTTGGTTTGCTTCAGTTCATCAGTTTAATCCAGATTCAATTGAAAGAATAATGATATTTAGCGGACTCGTAATTCTTAAAACTCCACTTTTGATGCGTCCTCTGCAAGCATTCATAATGTTATATTCATTATTTAAACAATTCTTCTATAATTAAGTTGAATGGATGAATCGAACATTTGAATAGTTGAATTGGGGGTTTTTGAATCGATTTGGAAGGATTTCCGGGGACAAACAGTGTTGTTGTTGAATCGGTCATTGGCATTGAGCAGGGAGCTAAAAAGCTCAACTAATAGAGACAATACAACTGGAGTCTTCGTTAAACCAAGCGCTTAAAGAATCTTGCACGGTCTAGAGTGCTCTTGCATCGCGTCTTTACTCAACTTGGCAGTATATCAGGAATGATGAGAACTGACTTCAGTTTCCTCATTCCAAATACAGCCTGACAAATCAATGATTCAAACCATGGATGGAGTTATTATTGATGCCAAGGAATCCCCAAATATCTCAAACATAATCGATTCTCAACTTTACAGATAATGAGTCATACCAGCCACATACAGTCCCATCTAACTCCCATCATATAAATGTGTGGATTGTTGATTGGCATCTTCTCTACTTACTTTATACCTACTTCACAACTCTTGAAGACCTGTTTATAATGTTTTTGATCAAAAATATGTGTTAGTTATACCTAGTTAGATGGACTTCCAGAATTGCCTATTACAGATCGACTACTTAAATATGACGTAGCTTACTAAAAGTTCCTGTTTCATAGCCATCTTTTGAGTTTTTCAGAGGCAGGATTCAAGGGCTTACTTAGTGCTATAAAATTGACTTAGCCCAATAAGGGTTTGGGATTGTGGGGCGGGATTTGTCAAGGGTTTGGGATCAAAGCCCATCGGTTTTGGGATCATTGAATAGTTAAGTAGCAACAGGTTTGGGATCATGCATGACAAACGTTCGTTTATTGAGATGTAGGTACATACCTGGATAATGTTACATAGAAAATTTGAATGAATGTTGTCATTGATGTCATGTTGGTCGTTGGCATGCTTCTCCCACCGAAATTTGACACTCCCGTCCAACAATGTGTGAAACTCTGAATTCAGAGTTCATACGCAAAGTTCAAGTTCCATCAGAATCCTGCTTTCTTTATGTGATCCCTAACCCGTAGCATTGGTGATCCCAAACCCGTGACAGCCGCACAATCACAGTATGAAGTTTCCTGTGAACTTTTCACTGTTGACTGACAGATACACGTTTCTAACTAATGCGTTAAATACAGCCTCAGTAACAATATGGAACTAAAATGGGTAATTTTTCACAGCACAACTAGTCCCCTGAGGCCCTCCTAAACAGATGTAGATGTGAACTTCAGGGTGGGGGTTTCTGGCCCCCAGCATGGAAGCCTGTTGTCCTTTCCTAAGAGTTTTGCATTTAATTAAGAAATTCAGCCCATTGGCAAGGGGTTTGAGGCCCTTGATTATTTGTTCGCTTAGAATAGACCTCATTCAGGTCTGTGCCTCAAAGAGTTCAAATCAGTAAAAGGTGGGTGCTGAGCACTAAAATGTTAAGGGAGATGCCGTTTCGTCAGTCTCCTCACCTAACCTGCATAGGGTTGAACTTTGTGTGACACCAATGTGGTGTAGGTGGAACCTAGAGGTGCAAAGCCGGTTATGAGGCTGACCATTATTTTTAGTTCCGTACGGTTTATACCAAGTATTCAGTAATTTTGGTGTTGGGTTCCGCCACCATGAGTTTACTGTAGACATGTCCTTTAATATTCAGCTGTCTACCTACTTGTGGCTTGTTGGTTGAACCACGTGTTGATGGTCCTTCTGAAGGCTGTTCAGGGCCTACAAATGGGATTTGGGAGCTGCTTCTTGCAAGCTCGTCAGCCTTCTCGTTACCAGATATTCCTGGCACCCACTCCAGGCCAACTCGGTCATGTCCCTAAACGGAGCGATCTGTAAATCAAGAGGGGAGGGTTGAGTAAGCACTAATTTCCCAACCACATGTAAAACTTGCTTAGTCCACCTAAAAAGGGTTATTATTACCTCACTGTTGTGTTATGCAATAATTGAGCAAAGAGATGCTATGGTGTTATCAGCAGCTAGGTTCCTTGAAAAGTGATTCAACCGTATTACCTATTTTGTGACGATATTCACAATTACATGGGATGTAACAAAACCTACATGGGGGAGCACTTTAGTCTGACTCTTTGCGATAAAGTACATACATGTATGCATACATATTCGCTGGATACCAAACCACCATCCTCACTTTTTTCTAGTCCACATGCTCTTCATTATTTAATTTTTTCTTTCACGTTTTCCTAGTATTTCATATTTTTCAATAAAATCTGAATATAAGAGCTAAACTAGTTTTACCAGCAAGTTCAGTTGTTTACATTACACCCGAAGAGATCACATGAGGCCGTTTGGTGATTTTGAATATTGATGATTGATAGAAATGGGCAGAAACTTTTTATCTTCTTTCAAGAACTGTCGGCCACAAAAGTGGCAGAACTTTATCACATGGCACCCATCACTCCGTTATGTTCATTATCAACTGTGTTATCAGTAGCAACAAACGAACTGGATTTCGTTGATTTACACATGATTTTCTCCAAGGTTTTTGTTATTGCCTCTCCAGTTTTACGAGTGGTACTAATTCCCCGACATTCGTGACATTTGTGCTGTTCTTACGTAAAAAAACTGGGTAGTTAGGGGCCTCGCTAGCTCAGTTGTAAGACGTTCAAGAGACTTGCATGGGCGAAAAAATGTACCACACTGGGCTCCCTTTTGAGGATGAAATCGGTTTGGTAGCTGCCGAATCGTATGTGAACATCACTGAAGAAAATCTCAGCCTGCCCAAGTACAGGAATTGCGCTAACGTAAGTGTCATTTTTTAGTAATGAAATGCTGCCAACGGATACTGCTAATATAATAGTTTTACGTCAGTTCATGTAGACATAGATCGAACAGGTTCCATGTCAAACACTTATCCGAAAAATTATTGCGAAAACTAACCAAAAAGATCGACAATGTTGCTTAAAGGCATTTCGAACAACTGTCAAAATGAGATGCATTTCGTTTGAACTCTTAACTGAAGACGTAAATGAACGTGTCAAGGGATCAGTTCGCCAGTTAAGAAGTAAACGAAACACAGGAGACGGTAGACCGGGGATAAAAATCTGGCACCGAACGGCTTAGGACGACAAAATCAGGCACAGGTGCCAAGTTTCTTACTCCTAGGTGTTCAAATAAAATAAATTTCTTCCAAATTTCCTTCAAGGTAATAATTTTGAAACATTCTAAAGTTACATCTGGAGCTAAACACTTTTTCAGCAAATTTTGTATCATGTCAAGATACTTGGAGAGCCATAAGCTCCTGCAGTCTATTAATTATATTGAGGGTGAAGTCCCCACAGTTCAGGTAATTTTTCCCAATTATTGCATTCTGGTTTTTGAAAACCACTAAAATTGTAAGAGACTGAAGAAATGTACGTAATGAAAGAATCATATATATTAATTACATCATAGCTCTTGAAAAACAACAGCAGATACACTGTAAGATTAATCCAAATATACTAAAATGATACTTTTATTCATACGTCCATTAAATACCAAGACTAACTTGTAATGTAGACAAAGCAATATTCTTCTTTCCAACAAAGCTTAAATCAAACAACCAACGCTGAACATCCAGAATCTGTGGTAGCAACAGTGTGTAACTCGAAGCTGTCTTGTTTGAAGAATTTCATGGATAAAACTAGGTAGTTTTGAACAATTTACTGTTCCATACGTCTCAGCACATTAATTTTCAAACGTATTAAATTATATTATTCTGAAAATTGTTTTGCTTACTTCAAACCAAGATCGAAGCTTAGAGACCATACTATAGTGTTGAAGTAAGGTAACTTGGACTATGTTGGATTCATATCTGATTTAAGCAGTACCTTTTGATCATCTTCAGGCGTTTATGGTGGATTATCTAGAAAACGATGTTAGCAATCGGTTCAGAGTGAATATTTGAATTCATAGATGTGCCTTCCTTGAGCCACATAAACCCTTGATATTCTCATTTCAATTATTTTAAAAAGATCGCTGAACTACCTTTCTCCCTAATGAAAATTAAATTTTAAAATGTATTATGGGATGATCAAAACTGATTCCAAAAGGTGAAATTTGCAGAAACGAGGAAATATCCACTATGTTCCACTGTTGTTGTTCAAATGTACCTATTTCATTGTTCTCGGAAACCCAAAATTGACCAAAAACGCTGCAAATTCTTCCACTGAGGTTTATTATTCAATTGGCTTGCGTTTATGATTTGAATCTCTACTAAGCTTTGGAGTGTGCTTGTTTCACAGGTGATAGAGCGATTATTGAATTTCGGGAGGCACACAAATATGATCAACTGATCAATCCAAATACGTATTTTGGTTGAGAACAGATTTACGTGCACTATGCATATCTCCTGAAATTCAATAATCACTCTATCACCTGTGAAACACGCACACTCCAAAGCTTAGTATAAATTAAAATCATGAACGCAAGCCAATTGAATAATAAACCCCAGTGGAAGAATTTGCAGCGTTTTCGGCTACGAAGCCCTTTAGGAGTTCACTCCAGTATCGACAGTACTACATCACTACATCACTAGGTTACTGATATCAACACAAAAACAATTATAAACCAAAATAACGCGAATGTTGGCACCATTATCGGGCCATAGATCGTGGATGGTTTGACCTACGGACCTGGGGAGGGGCTCATTCGATTCCTCGTGGAGTGTTCTTCAAAAAGAGTACAAATTTAGACCGCCTTGACTTTTTTTTTGAGGTTTTTAGGGATTTTACAAAACTTTGACAACTGTTAAAGGGAACTTCAAATTAAGTGAGAGTGCTGGCTCAAGAATTGGAGCGTCGCCGGACCAACATGGATATATCCTGAAAATTTCAGATCTTTTGCTCCAGCCGTTTGGGTGAAATGGAGCGTACGGGTACGGCGGACGGACGGAAAATTTTTCATTGCAGATTCGGATTCTACACCCTTTGAAACGTAAACCATGAAATTTTCAGGGGGGTTAGAAAAGCGATTACAATGGTTTATTATTGAATAATAAACCAAAATTCAGGTCATCTATTGAAGTTCATCTGAAGTTAACGGTAGAATCTTGGAAACAATTTGAAAGTATTCGATTTTCTTAACTGAAGTGAATGTTAGACAGTATGCTCTTGAATATTTCAGGCTGCACATGTAGTGATATACGCAGACGCGAATGCACCTGTCATTCGAGTGTTCAACCCACGAGCTGCTATCTATATGCAGCTGCGGTTCGATGGCCACTACGGTTTCCCTGGAGGGATGGTAGACGATAAGGAGAGCCCTGAAGACGCCATCAATAGGGAGTTGGAGGAGGAAACGGGTCTAGAGCCTGGTCAGGTGCTCATCACCGATCGCGACCTATTAGCTGTTCACTACTCTCCTTCGAAAGAGCTCATCCTTCACCTCTTTGTTAAAAAGGTAAAAAGTTCCACCATCATAAAAAAATGTTTGCCTACTTGGGTGTGGCTCATAGCTTCCATTGCCAACTTCAATTTATAGATCAATGAAAAATTTCAAATACTCTTAAAAGAGTTAAAAATTAAGCTTGTTACCTTATTTTTAGGTGACCTGGTTTTTAGGTTCAAGTGAGTGAGTTGACCTGGATTGCAGCCCTCTTGTACCAATTCTATGTACCAGGGTCAGCCATTGATAGGAGCTTAGGTAAATTTGCACCCCATGCCAGTAACCCAAAACAATGAAATTTCAAAATCCCTCCATCCTGATTTCAAGAGTATATTTGCGAATGACAGAAGAATGGATTAAGCTATTTGATCCAACGTGCAAAATAGACCTCCTTAGCTCTGTAATGAATACTGTTAGGAGGGGTGGACCTGACCGATCATGAGCACCTCCTCCAAGGCTGATGGTGGTCAAAGTGGAATGTCTGAGTATTCATGATTTTAATTGAGTTAGGCCTGTGAGGTTGACCAATCCCAGGGCTCAAAAAGCAAGAAAAGAAGCACACTTATTTCGCGCTTGCTCACCACCAGGGGTGTAATTATGGTTTTAGTTATCGGTGTTTTGCTGACTGATTTTGGTTTGGATTGATTTCAATTCTGCTTTCCGCTTCTGTGTTTTCGACATTTTTATGTGTTTTTTTTTTTCGATATGGGAGGGGAGGAACCCCTGGTCACTGAGACCATTGTTGTGATCTATTGACACTTTCCCAGTTTTACTTCAGAATCTTTTTAACGGCCTTTTCATTCACAAAGTGAAGGAGGTTTACAGGTGTTTCCTCGGCAATATCGGCCGGTGTTGAGGCAGCCGTTCCGAAATGCCGGAATCTTATCGATGCAGCAGCAGGACAGTTGCAGAGTATTGTATTCAGCTGTCTCCGCTTCTTCGCAAGAGAGCCGGCATTCTATTGTCCTGTTCAGTGAGGAGTCCCACAAGTTTGCGAAGGTCTGTACGCCTCAGTGACAATAGGGAATGTGCGTGCTTCTTTGAGATCGTAAGAAACCCCTTGGCTTGTCTCTGCTTAGGAGTGTCTTCCCAATATGTCTTTGAGTCTTGTCCTCCCATTTCTGGACCTGTTGAGTTATATAACTCTTGGTAACTTCTAGTTGAGGTTCAGGTCCAATTGGGCTGGACTCTGATCCCTTTTTAGCTAGTCGATCAGCTTCTTCATTGCCTTCTATCCCTTCATGACCTGGTACCCAAATCAACATTAATTCGTTGCCGAGGGCTGCAGCCTTGAGTGAGGTGAGGCAACTCCAGGTCAGCTTGATGTTGTTAGAAGGCAGAAATGGCCTTTAATGCTGCCTGGCTGTCTGATAGTATGTAAATTCTGGCACCTTTGAGTCGTTTCCTGGCAATCTCTTGTGCACATATTTCTATAGCATGGGTTTCTGCCTGATAAATGTTAGCTACATTGGCCAGAGGTTTGGAAAGGGCAAAGTTTGGGCCCCTGATCCCCAATCCCGCTTCGCCATTCATCATAGACCCATCTGTGTATTACGCTGGTGAACCTGGCTCAAAATGAGGTAGGCCTCTCTTCCAGAATTCACTGGAAGACTGAACTGCCTGGCCTACGTCAAACATTGAAAATAGTCTTTGAGATCCTTAGGTGGAAATCGGATCTCCTAAGGTACCCAAAAGGGACCGCACTTTGGGTTATGTGGGATTCAAGCCCACTAAAACCTCACCTTCCATTTCCCACGACGGAACTCAGCCTGGAACTGTTTGACACATTACTTCATTATATTGACAATTAGATAAGTGCGCACTTGCTAATCTATCTTGTAGGATTTACTTCACTTGTTCCACAATGCTTCTCTGTTTTGGGTTTCACTAATAAGAAGCTCAATTCGGCCATTTGAAGGGGAAACAATAAGAGGAAACACAAAAACTTGTACTCACAAATTAGTAACCTCTTGGCAGAGCAACCAGACCACGACCAAAATCAAACTAGTTTGAAAATCGTAACCAAGCTGGGGATCTTATTCTGAATTGGGACGCTGAGCAATGGGACGTAGAATCCTTCGTTTGGTTTACCTTGTTTGAAATCAACTGGTCGCTTGCTCAAACACTCGGATTGCTCGGCTGCCTCTGGTCGTCCATGTGGGACACGGCGTACTCCAAGGATTACTTTTAGTAGCTTTCTGCTTACTACCTCCATTCCACCATCCAATGTTACATTTACTGTTGCAGGTTTCGATGAATCTCTTCTGCGAGATTGAGAAGCGGACCTTGAACTGCATCGAATGGGCAGACGAGGTGATGGGGATTGTGCGCGTACCTTTATATACAATGGCCGACGGCTTCAGAGGCCTCCCGGCTTTTCTCGCCTCCTCCTTCATCGGCAATTCCAAAGAGCAGTTGCTCTATTTCCTCAAAGAGATGAACATTTTGACTAAATCGGAAATCCAGAAGGCTATGGATGCTCGGCCTTTAGTTCTACCTCCCAAACCCATCAAAGACTAATATCTTCCCATTAAGGTCTCTTCCACGTTACTGTCCATTTCAATTCAATCGAAAAATATCCAGTAACCAGGAATGAATGAATACATACCTTAAATTAATTTTAGTTTTTTCATTTGATGCTGCTGGTATTTAGAGTGTAAAACAAAATGCAACATAACTTTGGGAGATTTCTATTAATTACGTCAATATTATGAAAGGCATAATAAAAACCTCATATATCTTTAAAATACATGTAAAAAGAGATTTTAATACTTCATCACGGATTTCATACCATGATGTTAAACTTCCCAATGATAAAAACTCATTAGTAATACAATTTAAAAAAATCAACTTTAGTTACTTCAAGGTGATTTCATTGGGTTTTCTTTCCATTATTGAGGGATGATTGTAAATGGAGATGTTACGAGCTCGTATCTTATGTTATGATCAGTTTATTTCTATTGCCGTAGCATGTACCTACATTGTAGTTGCAATTCACGAAAAATGCATTTGATGCCAACACCAATGGATGGATGGATTTCTGCTGTACCCAAATTGTTTTGGACATTGTTATATTGGTAAGGTCACTAGAACCCAAACTGTGAATAAGAAGTTTTTTTAAAAAGTGACGTTTGATTATACATGTTGTTATTTATAGGGACGGGACGGGGTACGTTTTGAATCAACTCTAATTTCTCTGAAAGAGTAGATGAGAATGTAGGTATTTTAAGTCATACTGTGACAAGTTCAACGGAGAGGTACCACCTATATATGAGAAAGTATCTATTTCCTGTAACGGGTACTCTAAACAAAACTGGACATTAAACGAGATGCTAAAAAGTTTTCGTTTTAGAACTGCATTATTTTCTTGAATCATTCCAAGTGATAGGTATCCTCACGACTAATCTTGGGAAGAGTGGGTCAACAATAGGCTATTTGCATGGTCATGTTTCATGATGGTAGTAAAAATGACCTTAGTCATAGCTTTTCAAAAAGGTCCAATGCTTATATACAGGGTGTTTCAGTTCGTGACGGTCATAGGCCAGAAGATTCCAGATTCCTGTTCCAAAAAAACCTCATGATGCTTGTGTATGGGTCTAAATGCCCGTGAAGCTGAGGAAATATCAACGGCGATTCCCTCTCAGGGGGGTTCACAATAAAAGCGTATTTCCTCAGGTACCCAAAGTATGATGTTTACGTGAATGCTGTGTCTATCTGTCTGTTAATCACAATGCGGGTTTCGGTTCATCTGTATTTCATTGAAGCTGAAGGTGAGATGAGGAAAAAAAAATCAATCCGAAAGAAAATTTACTGCTCTTTCCCTCATTATAGGAGATAAGGTCGAAAACACGAAAAAAATCTTAGATCGTAAATAACTCAAAAACGAAGCTAAAAAAAAATTGCTAAGAGGCAAAAGTTGTTGCAAAAAAAAAAACCTGTATACAGGGTGTTTCAGTTCGTGACGGTCATCAGCCACCTGATGCTTAGTGTAATTCCAGATTCCTGTTCCAAAAAAACCTCATGATTTTTTGGAAATGCCCGTGAAGCTGTGAGGAAATATCAACGGCGATTCCCTCACAGGCGGGTTCCCAATAAAAGCGTATTTCCTCAGGTACCCAAAGTATGATGTTTACGTGAATGCTGTGTCTATCTGTCTGTTAATCACAATGCGGGTTTCGGTTCATCTGTATTTAGAAAAAAAGCAAAGGTAAGTATAGAGGTTTTTTGGAACAGCCTGGCGGACTCTGACAGGGATACAGCCGGAGTATCCAGTGAAAAACCACGTTTTTGTTACTCGAAAAGCAATTTTATCCCAGAAAACTACATGGAATTTCAAATCTGGTTATATCGCTGGAAAGCCTAGATTTTGGCGCATCTTTTAGCACTACAGGCTCAAATTCAGAGGCCTTATTACAGGGACTCATAAGCGTTTGAAGAAAGTCGAGATCTCCACGATTTGACAACGTGTCCTCTTCAAGCTGATTTTTTCACCCGTTTCGCCAGCTCAAAAAAGTTGGTTCCCCATTAGGGCGATAGGAAATTTAACGCTCTTTCCAATAGTGGGTTCATATTTGAAATCGCACGCAAAATGTGGGAGATATGGCCGTTCTAATGCGGTAAGGTCAAAAAAACGAAAAAAATCTTAAAATTGAAAAAAACCGCATTTTCAAGGATTGAAAAAAAATTGCTACGAGGCATTTTCGATTAGAAATTTTCCGTCACGAACTGAAATACCCTGTATAGGGTAATCATCCAAGCAGTACAGCCAGATCCAGTCCTGTAATACATCATACACGAGGTACTAACCACCATATTTAAAAAAAGGGAAGAAATCAGTTTACAAATGTTTAAACCCTTTTCGTAAAACTATACTTTTTCGTCGATCTTCTCTTTTTTCAGTGTAAATACAAAAGTTCCATAAAAAGTTTTGTGAGTCTTGTACATAATGGTTGACGTTGCATGGTTTCTGTAGTCAGGCCCCGAGTCGTCTTGTGCTGACAATATCAATAAAATGTGGCATGAAGAGTTATTAATGAAAGTTTGGACCGATGCCGTTACAGTTAGTCCTAAAATGGCACTAATTGAATTCAATTCATCATTGTATGGCTATAAATTGCATCAAAAAAGGTCCAAATACTTTAAAACCTTGAAATGGTGAGGAAAATCTGAAATAAAGCGAATATACAAAGAACAAATGTAATTACAAATCTCAACAAAATATACAACAGTAGTACACTTAGATGGTACCGTAAGTGACCACTAACTAGGATACTTGCCGTAACAATAACAACAATCTTATTTGAGGGCTAAGGCTTTTAACGGCACCAAACTTCATATAGTTGTGTGCTATCACTAACCTGCTTCGCAACAGTGTGTTAACATTAGATAGAACTTTTTTTTTTTTATATATTCAGTCAGGCTATAAATGCTTCCATCTCTCCCATGGCAGGAGTCCCAATGTCTGTGTTGTTAAGAAAAAATACTTTCCACAGGGTGTTTACAGTTCGAAGAGATAAAAACAGCCATCTGAAGCAAGTTGAAAAAATGCTTGACAATGTGTAACTTCATTGGTTTAACACTGCTATACTTGCAATGGTTTGTTTGTCAAGGTGTTTAGTATGGCTTCTCTTGTCAAAAAACTCCAGTTAGTCATATCACTACCTACTTAGGCGGTAATAATGGGGCCCATTGACAATCCTGCAGTAAGGAGTTGAGGAGAGCAACGAAGTTCCCCTTCTTTCCTCAGCTGCCTCGAAACACATTCTCCACACATGATCCAGCTTTCCCGCCGTATTTCAAGGTAGCCATGGGCTAATTATCTTTGAATGTTCTCTAGGATAAAGTTAAATCATTAACAAAGAACATTTACACAGGTTTGTGCTGCATTGAGGTCATAATGAGAACCAAGATTCAAATGCATTTTCGGACTAAAACGAGTTTTAGGACCTCTGGTAAACTTATCCCACACAACAAAACCCTGAAATGCGGCTGCATTTCACACATGAAAAGTAGGTGGGTACAAGGAAAATGCACTCCACGTATCCTTAAGAAATTAATTTGTACCGATTAAAAGAAAAAAAAAAACAATTTATTAGATTTCTCACAAGTTAAACACTGCAATAAGTCTGGGAACTCAGCTTGAACGAATAATTTCTAAAGGCACTTCAAATAAAAGTTGATAAAAGTATTCAGTTATCCAATTTTACGGTTAAAATTTTGCTTAATTTACATTGATTTTAAAGGTCCATTTTTGAAAGTAATTAACCAAAATGACACTGAACGCAACCGTATTTGCTAGTCCATGAGGTTATTGTACACTTTTTACAGCATTTTTATCAAATACATTGATAAGGGCAGGGTGAGACATTTTTCAGTGTTTCGATGTGATAAGAACACAGAAGGTTGATGGAGTTCTTCGAACCTGTTGCTGAAGGTGGGGGAAGCCATACAGCAGGTTAGTCCTGTGGGAAATCCATTGGACAAGCTCTGTAGGGCACCTGCAGCAGGGAGGCCTCCACACACCCTGCACGCCACCTGTGTGCAAAGGAAGGTAACTTTTTGGTTCCCCCACTCCATGCTGCAGGATTGTGAATGAATGAATTAACTTACAAGGTGAGGTTAGGTTTGGCCACACTAACATTGTAAGGACTCGACAATCCATTATTCAAATATTAGTTATAATTTCCGTGGATGACTTTAGTAGTCTTTATTGTTAACGTGAAAAAAGAAGGGATTGATTTAATTTTTTCGTCATAAAAGTTGAAACTAAACACTCTTGATTGTTCCAACAACTAGTTTATTTGTTGTAAAACTTACAGAACAAACTTCCCAATCAATACACAACTAGCACAGCTAGTCATGGAACACAGCCATTACAAAAATTATGTTTTAATTTTAATTCACATCAATGTCTAGTTTAAAGTAACTGAAAGTCTAACTTGTTGGCTACTTTTTCCTCATACTGGTAATCCACACCCAGTGGGTCTGATGATTTGCATCCACTATGATGAACTTTTGTTTTTGTCTGGACTTGGATGTTTATTATTATGAGAGAAAGTTGGTATTTTGCATCACAAGATGTTGTACTTCAGGTTTGTTTGAAGGTGACTATACGCTATTATTCGAGACGTCATTTAGCACCTTTTTGGCAATATATTATAAACGTAACTCTCCAGGTAACTACATACTTGTCGAAGTTATAATCCAGTAAAAAATTGTTCAAACTCTCATTTCACATGAGGTAGCAGATACATTTTCCAGTAAACATTCACAGTATGTCCATACTTAGCAGTTCGAGCACTTCTTCTATATTGGGAATGAAATGTTTCACGAATTTGATTAAATCATGAGGCGTATCTCTGAGGTGATTCAGAGGAGTGCATTTGACGTTGAACTCTTCCTTCTTGACGGCGCTTGGGCCGCGAAGTTCCATTTCCGCGATGTTCTTCATTTTCTGCAGCTCTTTCTCCAAGCGAGCCCAATCGTCGTATTCTTTGTACGCGTCGTGGATGAGGCAGAGCTCGTAGAGGTCCTTGTACGTTAAACTTCCTTCTTGGAGGAGAGATGGCGGGAGTCCGAATTTCTCCAAGGTCAGACCATCGACCGGGAGTTCTGGAATGGACCTATAACATATGAGATTACATATCACCATTCTGAACAGCATACAACACCTACCTTATCGAAGAAACATATTGTTAAGTACTGCAGTACAGGGACATCCCTACGTCAGGTGTTTGAAAATCACACCACCAAGTCTGATGATTAGAGTTCGTTAGACATGTGTCAGGAGCATATCTTACAGATAATCAAATATTTCATTGTCCAGGAGCAGCAATAACAAATCCGTAACAAGTCCTTAAATCAAAAACACCTCGAAACCGGTGGAATTTGGAAATTTTGGTCTCAGCCACTAATACTCATCATGCGGGGATCTGATCCGCCAGAATTACCGTGACCATCATTGTGCTGTTGACTCCATTCGCAGACGAGCGACCCTCTGCATCCGCGAGATCGGGGGATATTTTGAACAATTCGTGCGAATTTAAAAAAACGCTGCAAATTCTTTCACTGGGGTTTATTATTCAATTGGCTTGCGTTCATGATTTTAATTTCTACTAAGCTTTGGAGTGTGCGTGTTTCACAGGATAGGGCGATTATTGAATTTCAGGAGATATACATGGAGCACGTGAATCTGTTCTCGACCAAAATACCTATTTGGATTGATCAGTTGATATTATTTGTGTGCCTCCTGAAATTCAATAATCGCCCTATCCTGTGAAACACGCACACTCCAAAGCTTAGTAGAAATTCAAATCATGAACGCAAGCCGATTGAATAATAAACCATAGTGAAAGAATTTGCAGCGTTTTTTTATTGAATTTCAGTACCCCCCCCCCCCCCCCCCCACAATAAAAACATCTATAATTTATCAAGTCCTTTGGCACTCGTATTGCGTTAAAACTTCCCCAAATCCAAATTTAAACAATGTAGCCAAAGGTAGACAGATGTAGAGGGGGCACACAAATATCATCAACTGATCAATCCAAATAGGTGTTTTGGATGAGAACCGATTTACGTGGTCTATGCATATCTCCTGAAATTCAATAATCGCTCTATCACCTGTAAAACACGCACACTCCGAAGCTTAGTAAGATTCAAATCATGAACGCGAGCCAATTGAATAATAAACCCCAGTGAAAGAATACTTATTTACCCCAATAATAATATTGAATAATAAACCCCAGTAATAATATTGAATAATATTTACCTATATATTATCAGAATGCTTCAACCCGTGTATCGGCTACTAACTACACTACAAGTATTCACATCGGCTATCACTCCAGTATCCACATTCACTACAACTCGACGCTATCGGCCGGACATCACTAGGTTACAAACAAACAATAATAAACCAAAAAACGCAAATGTTGGCACCATAAATCGGGCCATACATCGGGAATGGTTTGACCTACGGACCTGCGGAGGGGCTCATTCGATTCCTGACGGTATGTTCTTAAAATAAGTTTACATTCATGCCGCTTGGACTTGTTTTGAGGTTTCTAGGAATTTTACAAAACTTTGACAGCCCTTAAAGGGCACTTTAAATTGAGTGAGGGAGCTGGCTCAAGAATTGGGGCGTCGTCGGACCAAGATGGATTTTTCCTGAAAATTTCAGATTTTTTGCTCCAGCCGTTTCGGAGATATCGAGCGTACGGCGTACGGACGGAAAATTTTTTATTGCAGATTCGGATTCTACACCCTTTGAAACGTAAAATATGAAATTTTCAGGGGGGTTAGAATTTTTCTTTCCAGAGCGATAACAATGGTTTATTATTGAATAATAAACCAAAATCACTGTTGAAGACTGAGACGAAGGGAAATTCAATGCTTTTTCCAACGATATCCTTAGATTTGCAAATACTTCGAAAACGCCGGAGTTACGGCCGTTTTAGTGACGTAAGGTCGAAAACCCCTCAACCTCAATTTTAACGGAAAAGACACGTTTTTCTGCAGTTAAACACAATTTTCTTATCAAAAAATATTTTTAAAAACCAAAAGGACTACACCGTTAGAAAGCTGATATTTTGGCGCACGTTTTACCAGTTCTGCACAGTTGTGTCTCAAGTATTAACGGTTTTGCTGGACGAGATGAAAAACAGGCGATTTCAAGATTCTGACAAAACGGCCATTTCGCGTGGCAATCGCAATTCTTCAATGCAAAAAAAAAAAAAAAAAAAAAATTGTACCTGACATCAAATAGATAGAGAATTTAACGCTCTTTCTAGCGGTGTCTTCAAATTTGATCTATCTCTAAAATTGAAGGAGTTATAACAGTTTTAGTGACATAATATCGAAAACACGAAAAAAAATTTAAATCGCGATTAACTCGAAAACGAAGCCTCTAAAAAAAAAAATTGCTAAGAGGCTTTTTTTGTTGGAAATGAGTTGTAGAATACGTAGGAGTCGGATTGTGCATAACACCTGGGACACCCTGTATAGGTTTTGTGAACTATCACACGATGGTGAAATCAGATAGGAGATATCTCAATCCGATCTAACTAGAGCAGTTTGAAGATGATAAAACAAGGTAGATGGGCAAAATTGGCAAAAAAATTATGAGATTCTCTTCAGCTTTCAAAAATTTCCAAATTAAAATGAGGTATCACAAGTCACAAAATAAAATAGTTTTTTGCGTAATTTTTTTTCATGCGAAACTAGTTTGAAAGTTTGCTCATTTCGTCATGCTACATGACTGGAACTTTTTACTATGTTCTTCAGAGTTGAAATACCTTTAAAATGAGATATCATTTGTCACAAAATAAAACTGTTGATTTTGCATCAATATTCCTCATTAAAACCGTGTGATAAGGATGCTGTTAACTGATAAGGGCACCGATATCGAAAATATCGATGTTTTCACCCGATATTGGACGACATATCGATGCCAACGCTCAAACATCGATACCAATATCGATGTTTAGTCTCGATGTCTCATCCGTAAATCAGATTCGGTAAGGCGGTTCAACGCCGTTTTGTCCTATTTCTAGTCCTCTAATCAACTGGCCATGGTGATCATTCGATCGGGCGTGGAAAATTATAATAGATTGGTACTTCAACACACTTTGGCAAATACGTAAACCGCGACGAAATAATCAACTCGGAACTCGGTTCCCAAGGCGGGCCACACCCTGTGGGGCCGCCATTTTGAATTGCGCGGGAAAGGCCGAGACCGGAACGGAACAGTTTCTCGGGCGGAGCCCTACGGAGCGGTTCAGCTCAGCGTTCGCGTTCAGTTCGTTCACTTTTTGAGATTTCTATCGGTGATTTCAAGTCGTGTAATGTTATTTCGTGTTAAAGATCGTGCTACTCGAAAGTAATCGTGTTTAGTGGGAAATCGGGCGCCGAAGTTACGAATACTACGCAATGAAGATTGGAAGCGGTAAGTCAATTACCAGATCATTCCTATTTCATATACTAACACACAATTGTTTAGATAAAGAACGTTCTTCTAGCGTACACCAAAAGAAAGGTTAAATAATTGCCTTAATTTATAGGTTGGAAGGTTAAGTTATGAAAATAGTACACCGCGCTGGCCTTTTCTTTAAATTCACTCCGTGGTATAAAGGTGAGACGTTATTTCAGTAACCGATATTTTGTAACCATTACTGGGCATCAGAAATGTAACTGATACTGAAAACCAAAAATATCGGTTACAAAGTATCAGTCAGCACTGAAAGTTTGGTTCGGTGTAGGGCCCGTCTGTCTCGAATAGATTGGAACAGGATACACGATTCAGAGACTACTACTAATAAAATTAAACAAATTATGTTTTCAAATATGAATTTGAAATGAAGTAACCCGTGTTCTTCTTTATAAGGGCCTATATGGCAGCGGTATTGATATTATGTTCCTATAAAAACATCGATCCTACTACACATCGATATATTCTTCTTATCAGAAGGGGCCCCCTATTCTGAACTTCAGCCTTGTATTTTACCATCAAATCTTTCATTAGTGATAATTTTTAATTAAATTCTCAAAATTTAATAAATAAGTGGTTTTCTTTCTTACTTTCTATTAGCGGTTAGTCCTTTCACTATCAACGATAGCATCCTCAGACCAAACACTGTTGATTTTATTACGTATTTAATTATCGAACCCAATTATTTTACCTAACTTAACCATACAAATTCATTGTTTTGCATAACTAGAATAGTATTACGTTACATTCGATATTACCACATTATGAAGCCAATGATAATACGATACTAAATACTGATACAAAACGTTACTATAACAGAAAAACCCAAAACAGATACGGCCGTATCACCCGGTTGAAAGTACAAAGTAACCGATATTTGTATGTTTCTGTATCATATTAATTAAGCACACCTTTAATATCCTATATTAATTACATTTAATATCCTATATTAGTTATGTAGTTATAATATTAACTACACAATATCCTATATATCGATGAAAGTACACATCGATACATGTTCAAATGAGCCTGATAAGAGGTAGGGGTTACCTATTCTCTTCTTTAGCTGGAGATTTGATAACATTTTGAAACTGTAGGTGCTCGATTGTGTAGAAAAAACGAACCTGCTGACAATGACCGGGTCGCTGTCGTCGGTTAGTGGGTAGACGCAATCCTTGGTCTCGCAGAAATATATGGCTTGGTGGTCGTTGGCTTGATATAATCGGACTCGGGCTGTAATTCCTTTGTCGGCGCATGAGGGACAACACCACGAGTCGGTGCAATGATTCAAAAACGAGTCGAGATCAGCTTCATTGAACTCTCCGAGAGCATCGGCGTCATTCAATTCCATTGATAATAAAACCGCTATTCTCTTCAACTGTAAAACTTACATCGTAATGACTTGAATGCAACCGGGTTAACTGTTTCTAATGAGCTATTTTTCCTATTTGTAATTTAAAATAAAATACACGTTACGTATGTTTACATAGGAAGTGATACTGGAATGAATACTGATAAGGTATCATCATCATCTTCGCTGTTTGGGTTTTGCCCCAAGAAAGAAATCCAATTCTGATCACAGGCATGGAAGAAGAGATCTCTTCTAACATGGAGTAGGTAGCGGTAGGGAAGGCCGATACACACTATCGATAACTCGATACAATCGGTGACGAACTATCGATACTACGGAATATTAAAAGGAATGCCTGGACTCTATCCCCATTGTCGGCAAATAGATCAGCATCTTCCAATGGCGTATACAGGGTGTCTACACTTGTAATAGGCGGAAATCCAGGGGTCGATTCTACAACTAATTTGCAACATTTTTTGTCCCCTAACTTTTTTTTTACTCCCCTAAAAATCCTACTTTTTTTATTTTTAAGATTTTTTTCGTGTTTTTGACCTGTCCTCACTAAAACGGCTATAACTCCCTTGATCTAAGAGCAGTCTCAAATCTGATGATACTGTTGGAAAGGGCGTAAAATTTACTAATCGTTTAATGGAAAACGCAATTTTTGTATGTAATTTTAATTGGTAAAAAAATAGGCCAAAGTCTAAATTTTAAAATTATTTCGGAAATTACCATTTTTCAAGCTAATTGTTTGCCTGTAATTAATAGAGGTATCGTCGGGCACTCTTCAGGAAAAACTTCCTCAAACTGTCAGCTTTCTAACGGTATAATTTAAAAAGAAATTGTATAGGGAAGTTTTGGGAGAAAAACTGCGTTTAATGCAAAAAACGTGGTTTTGTCGGTCCAAATAAGAACACGTTTTTCCTCAGATATCAGCTTCTTACGTTGGAAAATCGGTAAGAACTTTTTGTTTTCATAATGGATTCACTCTCAGTTCCAATAACATTGGGTCTCATTATTCTCTCGTCTCGGAGGAATGGACCTATGAAGTTTGATCCTCTAAACTCAAGATAAGTAGTGTATTCTATTTCCTAAAAGTAAGGATGAAACTTGTGATTATTTCTAAGATAAAAGCGAGTCATCTCACTGTGCACTTGACTGTCATTGAGATGACAGGAGCTAGCCAAGATGGTTTTTATTTATGGCTTTGCGATTTTTTTTGTTTGAAGAAGTGAATTTTTGTTTTATTAGTGTTGTTACGCGCATAACTCCGGGAGTTCTTGATCAATTTCGATGATATTTTCAGGGATTGTTCGGTTTGATGTGTAGATGCTCCCCTATAGGTTTCATGACCCCAGGATCAATAGTAGTCTCTACGCACGCACAAACGTGAAATCCTTGTTACGTGCATAACTCCGGGAGTTCTTGACCAATTTGAATGACATTTTCAGGGATTGTTGTTTTGATGTGTAGATGGTCCCTTATTCAGTTTCATGACCCCCGGATCAATAGTCGCCTCTGCGCATCCGCAAACGTGTGTTACACGCATAACTCTGGGAGTTCATGACTGATTTCGATGAAATTTTCAGAGATTTTTCTCAAGTTATGCTCCTAAATTTACCCTGAATTGTTTTTCATCAATAATCTTTAGCTCATTGACGTTAGCTACTATAGATTCATACACTATCCTATCGAGGATCTTTCCAGTGGCACACAATTTATTGATCGCTCGGAAGAGTAGTGTTTGGAACAGCTCCCTCGCTTAATTTTGTTTGGAAGTATTGATACAGAATGATTAAATATACACGAACAAAGCTGTTGGACTCAATTTTCCACAATCGTTACAGTAGTTTGTGGAGGCTTTTTTTTTTAGGGGATAGGACTTTTGCCATTGGGCCTGGATTCTCTCTCCACAGCCCTGATTATTGGTTCCTAAATTGACTAGTTCAATCGAATCTGAAGCAATAAGATGGATCTATTCACCTTCGTAGGAGCGCTCAAATGGAATTTACTTACAGCAGTATTGAATTTAGAGTTAGTGCAGTGGAAGCGTGCTGGGCCCATAACCTATTGAATTTAGAGTTAGCACAGTGGTGAGATTATTGAAAAGATTGTTTAAGTTTAACTTTGTAAAAAATATATTTCTCTACAACTCTAGGAAAGCTAACAAGACTAAATTCAATTTGTTTGTTACAAGGAAAACTTGATGGTAAGGGACATATTGATTTATGGTGTTCCACAAATTGTGGAGGCGAGTGAATTCCAATAAGCAGCTACGGATGAAAGAAAAATAATGCTCACGTCATACCAATTAGCATACATGAGTTCTTACAAAGATGTTTGATAGAAAGCGATTTTGTCAAATTAGTTGCCACCATTTGGCGGTTTTCAGAACCGCCAACAAAACAGAACCCTCAACTTTCAATTTCAGTTTCAAGTTCTAATTTCTAGTAGCACTCCACAGATAGGAGTGGGGTCTATAAATTGAAATGTTCATGTGGGTTTGAGTATAGCGGTCAGACAGGTAGGAAATTTAAGGAAAGAATCAAGGAACATGAGAAAGATTATAAAGATAGCAAAGGTGATTCTGCGTTTGCAGGTCACCTTAGGGAATCTAGCCATAATTTCAATTTTGACTTGGCAGATAGACAGTTTGTAGAATTTCTTCATTTTTGTCCTAAAGGAAGCATTGTTGGATGTTCTTGAAAAATGTTTGAGATACTTAGAAGCGATAAAGCAGGTAAATGTTTAAATGACGTCATCCCTCAGAGCGTTTCACCATTGGTGGGTTCATTTCTCCAATAACTTGGTCCCCCACTTCAAAATGTTACCCTTATCTGTTTGAGTCCCTTTCACTTTGTTCATTGGTTGTATCTCCCGCCCCTTTCACTTTTATTGTCCAATAGGATTCAAGCTCCCTTCACTTCTGAGACTATATAAGATGAGCTCTCTCAACTGCACATTTAGTTATATTTTGTTACTGATGATGACCTAACAGTCGAAATCGATTTAACTTTGTAACTCAGTATTTGGTGGAAATAGACAATTTTTTCTTTAAATTCTGTTTTAATTTTTTGAAATGGGTTTCCACAACTTCATCGCGAGTGATTTAGTTCGTAGCACTCCACCCCACTATTCCATGTATATATTCGTAATTGAAGGGTGCAAAACTTCATTGGGCACGTTCTAAAACAGATAACAAGAGAGAGAAATAGGGGAAAATGATCCCAAATCGATTTTATTTGGAAGCCAGAATGGCTTACCCTTATACAAACCAATAATGTAGATGGTAAATAAAATATGGACACAGACTAAAGACAACTACTTTACTTACAATAATTACAATAAAATCACATTTTTTTCGACTTCTTATAAATGTTAGAATCACTTAAAACTAAAAATTAACTTTTTAGCCTAGTCAACTACTTATAAAACCGTCACAAACAACTTGCACAAAGTTTTATCACGTGATTATTATGAACTCAATAAAATACGATAATTCCCACCTACAGGATTATTTGTTCTTACATATGTGATCTTGATGAATAACAATGAATACCAACTCGTTTTATGGTTGGTAAAGCAAGAATACCAATCAAGTTATAATTCAAAATATGATTGTAATTTATTTCTTCAATTCGAAAGATTCGAATACAATTTAGGTTTTTAAGAGTGTGAAAATTAGAGAAATATTTGATTTTTTATTTTTGTTTTGTCTATATGGAGTCTATTGGAATTGTGCAGTGTAATTATTCAATTTACAGAACGCAATTCTTATACATATTTTGACATATCAATTTCAGTCATTGATGGAATTGCAGTATTGGCGAGTACCTTCTAGTAGTCCTCACTTTTCATACCACCTCTGTAGCCACCACCGCCGCCATAGCCACCGCCTCCTCTGTAACCACCGCCACCTCCTCGGTAGCCACCACCGCCGCCGTAGCCACCGCCTCCTCTGTAACCACCGCCTCCTCGGTAGCCGCCGCCGCCTCTGTAGCCACCTCGGCCTCCATAACCACCGCCTCCGTTGCCAAAACTGCCCCCGCCAAGACCAGCTAAAACAAAGAACACATTGAAATGAGTAAGGTAACGGCACCGGTAGTGGCCACTGCTCCAGTAGTGGCCATTTTAAAGTTTATATTTGAGAAATAAGGATTCCCGGTCTCCTAGTGGCTTCAAACTTGCAGGAGGTACAGCTCATGTCATCTTGTAGTCAGAGGTTGAACTAGGAGTGCGCAGAGCATCATTGGAAATTGTGGTAAACTTCTCAATATGACCGTCCCTAGTTTCCTCGTTTGTTGGGCTGTATCCTAGAGCTTCTACTGGATAGAATCAATTTTGTTCATCTGGTATTGAATTTAATGATATTAAACACGTAAGGAGGGCAAAATGTCAAGTGGCCACTACTGAGACATGCACGTGGCCACTACTGGAAATTTCGTAATTTGATGTGGCCACTACTAGATCAAAATAAAGGTGTGAGAAAAAATTAATAAAAAATAGAAAAAATTGTTCTTTTGATAGTTTTAGGCAATGGATATGTTAGGGAAGAGTCGTTCTATATTCTAAATGAGTCCTGAAGAAAGTCAGTACTACTGTTGGCCCACAATTGTCAAAACTAAAGAACAAAATTCTTAACTGTGGCCACTACCGGTACCGTTACCTTAACATTACACGCGAGTTGTAAAACGGAAATCTGCGAACTATCACTCGAATATTTATAATTTGAGTATCATAAAGTCCTTCTACATACATCACTGATCTACAGATGAGTTACACTATAGGTTTGTTTTGACAAGAAGTTCCGAACCAGTTCGGGATAGAACCAGAACCTACAGGAGGAGGGATAGAACCACCGAAAACTACTTTGGAACCAAAAACCTGAACGTTCCCTTCCCGCATGGATCCGTCAGACACCGAGACCAAAAAAACAGGCAACAGCAACAATAACACATAATAACGTTCCCACAAAAATCAAAACAACTTGACTACCTAATTTTTTAAATTTTCTGATTGTTTCTGTCTGTGACTGTATTCCTTCAGAGTCTACCAAGGTAGCGGAAGCATTGTTTTCATTTTCGGAATGTGAAAAAAATTTTTTGTCTCCAAAATCAAAAATTTCACTCGCATTTTGCGTTTTAGACCTTTCTGAACAATTTTGGTTCCGTGCCTGTCTGTCTGTCAGCAAATCCTTGTTACAGGCAAAACTACACGAAGTTATAGTCCAATTTTGATGAAATTTTCAGGGATTGTGCGGGTTGGGGTGTAGATGGTTCCCCTGTAGGTTTCATGACCCCCGGATCAATAGTAGCCTCTGCACATGCGCAAACGTGAAATCCTTGTTACGCGCATAACTCCGGGAGTTCTTGAGCAATTTCGATGAAATTTTCAGGGATTGTTCGGTTTGATGTGTAGATGGTCCCCTATGAGTTTCATGAGCCCCGGATCAATAGTAGCCTCTGTGCATGCGCAAACATGAAATCCTTGTTAAGCGCATAACTCCGGGAGTTCTTGATCAAATTCGATGAAATTTTCAGGGATTGTGCGGGTTGGGGTGTAGATGGTCCCCTATAGGTTTCATGACCCCCGGATCAATAGTAGCCTCTGCGCATGCGCAAACGTGAAATCCTTGTTACGCGCATAACTCTGGGAGTTCTTGACCCATTTCGATGATATTTTCAGGGATTGTTCGGTTTGATGTGTAGATGGACCCCTATAGGTTTCATGACTCCCGGATCAATAGTAGCCTCTGCACATGCGCAAACGTGAAATCCTTGTTACGCGCATAACTCAGGGAGTTCTTGACCAATTTCGATGATATTTTCAGGGATTGTTTGCTTTGATGTGTAGATGGACCCCTATGAGTTTCATGACCCCCGGATCAATAGTAGCCTCTGCTCATGCGCAAACTTGAAATCCTTGTTACGCGCATCACTCCGGGAGTTCTTGAGCAATTTCGATGACATTTTCAGGGATTGTTTGGTTTGATGTGTAGATGGTCCCCTATGAGTTTCATGACCCCCGGATCAATAGTAGCCTCTGCACATGCGCAAACTTGAAATCCTTGTTACGCGCATTACTCCGGGAGTTCTTGAGCAATTTCGATGAAATTTTCAGGGATTGTTCGGTTTGATGTGTAGATGGTCCCCTATGAGTTTCATGAGCCCCGGATCAATAGTAGCCTCTGTCGCATGCGCAAACGTGAAATCCTTGTTAAGCGCATAACTCCGGGAGTTCTTGATCAATTTCGATGAAATTTTCAGGGATTGTTCGGTTTGATGTGTAGATGGTCCCCTTTGAGTTTCATGACCCCCGGATCAATAGTAGCCTCTGCGCATTCGCAAACGTGAAATCCTTGTTACGCGCATAACTCTGGGAGTTCTTGATCAATTTCAATGAAATTTTCAGGGATTGTGCGGGTTGGGGTGTAGATGGTCCCCTTGAGTTTCATGACCCCCGGATCAATAGTAGCTACTGCGCATGCGCAAACTTGAAATCCTTGTTACGCGCATAACTCTGGGAGTTCTTGACCGATTTCAATGACATTTTCAGGGATTGTTCGTACTTATTAGGTATATTTTATAGTTTGTTCAATAGTTGAACATGCCTACCTTTATTTTCTCAAGTTATGCTTCTGCATAACAATAAATTTACCCTAATTCAATATTTACTTCGCCTAATTGAACGAAGTTCTTTAGTCAATAATAATTTTCAATGATCTATACAGTCATGTTTTGCATACGAGGAAGCTATGTGCCACACCCACTTGGCAGACGTTTTTTCCATTTAATCAATAACTTAGTCTAGTTGTGGAACTCATTTCAGTTTCAAATTTAATCGTGAAAGGGGATTCAGATCATAGGGATGAATTTTAAAAACCGGACAAAGAGGCAACACTGAAATGATTACATTACACACCAATTTGTTTTGACACGTTAATAACTCGATTTAGGACCATAATCATGTTAGACCACCATCTCAGATGGTTCGATATTAATTTTCGCAAATGCTTGACATAGAAATGTGAGTACAACTAAAATAATTTCGGGGACAAATATTATAAATTACCTCCTCTACCCATTTTCGGGCGTAACGGACAGGCTGGTTCTTCGCCACTTTCTGGAGTGAATGTGCTATCACCAAACTTCCTCTTTCTTCGCACCCTACAAATTGAGAACAAAACATTAAAATTTGAGCGAAACCAACTTGAAATAACGACAAATTGCGATAAAATACAATGGAAATAAATGAATACGATTTACTGGATAAATTAAGTAGTGTTCAAGTGAAGAGTCTCAACAGTAGAGGAGAGTGACAGCTTGGTGGAACCAAAATGAGTGAAACAAAACAGAACTTTCCAAATTGGTTATAGGTTGGTTGGAAGTTGGCAAAGTTAATAGACATTTCATCCAGAAAAATGTATAGTAAATGGTAATTTATGTAGGAAGTGGGTGACACCAATAATTTATGCCACGAATTAAACTCAATACAAAAGATATACATAGTGGGGTATTGAAAGAAACTATTACAGTTGAAATAGGTACATTTTTGAGAAGTCATTGATAAAAACAGTGCATTTACTCGTTTCAAAATTCGAATACGCATCCATTCTTGAAAAAAATCGATACTTTCATGAAAGATTATAATTTGTCAATCATCAATTTTATCATTCTAATAACGCTCATTTAAAAATAACAAAAAAGTATCAATTGTAAATGAATTTTCTAAATAAATCGATTTTAAATAAATTTTCTCAGTCTAAGACTCATTTTAAAATTTCAAAAAAGTATCGATTCTTTAAAATATCGAGACGATTTAAATCGATTCTGAATTTTTAAAGAATCTTATCCCCACCACTACTCTCATAGTCTGACTGCTTTTCAGCTATAAGGCCAATAGTGTTTTTCCAATCAGTAACTGATAACTGTTATTAAATAACAGTTAAATTTTGGTCGAAACATTTGCAGTTTTGAGCTGGAAATTCGCACTGAGGTTTTCAAGGATCCAGACGCAGTATCTTGAATAAAAAATGAGGAATTCTAAGAAATGAAATTCGCCCGTTGTCAAATAGAAGTGTTGTCTACCTTGTGCCAGGTTAAGGGCAGACGCACCTCTTGGATGAGATAAGAACCAATGCACTACTTCCCTTAAAAAAATATTTTTTTTTTTAAGAATATGAATTTTAAATATGAGTGGAAAGTAGTGTGTGTTCTATCTGAGGATCATCAATAGGAAAACGCAAATTAATTAGCTTCTTTCATGAGAGTACTACAAACAGTGTGTCCTGGCACAGAACTTGTGAATACGCTCATACAGCTGTATCAGCTGATACAGCTCA